>OY744522.1:200328758-200341258 GCA_963556195.1 Sepiola atlantica
TCTTCTGTATTATTCAGATATGGTTTGTATCACTGTTTCATATACTTATATATTATTATATAATCTATTATGGATCAGGTTTTGTTTATATATTTAGTTTGACATCATGTATTATTTATTTATATATTATATTTATGTTTATTCATATAATTTTTATTCAATTTATTTATTTATTTTATTTTATATTATTTTTATTTTATTTATTTATTTATATATTTATTTACTTATATTATGTTTATGTTTATTTATTTTATTTTATTCATTTATATCATTTTATTTTACTTATATCATTTTATTTATATAATTTTATTTATATTATTTATATTATTTATATTTATTTATATATTATATTATTTAATATATTATTAGATTATCTATTATGTACCAATTTTTGTTTCAATATTTACTTTGACATAATGTATTATTTATTTATATATTATATTTATATTTATTATATTATTTTATTTTATTTTATATTATTTTATTTTATTTTATTTTATTCATTTATTTATTTTGTAAATTTATTTTATGTTTATTTTATTATATTTATTTATATATTTTTTATTTATATTATTTTATTTATCTAATTTATATTCATATTATTTATATTTATATTTATATTATTTATATTTATTTATATATTATATTATTAGATTATCTATTTTTTATTCATTTTTGTTTCAATATTTACTTTGACATACTATATTGTTTATTTATATGTTATATTGAAATTTATTTATATTATTTTATTTTATTTATTTTATTCATTTACTGATTTATTTGTTATTTTATTTTATTCATTTATTTTATGTGTATTTTGTTTATTTTATTTTATTTATTTTATTTTATTTATATTATTTTATTATTTTATTTTATTTTTTATTCATATTGTTTATATTTATATTTATTTATATATTATATTATTTAATATATTATTAGATTATCTATTACAGGAGTGGGCAAACTTTTCAGAGCAAAGGCCACATTAAAAAAAAAACAAATTTTACTGGGCCGCATAGTATATTTTCCAATATAAATGATATCTGAAATAACCGAAATATATGGATTGCAAAGCGAAAATGCAATCATTTTTTAATTTACTAGCATTTTGAAGGGCCGCATGAATTACATCGTCGGGTCGTATGCGGCCCGCGGGCCGTAGTTTGCCCACCCCTTTATCAATTTCTGTTTCAATATTTACTTTGACAGAACTAAATCTGCGAGTAGAGCTTAGCAGTAATGTAGAAATATACTCATACCAAGTGAGTTACATAGGAACCATTTGCGTTTCATTCCTGTAAGAATTCGTCCGGTTAAATGCCTGATGAATTAAAAAAAAAGAAGCTTTTTTGGCGAAATGGATCCTAAATTATGGCATTTAACGCCAATAAAAATGTTATTAATGGAAAAAATGTTGTTACGGTACTATTGAGTAGTCTGAGTACTCGTTTTCTCAATTCTTTACCGTAACAACATTGTTATTGGAGTTGAGTGCCCTAATTTAGGATCCTTTAAGCCAAAACAGTTATTTTATATATATGTGTATTCATTTTCAAAGTTTAATTCTACCGATAATACTTACATTACTGATTTTTATTCTCTGATGAAAATAATTTTCATTGGAAAATGCATGGATTAAGGATAATGAAATCCGTCCTTGTTTTTGAACTTCTGATGATTTAATAAATATTGTAATTGTACAACTTTTATTTTCATCATTCATTTTCTGAATGTATTGCTCTATCCAATATATTGAGCTTCCTATTATCACGATAGATTATTATTTTTAAAGATAAATCATTTATCTGAAATTTTTTTATTCAATGTTATATATATATATATATATATATATATATATATATATATATATATATATATTCTATGTCCATAAGTTGCAATAAATATTGTAATTGTACAACTTTTATTTTCATCATTCCTTTTCTGAATTTGGTGCTTATTTAGAACAGGGTCCCTGTAGAAAATTATTTTCATGTAAAATCAGTATTTTGTACTTACTCAGTCATAGTTTCTCACTCACGGTACGAAAAAGAATTTAAAAATATCAAGTAGAACTTTAGTTAGAACGATTTTTCCATTTCCATAAGGGCGATATACAACGTCTATTCGTCGACATTTTGGGTGTGGCCGATTGATGGAATAGCTAACTAAGGGAAGGTAAGTGTCGCGAAATTGCAGAACGGTACCCAGTTACCATGTAAATAATAAAAAAAAACAAGAAAGCAATAAATGTACATTTTATTAATCTATAAAATTATATCGTGGAAAGTACCCCGGTGAAGAAATCAAAAATAATTATTTAATTTTCATTTTTTTAGTTATTGCCCTTGGCTATTCTATCGATCGCTCACACCCAAAATGTCGGCTCACACCCAAAATGTCAGCGAATAGACGTTGTACATCGAAATGGAAAAATCGTTCTAATTAAAGTTCTACTTGATATTTTTATTATATTAAATTCTTTTTCGTATCGTGAGTGAGAAACTATGACTAAGTAAGTACAAAATACTGATTTTACATGAAAATAATTTTCTACAGGGACCCTGTTCTAAATAAGCACCCTGAATTTATTGCTCTATCTAATATATTGAGCTTCCTATTATCACGATAGATTATTATTTTTAAAGATACATCATTTATCTGATTTTTTATTCAATGTTATATATATATATATATATATATATATATATAGAAAGAGAGAGAGAGAGAGAGAGAGAGATAGAAGAAAAAAGAGTGATAAATATGCGACGATTGTCCAAATTTATTTCAAATTTCAATTGTTCAATGCAAGGTGTATTCAGTAATAAACTAGTGTTTATTATTCTTTCCTTAAGCCAAGGTTTTTCAAAGATCGAGATCTTATCATCAGAGGAGAAATACAGATAGATAAGTTGGCTTACGAAAAAACCAAAGTTCAAATATTTGAAAAATATGAAAAATATTATTAAAAAAACGCAGTGAAAGATAAGATAAATTCCGTAAAAAAGATGTGTGGTTTGTCCGGGTGGTAAATTTCCGTTGAGAAGAAGTCCGATGAATTGTAGAACGCGAAAAAATCTTTGCGTAGAAGCAGTGTGGAGAAAATGCTCAAAATTATAAGTAAATTCAAACTCACTTAAAAGGAATATATATATATATATATATATATATATATATGTTCATAAGTTGCGCTAGCCATCTGACTTTGATTATAAGTGTATTTAAATGAATTACATAAAATTCAGAAATATTTATTGCAAATCCTCATTCAAATTTTTTTGTAAAAACATCTTTTCACAAGTTTTTTAAGAGTTGAAAACGATTATAATTTTCATTTTTTTTACAATCTGTTTTTCGTCCATTTTTTCGACACACATTTAATGCGCACGCGTAAAACTTAACCCAACCATAATCATCGCCGAAGAAACGGATATGCGAAATAGAACAGCGGGAATTATTCCAAACACGACACACTATGTGCAATTACCATATGCCATATTCGCTGGATCTTCCGACGCTTCAAAGGAAAACTAAGAACACCCGCGCAGGTGCTCTGGCAGGTAAGCCAGTGACGGGTAAGTGGATTTATTAACTTCATCGTCACAAGCAGCGAGTCCCGTGATCTGCAGGGCCCCCAGAAGGGAATCGAGTCTCTAAATACGTCTTATAGTAGATTCAAAAAGATTTTAAAAAGTGAATGCGTGAAAAAATAAGGTCTTAAAATAAACATTAGAGCACATGACGTATTGAACTTCAAACTTTATATCTCTTGCACACTGTCTGTATGTATCTTTATATATTTCTATGTACAAGATTAACTTCTAAACTAATTAACCAATCATCATGAATTTGGGAACACAGCTGTATTAAACTTAAAACTATGCTTTTTATCTTACACCTTGTCTGCTCTTTGTCTGTCTGTGTGTCGCTCCCGCTCTCTTTATCTCTCTGTATCTTTAATTTCTAAACTAATTAACCGATCATTATACATTTTGGAATACAGCTGCTAAGCGTAAGGGATCCAAATGTGGGCTATATTTAGTTTAATTTAGTTTTATGCAATAATGGGAAACATGTGTGGAAACCCTTCGTGAAAATTTAGATATCTCCGATTTTTCTGAAGTTTTAACAATAAGTATTAGACATTAGTTAATAAATATTAGACATTAGTTAATAAATATTAGACATTAGTTAATAAATATTAGACATTAGTAAATAAATATTAGACATTAGTTAATAAATATTCTCCAAATTTCAGATTCTTTGGATTATTTTAAAGAAGTTTTAAGGAAGCATAATATAGGCACAACCACCGATGTGAAAATTCAAATATTTCAGATTTTCATGAGTTATTAGACAACAATGAAAGATTCCACGAATTGAAATCTCTTGAGCTTAAACTTGAAATTTTAGACATTTTTAGAACAAAAATCATTTAATGAATGCTGATCACAATTTGAATAAAGATTCTAGACATAAGGTTAAGTTAACACGAAATCTGTTGGTATTGCATTTTCAAAAAATAAAGTTGTTAGGTATATATTTTGCCATCAATAAACAGGAAAACACAAATCAAATGAATTACACTCAACCTAGTTTTCCAAGGGCGATAATCAAGTTTAATTAAGATATTTATTGGGCAAAGCTGATCTATATTAGTTAAAGGGAGACTATTCCATAATTATTCAGATGTTTTATAAATGTAAGATTTTTTATAACAAAAATTATGTCTTTGTATATCCATTTATAGTTATTCTACACATAATAACTCTTCATTATTATTATTATTACTATCATTATTATTATTATTATTATTATTATTATTATTATTATTATTATTATTATTACTATGATTAGTATTATTATTATTAGTAGTAGTAGTAGTAGTAGTAGTATCATATTATTATTATTATTATTATTATTATTATTATTATTTAAAACTGCTCATCGTTTATTATTTTAAAAATACTAAGTAATTTGGGTTAAGTCCAAACTAATCATTTTTATTGATAATTTTCACTTTTTTAAGAATAAATATTTTGGATTTACTATTTTATTTATAGTGATAATTATGTATTATATGCCGGAATGCAATAGGAAATTTATAGTTTATTACATTTTTTTTATGTAAAAATAGCACATCAGTATTAATTAATTAAATAATCATCGGTATTAATTAATTAATTTTTAAAAATTAAAAATAGCACATCAGTATTAATTAATTAAATAATCATCGGTATTAATTAATTAATTTTTTAAAAATTAAAAATAGCACATCAGTATTAATTAATTAAATAATCATCGGTATTAATTAATTAATTTTTTTAAAATTAAAAATAGCACATCAGTATTAATTAATTAAATAATCATCAGTATTAATTAATTTAAAAAAATTTAAAATAGCACATCAGTATTAATTAATTAAATAATCATCAGTATTAATTAATTTTAAAAAATTTAAAATAGCACATCAGTATTAATTAATTAATTAATTATTACTAATTTGCTATTTTTATTCTCTACATGTAGTTATTAACGTTTATTCAATTGAAGTTTATTGTTATTTTTATAATTTATTCATGTGATATCTATTACAAAATCATTAAAAAATCTAATAGCAGTTGACTTTAAATTTTAAGTTCTTACACTACGCATTTGGTGCTTTTTATATATTTCAGAATGAAGGCATTATGGAACTTTATATTGGTTATATATTTGAACCATTTCCTATGAAAGCAGTTTTAGAGAATCTCATCTTTGTTATCGAAAAGGTTATTTTGTAGTTAATAATAGTTACGCATAATCGACAAAATCTATTTCTCGGCCTGTATCCAATTGTTTTTTCACTACGATCCATTTAATATTATACAGAATATTTTTACTTTTAAGTTCATATATAAGTTTGGATAATAATGTACATTTTTAGAGATTAGGATTATTAGACATGTGTGTCTGTTTCGAGATTCTTAATTTAATTAAGTTCACCGTAGAATTGATTGTTATTCGTGTCGATGCTGTTATTGTTATCATGGATGTTTTGTCATTATTAGTTTAAACGTTATTTTTATTGTTTTTATTATTATCGTTAAATATGTTTTCATTATTGCTACTACTACTAGTACCTGTTTCAATTATGCATATGTATACTGCAATGTCGTGTATGCAGTTTTGCTTATCTATGTAGTTACATTTGTGTTAGATGTGGTTAGATTATAAATCTATTAAGATTTAGTAAATATTAGAACTTAAACCTAGGGTTCAAGATTAAATACCGTTGAGTAAGATAATCTAATTGTATTTTTAGTAAACAGTCTACAATATTTATTTTAAAATTCTCTTCAAATTTAAAGAGACAATTCCAAGTGCAAAGTTTTATTTTTACTTCAATTACAAATACACGAGCCACGTGATGCACCAGACAAGACATTTAAATTATGCGCGCTTAACATCTCGACGAAATAACATCTCGCGCATAACATCTCGACGAAAGTAACCTACAGAGAGATTTTATCTCCAACGGGAAAATGATTTATATATTAAAAAATATATCTGAACTTGATAATGACCTTTTTAAAGTCGAAAGCTTATTCATTCTTTAAGATGAATGGATTTTTTATTTACTTTAGAGGAAAAACACACGTCGTTATTTGACTTTCTAAATTCTATTCTTTATATATATATATATATATATATATATATATATATATATATATATATATATATATATATATATATATATACATATATATATATATATTGAGCTGAATTATTTCGACACGTGATTATTGTGGAAATGGTAGTTTAATCAGTACCATTGGAGAGCCATTAATATTGTAACTGTCCTGTTTTAAAATCTCCGTAACAGTTACATGGTAAACAACTGATGATCCCCGTGTTAATATAAGACGCTTAAGGTCTCCTGTTTTTTTTTCACTCTTAGATAATTAACCCCCCCTTTTTTTAAAATTTTATTCACTTAATTTGTTTATTTATTTATGAATTTTCCAACGAATGTTAAGTCTGCAATAACTTGGATTTAATTACTTTCTCTGGGAATTTAAACTGCATTTTACTTTTTTTTGTTTTTGTTAAAATGACTTAACGCTTCTTTAGACTATATATATATATATATATATATATATATATATATATATATATATATATATATATATAATATATATATGTGATATATATGTGATATATATATGATATATATATATATGATATATATATATGATATATATATATATATGATATATATATATATGATATATATATATGATATATATATATATATATATGATATATATATGAGATATTTGATATATATATATATGATATATATGATATATATATATGATATATATGATATATATATATATGATGTAAATGATATATATATATGATATATATATATATGAATGATATATATATATATATATATATATATATCATATATATATATATATTGACACCAGTCAAACATAATTTGCACGTTGTTTCGATGAAATTCAAGTTATATTCTATACTTTATTTACTATTTGTTTATATAAGAAAATTATATATTACCTTTTTTGTTTTAAATTACGAGGAGGCCAGTTGGATTTGACTTTAGCGTTGTTTCAATGAAATTCAAGTGATATTCCATCGTTATTCACTGTTTGTTTATATAAAAAAAAACATTATATATTACCTGTTTGTTTTGGTTTTTGGGTTTAAATAATGGGAAGGTCATTATATATATATATATATATATATATATATATATATATATATATATATATATATATATATATATATATAAATGTTTTGAGGTACAAAACTTATAAATACATTTAAAAATGATACGCGGAAATCTCTCTAAGGCTCTTTCGACTATCATCTCGTCAGGAGAAAATCAATAGTTTTAATTAATAATATTGTCGAAAGAAAGAGCAAATAGGGATTTGAAAGTGCCTAAATAAACAATAGAGCGATTAAAAGTCAATTTAATGATTTACTTAAAAAAGCGATTAAAAGGCACTGCGTTAGGGGAGAGAAAAAGAGGGAGGAAGTTCAATATATATATATATATATATATCCCTTTTCGGAGAAGTTTAAAATAGACTGATACGTAGCTATAAGGTATATTCCAACAACGTTCGTAGAATCTTTAGTCAGTCTTTCTAGATATGCCGCCCTTCGCATAAATAGAACTTAAATTCCCTTGTTGAATGTGGTAATGTCTCGTGGCCTAATAGCTGATTCTGTGTTCGAACCGTGTGACCGTCTGGGATTATCAACCCTACACTGATTAGAACGCAAGTTTGAAACGCTGGCGTATGTAGGTTTCCCGTAATGTAGGTCTTAGAGAAAAGAATGCAAACTATCGTTCTGTTTACAATAGCTTACGTTATGATTGATTTAAAATTCATTATTAACCTATATCTCGCGAGCACGAGTGACACGCGTGTTTGTCGAGGCAATATGATTATGGAATCATTTTAGAATATTCATATAAGGCTGCCCGGAAACTTCGTGCCGATTTTAAGTGGTACATGTTCGGGGTAGGGTTAGAATATGCCAAATAATTCCCGGTTAGAACATACTTCATGAGCAAGAAATTTAAACATTATTTAACTTGCGTTGATTTTTTTGAGCCCTTTGAAAGTGAAAGACTGTAATACCCATTTTCGGTTCATGAGACTTTTCTATTTCCCCAAAAGAAAGGATGCTTCGTAAACAAAAAAAAAACGATTAGGTGCAGTGTACGGTGACAATGCTTTAGCTGACAGGTGAGGGGTAGGGCTAGGGTTAGGGTTAGGGTTAGAGCTGGCGATTTAAACTTTCATGATGAAGAACGCAGATGACGAACAAATGAAGACATTAATTGAGAATTACGTACATTACACAACACTAGCAGAAACGCTTAACATATACAAAAATTACCAAAAATTTCGTAAAACCTTTGTACACAAATCGATACGATGTTTGGGGTGAGGGCCACATAAAAATCGCTTTTCCATCTGTTACTTGCTTTATACGCGGAATAGAAATACACACTTTTAAAGCTTGTTTGTTAAAAGCGATGAGAAATGGATCATTTAGCGTAATGTTGTGAGAAAGCGACCTCGAGGTTAACGAGATGAGCCATCTTTAGTCACCTCAAAAAGCAGATCTTACCCCGAAGATCTTAAATTTATAGCTTCAGGAGTTTAGACACGAGGTCAGGTGTGGGGGTTTGATGAAAGTGTTTCTGTGAAACGAACTGGATTCGAACCCGGCACCACCAGGTCTACAGTCCGCATCGTTAACCACCTATCCACCATGGATAGCGCTTATCACTTAAAAGGGGGGGGGGGAAGAAGTGAATATATGTCGGAGTTAGAGACGGAGAAAATATTAAGAGAGGAAGAAAATATTATGCAGAAAATAGATAACTAAAATGAGTGACCATTTTTTTGATGTGATATGATTAATAGTGGAATTTCGATTGATTTGTATGGATGTAGAATTATGATATAAATTATGATATGAATTATGACATGAATTATGACATGAATTATGATATAACTTACGATATAAATTATGATATGAATTATGATATGAATTATGATATAAATTATGATATAAATTATGATATAAATTATGGTATAAATTATGATATGAATTATGACATGAATTATGACATGAATTATGATATAACTTACGATATAAATTATGATATGAATTATGATATGAATTATGATATAAATTATGATATAAATTATGATATAAATTATGATATGAAATATGATATGAATCATGATATAAATTATGATATGAATTATGATATGAAGTATGATATAAATCATGATATAAATTATGATATAAATTGTGATATGAATTATGATATAAATTATGATATAAATTATGATATGAATTATGATTTTAATTATGATATAAATTATGATATAAATTATTATTTAAATTATGATATAAATCATGATATAAATCATGATATAAATTATGGTTTAAATTATGATATGAATTATGATATAAATTATGATATAAATTATGATATAAATTATGATATAAATCATGATATAAATTATGATTTAAATTATGATATGAATTATGATATAAATTATGATATAAATTATGATATACATTATGATATAAATTATGATTTAAATTATGATATGAATTATGATATAAATTATCATATAAATTATGACATAAATTATGATATTAATAATGATATAAATTATGATATGCATTATGATATACATTATTACCGTTATTGGTGATTGCAGTCTCAACTTCTATATCTATTATTATATTAAAGTTTAATATGTAAAAGTTAATATATATATATAGTGTATATATATTATATATATATATAGTGTATGTATTTATATCTATTGTGATATTAAAGTTAATTTAATAAGCGTTTATTTCTACACAAAATAAATGTTAAAATATTTCGTTATATTGGAATTGCGTTACGTTTGAATAATAAAAATTAATTTTAATTGTTGTAATTAGCCATAATTACAATTTAATCACGTAATCTCTCTCACTCTGTTTTAATAAACAGAGTGAGAGAGATAGACAGAAATAGAGAGATAGATAGATATATAACTATCAAAGGTAAGACAACAACCATAGGATAGAAGATTGGATGAATAGTCACTCATAAACAATATAAAATATCAATCACAAATATAAATAGAGGGAAAGGAAAGGAAGAGGAAGCATAGCGAACAGAAATAGATTAATTTGTGAATTTGGTCTTATTTTATTTTTTTTAGTTAATCGTCTTGCCGACTTACTTTTTCCTGATAATCTAACCAGATCTCAAATTGGTTTACAATCCTAACAAAAGGGACCTTCATCAGAGTCTCTTCAGACTCTGTTTATGTCTGTCTTCTCGGAAGATAGCTGCTCTCCACATGACATTAGTATTGTATCGACATATTTTTTGTATTGACATATGTTTTGTATTGACATATTTTTTATATTGACATATTTTTTGTATCGACATATTTTTTGTATTGACATATTTTTTGTATTGACATATTTGTTGTATCGATATATTTTTTGTATCGACATATTTTTTGTATCAACATATTTTTTGTATTGACATATTTTTTGTATTGACATATTTTTTGTATCGACATATTTTTGTATTGACATATTTTTTGTATTGACATATTTTTTGTATCGACATATTTTTTGTATCGACATATTTTTTGTATCGACATATTTTTGTATTGACATATTTTTTGTATTGACATATTTTTTGTATTGACATATTTGTTGTATCGACATATTTTTGTATCGACATATTTTTTGTATCGACATATTTTTGTATCGACATATTTTTGTATTGACATATTTTTTGTATCGACATATTTTTTGTATCGACATATTTTTTCTATCGACATATTTTTTGACATATTTTTTGTATTGACATATTTTTTGTATTGACATATTTTTTCTATCGACATATTTTTTGTATGGACATATTTTTTGTATTGACATATTTTTGTATCGACATATTTTTGTATTGACATATTTTTTGTATCGACATATTTTTTGTATCGACATATTTTTTGTATCGACATATTTTTTGTATCGACATATTTTTGTATTAACATATTTATTGTATCGACATATTTTTTCAAAGACCAAATGAGAAATATAGCGGCAAAATTTGCAAGTAAAAATACCGAATTGGTAAAAATGATTAAAATTAAATTTAAGAAGAAAATCGAAATATCGTGAGAAAATTAACATAAACAGAGGCTAAAAGTGTCCTTTTCTTAGCCATGTCCAGCTGTTTTCGTTGGTTTCTTCTCTTGTCAGTCTTCTGAAGTGTCCGTGTAGTTTTTTTCTTCCCACTTTTCTTTTCTTGCCATTTTGTTTCTGGTTTCGGTGCTTCCCGAGTTGTTCGTTGGATTGGTGTCTCTTGCTGCAGTGATAAGGATTTCCCTGTGTTGAGTTATGTATTTTTCCAGCTCTTTTTTGAGTCTTCCACACACTCTTCTATATTTACCAGTCCTCTTCCCCCTTCGTTTCTTTTCATGTAGAGTCTGTCCGTATCGTCTTTTGGGTGTAGTGCATTGTGCATGGTCATTAATTTTCTGGTCCTCTGGTCCAGGTGCCTGAGTTCCTCTTTGGTTCAGCCTATGAATGGTCCAGAGTATCTTATTAGTTCTACTGCCCAGGTGTTTATTCCTTTTACTAGATTCCTGCTATATAATTTCGTTTCTAGGATTTTTCTTGTTTTTCGTAAATATTCTTTTCCAATCTTCTCTTTCATTTCCGTAGATTTGATGGCGTCTGCCTCCAGAACTCCAAGATATTTGTAACTATCCTGTTCGTCTAGCGCCCTCATTTCCTCTTGGGTGGGGAGTTCTATGTTCTCTGTTGTCTCCAGTTTTCCTTTTTTTTATTTCTAGTAGTGCACACTTTTCCATTCCGAATTCCATTTGGATGTCCTGGCTGAAGATTCTGGTCATATTTATCAGTTTTTCCAG
>OY744522.1:200346258-200381258 GCA_963556195.1 Sepiola atlantica
AACGCTATAAACAAATAAAACAAACTAAGAACAAAATGCAATTGTCGAACTTATTAAACGTCTTCTTTAATTAAATTTAAAAAAAACAAAAATAAATAACCAAATATACAAGCACATAAAACACAATTATTTATATAGCAATTAAAAAATAAATAAACAAATAAATACATGAAAACAACAAATTAATAAAAAATAATAAATACACAAATACAAAAATAGACACCTTTTTTCTCCTGCCAAAATAATAGAAAACAATTTTAAACAACAACAACAGTAACTTCTGAAGACGAAAAGAGAAAATTCCGCTGTCTTCGATCAGCCTTGTTACATCTTGCTGCATATATATATATATATATATATATATATATATATATATATATATATATATATATATATATTACTTATATATATATATATATATTACTTATATATATATATATATATATATATATATATATTACTTATATATATATATATATATATATATATATATTACTAATATATATATATATCATCCCAAAAAAATTCCGAGAAAAAATAAACCCACAGGACACGGAAGAACAAAAAAGAATAAAAAAAGCCCTAAACATATCCAAACTACAAGCCCAAATCGACATACAAGAAGACAACAAAATACACTTCACACAAAAATACACGGAAATCGACAACAAAATTTCCACTCAAATCAAAGAAACATGCCCCACGGAAACTCATCAATTCCTATCAGAACTTTGGGAATCCGTATGCAAAGAGGAGGAAGAAAAATCCAGGAATATTGTCCAAAGAAAAATATCCTGGCTAAGAAACCTACCCGATAAAGAAAAGACGGAACAAACATCATACATGAACCAAAACAACAACCCAGAACAAGACCCAATGGAAAATACCCACACACGACATACACAAAACCAGTGGATAACACAAAACAGAGGTAAGAAGAAAAACACATACCACACACAAACATACTTACACAACAGATCCAGTTACTCACAAGGAAACAACATAAATATACCCACATCACTTACTCACCCCTCTCAACAGTCTCAATCCAAATCTTCATTAAACTCACCCCGCAACCACACTCACACACATACATACAACAAATACAACATAAACACACATACACCTCAACCATACACTAACCCTTACGAATACGGGCCAACACAATACAAACCTAAATACTTCCACCCACACCGACCAATACAATAAAAAAAAACCTATCATACACCCCACACCACACCAACAAACCACCACAAAATACCCTTACTCAACAACCCCTACCAAAATCACCCAAGTAAACCTTACAACAATTACCCACACCCACCACACCAACAGATGAAACCTTCATACAACAACCTCCCACCCTACCACACACAACAAAACAGACCCTACAACCACCCAACACACCAATGGATTCAATCGAAATACTCCAAACACTACCCACATCATCAAACAAAACAACCATATAACAATTCCTACAGACATAAACTTACACAACAATACAGACCCCACAACTACGTCCACCATCAAGAACCTCTACCAAGATACCCCAACCCGAAACAACTAACTCACAACAATAACACATTCAAATATACCAAAATAAACCCTTATAACAACACACACAACGCCAATTATAACAACACGCACGACACCAATTTTGCCAGAAACCAACACAATCCTCTAAAACACACACAATATATAGAAAGCAATCACTCTTCAACAACTCCTCAAATCAACGAAACAAACAACACTCATCCTCATTTTTTAGAAACCCCTCCCCGGACAACAATCCCAGATTAGACAATTTAAAACCCAAAATTATCAATTTATCCACATACACATTTACAAAGGAGGAAATAGAAATACTAAAATTAGGCCTCAAATTCTGCCCGACTCCCAAAAGTAATATCACGGAACTGAGGAAGGACCTTAAAGAATTTGAACGCAAATTTAGACTAATAGAAACACTAAACAATAAAGATAACAAAACAGATCAGTCATTAGTGAGAAACAAATCAACATATTTCCCTAACAAACACAACAATACGAAAGAACTAAACACCTACTTTGAAAACCTATGGAACATCAACCCTCAGAGTAAAACTAAACCTACCAGTAACCTAACATCTAAACAAAACCAAGCACTAGATAACATCCTAAATAATAATAACATAATTATAAAAGAAGCTGACAAAGGCAGTGCGGTAGTCATCATGGACAAACATTACTATAAATCGAAAATTACAGAGGTACTAGAAAACAATGATTACTACAAATCAATTAGCACCAACATTGATAACAACACCATTTCAAAAATCACAAAACTTTGCACAACATACAATAATATACTAACAAAAAAAGAAAAAGATTTCCTAACAAACTTCATGATTAAAACAAACAACTTCTACGGACTACCTAAGATACATAAATCAAATGAGATAAGGAATGCCATCAACACACAGGCATCAGAATATATTAGTGTCCCGAGTCCTAGTGACCTTACATTTAGACCCATAGTAGCAGGACCATCATGCCCAACAAGCAGACTAAGTAACTTAATTGACATATTACTACAACCATTCACCGATCAAGTCAAAAGCTACATAAGAGACGACATACACTTCCTAGGCTCCTTACCACAAATAGTAAATCCCGGGACCAAATTAGTTACATTTGACGTCAGCAGCTTATATAGCAACATTCCCCATGACTTAGGTAAACACGCAATATCACACTGGATGGACAAACACCCACAAATACTACACCACAGATTCACCAAACAATTCATCCTCGACAGCATAGACATTATTCTCAACAACAACTCCTTTGAGTTTAATAACAAAAACTACATCCAGATTCTAGGTACAGCAATGGGAACCAAAATGGCACCAACATATGCCACCCTAACACTAGCCTACCTAGAGAAGATCTTATATGAAAAGATAGAAGACATATATGGACAGAATATTCAAACTCTCTTCATAAAATCTTGGAAAAGATACCTGGATGATTGTTTTATCCTCTGGGAACCCACATGGGGGGACATCAATAAATTACACAACATACTACAGAACCTACACCCCAAGATTAAATTCACCATTGAACACAGTCAAACAGAACTACCCTTCTTAGATGTATTGATTAAAATTAAAAACACTCACATAATCACAGACATCTACCACAAACCCACAGACACCCAACAATATCTCCATTTTAGAAGCCATCACCCCAAAAGCTGCCTAAAATCTATACCCTACTCCCTAGCACGCAGGATCTGTACTATAGTCAGTGACAAAGACCTCCGGATTGTCCGACTGGAGGAACTACGGAAAACTTTAAAAAGAAGAGGATACCCGCTACAAATAATACATAAAGGTATAGAACTAGCAGAAAACATTCCATTAGAACAATTACGAATCCCAAAAAAACGAAACAAAGAACAAATATTGGCATACATCTCTACACACAACAAAAACAATCCAGAATTATTCACAGAAATAACAAGAAACCTAACCCTACTCAACCATAACAACAAACTAAACGACATATTAAAAACAACAAAAATAATAAAAAGCAAACGCCAACCGAAAAACCTCAAACAAATTTTAACCTCATCTAAACTCAACCAACACACAATACAAGGGGTCACAAAATGCAACAAGGAAAGATGTGGGGTCTGTGACATAATAATGGAGGGGAACTCATACACATTTAAAAACCCAACACAAACATTCACAATAAAAAAAGACCTTAACTGCACCTCCAGGAACGTTGTCTATGTGCTAGAATGTACAACATGTAATGAAGCTTATATAGGTGCGACGAAAACATTTAATAATAGAGTATCTTTACATAAAAGCAACATTAAAATCAAAGAAAACCGTAAATTATTCGTCTCCCAACATGTGCACTCATGCAGCGGAGGAAAATTCAAAATAATGCCAATTTTCCAAAGCCAAGACTACACTTACCTACTAACACAAGAAAAAAACTTCATACTTAAATTTAATCCAACATTAAACAGATCATAACTCTAACAACACACACTTTGATCACACTTTATCCACCTCTAGTTAAGTACAAACATAAATAACTATTTATAGTTATTTATAGACTGGAAAATTCTTATTCAAGGAAGATAATATTAGTACATAACTTCTTATTGCGCACTTCTACACAGCTATGAGTCAAATAGCAACTTGTGTTAAATGAATCATTTACAATAGACATTAAATTTGCACATAAAACACCGAACTATGAAATCGGCCAAACCAAGTTCAAATCTATTTGGACCGTTTGCATTAATTTATCTTTTGCAAATATGTGTGTATATGTATGTGTGTGTGTGTGTATGTATGTATGTGTGTATATATATATGTATATATATATATATATATGTATATATATATATATATATATATATGTGTGTGTGTGTGTGTATGTGTATGTATGTGTATATAATTCAACCTTTATCCCCCTCTCTGTCACTATAACCACACGCCTGTGGGTGCGATCGCATGGGTGTGTGTGTGCGTGTTTGTGTGTGTGTGTGTGTATGTATCGCCCACCTATTCACAAGACTCGAGACCAGACCGCACATACGGGCACGCACGCGCGCAGACACCACTTCAACTTTTGGAGACAAAAAGCAATAAAAAGTATCAAATTTCAAAAGAAAATCTCCCGCACCCTAGAAAGCTAGGATGACCGATGGATCAATCATGGATGAGTAACACGCACTTGACCAAGAGAAACAGGAAAAATGACAAATAAAAATAAAAATCAAAATCAAAGATACCCACACACCCGCAAACCCACGCATGCGCAAAAACAAATAAAACAACATTTGCTCGAATCGAAAGACATTTCTTCAAATGGATTTTCATATCTGATGAAAGCGGGCCACCGCTTGAAACGCGTTATATACAAAATCATAAAATGGTAAAATAATAAATAAATGTTGAAAAAAACAACAAAATAATAAATAAATGTTGAAAAAAACATTCTACAAATGTTGGTAGCCTTACTCCTTTACATATATACTTTTCTCTCGTTGGAACTGCACTAATACTGCACTACCCTCTTTTCTATATATATATATATATATATATATATATATATATATATATATATATATATATTACTTATATATATATATATATATATATATATATATTACTTATATATATATATATATATATATATATATATATATATATATATTACTTATATATATATATATATATATATATATATATATTATAATATAAAATGAAGTAATAAAATAAGGTGTCAATCAAATTTTATAAGAATTCAAAGTTCATGCAAAGCATCCTTAAGTCCTTAGCTCATGAGTTTTCAAAGATAATTCTTCTCTTCAGAGGACCATTACCGCAGTTATACTACTATATATGTATATTGAGCTTCAGTTTTTTATCCGGATGTTTCACTAATTATAAGATATTAGTTGACGCTTATATCTTTTGGTTGATTGCTTCATATATATATATATATATATATATATATATATATATATATATATATATATATATATATATATATTAAAGTGAAATATTTTGAAAATCAAACAATCATGCAATTTTAAATTAAAAATTCATTTATTTAATTTTTTTCGCGAATTTTCGTTGTAAAAACAACCTTGTCAAGCGAAACTGTCTTATAGTGTTTTTCTTCTTCTTTTATTCCTCCTCATATTGGTGGTATTAACCCTGAGGGGTCGAAAATACGTCAGGTTCTTACGACGTTATGTTTTTAGTCCTGCCGATGTTTATACGCTGATTGGCGCCTGTTTTTAAGTAAGGAAAGGAAGTCAACATCTTAGAAGCACGGATTATAATGTATTAAAGTGAAATATTTTGAAAATCCAACAATCGTGCAATTTTAAATTAAAAATTAATTTATTTAATTTTTTTTCGCGAATTTTCATTGTAAAAACAACCTTGTCAAGCGAAACTGTCTTATAGTGTTGTTTTTTCTTTTATTCCTCCTCATATTGGTGGTATGAACGCTGAGGGGTCGAAAATACGCCAGGTTCTTACGACGTTATGTTTTTAGTCCTGCCGATGTTTATACGCTGATTGGCGCTTTTTTTAAGTAAGGAAAGGAAGTCAACATCTTAGAAACACGGATTATAATGTATTAAAGTGAAAATAATTTAAATAAATGAATTTTTCATTTAAAATTGCACGATTGTTTGATTTTCAAAATATTTCACTTCTAAGGTGTTGACTTCCTTTCCTTACTATATATATATATATATATATATATATATATATATATATATATATATATATATATATATATATATATATATATATATATATATATTTGGTGGAGAGAGTGGAGGATCATTTTAGCATATAAATTAAACGTAAAAGACTCCTCATTTCCGATGACTCACTCTTAATGAGGGGGCGATTCCCCAGTACACCTAGGTTCACTCTAAAAAACCACACAGCTCACTTTAGTAACGCTTCCCCTGATATCGGATCAGTAAGAAAACACATATTTGATAGAATCATCCCCACTATTAGAAGGCAGATCAAATATCCTGTATGGATTTCCTCTAACCAGGTATCTAATTAGTTTATTAACTCAAAGTATAAACACAATCTTAAATTCTTAGCTTTCGACATGGACTCGTTCTAACAGTCGATTACGCCTATATTATTAAATAAGGCCCTACTAATGGCTAAGAAAAATTGGACATTTCTTCTATTGAGATAGACTTACTTTCATTAGCCAGAAAGTCAGTAATCCAATTTGACAATAGAGTCTAGGCAAAAAAGAATACCCTTAACCACTTTAATATTCTAATAGGATCTACTGACTACGCAGAAGTTACTGACCTAATGGGTTTATTTTTACTGAATAAGATCCACATACACCTCAAGGATGACATAGAAATAGATGACGGATAGAGATTATCGTGCGCTTTTAACTATAAGATTAACAAATAGACTATATGGTAAAACTGACAAATGATTACACAATTTCTCCAAATAATTTGGTTTAAAAATCACTACTAATACTAATGATAGAGTGGTAAATGTATTCTAGTTAACTCTCAGCCTAACGTCTAACACTTTCGAACCTTACTATAAACCTACCCAAACCTTTTATTATGTTCATAAAGACTCTAACCATCCTAGATCCATCATTGGCTCTTTAATACCAAATGTGGCAAGAAAGATCTCCAGCATTTCTTCCGATGAACATATCTTTAGAAATAACTCTCAATTCTATATATTCGAGTTACGAGGGGAACATCACATACCTAAAATCCTCAGACCACCACACAGGAAATTAACATAAATAGGGGATCACCAGGTACTGTTCGGAAATCATAACCCATAACATGACATTGAATAGCAGACAAAAACCTGCCGACTCTAATGGCACAATTAAAAAGAATAATAGACCAGTTTTTAAATAGAAATACTCCGAAGCCACCAAAACCCAAAGATACAAATTGTAAAAACAGGAAACTTACATCTGGTTTAATTTTTCTTTTAGCAAAAATGTCCAAAAAAAAACATCCATAACTTGGAACAGAAGGTAACAGGTTCTAACTTATCAAAAATCAAATGAACCCAAAGAACAAATAACCCCACCCCATATCCTCTAGTTGCAACAGTATAAATACGAACTATTGCCCTTTAAATGGATCTTGTAAACAAGAAAACATCATTTATAAGTGTACGGTACTTAAGATACATACCCATGACCTTAATTCCAGTAATGGTACTGGTGACAAGTATTATAGATTATGTAGGGAGTAGACTCTTTTTATCATGAAATACAACGATCTGTTGCTAAATACAAAGGACGATATACTGTCTAATTGCATGCGCAAAAGCAAGTACAAGTACTCTAACTTTAAGGTACTATAACCTTGTTCTAGGCGCACCTATAAAACTCATACCTCCAAATCTGTTCCACCTAACCTAGGTTGTATAAGTGAAATATTCTCTTAGCGTGCGGTGGATTTTGTACTCTAAGATTGCTCCTCATATTGTCCCCTACTAGGATGTCTTGCTCCTTGTCTTATACAGTTGGACAAAAGTTGATGTTGAGAAATGTCCATTTCCCCAAATAGGGACAATCCGGATTTAGACTAAAATAAAAAGAGCCGTAGAACAAGATTGCAACACCTAACCATGGCAAGAGAGTTATTACTCCACCTATCGCATTAATTGTTTCAGCTGCTGTTTTATATTTACATTCTGGGCCATAAGCACCAAATAAGTATATACTTACAGATTTTGCAAGGAATTTCTGGACTTATTCGACTTTCCCGGGCAGCGGTCAGTTAATATACACATATAATGACTTTAAAACCAAAAATTTTACACAAGTTCTCAATACTAAAGGTAGAGCTTTATATATATATATATATATATATATATATATATATATATATATATATATATATATATATATATATATATATAATTTATCAGCAACAAGTACCGACGTGTTAGTTGTACTATACGTTCGTTGGACATTTAATGATCATTTTTAGGCATGTGGGTATAGAGAACGAAGCCCCATCAGTTTACTTACTAATTCGAAATTCATTTTTAAGGTATCACAACTTAGTATATGCAATGAAACGTTCGAAAACTGACAAACCAATTTTCTTCTTCTTTTTCTTCATCATCTTCTTCTACTTTTACTCGTCTATTTCTTTTTCTTTTTCTTTTCTGTGTTTTTTCACTTCTGGTTTTGTGATGTTTTCTTGGCTAATTATAATAAACACTTGTGCAATTAACCATATAGAATGTAACGTTCGCAATATGTGGTTCGACATTATATCAAAATCGAAGAATTCATTCGAACATCTTTTTCTTCTTCTTCTTCTTCTTCTTCTACTACTATTATTATTATTATTATTATTATTATTATTATTATATTGAGTGTATTCATATTTTTAAATTAAATAAGTGTGTTGGATTCTTTGAATTCGAGTTTTTATTTTAGAAAAAGTATTTACAGTTTTCGGAGATTTTCCTGTTACTGCTATCCCCTTTCGTCGTCGTCGTCTTCTTCTTCTTCTTCTTCTTCTTCTTCTTCTTCTATTATTAATATTATTACTACTAATTTTTCGTCATCAACTTTTTATTTTTCTTCTTTTTTCTCTTAGTTTTTTTTATTTTTTTCTCTTTTTTACTACTATTATTCCCATTTTTTAAAAAATTCTACTGTTTTAATTTTGCCCTCTTCTTTACCTTATTTACCTTCTTTTTGTTTCCTCTTCTTTGCTTTCATCTTTATTGTCTCCTAATTTTCCTAGTATTTTCTTTCTCTTTATATTTTCTTTCTTTTTTATCTACTTTTTCTCTTTCTTCTTCTTCTTTGTTTATTTCTACGACTACTTATTTTTCAGGTTTTCCATGTTTCATTAATACCCTTTCTTCTTCTTCTTCTTCTTCTTCTTATTCTTCTTCTTCTTCTTCTTCTTCTTTTTTTCTTCATCTTCTCTTCTTTTTCTTCCTCTTCTTTTTCCTTCCTTGGTCTTATTCCTCAACTTTGCTTTCCCCTTCGCATTTCTCTTTTACTTCTTCATTTTCTTCCTTTACTTTCTCTTTTCATGTTCATTTCTTTCCTTCTGCTATTTCTAATTTTCTCATTTCTACTTCTTCTTTACTACTACTACTACTACTACTACTACTACTACTACTACTACTACTACTACTGCTAATAATACTTATAATAATAATAATAATCGATTACAACAATTAATAAAAGGTGTTGTCAGTGTTGTCAACAATGCACTACTACTACCACACTACTACTACTACTACTACTACAACTTCTCTTTCTAATTAAATATATCCCACTTCTATTCCTCTTCTTCTTCTTCTTCTTTTGCCTTCTTTTAACTAATGTTTCATTTTGCCCTTCGCATCTCACGTCTTTGTCCTACAACCTTGCAATCCCCCTGCCCTGAACCCAGCAAATAAAAACTTCGCCAAACAAGTTTAGCTCGTCTTTTAATCGAAATGTTTGAAGAATGGCCGATTCCAAACCTTTGAGAATGACTCATGTCGCTGACCTTGTTCCACACTTTTGTTTTTTTTTTAAACGTGGCGTTGATGTCTTCTTTTTCTTCTTCTTTTTCTTATTCTTCTTCTCTTTTCAGCTATCACCTTTTTAAAGTGATCCCTCAAAATCAGTTCCAATTGACGGGCTTGAAATCGATGTTCGAAGATGAAGACTCCGAAGTAAGAATATTTAAAAATGAGATCGTCCGATCGCCGAAGATGAACATTATTTAAAATTAGCTGGTGTCGCTAACGTAAAGATTTCTACTTTAACCATTTTAAAGTGAATTATTCTAAAATCAAATTATGTAGTCCCGTTGACTTCACGGGGTTCTTGAGTAGTGTGAGAGAGAGAGAGGGAAGGCGAGCGAGAGAAAGCGAGAGAGAGAGAGAAAGAGAGAGAGAGCGAGAGAGAGAGAGAGAGAGAAGTCACGTTTAGTACATACATTATTACTTTCACAGATCGACCGATCGCCTCAGTAATTGAAACTAAACTAATGTCACTAAGGTTTTTTTTTCTGAATTCCCACTTTACCCATTTTAAAATTAATTGTTCAAAAATCGAATTCTGCCGTCCCGTCGATTTTACGAGTGCATTCTTTTTATCTGAGTGTAATTTTAACACATATCTAATTTGAAAAGTTTAAGAATAAATTTAAAAAAATGAGATTGGTTTTGTTTATTTAAAGAATATTTAGCTGACAATTATCTTTACAATAAGAAAAAAGAAAGGGAATATTGTTTTGAAAGATTGAAATTGTTAAAACTTTATAACAAACAAAGAAACAAAGAAGATACATATTCGTTTTATTCATTTAAATCATATGAAGTTAACTATAAGAATTATCTTTACGAAAGAAAGAATAACTCTGGCAGACATTTATTCTTTCAAGAGAAATATTATTAACACTGAATTTATGACATTTAAATAATATGCATACAACTATTTTATAATCACAACTAAATTTAAATCATATGCATACAACTATTTTATAATCACAACTAAATTTAAATCATATGCATACAACTATTTTATAATCACAACTAAATTTAAATCATATGCATACAACTATTTTATAATCACAACTAAATTTAAATCATATGCATACAACTATTTTATAATCACAACTAAATTTAAATCATATGCATACAACTATTTTATAATCACAACTAAATTTAAATCATATGCATACAACTAATTTATAATCACAACTAAATTTAAATCATATGCATACAACTATTTTATAATCACAACTAAATTTAAATCATATGCATACAACTATTTTATAATCACAACTAAATTTAAATCATATGCATACAACTATCTTATAATCACAACTAAATTTAAATCATATGCATACAACTATTTTATAATCACAACTAAATTTAAATCATATGCATACAACTATTTTATAATCACAACTAAATTTAAATCATATGCATACAACTATTTTATAATCACAACTAAATTTAAATCATATGCATACAACTAATTTATAATCACAACTAAATTTAAATCATATGCATACAACTATTTTATAATCACAACTAAATTTAAATCATATGCATACAACTATTTTATAATCACAACTAAATTTAAATCATATGCATACAACTATCTTATAATCACAACTAAATTTAAATCATATGCATACAACTATTTTATAATCACAACTAAATTTAAATCATATGCATACAACTATTTTATAATCACAACTAAATTTAAATCATATGCATACAACTATTTTATAATCACAACTAAATTTAAATCATATGCATACAACTATTTTATAATCACAACTAAATTTAAATCATATGCATACAACTATTTTATAATCACAACTAAATTTAAATCATATGCATACAACTATTTTATAATCACAACTAAATTTAAATCATATGCATACAACTATTTTATAATCACAACTAAATTTAAATCATATGCATACAACTAATTTATAATCACAACTAAATTTAAATCATATGCATACAACTATTTTATAATCACAACTAAATTTAAATCATATGCATACAACTATTTTATAATCACAACTAAATTTAAATCATATGCATACAACTATCTTATAATCACAACTAAATTTAAATCATATGCATACAACTATTTTATAATCACAACTAAATTTAAATCATATGCATACAACTAATTTATAATCACAACTAAATTTAAATCATATGCATACAACTATTTTATAATCACAACTAAATTTAAATCATATGCATACAACTATTTTATAATCACAACTAAATTTAAATCATATGCATACAACTATTTTATAATCACAACTAAATTTAAATCATATGCATACAACTATTTTATAATCACAACTAAATTTAAATCATATGCATACAACTATTTTATAATCACAACTAAATTTAAATCATATGCATACAACTATTTTATAATCACAACTAAATTTAAATCATATGCATACAACTAATTTATAATCACAACTAAATTTAAATCATATGCATACAACTATTTTATAATCACAACTAAATTTAAATCATATGCATACAACTATTTTATAATCACAACTAAATGTAAATCATATGCATACAACTATTTTATAATCACAACTAAATTTAAATCATATGCATACAACTATTTTATAATCACAACTAAATTTAAATCATATGCATACAACTATTTTATAATCACAACTAAATGTAAATCATATGCATACAACTATTTTATAATCACAACTAAATTTAAATCATATGCATACAACTATTTTATAATCACAACTAAATTTAAATCATATGCATACAACTATTTTATAATCACAACTAAATTTAAATCATATGCATACAACTAATTTATAATCACAACTAAATTTAAATCATATGCATACAACTATTTTATAATCACAACTAAATTTAAATCATATGCATACAACTATTTTATAATCACAACTAAATTTAAATCATATGCATACAACTATCTTATAATCACAACTAAATTTAAATCATATGCATACAACTATTTTATAATCACAACTAAATTTAAATCATATGCATACAACTATTTTATAATCACAACTAAATTTAAATCATATGCATACAACTATTTTATAATCACAACTAAATTTAAATCATATGCATACAACTATTTTATAATCACAACTAAATTTAAATCATATGCATACAACTATTTTATAATCACAACTAAATTTAAATCATATGCATACAACTATTTTATAATCACAACTAAATTTAAATCATATGCATACAACTATTTTATAATCACAACTAAATTTAAATCATATGCATACAACTATTTTATAATCACAACTAAATTTAAATCATATGCATACAACTATTTTATAATCACAACTAAATTTAAATCATATGCATACAACTAATTTATAATCACAACTAAATTTAAATCATATGCATACAACTATTTTATAATCACAACTAAATTTAAATCATATGCATACAACTATTTTATAATCACAACTAAATTTAAATCATATGCATACAACTATTTTATAATCACAACTAAATTTAAATCATATGCATACAACTATTTTATAATCACAACTAAATTTAAATCATATGCATACAACTATTTTATAATCACAACTAAATTTAAATCATATGCATACAACTATTTTATAATCACAACTAAATTTAAATCATATGCATACAACTATTTTATAATCACAACTAAATTTAAATCATATGCATACACCTATTTTATAATCACAACTAAATTTAAATCATATGCATACAACTATTTTATAATCACAACTAAAATTAAATCATATGCATACAACTATTTTATAATCACAACTAAATTTAAATCATATGCATACAACTATTTTATAATCACAACTAAATTTAAATCATATGCATACAACTATTTTATAATCACAACTAAATTTAAATCATATGCATACAACTATTTTATAATCACAACTAAATTTAAATCATATGCATACAACTATTTTTTAATCACAACTAAATTTAAATCATATGCATACAACTAATTTATAATCACAACTAAATTTAAATCATATGCATACAACTTTCTGGTGAAGAAGAAAATAGAAGTGTTCATGAATCTCTAAGTACCCTCCTAACCCAAGGAAGATGGAGGAGGGGGCGAACCTCCTTGAAAACTTTAAATATATCTTATATGATGAAATTTATATCAGATACATTACATTCTCTGAGGAAAACAATGGAAGTGGTCATGGCGGATATTTATTTTTTCAAGAGAAATGTTATTAGCACTGAATTATAAAGATAGATGAAGAAAGAATCCGTGGAATTTTCACAGGTATCACTAGTGAATAATATTTTCAATTGGGTCATATGGATTATGGCGATTTTGACCCAACTTACCGCAAGGGAGATAACTCGGCTTTATATTATTAGAATAACATGCACTTTTTTAGTCACTCGTCGTTTATATATGGCTGAATGCATAACATTCCTCGTCATAGTGAAGGTTAAGCGGAAATTGATTTTAAATTATTATTTATCATTCTACAGTATGATGTGATGCTAAATATCAATGGCGGAAAACGAGACCCCATGTTGAGGTATACAACAATTATTTCACTAACATGCCTTAGTAGTGTGATGACATCCACTCTATTCTAACATATTTAGTTGAAAAGTATAATGAATTATCAATCACAGGAAGCCATTAAAATTCATCATCGGAGGCCATTAAAAGTCATCATCAAGAGCCATTAAAATATATCATCGGAAGCAATTAAAAGTCATCACAGGAAACTATTAAAATATATCACCGGAAGCCATTAAAAGTCATCATCAAACGCCATTAAAATACATCACCATAAACCAGTGATAGTCATCACCAGAAACCATCACGGGAACCCATTAAATAGTCAAACTTTATATACAATTATTATTTAAGGAAAAATATTTCTCCCTTTGCTGATATCCGTGTATAATTTATGTAAAATAGTTAAATAAAAAGAAGAATGTATATAAGTATGCGCGTATAGCAATACAATAACACTTTATTTCTGTTCTACATGTAAAAAGATCAATCAATAAGACGGTATTGCATAATGAGAAAACAAAATATAGTTTACTAGATCTATGTACTCGGCGTTGCTCGGGAGTCTTTTTACTTTAATTTTCGTCTTTTCTGTGAATTAATTTCTTGTGAGAGAAAACATATTTTTGGGAAGAAAATTCAATAGAAAAAATATATGTTATTAAAAAACGTCGGTTTTGCAATAAAATCAGTCAGATGTCGTTTAAATCCCATAAATATTTTCGATTTTTTTAAAATTCGTAAATTTATAAAACAATAAGAATCGGAGATGCATGCCGTTTGTTTTAGCAAATTATTTATTAAAAAAATTTTGAAACTTGAATCTATTCGTTACATTTTTCCTTTTAATTGACTATTTTGCATAAATTATTTATTAATTAATCAAACACGATTATTTGTCGTTAGACACACGACATTTGATCAGATTTATTAATTGATATTTAACTAAATATTACATTCATATAATAGTTGCTAGCGAGTTTTAGTAAATCAAATTGACTGTCTTATAGAGAATAACAATAGTTATGATTTTTTAAAGAGTCCATAATTCATAGAATAATACATTTCTCATTATAATTTCTATTTATAATTATTTGAATCATTATTCACCTATTGTTGTATAAAAATACAGTCGTCGAGTTCATCCGATATACACATTAATTGAAACTTGAGAGCTAATTGCGAGCAAATTCACCCCATGGAGAAATCAAGTTTATTTCTTCTAATCTTTAGAAAAACTTTTCTTGTACCGGCTTAATAACATTGGTTTTCCTTGAGCTTGGTCTGTTGTTTGGGAAAGCATTACAATCCACAACGATGTGACATGTGCCGTCTAAGAGTTTTCCTTCTTCGAGACTAGTTACCCATACAAAAGCCTAGGTGGATAGTCTTCACAAGTATTTAAACATATGTTGTTGTTGCCATTCGGGAAACAATGAAGTTTTGCGTCTCAGATCACTATGTTGCCGAATGCATATTAATATACACTTTATTTAAATGAATATTAATATACCATTTACATTAAAAGTATATAAATATGCACTTCACATAAAATACATATTAATATACATTTAAGATTAAATGCATATTAATATACACTTTACATAAAATTCGTATAAATGTGCACTTTGTATTAATGCATATAAATATACAGTTTACAGTAAATTCGTATTAATATGCACTTTACATTAAATACATATTAATATACACTTTACATGAACTGAAAGTTTATATACACTTAACATTAAATGCATATTAATATACACTTTACTTTAAATTAATATTAATATGCATTTTCCATTTTTTTCATATAAATATACTCTTTACAGCAAATGCATATCAATATATACATTACATTAAATGCACATTAATATACACTTTACATTAAATGCATATTAATATAAACGTTGCATTAAATGCATATTAATATACACATTACATTAAATGCATATTAATATACACTTTGCATTAAATGCATATTAATATACACATTACATTAAATGCATATTAATATACACTTTACATTAAATGCATATTAATATACACTTTGCATTAAATGCATATTAATATACACATTAAATTAAATGCATATTAATATAAACTTTAGATAAAATGCATATTAATATACACTTTTAATAAAATGCATATTTGTATTTAATGTAAACTGGTTATTACCAGTTTACATTAAATACAAATTTATATACGCATTAAATTAAATGCATATTAATGTACATTTTACATTAAATTCATATTAATATACACTTTTCATAAAATGCATATTAATATACACTTTACATAAAATGAATGTTAATATACATTTTACATCAAATGCCTATTAATATACACTGTACGTAAAATGCGTGTATAGACACACATTACATTAAATTGAAGTTAATATTGATTAACATTAAATGCATATTAATCTACACTGTACAGTAACTGCATATCAATATACAAATTACATTTAATGCATATTTATATACACATCACTTTAAATGCATATTAATATAAACATTACATTAAATGCATATTAATCTACACTGTACAGTAACTGCATATCAATATACAAATTACATTTAATGCATATTTATATACACATCACTTTAAATGCATATTAATATAAACATTACATTAAATGCATATTAATATACACTGTACAGTAACTGCATATCAATATACAAATTACATTTAATGCATATTTATATACACATCACTTTAAATGCATATTAATATAAACATTACATTAAATGCATATCAATATACACTTTCAATCAAATGAATATTCATATGCATTTTCCATTAAATGCAAGTTGAAATACACGTTCCATAAAATGCATATTAATATACATTTTCCATTAAATAAAGTGAATATACACTTTACATTTAATGCATATTAATACACACTTTTGTTTTAATGTATATTAATATATATTTTACATTGAATGCATATTAATATACACTTCACTTTAAATGCATATTACTATACCAATCATATTAAATGTATATTGATATACTCTTAACATTAAATGGTAGTTAATATACACTTCATATTAAATGAATATTAATCAACACTTTACATATAATTCATATTAATATACCCTTTGCATTAAATGCATATTAATATACACATTACATAAAATGCATATTAATATGCATTTTCTATCAAATATAAGTTAATATACACTTTACATCAAATGCACGTTAATATATACGTTACATTAAATGGCAGTTAATATACACTTTTAATAAAATGAATATTAATATACACTTTACATAAAATGCATATTAATATAAACTTAACATTAAATGCATATTAATATACCCATCATATTAAATGCATATTAATATATTCTTTACATTAAATGGAAGGAAATATACACTTTCCATTAAATGCATATCAATATACACATGACATAAAATGCATATTCATATACATTTTCTATGAAATGCAAGTTAATATAGACTTTACATAAAATGCATGTTTAAATAACCTTCACATTAAATAGAAGTTAATATACACTTTACATTAAATGCATATTAATATAAACCTTAGATTAAATGAATATTAATATACGAATTATTTTAAATGAATATAAATATACTCTTTACATTACATGCATATTAATATACAGTTCATATAAAAGGCATATTAATATAACATTACATATAATTCATATTAATATACATTTAACATATAATGCATATTCATCTACACATTACATAACATGCATGTTAATATACATTTTCTATTAACTGCAAGTAAATATACACTTTACATAAAATGCATATACGTATACATTTTACATAAAATGCATATTGACATACATTTTTAATAAAATCCATATTAATATACACTTTACATTTAAAGCATATTTATATACACATTGTATTAATTGCATATTAATATACACATTACATTGAATGCATATGAATACACAATTCATATGAAATGAATATTAATCTCCACTTTGCATTTACTGCATATTTATATACATTTTACATAAAATGCATATTAATATACACTTTCTATTAAATGCATATTAAGATATACTTTACATAAAATGCATTTTTAAATAAACTTTACATGAAATGCATATTAATATACACTTTACATTAAATGCATATTAATATACACGTAACATTAAATGCATATTTATATACCCATTATATTAAATGCATAGTAATATTAGCTTCATATTAAATGCATATTTATATACACTTAATATAAAATTCATATTAATGTACACATTGCATATAATTGATAATAAATACACATTACATGAAATGCATATTAATATACATTTTCTAATAAATGCAAGTTAATATACACTTTACATAAAATGCACATTAGTATACCTTTTACATAAAATGCATATTAATATAAACTTTTAATTCAATGCATATGAATATACACTTTACATTAAATGCATATTTATATACATTTTACATTAAATTACTATTAATATACACTTTCTATTAAATACTTATAAATATACACCTTACATTAAATGCATATTGATATACACTTTGCACAAAATGCATGTTTAGATATACTTTTCATTAAATGGAAGTAAATATACATTTTACATAAAATGCATATTAATACACACATTAAATTAAATGCATATTTATATACACATTACATTAATTCCATATTAATATGCACATTACATAAAATGCATATTATATACACTTTAAATGAAATGCATATTAATATACACATTACATTAATTCGATATTTATATAGACACTACACAAAATTCATATTAATATACACTTTACATTAAATGCATATTAATATTCATTTTCCATTAATTGCAAGTATATTTACACTTTACATAAAATGCATATTATCATACCCTTTACATTAAATGCATATTAATATACACTTTATATAAAATGCATGTTAATATACACTTTACATAAAAACATATCAATATACACTTTACATTAAATGCATATTAATATACAGTTTACATTAGATTCATATTAATTTACATTTTATATAAAATGCATATTAATATGCACATAACATATAATCCATATTAATATACACTTCACATCAAATGCATCATAATATACACTTAATATTAAATGCAAATTGATATACACTTTACATTAAATGTATATTAATATGCATATTACATAAAATGCATATAAATATGCACTTTACAATAAATACATATGAATATACACTTCATATTACATGCATATTAATATGCACTGAAGATTAAATGCATATAAATGAACACTTAATATAAATGCATATCAATATAAAATTAATATTAAATGCATATTATAATGCACTTTATATTAAATGCATATTAATATACACTTTACATTAAATGCATATTTATATACACTTTACATTAAATGCATATTAATATACACTTTACATTAAATGCATAATTATATACACTTTACATAAATACATATGAATATACACGTTACATTAAATGCATATTTATATACACTTTATATTAAATGTATATTTATATACACTTTACATTAAATGCATATTTATATACACTTTACATTAAATGCATATTAATATACACTTTACATTAAATGCATATTAATATACACTTTACATAAATACATATGAATATACACGTTACATTAAATGCATATTTATATACACTTTATATTAAATGTATATTTATATACACTTTACATTAAATGCATATTTATATACACTTTACATTAAATGCATATTAATATACACTTTACATTAAATGCATATTAATATACACTTTACATAAATACATATGAATATACACGTTACATTAAATGCATATTTATATACACTTATATTGAATGCATGATTATATACACGTTACATTAAATGCATATTAATATACACTTTATATTAAAAGCATATTAATGTACACTTTACATTAAATGCATATGAATATACACGTTACATTAAATGCATATTTATATACACTTTATATTAAAAGCATATTTATATACACTTTACATAAATACATATGAATATACACGTTACATTAAATGCATATTTATATACACGTTACATTAAATGCATATTAATATACACTTTACATTAAAAAATATACACTTTACATTAATGCATATTAATATACACTTTACATAAATACATATGCATATACACGTTACATTAAATGCATATTAATATACACTTTATATTAAAAGCATATTAATGTACACTTTACATTAAATGCATATGAATATACACGTTACATTAAATGCATATTTATATACACTTTACATTAAAAGCATATTAATATACACTTTACATTAAAAGCATATTAATGCACACTTTACATAAAATGCATATCAATATACAATTTACATTCAAACTGTTCAATTTATTGTTTCTTCCTGCCCCTTTATTTCGACTCTTCCTCCTAATTTGACATCTCTTTAGAAACTGAATGTCCGTCTTTGTGTTTTTTTGTGTTTTTTCTTTTTTCTAGTTAGATTTTTGGATCGCACCGTCGTCTGTGAATCGTACCACCGAATTCCTTGTACCTCCATCGCATGTTTCCCGCGTGAAAGTTCTTTTACAATCTTTGGAAGCTGAAACTCATGTCTTGAACGAAAACATCCAAGAGTAAGTACCGAGCATCGCCAACCATTCCGAATTCGCGATCAGCGATTTTAGTAAAACTGTTGAACATCGAACATTAACATTTTACCGGCAACGTTCCAATGTGGGAACATATTATGAAATATTGAATAACTTTCTCAATTCATAGAAATTCGTGGAGGACATCTGTTTATTTTCAGAATAGACTTTTTCGGGATCTCAGATCAAAACAATGATTTTGGTTCATAAACATTTTTTGGGTCACGACTAAATTTTAAACGTTTGAGTAAATTGTTTGAATTTCATTTCATAATTAGGCAGACATTTTATTCTGAAAAATTAGGAAACAATTTTCAAAGTTTTCAATTTCGTTTGAAAAAATGTTTCGTCTTTTAAACGTAAACTATTTAATCGTGCAATATTTAGCTCATAACTCACCAACGGCATAATAACGTCTTCCGTTGGATCAGCGAAGTTATGCAACGTTGAGCCTGGTCAGTACGAGATGGGTGACCATTTGGAAACACCAGGTGCTGTATGTAGTCTGGAGGGGATATGGAAACTACCAGGTTCTATCATAGTCAGCACAGCTATCCATTCTCAATCACGAACGGATTTTAGTCAATAGTCAAAGAATGTCTGTTGAAAACTTTCGGGGATTTTTCCATTTCGGTCACTAAAGGAAAAGGAATTAAACGGAGAATTCCAGACGATTCCGATGAAAAACGAACCAGAAAAATATCTGAGAGAATCGGGGTTGTTGACATTACTTGAAAACGACCGAGTTTATTATTTATTTTTCGACTTTTAAAGATTTTTTCCGATTCACTGTTTCGCCATCGAAAGTTATGTGAATAGTGAACGCAATCGAAAAGTAAATAGAATATATTTTTAAGATGCGTCCATTTATTCTGCGCGTTTGGCGATGGAAATGTGACTTCAACCATAAATGTGAATTAACAAAGGGAAAATTAAGCGTGACGGACAAACACGAATGTAATTTGTGGCTTAATTATTATCCTCCACTTTATGATGAAGGCCAATGTGTATTCATTTGTATCTATGTAAATATACGGCATAGTCGCACTGACACACCGGTTCTCGTTAGATCACCGAAGTTAAGCAACGTTCAGCTTGGCCAGTACTAAATGGGTGAATATTTTCGAACATCAGGCGCTGTATGTGGCGTGGAGAGAATATGTAAATGAATCTATTATGCAATGTTTTGCTCATGACTCCCCAACTGTCTCATACGGGAACAAGCCCTTATCTCAAGAACGGCTTACAACCTTTTTCTCAAGGAAAAGATGTTAGTCTTCCTTTACTCTATCGGCATTACCATTGAAGGTACTCGACTGAGCTCCCTTCTGTATTTTCATCTTTGTAAGGCATTTACATCAATAACGAATCTTTCTACCACAACTGCTTTTTATTTTGTGCCCCTTGTGACTAGCATCAAACAGAATTTCCATGAACATTTTACCACAGGACTGCTTCGCTGCAAACTACAACTTGGCCGTGTTCAAATTCAAATTCAATCTCAACAAATACTTACCATACACCGTCATAAAAAATTCAAATGTTGTCCATTCATCATTTTCAATCCTTCCATAACATTGTTCATTATTAACTGACAAATCTAGCTATATCATTAACCCTTATCCTCGAGTGGCCTTTGGCCTTGATAGATTGTGACTAATTAGAAAAAAATGGGTTTATCAGTATTTATGTTCTAATACAAAGGAATACAATTTTCAAATATCAACTTCTAAGCAAATCGGGATTTTATGATGTCACGTCGAATGTCAATCTCTTAAGCATTCACAATTTTCCTTCTGTGCCGGTGTAGTCAGCTATTATGATCGGTGTCATTTATCATGATGTTCCTTCTAGATAATATTCCTGTCATTGCCTACACACGTACACACACCAAAGCTTAATTATAGTATTTATTTTTATTTCATTTATCGATATCGCTGTTTCGCCATGGCTTATTTTTTTTCTTAAATAATAAATACATCAGGTTCCAGTCAGCTTAACGAAATCAAATTTTGAAATAAAGAAAGCCTTGCAGTTTCCATACTACGGGTCAGTAGAGAATTTAATTCTACTGCGTTTGCTATAAACTATTTTTTGCTTTTATTTTTTGTCTAAGAGTTCTCGACTCTGCATCCTTTCAGCGCAAGTTGTATTAGTGATCTCTTTCCTCTATCTTCCCATCCTCCTGAACCATTCGCAACCATTTTCTGTGGTATCAGCCAAAGCTGGTGCAATCACATTGTGTTTGTGCATGTTTTTTTTTCGAGGTGATTGTTTAGAGTGTCAGTTCCCTTGGTTTCACGTGGTCTTCTTTCTATGTTCTTGTTTAATTTCGATTGCAACTTCCATGTACGTACTGTATGTTGGTTGGTTTCCGCATTTAGGGGTAGACTTATTTTTATCAGCCAGCCAAGTAACCCCTTCTCTCCCCATTGGGCTCTTAAAGGGCTTTTTTTAGCTAGATTGTTTGGAGTCCAGAGAATTGAATGCTGGTGGTGGTCTTTTTCAAGCTTAGTTTGTCTCGAAGTCATTCTATTTTTCTCTCCCTTTTTATTATCATTATGTCTTCTACAAATCCACACAACAAACACCTTACTATTTCCTATAGTAACATCAGAGGTCTCAGGTCAAACTTTCCTGATGTTCAGCCCGTTCTCTTGGGCAAATCTCCTCACATCCTTTCTCTTTGCTTGTGATCGGTCTGACTCAACTAAGTATCGTCCGGTTAGTCCCATCTCTGTTATTATCAAGGTGTTTGTAAGGTTGGTCAACGGCAAGATCGTTCATTTTCTGGAATGTCTGAGCATTTTAGTAATGTTCAGTATGGCTTTCATGGTTTGTGTTCAACGGCTGATCTTTTAACTGTTGTAACTGAGCGAATCTGTCGGTTTATGGATAATTCAGGAGAGGGAACAGTCATTGCGCTGGACATTTCGAAGTATAGCATTCTGGTCTTCTACACATCTTCAGGGTTATAGTATTGGTGGTGAGGTTTTTGATATTATTAGGTTTTTTCTTTCTGATCGAAGCTTGCGAGTAACTTTGGACGGTGTCCCTTCATTCTCTTTTCTATCAATGCTGGTGTTCCTCAGAGCTCTATTCTAGGCCCAACACTGTTGCTTCGCTATATAAATGATTTCCCAGAGAATATTGTTCAGAAAACTAACATCTATGTTTATGATACCACTCTCTATTCTATTGTTGCTTCTCGCCGTTCTACTGCGGATCAGTCAAATATGCAGCTGATCTAGAAGTTGAACTGGGATCAGTTGTGGATTGGGGTAGAAATGTCTTGTTTCGTTTAATCATGTTAAGACACAGTTCGTGTCTTTCAATCGTAGGCGTGCCCCTTTTCTTCGTGAGATTCTCATGGATGGCTTTGCTCTTGAGGAGAAATCGACTCTGAAACTTCTTGGTCTTTCTCTCTCATCAAATCTTTCGTGGTGTTCATACATTAGATCCATTGCTCTTTCTGCTTCTCGTAAAGTCGGTTTTCTCTATTGCTTAAAACACTTTCTAACACCTGAGACTATTTTCTATCTTTACAAATCTACAATCAAACCATGTATGGAGTACTGTTATCATATTTAGGCTGGTGAATCTCTGCCCCATTTGAGGGTTCTTGATAAGGTGCTGAAACCTACTTCTAATTTGATTGGCCTTACCCTTTCTTTTTCTCTGCACCCTCTCTCTCACAGACATAATGTTGCTAGTCTCAGTCTTTTCTATAAATACTATTATGACAGGTGTTCTTCAGAATTATGTGATCTATTCCTGCTTCTTTTGTTTCAGCTCGTTTGACTCGTTGGTCTAGTGGTCTCCATCAATTCGCTGTTTTAATACCTCATTGTAATACAGCTTCATATCCCAGTAGCTTATTTCCAAGAACTGCAGGCTTGTGGAACTCTCTTCCTGCTGACTGTTTTTCTTTCTACCTATAGCCTGATCTTTTCAAGACTAAGGCCAATAGCCATCCCCAGTCTTTGTGATAATTATCTTTCATTCTTGTTAGTTGCTTACATCAAGTGGCTTCATGCCTTGTCTCGAGCAATTTCCATAAAACAGCTGTTCTCATCATTGCCATCCGTTTCCTTCTGATTCCAATTTCTATCAGTCTTCTTCTCTCCAGGTCTTTCAGGACTATTCCTAGTGCTCCTATAATTATTGGTGTGAAATTGACTTTCCTTATATTCCATATATTCCTTCAGTTTTTTTACAAGTTCTGTCTCATTAGTTTTCATCTTGTGACCGTTTGATGGAAAAATTTACGATTTGGCAGTTTTTCCTTCTTGTTGAATATTATGAGCTCCGGTCTCATAGCTTGGATGAGTTTATTTCTTGATACCTTCATTTTTTTCATGCCCCAGAGGGTTTTTTATTTTTGCTTTCCAGTATTGTCTCCAGTTTGTGTCTAGCATTTTTTGCATGTTCAAAATGCAGTCGTTTGCATAGTTCCCAGTGTACTGACTTCCCCATGCAGTCGTGTCTGAGTTTTGCATTTTTATGAGGCTATGCGATTTACCGTTTCGTATCTTTGTCCACATTATTATTATTATTATCATTATTATTATCATTATTATTATCATTATTATCATTATTATCATTATTATCATTATTATTATTATTATTATTATTATTATTATTATCATCATCATTGTTATTGTTGTTATTATTATTATTATTATCATTATTATTATTATTATTATCATTATCATTATTATTATTATTATTATTATTTACTCACTAGGAGTTATCACACTGGTCATCGTCAGTGATCACCCACTGCCAACAACCTGTGGTATTCCCTGGAGTCTATTATTATTATTATTATTATTATTATTATTATTATTATTATTATTATTATTATTCACTTCGACTACGTTTATAAAATGTTATGTATTTTATGTATCTTTACCATCACATTATTCACCATGCGTTGTCATTAGTTTGATCACGATAACACTTCTCTTATGAAGGCAGGATATGAACTTGGGAATAGACTTCCTACAGTCAACCACTTACTATTCATGGATGACCTTAAAGTTTTTGGAAAGAATGAAAACCAACTAGATACCCTAATGAATACAGTTAGATTTTTTATTGACGACATACCAATGTATACCAATGGAATTTGGCCTAACCAAACGTGCTATTTTTGTTATAAAAAGAGGTAAACTTGTCCACTCAGATAGCCTTTAACCCAACAACAGATTTGATAAAGAATGTTGACAGTTAGAGGGGTTAATAATAATTGGGAATCTTGGAGGCATATAAGATTAAAAACAAGGGAATGAAAAATCAGGTCACGGCTGAGTACAACAGAAAAGTTAGGGTTATTCTTAAATCACACCTCCACAGTCGAAATACAATCTATGCTATCAATGCCAGAGCAGTAACTATCATTCGATATACTGCCGGTATACTTGACTGAAATGTAGATGAACTAAAATGTTTGGATACCGAAACACGGAAGATGCTTACAATTTATGAAGCTTTTGCAAAGAAAGGAGATGCAGATCGATTGTATCTACCTAGAAATGAAGGTGGTCGAGGTCTACTTAGTGTTGAAGATGTCGTGAACATAGAAGAAGGTTGTCTACATAAATATATTTCTGAAAGTAATGAGATTCTTCTTCGTGAAGTGAAAAGAGAGAAAATACTAAGAAACTATACGCTATATTCTTTAAGAATCCTGCATTTAGAGTAGGGATGGGACATAATGGGTGAAAATTTCAGATTTATGTGAGTAGTATTTTTTGTGTTCATTTATACATAAATAACACTAAACAATCGAACATTTTGAAAATTTTGCAAAATTCAGAAGGTGCAGGCCAAAAATAGCCGTTAGGGCTCCACGGGACTCAAAATCCATCATTTTTCGGTAAAAAAGTGGTTTCATGCGACATTGCAGGTCCTAAAACATTATCAAAAGCTATGAATGGATATAGATGGTTAAATCTGATATAGTACTGTAAGTTAGGACCATTTTCAGGCTGTGAAAGGGTTTTCATGAATGTAAAATAGCCAAAAACTAGTGAAAAATAGCCCAAATTAGCAAAAATCCTCCGTTAAGCAACCTAATTGGTTCCCAAGCCTCTACAATTGTTATGAATGGGTGTAGATAGTTGAAACCATTGTAGTGTCGAAACCATTGCATTGTATTATATTCAAGCAGTTTAATAACAATTATTTTCAGTTCAGTTCAGTTTAGTTGAAAAGATAGGATGAGTGGAACAAAGTACCAGTACGATGATTGGGATTTCACTTTGCTTGAAAACCTCCCAACTGTACATGAGTGTGTTTTGACCATAGTTCATCAGGCTCCAACTTATGGATCTATAAAACAGAAAGAGCATCTCCATCAATTTTCTCTGTGTCTGCTGGCTCACTGGTAAAGAGCATTTGGAAGAGACATTAAACTAACAACAATAAAAGGAGTGAAAGATAAACTTGATCGATACTTGAGAGAGTACAATAGCAAAGTTCAGAAGGGCCATGGATCGAAGAGGTCAAACTTGATTCAATGGAAGACAAAAAATCACATCCCTTTCAATATTTTGGGAAAGGATGTTGACGTGGAGACGTTTGATGCAAATGAGAAACAGTTTTTCTTTTATCACGTTGCACTCAACCGGAAGGTCATAATTGACAACATGCATATCGATGAAGAACATGAATCAATGGTTGTTGTGTAGACAGAGGAAAGGGAGGAGCAAGAGATGGCTATTTCAGTTACAGAGGAAGAAGAAAGGGTTACAATAATGAACAGTACTCTCGACGATAGCGATACTAATATCAATTTTGCTGTGCAGCGGTCAGGGAGGGTACGTACCACAGTCAGCTGTAATGAAGTTGGAGTTCAGACAGATATGACTTTCAATCTCCATGAAGGAAGAAAAACATTTACTGACTCCATCAAGATTGAACAGGCTGCTTCCTCATCAGCCGCAAACATTTCTCCAGAAGCAGCACGGATGGTGTATAAGGTTGCGACTGAGAAACATCTGGGGTTGAACTATGCTCTGAAAGCTGATGTTGAAAAAGATGAAGTTGAACCGCCAAAGAATAAACGACGCCACACTGTGGAAGATGGCCCCACACTTTACTCTCGCCATGTTGGTAAAACAGACGCGATCATATCCGAGGCAATGGCTGAATCTTTAGAAAATGACCTCCAGGCTGTAGTGGATTGGGGTCATAAATGGTTGGTAACTTTTAATGCCGTAAAGACAAAGCTCCTTTCCTTCAATAACTACAAGAAACCTCTCCAACCACCGATTGCCATGGCAAATAACACCCTACCTGAGAGTTCATCATTCAAACTCCTCGGCCTAACCTTCACAGGTAACATGAATTGGAACAAATACATTGAAGACATTGCCAAGGCTACCTCAAAGAAGATTGGCTCCCTCTACCGTGCTAGTAAACTCCTCACACCTGACATTATCCTGTATCTATACAAAGCCACCATCCGCCCATGCATGGAGTATTGTTGCCACATCTGGGCTGGGGCATCATCTACTAGTCTCTCCCTCATTGACAAGGTCCAAAAAAGAGTCGCCAACCTAATAGGTCCCTCACTGTCAACCAAGCTCCAGTCCCTGTGCCATCGCCGCAATGTAGCATCCTTATGTTTGTTTTACAAATACTTCAATAGATTATGCTCCGATGAATTGGCTACTCTGGTGCCCCCTCGACGTAAATTCACTAGACTAACTCGACAATCAACTAAATCTCATTCATTCACTGTGGAGATCCCCAGATACCGGAGAGCCTTCTACTCAAATAGCTTCTTTCCGCGTGCTGCTGGCCTCTGGAACTCCCTCCCTGCCCCCTGTTTCCCCGACAGTACTGACATGCAGAAATTTAAAACTAATGTGAACAGACATCTCGCTGCGCAGATCCCAATTTAGGCTGACCCCCCCCAACCTTCTCCCCTTTTCTTTTTTCTCAGTAGCCCCTTACGTCTACAGTGGCGTCCTGCCTTGTTTGGGGTGAACCATGTTAAAATATATATATATATATATATATATATATATATATATATATATATATATATATATACAATATATGTATGTTTTTCCATCAGCAAAAACGATTCGGAAGATGAAGCACTTGATGGCAATCCAGGAAGAAAAGAAATGCTGCCTTAACACTTCTTGATACTACTCCATCTGATGTGGTAAACTTCCACTATGACACCACAACCCGCAAAAGACTAAATGGTGAGTGGCCATCATTGGTGATTCAAACTTCCAGTGGGAAGAAATTTCGTCTGCGTTCACTAAACATGGCAGTTGAATATCGAAGAAACATTGTAAATCTTTTTTGGCATCACTTAATCGTTTGTCTCTGACAGTAGGGTGCAATAAAACTTTGATTTGGGAAAAACTGACAGCTGTCATGACAGACTCCGTTCAGAAGAATCTCCAAATTGAACAGCTGATCGTTGCGTCTCTCTCTTCCAATCATGTGAAGCTTTTGATGTTGGAAATCTTTTGGTTTTGAAAGATATTGAAGAAAAGTCAGATCTGAAAGGAAAGGTTTGCTTTCTTGCACGACAGATAATGATAATAATGTGAGTGTCGATACTGAGGAAGATGTTGAAATCCTAGAAGAGTCTGATGATATTCCTCTGAATGAACCTTGTGTTGCAGTTTGGGACACTCCACTTGGAAGAAATTGGTACATCGGAATGACTAGAAAGAAGGTTGACGAGAACAATTACATGGTGGAGTATCTGGAATGTTTCAACCGTGATTCTGCAAGGCGTTCATGGAGATACCCCCAGATAGATGATGAACAGAACACGAATATAATCCATGCCATTCCATGCAATGTGCTCGGTGCTTAGGACATGAGTATACGCCAAACCAAGTTCGAAGTCGAGAATTGGGAAATCATTGAAGGTTTATTTCAGTCGATGTACAAGTAATTGGCTGATCTCGTGTGCAGTTCCCCATGGATTTCCACAACTTCAATTGACTATGTAATGACATTTCATAGCCATTAAAGATGTTTTATTAAATTGACTGCATTATCCACTATTCGGTTTATATGATTCCAGCGGTGTCACTTCGATACGTAGTTTGTGGTGCATTTTTAACCATTTTGGCTGACATTTGACCTCCATTTCTACCTTGGGGGGGCTCCTAAACCCCCAAAACTGGTGTTAAACCTTAGTGTCTTGTCAGTTTCAACTATCTACAGCCATGCATAACCATTGTAGAGGCTTGGAACCAATTAGGTAGCTTAACAGAGGATTTTGGAAAATTTGGGCTAATTTGGGCTATTTTTCACTAGTTTTCGACTATTCTACATTCATGAAAATCCTTTCACAGCCTGAAAATGGTCCTAAATTAAAGTACTATATCAGATTTAACCATCTATATCCATTCATAGCTTTTGAGGATGTTTTAGGACCTGCAATGTCGCATGAAACCACTTTTTTACCGAAAAATGATGGATTTTGAGTCACGTGGAGCCCTAACGGCTATTTTTGGCCTGCACCTTCTGAATTTTGCAAAATTTTCAAAATGTTTGATTGTTTAGTGTTATTTATGTATAAATGAACACAAAAAAATACTACTCGCAGGAATCTGAAATTTTCACCCATTACGTCCAACCCCTATTTAGAGATGATGACAGCTGGAATTGGTTGGTCAGGGGTGATCTCAAAAGATCTTCTGAGAGCACCTTAATGGCAGCCCAGGAACAAGCCACTCGCACTAGGTTCATCAAACACTACATTGACAAAACTGCAGAATCACCGATGTGCCGCTTGTGAAACCTTAGCGCATATTTAATCTGAATACCCAATGCTAGCACAACATCAGTATAAAAAATGGGGACACGATAAAGTCGCTCAGATACTACACTGGAATATATGCAAACTTTATGAATTCGACCGCAATGAGAAGTGGTATAAGCATAAGCCAGAAGTGGGACATGCGCATAGGAATGAATTCAATCCGTTTTGTATTGTGGAAAAGCTATTTTAAAAGTGAGATGTGCCAGTTACAACTTATGTAATCGTTAATAGAATTCACAATTTTAAGTGGATGTTTGTGCAACACTCTTTCTTTGATCATATTTGAACATTCATAACTGAAATTGGCGGACAAGTCAGGGATAGACGGAGGTTTATTTGTACCATTGGATTGCAGAAAGGATTGTGAACTCCATTACAAATTCCATGTGTGTAATTCTAATCGGAACAGAATCCTCAGAGTCGGTGGAAAGGAAGGAAGGAAGGGTCGACGACCGCCCTCATTATAAAACCTGATCACTTGTGTATGTGGATGAATATTCTTTGTGACTAAAAATATAGTTTATGAATATTCTTTGTAACTAAAAATATAGTTTATGAATATTCTTTGTAACTAAAAATATAGTTTATGAATATTTCTTTGTAACTAAAAATATAGTTTATGAATATTTCTTTGTAACTAAAAATATAGTTTATGAATATTTCTTTGTAACTAAAAATGTAGTTTATGAATATTTCTTTGTAACTAAAAATATAGTTTATGAATATTTCTTTGTGACTAAAAATATAGTTTATGAATATTTCTTTGTAACTAAAAATATAGTTTATGAATATTTCTTTGTAACTAAAAATGTAGTTTATGAATATTTCTTTGTAACTAAAAATATAGTTTATGAATATTTCTTTGTGACTAAAAATATAGTTTATGAATATTTCTTTGTAACTAAAAATATAGTTTATGAATATTTCTTTGTAACTAAAAATGTAGTTTATGAATATTTCTTTGTAACTAAAAATATAGTTTATGAATATTTCTTTGTGACTAAAAATATAGTTTATGAATATTTCTTTGTAACTAAAAATATAGTTTATGAATATTTCTTTGTAACTAAAAATGTAGTTTATGAATATTTCTTTGTAACTAAAAATATAGTTTATGAATATTTCTTTGTGACTAAAAATATAGTTTATGAATATTCTTTGTGACTAAAAATATAGTTTATGAATATTTCTTTGTAACTAAAAATATAGTTTATGAATATTTCTTTGTAACTAAAAATATAGTTTATGAATATTTCTTTGTGACTAAAAATATAGTTTATGAATATTCTTTGTGACTAAAAATATAGTTTATGAATATTTCTTTGTAACTAAAAATGTATACGTAAAATGTACATTTGTAATTCATATAAAGAAGCGTTTCCAATTAAAAAAATAATTTAGGTGCTGGGACAGCTGCCAATTGACCCTGTTTTGTTCTACATCTACTACCCAAGTGCTCTCATTCATTCTTTAAATATGACCAAACCAACACAGTCTCCAACAGCTGTTAATTGGAATAAGTTACAAATTGAGTCTTTGAGCGAGACTCGTCATCCTTTGAGAACAAACAGTGTTATCGCGCAATTATTTAAATAAAATCAATTTATTTTGTACATCCTTTCAATAGTAATGGCTGATAATGAGACCTTAGCAGACGACTCTTGCTTGGAATAAATTAACATTTCAGTTAGTGGATGCGGTCATCATGCATCCATAAGATGTTTCATGGACAAATTGGCGATCATTTTAAGTCAGTCAACAGTTTTTACAGTAATCACTTGGTAAACGTATGCAGCATGTGTGATGACCTAGCGGAAAAGAAATCAATTCTGACTAATTACAACCTGCTGAGAAGCAGAATTCATTTGAAAACAAAAAAACAGCAAAAAACAAAAACGACAAAAAAACAAAAAGAAAAAAACAACAAAAAAACAACAAAAAACAAAAAAAGAAAAAAACAACAAAAAAGAAAAAAAACAACAAAAAAGAAAAAAAAGCAAATAGCAAAAAACAACGAAAAACAAAAATAAAAAAACAAGAAACAAAAAACAAAAAAAAAAGCAAAAAAAAACTTGCACATTGAATTTAATTAATTCTTATTTATTCGACTCTCCACTAGGGTTAAGTTAAACAAAATGTCAGTTTTTAATTGGGGAGTGAATCTAGTTCACTCGAAAAGAGGCACTCTGGATTGAAAATATTGCCCCAGTCTACGGTGACAAAGCAGATACCGAGTCGGAAGGCTGGATAAATTGTGTCATATTATGTAATGTGTTATTAGTTTGGCTTGTTTTGTTTTACGGCATATCAACCATCTATGAGTTATCTAATGCTGAATAAAGTTGTCAACTATAATTTTATAAGAAGGATAATTATTTATATTCCTAGAATACATTGATCTTAGAATACATTGCTCTTTGAAGGCATTACTCTTAAAATGGTCTGGCTTTTTTCGTTTTATGATAATAGCTATAGACAATGCATGAAACCAATTAATGTAAAAAGCTAAAAAAGTACTACTTCAGGGTAAAACCAAACTAGCCAACGATGTGTTAGGTGGATAGAATCTGACCCAGGAAACATCAATTCTTCCCCCTTTGTCAGAAACATCGCTCATGGAATGGAGGACCAAAACACAAAAATAAGGGAAGCGAGAGTTACGAGGCTGCCGAAAGTGAACCCAAGTTAGTCACTTTCTACTCTCCAACAACAGAACAACCATCTATTACTCTTAGAAAATGTGAACAGACGACTCGCTGCACAGCTGCAAACCCCCAAAACTTTCACCCTAATTCTAAGTAGCCCCTTACGTCTACAGTGGCGGTCTGCCTTGTTTGAGGTGAACTATGTTAAAAAGAAATATTATTCTTAGAAGTATATTTTACAGTGAAAACAATGCTCCCAGGAAACATTATTCTTCGACAATGGTAACCTTCTTTGCTCTCAACACGATTGACCCTAACCGTAACCCAAACCCTAGCCACCGCCTTCTAGTATCTATTTGGGAGTAAAAGTAAAAAGGAGAAGTAAGGTTTTGATTTTTAGAAAAATCAGATCGAATTGAATTGGGAATTTATTATCCAAGAGGACGGCTCAACAAGTATTTGTTTACATTAGACTTGAAGACGACCATGATGTAGTCGGCTGTGAAGCAGACTCGTGGTGTTTTTTTAATTTTTTTTAAATACATTAGATGTTCTAGGAAAGAAACTTTGTTCATGGAAGTTCCGTTTTGTTGGAGAGAGAGAAAGTTGTTTGAAATGAAAATATTATTAATAAATAAAATTTATCAGGAGTGGGCGACTTGATAGTCACAGTTCAGATCCGATGCTGTCGTCCGTAATTTCTGCTAATAGTCACATCATATCAATGTAGATCAGTATTTCTCAAACCTGTTCGAATAATACATCTAGGTAAATAGTTTGGATAGTACTATGGCATGCAAAAGACTAATCATATTTGTAAATCAAAGAATATTATTATTTGTAAAAATACTTTATTTCAATAAACTCATTTATTTACAAAATGAAAGATTTGTTAGCAAAAAAGTGAATTACAATTTGATGTGGCAATTTTTTTTTAACATGGTTCACCCCAAACAAGACAGGCCGCCACTGTAGACGTAAGGGGCTACTGAGAAAAAATAAAAGGGGAGAAGGTTGGGGGAAGGTCAACCTAAATTAGGATTTGCACAGCGAGATGTCTGTTTACATTAGTTTTAAACTTCTGCATGTCTGTACTGTCGAGGAAACAGGGGGCAGGGAGGGAGTTCCAGGGGCCATCAGCGCGAGGAAAGAAGCTATTTGAGTAGAAGGCTCTCCGGCATCTGGGGACCTCCACAGTGAATGAATGAGATTTAGTTGATTGCCGAGTTAGTCTAGTGAATTTACGTCGAGAGGGCACCAGAGTAGCCAATTCATCGGAGCATAATTACAGAACATTCACAATTACAAT
>OY744522.1:200386258-200436258 GCA_963556195.1 Sepiola atlantica
CTGTTTTCTGGGTCAGAATCTATCCATCTGGCACTTATCGTTGGCAAGTTTTTCATCTTGAAGTAGTTTTTTTAGCCCCTTGCCGGGGGCAATTTCCATTATAAGAAAATGTGACCGACCGAGAATTGAACCCGTTCTTTATGAAATCATCAGCTATCGCGAATCGAATGCGAACCAATTGAGACACGGACTTCGAATCGCTTCGTTGCGGGATTACGATCTGTCATATTTCACGCGTAGACACACTGAGCTACGATTGCTTGGGGTTAAATGAAATTTGTGTGAGTTTTAAGAAAATAGTTTTATTCGTCTTAAACAAGACATAAGGGGCTACTGTTTTAGGGGCAAGACTTTTTAAGGGGCAACCTGGGTAGGGAGTTGGGCAGCAAAATTTTGGTTCACATCACATTTAAATTTCTGCGTGTTCGTACAGTCGGGGAACCAGGGAGAAGGGAAGGAGTTTCAAAGGCAAACAGTTCGAGGCAAGAAGCTATAAGAATCGAAAATCTTCCGACATCTAGGGACCTCTACAGTGAAGGGGCGATATTATACTGCTATTCGGGTGGGTCGGGGGTATTTACGTTGAGGGGGTACATGTTCAGTAAGTTCATTGAAACACATTCCGTGGAAGTACTTGTACAACAAGTGCAGGGATGCAATATTTCGGCGATGCGGCAGTGGCCAAAGATTGGCAGACAGTGCGGGAGCTATTAGGTCAGGAATTATTTTTGGCACCCTGTCCAAGAGGGAGAGGCTATTGGTTGTTTAACTGAATCATTTTCACATTCTTCGTTTCTTCAGAATACCGTGTTCGGTTTGTATTCAAGTACACATTTAATCCTATTTTTCTCACATTCTAACGGAGTTCGGGTTATTCATTACAGTTTCCATTTAATCCAATCTTTTTCATATTAAGGTGTTCGTATTTTCCCATTCTTAGGTTCGTTTTGTACATTCAAATGTTCTTTTATATATTATAGTTTTCAAATTCTAGTGTTTCTTTTTCTACATTCTAGTGTTCGTTTTTCTATATTCTAGTGCTCGTTTTTCTATATTCTAGTGTTCCTTTTTAAACATTCTAGTGTTCGTTTTTCTATATTCTAGTGCTCGTTTTTCTATATTCTAGTGTTTGTTTTTGTATAGTCTAGTGTTCGTTTATCTATATTCTAGTGTTCGTTTTTCACAATCTAGTGTTCGTTTTTGTATATTCTAGTGTTCGTTTTTGTATATTCAGGTGTTCATTTTTCTACATTATAGTGTTCGTTTTTTTACATTCTAGTGTTTGTTTTTCTATATTCTAGATTTGGTGTTCTATATTCTAGTGTTTGTTTTTCTACATTCTAGTGTTCGTTTTTCTATATTCTAGTACTCGTTTTTCCATATTCTAGTGTTTGTTTTTGTATAGTCTAGTGTTCGTTTATCTATATTCTAGTGTTCGTTTTTTACAATCTAGTTTTCGTTTTTGTATATTCTAGTGTTCGTTTTTGTATATTCTAGTGTTCGTGTTTCGTCATTCTAGTGTTCGTTTTTCTATATTCTAGTGCTCGTTTTTCTAAATTCTAGTGTTCGTTTTTCTATATTCTAGTTGTTTTTTTTTGTATATTCTAGTGCTCGTTTTTATATATTCTAGTGTTCGTTTTTGTATAGTCTAGTGTTCGTTTTTCTACATTGTAGGGTTCGTATTTTAATATTCTAGTGTTTGTTATTTTATATTCTAGTGTTCGTTTTCTACATTCTAGTGTTCGTTTTTTTACCCTGTAGTGTTCGTTTTTTTACATTCTAGTGTTCGTTTTTATATATTTTGGTCGTTTTTCACAATCTAGTAGCGTTTTTCTATAATCAAGTGTTCGTCTTTGTACATTCTAGTGTTCGTTTTTCTATATTCTGGTGTTTGTTTTTATACATTCTAGTGTTCGTTTCTTTACATTCTAGTGTTCGTGTTTCTATATTCTAGATTTGGTTTTTCTATATTCTAGTGTTCGTTTTTCTACATTCTAGTGTTTGTTTTTCTATATTCTAGTGTTCGTTTTTATATATTGTAGTGTTCGTTTTATTAAATTCTAGTGTCTGTTTTTCTATATACTACTGTTCGTTTTTGTATATTCTAGTGTTCGTTTTTGTATATTCTAGTGTTCGTTTTTGTATAGTCTAGTGTTCATTTTTTTACATCCTAGTGTGCGTTTTTCTATATTCTAGATTTGGTTTTTCTATATTCTAGTGTTCGTTTTTCTACATTCTAGTGTTCGTTTTTCTATATTCTAGTGTTCGTTTTTTTACATTCTAGTGTTCGTTTTTTAACATTCTAGTGTTTGTATTTCTACATTCTAGTGTTCGTTTTTCTGCATTCTAAGGTTCGTTTTTCTACATTCTAGTGTTCGTTTTTCTATATTCTAGTGTTCGTTTTTGTATATTCTAGTGTTCGTTTTTGTATATTCTAGTGTTCATTTTTCTACATTCTAGTGTTCGTTTCTTTACATACTAGTGTTCGTGTTTCTATATTCTAGATTTGGTTTTTCTATATTCTAGTGTTCGTTTTTCTACATTCTAGTGTTTGTTTTTCTATATTCTAGTGTTCGTTTTTATATATTGTAGTGTTCGTTTTATTAAATTCTAGTGTCTGTTTTTCTATATACTAGTGTTCGTTTTTCTGCATTCTAAGGTTCGTTTTTCTATATTTTTGTATTTGTTTTTCTATATTCTAGTGTTCGTTTGTCTACATTCTAGTGTCTGTTTTTCTATATTCTAGTGTTCGTTTTTCTACAGTCTAGTTTTCGTATTTCTACATTCTAGTAGTCGTATTTATATATTTTAGTGTTCGTTTTTATATATTGTAGTGTTCGTTTTATTAAATTCTAGTGTCTGTTTTTCTATATTCTAGTGTTCGTTTTTCTGCATTCTAAGGTTCGTTTTTCTATATTCTAGTGTTTGTTTTTCTACATTCTTGTGTTTGTTTTTCTATATTCTAGTGTTTGTTTTTCTATATTCTAGTGTTCGTTTTTCTACATTCTAGTGTTCGTTTTTCTACATTCTAGTGTTTGTCTTTCTATATTCTAGTGTTCGTTTATCTACATTCTAGTGTTCGTTTTTCTATATTCTAGTGTTCGTTTTTTATATTCTAGTGTTCGTTTTCTACATTCTAGTGTTCGTTTTTTTACATTATAGTGTGCTTTTTTTTACATTCTAGTGTGCGTGTTTTTACATTCTAGTTTTCGTTTTTATATATTGTAGTGTTCGTTTTATCAAATTCTGGTGTCCGTTTTTCTATATTTTAGTGTTTGCTTTTCTATATTCTAGTGTTTGTTTTTATACATTATAGTGTTTGTTTTTCTATATTCTAGTATCGTATTTCTATATTCTAGTGTTTGTGTTTCTACATTCTAGTGTTCGTTTTTCTATATTCTAGTGTTTGTTTTTTTACATTCTAGTGTTCGTTTTTTTACATTCTAGTGTTCGTTTTTCTATATTTTAGTGTTTGTTTTTCTATATTCTAGTGTTTGTTTTTCTATATTCTAGTGTTTGTTTATATACATTCTAGTGTTCGTTTTTCTACACTCTAGTGTTTATTTTTCTATATTCTAGTGTTCGTTTTTCTATATTCTAGTCTCGTTTTTCTATATTCTAGTGTTCGTCTTTTTACATTCTAGTGTTCGTTTTTCTATATTTTAGTGTTCGTTTTTATATATTGTAGTGTTCGTTTTTAATATTTTAGTGTTCGTTTTTCTATATTCTAGTGTTCGTTTTTCTACATTCGAGTGTTTGTTTTTCTATATACTAGTGTTCGTCTTTCAATATTCTATTGTTCGTCTTTCTATATTCTAGTGTGCGTTTTTCTACATTCTACTGTTTGTTTTTCTATATTCTAGTGTTTGTTTTTCTAAATTCTAGTGTTTGTTTTTCTATATTATAGTGTTTTTTCTTCTACATTTTAGTGTCTGTTTTTCTATATTCTAGTGTTCGTTTTTCTATATTCTAGTGTTTTTTCTCTATTCTAGTGTTTGTTTTTCTAAAGTCTAGTGTTTGTTTTTCTATATTCTTGTGTTCGTTTTTCTATAATCTAGTGTTTGTTTTTCTATATTATAGTGTTTTTTTTCTATATTCTAGTGTTCGTTTTTCTATATTCTAGTGTTGGTTTTTCTACATTCTAGTGTTCGTTTTTCTATATTCTAGTGTTCGTTTTTCTATATTCTAGTGTTCGTTTTTCAACATTTGAGTGTTCGTTTTTCTATATTCTAGTGTTGGTTTTTCTACATTCTAGTGTTCGTTTTTCTATATTCTAGTGTTCGTTTTTCAACATTTGAGTGTTCGTTTTTCTATATTCTAGTGCTCGTTTTTGTATATTCTAGTGTTCGTTTTTGTATATTCTAGTGTTCGTTTTTGTATATTCTAGTGTTCGTTTTTGTATATTCTTGTGTTCGTGTTTTTCATTCTAGTGTTCATTTTTCTACATTCTAGTGTTCGTTTTCTTTACATTCTAGTGTTCGTTTTTATATATTGTAGATTTGATATTTCTATATTCTAGTGTTCGTCTTTATATATTCTAGTGTTTGTTTTTCTATATTCTATTTTTTTTAATACATTCTAGTCTTTGTTTTTCTATATTCTAGTGTTCGTTTTTCTATATTCTAGTGTTTGTTTTTCTACATTCTAGTGTTCGTTTTTCTACATTCTAGTTTTCGTTTTTCTAAATTCTTGTGTGCGTTTTTCCATATTCTAGTGTTCGTTTTTTTATAATCTAGTGTTCGTTTTTCTATATTCTAGTGTTCGTTTTTCTATATTCTAATGTTCGTTTTTCTACATTCTAGTGTGCGTTTTTCTATTTTCTAGTGTTCGTTTTTCTATATTCTAGTGTTCGTTTTTCTACATTCTAGTGTGCGTTGTTCTATATTCTAGTGTCTGTATTTCTATATTCTGGTGTTCGTTTTTCTACATTCTAGTGTTCGTTTTTCTATATTCTAGTGTTCGTTTTTCTACATTCTAGTATTCGGTTTTCTACATTCTAGTGTTTGTTTTTCTATATTCTAGTGTTCGTTTTTCTACATTCTAGTGTTCGTTTTTCTACATTCTAGTGTTCGTTTTTCTACATTCTAGTGTTCATTTTTCTACATTCTAGTGTTCGTTTTTCTACATTCTAGTGTTCGTTTAATCCCATATTTTTCTCTTTCTAATATTCGTTTTCGTTAATTTTAGTGTTTCTTTTGCAAATTCTAATTTTTGTTTAATCACACCTTATTCAAATTTTACGGATCGTTTTTTTACAACCTTGTGTTTGTTTAGTTTCATGTGTTTTTACATTCTAGTATTCGCTTCCTACTATTCCAGTGTTTATCAAAAACTACATTCTTGTGTTCTTTATTTACATTCTAGTATTCTTACGTCCCTATATTCTAGTTTTCGTCGTATCCTATTCCTTTTTCATATTCTAGTATTCTTTTAGTATTCATTCCAGTGTTCGTTTGTCACATTCCATTCCTCGTTTTTATCACATTCTGGTGTTCGTCTTTTCACGACGTTCTAGTGTTCCTTTCAACATATCTTATAAAATACATGCATATATGTTAGTCATGCCCAATAGAAGGAAAGTGACGCGCCATCGCAATCCCTGACTGATTTCGCCGATACTTACGCATTGATCATTCTATTCACGTTTAGATATTATGACAGCAATTAATCACTTGCAATAATAAATCCTTTCAATCTTTTTTTCCTTTTCTTCCCTCCCCTCTCCCAGTTTTCTACAGGTCCCGGCAAACGGACGATATTTGTTGAATCAGGAATGCATTGCCGTGAATGGATCAGTATCGCTTCAAACCTCAAAATCATCGAAAGGGTAAGCCATCTCCTCGTTGCTTCTTTGATTGGAGTAGGGGTGTGTGATGCGACTAATAGGTACCGTTGCGGGCAATCAGAATCAGCTGTGCGGAGTTCAAATCAAATCAGATCTTTTGTCATTTACGCCTTAATAATGTTTAGAAAGATGAAAATGAACTAGCAACTTATGTTCAATGAATCGTATACAATGAATCGTGTTCGTAAAACGGACGTACCAAAATAAATCTCTCTTCTTTTTATCTATTACTAAAGAGGATTTGCTATCTGTCTATCTGAAGCCGAAACTATACTATTACTTGTATTAATTTTTACTATTGTAATATTTCTTAAAGATTAATTCATTTTACTATACTATTTCAGACTAATCTATTATCTTTAAATGCTACATTCGGTGGAGAGTAGTGTAGTATCGGTTCTGTTGTCATAATACCATCATCACAGACATTACCGCCTCCTGTTTTGGGGTGTAGTGTAGTATCTGTTCTGTTTTAACGATACCATTTTCCTATGGATTCCCTTTTCCTTTTGGGTGGAGAGTGGTACTGATATACGAGCAGCAGTAATTATAGATGTTATCTGTATGAAAATAAATTATAATACGCAATTAACAACTTTTGAACATCTAATGTTTTGGATCAGCGACACCCATCATCCTTGGGTTGCGTACCTTTACTTGGAAAACTCTGAAGTCGCTTTGCTTTTACCTTGAAAATCTTGAGTTGCGTATCTTCAACTGTCAACTACTGTGTCTAATTTTTAGCTTGAAAACTTTAGTCCTTTATATTTACATTTAAACCTAACCCAAACTCTAACCCTAACCGGGTTAGGATCAGAATCTTCTCCTAAAGGAGAGTTGTCTTTGTGTGTATATATATATGTGTATCTCTGCAAAAGTCTCCCAAGATACTCGACAAACATTCATAAAGTTGATATTTTCTAAATCGCCCATCTTTCGGACGCATAATATCGAAGAATTCGAGAAAAAACATCGATCTCTTCATGTAAGACGAACACAAGATTTGTGATGTGGCTGATCGAATTTGTTCCTTTTTCATCGCCCGTACGCTTTGCGCATGCGCGCCGTTAAAAAGAACTCGACTTCTAAAAGCGTTTAAATGACCTATTTTTCGTCAGGTTTGATACTCTTTTCGCTTGGCGCGACAGAACGAAGACCGAGAGGTTGATGGTTCGATCCCCACTGATTCCCAAGAAGTTTTTTTAAAACGATAACTTAAATATACATTGAAGGGGGCGGGGTGAGGGAGAAGGCAGAGATAGTACTTTTAATAATAGAAAGCGGGAAGAGGGTGGCGAGGGAGAGAGGGGTGAAGGGCGGGGATGAAAGGGCGACCGAGGAAGAGCGAGATTGTTAAACTTTTGCCCCGGGTAACGGGGTGAAAGTAGGGCGGTGGAGAGGGAAGTGAAGGGGGTCAGGTCTTCCGGAGAAGAGAGAGATTGTTACACTTTTGCTCCGGGCAACGCAGGGTAACCTCTACTAGTTAAATATAAATCAGTGGTCTTCATTTTACTACCCTACACCAGCGAGGGTCGCTTATCTATACTTATAAATGTCTGGGGTCGCTTAGCTTTATTTGAAAAAGTCTGTAGTCGCTTGTCTGTACTTATAAATGTCTGTGGTTGCATATCTTAATCTTGAAAAGTCTGAAGTCGCTTATTTTTAACCAGACAACCATGGCGTCGCTGTTTTTTTTTTACTTGATCCATTGGTTTAATAAAAAAACATATTACCGTAATATATTAACAATAATTTATTTAGTTAACTTAAAATTAACAAAATCTGTAGTTAGGATTTCGACGAGATAATCAGAGATTCACAGCTCAAAAACAATTTCGCTGTTTTTTGAAGAGGTGGGCATTGAGCGATCAATCTAACATGATCTGGGCTAATGGTTTTGATCCCTGACGGGTTAGGGTTCAACGAAATTAAAATTGTGAAAATATTAAATGTGTCAGTTTTCACCTATTCATCCTAAACCAGATTCTAGCTACGAAGATGGAAAATTAAAATGGTGGTCCGGTTCAGTATTTGAAGGGTTCAGATCACAGATAAAGTCACACAGGACTCAAATAAGTTGGATTAAAAATATTTTTTAAATTCTTATTCAAATAAATTTTCGTTAATTTAAATTAAATTGTGTATATTCATAATGATGCGACACGTTGCAAAGCAATCATTGTTTACAATCAATAGAATACAAGTTTCCATTTTATTAAGAGCTGTGGGGTAAGTTGGGGTTCATACCTCTTCCAGATATTACGTAAATGACCACAACAGATCCGATAGGATTTGAACTCCGCATGGCCGATTCCATAGGAGAATCACCCTCCTCGCCACTTTATTCAATATCTTAAACCAGTTTGTATTATTTGGATGTTCGGGCTACTTTTTTATCTGGAGTGTTATTCTCACAACGTTTCGGCCGATGTAAGATTCCCGAGTTAAGCCAGAGGCACGGGAAGAGGGTAATCTAATAAATTCCGAAACATTATATTGACAAACAAAGTTGACTTTCTTTAATTGCAGATGGCGACCACGCTGGGACAAGATGCCGAGATCGATGAAATGTTGAAACTTTACGACTGGATCTTTGTCCCGACAGTTAACCCCGACGGATACTATTACACACACAATTTCGTAAGTAACTGCGTTTTTTAATGTATACTCGCCTCCCCATAATGTATTTTTTTTAAAATGAGGAACATCCAGCTCCCCAAATGTGGTATTCTCAGTCAGAAGAAAAATATATGTACAGTATTAAAATTATTGGCCTTCTCTTCAGGAGGGTCAAATAATTTTAATACTTTGACCACTTTTCATGCTAGGTTATATTTCTGGTAGAGTCAACCGACTCTCAGACAAGTATCAATGAACCAGACGAATTTATTTGTATATTTATCCTAGGTTAGTGTGTCACTACCGTTGAGACTCCATAATTAACTTGACATTTTTGTGCATTTTCGTGCTTTTATTTAGGTCGAATTCTTGTTTTATTTAAGGGTAATTCTTGTTTTATTTAGGTGTAATTCTTGTTTCATTTAGGTGTAATTCTTGTTTTATTTAAGTATAATTCTTGTTTTATTTGGGTGTAATTATTTTTTATTTAGGTGTAATTCTTTTTTATTTAGGTGTAATTCTTTTTTTATTTAAGTATAATTCTTGTTTTATTTATGTGTAATTCTTTTTTATTTAGGTGTAATTCTTGTTTTAAATACAACAAGAATTACACCTAAGTGTAATTCTTGTTTTATTTAAGTGTAATTCTTGTTTTATTTCGGTGTAATTCTTGTTTTATTTAAGTGTAATTCTTGTTTTATTTTGGTGTAATTCTTGTTTTATTTAAGTGTAATTCTTGTTTTATTTAGGTGTAATTCTTGTTTTATTTCGGTGTAATTCTTGTTTTATTTCGGTGTAATTCTTGTTTTATTTCGGTGTAATTCTTGTTTTATTTCGGTGTAATTCTTTTTTATTTAGGTGTAATTTTTTTTTATTTAGGTGTAATTCTTTTTTTATTTAGGTGTAATTCTTGTTTTATTTAAGTGTAATTCTTGTTTTATTTCGGTGTAATTCTTTTTTTATTTAGGTGTAATTCTTGTTTTATTTCGGTGTAATTCTTTTTTTATTTAAGTGTAATTCTTGTTTTATTTCGGTGTAATTCTTTTTTTATTTAAGTGTAATTCTTGTTTTATTTCGGTGTAATTCTTGTTTTATTTCGGTGTAATTCTTTTTTATTTCGGTGTAATTCTTGTTTTATTTAGGTGTAATTCTTTTTTTATTTCGGTGTAATTCTTGTTTTATTTCGGTGTAATTCTTGTTTTATTTCGGTGTAATTCTTGTTTTATTTAAGTGTAATTCTTGTTTTATTTCGGTGTAATTCTTTTTTTATTTAGGTGTAATTCTTGTTTTATTTCGGTGTAATTCTTTTTTTATTTAAGTGTAATTCTTGTTTTATTTCGGTGTAATTCTTTTTTTATTTAAGTGTAATTCTTGTTTTATTTCGGTGTAATTCTTGTTTTATTTCGGTGTAATTCTTTTTTTATTTCGGTGTAATTCTTGTTTTATTTCGGTGTAATTCTTATTCATTTAGGTGTAATTCTTATTCATTTAGGTGTAATTCTTGTTTTTTTAGGTGTAATTCTTGCTTTATTTAGGTGTAATTCTTGTTTTATTTCGGTGTAAATATTGTTTAGGATACATTTCTATGAGTTATTTATCTGCGTACATTGCAAATTACATTTTAATATCCTCATTTTAAAACTTTTTGCGTGACTCTCAATTACTACTCAGATATATTCAATATTAATCTTCGAGCAGATTGCTTATTCAGAGAGCTTTCTTTATCTATGGTACCCAAATTTTCAAAGGTCCTCCCACCCTAATTAAAACATTCTTAAGAAAAAGGAAACTGACAAATTCGAAATACTTAGATTTTACCTATTTTAAAAGTAATTGTTCGAATATAAATAGAATATGAATAGAATGTTGACATTTGTTTTATTTAGCTGACAAGGTAAAAAGGAAGAGAAGACGATACTTTAGAGATTGTAGCCATTATGCGTATTTATACTCGGACAAAAACGTGTTACATAGTTGAACTAGTTACTGTATAAAGATTTGTAAATGTTTATTTTATTTTATTGAATTACTAAGTCCAAGTTTTACATTTACACGGACAGGATTTATTTAAATAACTTTATCTAATATATAAAGTAAAGTCAACCTCTTTATTGTTTCTTTGTCATCGATAGTTTTTTTTTCTTTTTACAAAATCAATATTTGATGCTGGTTCATCATTTTGTTTTGTGGATCGATATTTGCTGCATGTTTTTAATTCGAATAAAATGTAATTCGATTTACTGAAATTCCAGAAAATACTTTGTTCCGGGTCGAAATTATTTTCTAATAGATGCCATCTTTAAAAGGGACGTAATTATGTATTCGTCGATACAGAGTTACTTCCCATTGATTCGGACAACAATAATAATATGAATGAAAAGCAAAACAAAATGCAAGTAAATGCACTATCGACTAGGGTTAGGGTTAGGGTTAGAGTTAGGGTTAAAGTTAGGGTTAGGGTTAGGGTTAGAGTTAGGGTTAAAGTTAGGGTTAGGGTTAGAGTTAGGGTTAAAGTTAGGGTTAGGGTTAGGGTTAGAGTTAGGGTTAAAGTTAGGGTTAGGGTTAGGGTTAGAGTTAGGGTTAAAGTTAGGGTACAGCTAGATATTTGATGTCGTTTTACTACAAAATGAGACTAATAACCTAAAATAGAATTTGTGCTGCATAATTATTTTGATTTTAAAACATATAATTGATTTTTTTTTAAACTTGGCTGGCGTGTGTCTCCTCCCTGACCGAGCACCGTCGTCGATACACGTGTTAGTCTCAATTTGTCGCAGAAAAGTAAACGTCGCCCAGCAGACACTTGTTACGATAATTATGCAATTAGTTACAGAAAACATTCTTAGAGAATGAAGTGTTTATTCGAATTGCTTTCCGGCAATTAATCACATCGTTTCAAAGTTGCAAATCTTTCAGGTGGAAATAGAGCACGAGAGGTTGGGGGGGGGGGATAGAACCCCCAAAAGAGTCAACCCCGCCCGTCGTTTTAACACATTATCACCCTCATAAGATCATGTTTAACACGTCTGCTAGCTTAATTACTTTTCAACCTTTCGGCTACAACGCCTCCTATTAATCGCTAATATGTACTAACTAATATATCCACTAGTCAAACTAACCACTGTAATATTTCCACAGGTTCTAACTAGTGTAAGATAATGATATGCATAGCAACTGTTTCGTGTATAAAACTGATCAGTTTCTCTCATTAAAACAAAAGTAATTGTTATATACTTTTTTTCATTTTCAATCTCTACATTAATAAGGTTATCGTACAACTTCTCGCATGTCTATGCCTGTGTGTGTTTCTCGCCTGTACGTGACTTACACATTATTTTTATTTACAATTATTCGCTTATTTATTGACATTAAAAAATGTAAGAAAATAAATTAAAACGAGTTTTTAAAAATCATACTAAAAATAATTTAATTACGAAATTGAATTCACCATGATGCATTTCGGTTTCTTCGCAAACAAATCAGACAACACTGTAATTATTGCAACAAAAAAAATAGTTGAAAAAAAAGAATCAATTACTTCGTGACCCCTCCAAATTTGAAAAGAATTTGGAAGCATTTAAACTGTTGAATAGAAATTATATCCGAGTTTAAAATTCTAAATTCAATAATTTCATAAATAAAGATTAAAACAACATTTTCTTAGCATAAATACTTATAGTTTTAAAACAATTTGATTTAATTAATATTTTAATAACTATAAAAATACTATAATAATTAAATTTAACTTTGAAAATCCTATTTAAAAATAATTTCGTAAAAAACAAAACGACATAGTTATAAAAAGGAAACCAAATTTAAAGTAAAAGCACCCCCGGGCAACATCGGGTAGATGCAGCTAGCTTCTTATAAATATAACATATATTTCTTAAATGTTTAACAGTGACAAGTCATATTAATAACTTGATAATAATTATTTAAAAAAAAAAAGACCAGTTGCGTAGTGCTCCGAGTTGATGGCTAGACTTGCTATAATATTTGTTTATTTTTTTTATTTTTCTCCCTAAAGGACCGGATGTGGAGAAAGAACCGAAGACCAATCAATATGTTTTGCACCGGAACTGACATTAACCGGAACTTCGCGTCTGGTTGGGGAGGACGTAAGTATTAAGAACGGCCTCTCTCTCTCTCTTTCTCTCTCTCTCTCTCTTTCTTTCTCTCTCTCTCTTTCTCTTTCTCTCTCTCTCTCTTTCTCTCTCTCTCTCTCTCTTTCTCTCTCTTTCTCTCTCTTTCTCTCTCTCTCTTTCTCTCTCTTTCTCTCCCCCCTCTCTCTCTCTCTTTCTTTCTCTCTCTCTCTCTCTTTCTCTCTCTCTCTTGCTCTCTCTCTCTTTTGTCAGCTGACTACTTTTAGGTCATTTCAGACCCCTAAACTTAAAATCATCCCCTACATATAAATGTTGGTCATAAGAATGTAATTTTTCTTTTTTTCTTTACAAAGGTCCCAACCCTAACCCTAACCCATTAAAACAATGCTTACTGATTTGAATGAAATGTAAGCCATTGCACGATAGACGCGATGTAATCTTATATACAAATTAAAAATACACGTTACTTGGCCTTTTGGCTAAGATCAAAGTGTAGTATCTGTTCTGATGGATACTGTACTCCATAGACTGGTATTGTCTTGGCCTTCGGGTCTTGATTTACACCGGTCTATGGGTCTGTCCTGTGCAGTTCTAGGAGGTCCACCCTCCCAGGCTTCGCCTCCCCTCTTTGGGGAGGACTAAGTTTATTGCTTATTGCCTGCGGCGCCTCTACCGGGGAATGCTGACGGGGCTGCCCAGGCAATTTTTAAACCCCACTTTTCCGACCCGACCTTGGGTCACATCTTACTTGTGGGAGTAAGATAAAAACTGGTCTTGTGCCTAACTCCTGGAGAGGAGTAAATCAATACACGTTACTCTCTGCTTTTGAGAGGAATAGCTTTACTAACAAAAGGTAGATACAATGATTTGTTTCGCTAATGATTTCGGCAAATTTTAGATAAAGAAAGGCGGGGGAAGTTTCGCCCTCTCATTTCCATCTACTCCCATCGCCACCCATTTTACTTGTAGCGAATATTTACTAAGAACAATATTTTCTGTTTCAACATTTTTAGAAATAAGGCTTATGATATCACTAAAACAAGATATCTAAATTTAATCAGACTATGTCAGCTTTCGCATAAACACTTACATTCGTTTAAAAGAAATATTCAATTATTTATTTATTAAATTTATTTCTATATAATAAGATTAAATACACTATTACACTTTCAGGGAGCATTATTATTTACATGCACGTACATAAGAGGCCCTCCGTAAATAAATGGTTTCCAAGGCATTGATTTATACGGGAGGATATTTCCGTATAAATGGCACATTTTTATTAATATATGTGCGTATTTCGTGCCTTTCTCATTAATTAGTTACCTTAAAGCAAATACCGAATATTTCATGCATTCATTTTATAACTATGGAAAAAAATACACACTATTTCTCGTAATAATTACTATTATATCATCTATTCCAACACCCCGTGCTTCCATACATCTTCTAGCGTTCGCCCTGCTTCGCAACAATATTCAAGCCATTTGCAATTAAAAATGTAAATACAGCAACTCATTACATTTTCATTAAAACTTAAATGTGGATGTGTTAACATTACGTTTGTTTTGATGGACTTGTATATTTCTCTATTTTTAACATTTAATTGTGGAAGACATTTAATAAGTTAGGATTAGGGTTAAGTTAGTGCCAATGTTGAAGACTTTTCTATTAATGTTATGTTTTTTCTTCGTATATTGATCCAAGGATTTAGAAACATCGTGTACAGTTATGTTGTTAGAGATTCGGATTTCCTTTTTTTGATCGCTGCTGACTGTAGTGTTTTGTTGTGTGTAATGATGTTGCATTTAATTGCGCTAATGTCTGATAAATGGCATATAAGGCGCCAGAAAACGAGTGATTTTCTGTACGAGAGAGTCATCGCTTATGTACCATGAAAATAACGGCTTTAAACAAACACGACATGTTTTCCCTCCCAGCTCAGGAAACGAGACATAGCTTTGTACACTGTTTGATATTTTGATTTTTTTCTCGTTTTTTACCAATGTTCCTTCTATATGATTCTCGTGATTCAGTTCACTGGCAACAAACTTTTCATCTTTAGATTTGTATACCTCTAACCCTACACCGGAACTTTCACAAATTCGGACGTATGGATTACTTTCAATTTCCTTGGATTTGCTTACACTAAATTTCTATGCCTCCCGAATAGTCTTTCTCTGCATTTGCTAAATTTTATATCTTTTCTACCTTTTATATTCTTATATTTTAAAATATTTGTACCTCTTTGTAAATCTTACTGACTTAGCTGTCCTATTCTTCTTCTGATAGTAAGAATACGTCTTTGAAAATCAATGGATTAAGGAAAGTAAAACGTTTTCATTTATATATAACCCTTGTTTTGAAAAATAAAATGATGATTTAATAAATATTGCAGTTTGTCCAATCTTTATTCTAATTACTCACTTCCCCATTTACTGCTCTATCTCGTATATCGAGCATTGGCTATGCAAGATAGGATATACTTTTTATCTTAATCGTTACTCTTTATACATTATATATATATATATGTGTGTGTGTGTGCGTGTGCGTGTGTATATGTATATTCAAATTCAAGCAAATTACCATTCTTTTATATATATATATATATATATATATATATATATATATATATTAAGATTTGATAGTCTTAGTAGTAGAGGCCTGTTTGGAGTTACGAGTTTGTTGTCACTATCGATCATGTAAAGTTCCGCTGGAGCGTCAAACACTTTCGACAACAAGACGCTTGCTCTCGCCTCTCGGCTAAGTGTACGTTAATTTCAATTACTGTCTGTGGCGATTTCTCGCGGCCGCGTGGACATATGCGTTAGGCTTGGCTGAATCTACTAACTACGTTCGATCCCATGCGACCGCAATTGAAATTTGATTAATGTAATCGTAAAAACATTCTTTGATTGTTTTTTGTCTTTCTTGCAGCTGGTGCCAGCGCCAACCCTTGCAACCCTACCTTCCGTGGTACATCTGTATTTTCGGAACCGGAAGCGAAGGCTATGGCCAAGTTCGTCAAATTAGTGGAACCGGTCGCGTTCTTTTCCGTCCATGCTTATTCTCAATACATCCTGACGCCTTATGGATACACTTACCAAAAACCAGCAGACTCTGCAGAATTGGTAATCAACACGCTTCGTTCTGTTCTTTCTTTTTTTATTATTCTTCCGTTTCAGATTAGTTCTACGGAATGAATCGTGGAATTGGCTCAATAGATACGTTGCGGGTTATAGAAGCGCATTAATTCAATCTTCTGAATTACGGTGGGAAAATATGAACACACAATTTCACCTCATCAGCTATGAGTAACATAGTGGCGTGTATGCAACTTAGCGGATATAATAAATCTTAACAATAGGTTTTGTGTTTCAACCATCAATACCACAAAAATAGTTGATATCCCGTAAAATGAACAAAAAAAAAGTTTTATTTTTGTATTTTGTTTCTGTTGTTGTGTGTTTGTTGGTTGGCCGTGTCAGACTTTTTCGTAGAGCTTACGAACATCGTGCCTCAGGAATGTCTGGTTTTCAGGAAGTCTTCCTCGCTGATCGAAGCTATTCGTTAACTTGCATGATTGCAGGTGCTTATATTCTACACTGAGAAAAGTAACGCTCAACGGTTGCATGCGAAGTCGGGGAAGGTTTGTTCGAAAACACACAAAAGTATGGCACAGAAAAAATATTGTTACTTTCGCTCAATTGATTTGCAGTTGCGCGCTTGGCACGTCTTTTCTTGCAACATGCAGAGGCAGAAACGACCAAAGGACGACGGATCCTGTTGTCGACCTCTCCTGGATTTTCACCAGAGCCATATTAGCCGTTAACTCTGATACTACTACAGTGTGGAAGGGTTGGACTATAGGGGATGATGTGTGTGAAACGTGTGTATGCGCGTTTACATCAATGCTTATAATCGGTTCATCCGATGAACTTTACTTGTACCATATAAACCAGTACAATCTGCTAATGAGGAGGGTGGCTAGTAACTCAGTAAGATCAAGACAATACCTTATAAAGGGTGGTTGCAACCGCTTGTAGTGTCAATGGTCATATAGCACATCAAATATACGCAGGCATGGCAGTGCACAATAGTCAATCCTTACATAAACTGGATGTCCGATCTTAATCTTGTAGCTGCGGGAGAGAACTGGTTTTCACAATAGTCAACAAAGATTATGTCGGGATCTACAGGGGCGACGTGCTGATTAGTTTTTATAATACATCTAACAGCCAACAAAAGAGATAAAATAAGTCGAAACCTAAAAGAAGTTGACTTAAACCTAAAAGAGATAAACTTCCTGGATATAACCTTTAACTTTAATAACGAAACGTACAAACCGTATACAAAACCTAATAATACCACAGTCTACATCGGCAAATCCTCAAACCACCTATGCGCAGCTTTTAAGCAAATAACAACATATATAGGCTTCAGAATATCTAAAAATTCCAGCAGTAAAGGCATTTAATCAACGTAGAATGGAATACCAGATGCACATAATAGAAAACAAACATTGTTTTAACCCCACAAAAGTGAAGTTATTACACCAATAAGTACATTCTTATTCAAACTAATAGAAAAGAAACATTGTTTTAACCCCACAAAAGTGAAGTTATTACACCAATAAGTACATTCTTATTCAAACTAATCGGTAAGAATTTCCAAAATTATAAATAAGAACAATGTCAAGATTAGTTCCTCGTTGTTATAAAAAAAATAATAGCACCGCTAATAGAAGCCCTAATAATGCTAACAATTACAGCAGTGCCAATAACAATTACACACCAGCAATAATAATAAGTTTTGCAATTGTAGAGTCAGAGTCTACTGCCCACTGATCAATAAGTGATTGATAACCAAGAAGAAAGGGTGTATATAGGTGCTACCAAAACGCTCAAGACTAGATATACCTACCATATTATGACCGTGAGAATTACAGCATACAGAAACAATGTAACTCTGCCCAAATATGTGTAGAAGCATAAAAAAAGAAATATCCACACTCGAATAAAATGCAACATTAATACCGAAAATTGTATGTTGTACCAAATGGGAAAGTAACACATGATAAACATTAAACAAAACTCTAAGCTGCTCACTAGAAACGCTAATAGAATCTTCAAGAATGCTAACAATTACACACCAGCAATAATAATGTAACTCTGCCCAAATATGTGTAGAAGTAGAAAAAGAGAAATATCTACACTTGAATAAAATAGGACATCATCCAGCTTGCAACATAAATAGCGAAAATTGTATTTTGCACCAAGAGGGAACGTAACACATGATAAACATTAAACACGAAAGCAAAGCTAAATGTAGACATTGAAATAAATATCTTCTTTGTCATCTGAGCCTCGATTAAGACACATAGATTTATAAATGAAAACGCACACACAGTTATACATATAAATATAATCTAGAACAGACACTAGTAGAACATCACATGATAAAGTAGTGAACTAAAATATCACTCCAATTTACAAAAGAAAAACTAATAATAACAGGAGGTGCCCATTTACAAAACTATAAAATACAAGAGAAATAACTTAAGAGAATATATTAGTTAACTAATAAAATGTCCTTTTTCGAAACCAATATACAAGCATCAGGATGTTTCAACGGATGTCCTACTGGTTTACCTTTTTTCACCGCCTGTGAACCATTAACGGCGACATAATGGACGTTATGGAATGAATAGAGAAATGATCAAAGAACCAGAGCATAATATATTGACTGTCTTACAGGTATATCCATTAAATTAAATTTAATTACATTTTAATTAATTAAATTTTTATTTAAAAAAAGTACTTGAACCCTAATACAAAAAAAAAGAAAAAATTGAACCACAGTAAACATACATATTCTAATCTAGATACAATAGACGCGAAATATCTCACTATATAGGGCAAGCAAAATTAATTTATGCTTAAGGAGGTTGACTCAATCATACTCAATCATTTTCTTTAAACCAATAAAAAAAAAGTGAAAAAGTGAAAAAGTGAAAAAGGAGGGAGGGGGGATGAGTATTGATTTACTCCTCTCCAGGAGTTAGGCACAAGGCCAGTTTTTATCTTACTCCCACAAGTAAGATGTGACCCAAGGTCGAGTCGGGAAAGTGGGGTTTAAAAATTGCCTGGGCAGCCCTGTCGGCATTCCCCGGTAAGGGCGCCTCAGGCAGTAAGCAATAAACTTACTCCTCCCCAAAGAGGGGAGGCGAAGCCTGGGAGGGTGGACCTCCTAGAACTGCACAGGACAGACCCATAGACCGGCGTAAATCAAGCCCTGAAGGTCAAGACAATACCAGTCTATGGGGTGCAGTATCCATCGGAACAGATACTACACTTTGATCTTAGCCAAAAGGCCAAGAAGGGAGGGGGGATGAGTAGCTATACCTTAAAATAACATAATGTTTGAGAGAAAATGGATAAAGTAGATATACAAATGGCAGAGAAAAAATGACAAAAATAAAACATAAAAAAGACAAAATCCAACTTCAAATGGCTATAGCATCAGTATTCCAGGGAATATTCATACAGATAATTCAACAGTTAGAATATTCCAAATTCGTTTCTGCAATTACGAGCCATTTTTGCTGCACAACGTATTTATTTGCTAGCGTGGTACATAAATCGTCAATGAGATAATTGTTAAGAGTGGTAGATAATATGGGACATGACACAGAGTTATTTGCCCACAAAATATAGAATACCCATGGTAATTATTAATTGATTGAAGATAAGTACAACTAGCTTTAAATAAAAGCAAACATTTAAAAACAAAAGGTTTTTAAGAAAGAACAGACAAATAGAAAGATAAATTTGGAGAGCTCAATTGATCGAAAGCCGGACACATCAAACGTAGACACAGTTTTTAGACGCGTCCATATAGATATATGGACGAGTCTAAAAACCTGTGTCTACGGTTGATGTGTTCGGTTGTGTTTTACTTCGTTCGGCACAAAATTGCTGTCGATCACTTGAGCTATCCAATATCCGTCGTATTCTATATCCGTCGGTTGGTCTGTCAGGCTTCAGTTTGGAATTGCATTCTCATCGCTACATGCTTATATTGAATTACTGTATTTTTTTGTTTCGTTTTCTATTTCCTTCTTGTTTTTGTTTTTGTTCTAAAATGAATTCTTGTTTCATCTTGCAGACCCAACTTGCGTACAAAGCCGCCGCAGCTATGCAAGAAGTGAACGGGCTTCATTTCACCGTCGGTACTCCGCCAGAACTCTTGTGTAAGTCTCTAATTATTTTTTAAAATCCAAACATAGAAAAAATCAAAATGCTCACCTAAGAAAGATTACTCATCTTAAGTCATTATTTAAAATTGTCTCCATTGTTACACTTTTGCGTGCCGGAATAATTATTTCCCTCTTCAGCCTATCCTGTAGGGAACATGAAGGGGGCTTACCTGCGAAACGTCCTCGTGTTTGTCTGTCCTGTGCGCTGCGGATGAAAGAAAGGAATCCAACATGACGTCCATGAACCTTTATTACATACGGTTCACGCAGAGTCTCGCGAAGTCTCGTTGCACGCATGCAAATTAGGTGTGCCTCAGTATAATAAAAGCGGGTCTCTCACCGTCTCATTCGACTCGGTGCGAAGCAAGTGCACGTGTAACGAACGGTGAGATCTGCTTTGGAAGTTGACAGAGTGATTTGCGACCTTCGTTATTACTACAAGCTATCTCGGCGATGGACACATTCGACTTGAGATTAATACCCGAGTTCGACGGCTCCCCCTCCGGACCCTCTGTAGTCGAGTGGTGGCAGAAAGCCGAGCGCGTCTGCAGACTTTGCAAGATAAAGGATCCTGCACTGGTCATCCCGCTGAGGCTGACCAAAGGAGCATATTCGGTGTATCAGCAGCTCGGAGACGAACCAGGCCTGGAGGAAGTTAGGCAGGTGCTATACGCAGCCTTTGCTGTGGACCCTTTCGTCGCCTGGAGGCAGTTCACCGAACGGCGGCTTGGGCTAGATGAGACTGTGGACGTCTACCTGGCCGATTTGAGGAGGCTAGCCGCGCCGTTTGGTGGAACAAGCGAGCGAATACTGGGATGCGCTTTTCTGACTGGACTCCCAGACGGCGCCAGCAGACTGCTGCGAGCATCGTCCAGACTCAGTGAGATTGGGCTTGACGAGTTGTTGGCCAGAGCCTGAAACATTTTGAAAGATGACACAGAGCCGGTTTAGGCAGCTGCGGAAGCGTCTTCACCACCAACAGAAGACGTGAGATGCTACAAATGTGGCGGGCCGAATCATTTTTCAAAAGACTGCCGAAGCCGAAGCGGTGCAAAGGACGCGCTCGATCAAGGAACGTTAAAACGCGTGCGTTGCTACCGGTGCAACAAGCTGGGTCACGTGGCAAGAGGTAGTCCGGGAAACGGGCAAGGGGAGTAAGCTATAGCGCCAGTCTTCTCCCCAGATCGTCGCCAAATAAGGCGCTACCCACAGTGAGCGTGCGCGTAAACGGGCGTGAGCGCTTCGCGCTCGTAGACACCGGGTGAACGCAGACCCTCGTGCGCAAGGCATGCTGTGACGCATGGGATAAGGAAAGGATCCCGGTATTGACGGTTGGCGATGGCTCGATTGCCTCTTGTGGCGTTAGCATCATTCGCGCAGGTGTCGGCGATGGGCCCACAGTAACCGTACGAGCCTTGGTTGTAAACGGTGACCTGCTCGATTACGACCTGCTCCTGGGAATGGACGTCATCAAGAGAATTGGGTGGTGTACGCATTGATGGTGAGGGTAGGACACATTTCGCAAAAGCGGGCCTTGCTCTGAGTGCAGCTATGAAGCTGGAACAGCCTGATTTTTGTGCAGAATTCGACCAGCGCACGAAGTTCTGGACATCCTCCTGGAAGTGGTCGGAGGAGCAGCCACCCGAGAAATTATGAAATAAGGTGCCAGAATACAAAATTCCCCCCGGAGCTCGTGAAGAATACGACAAGGAACTACAAACTTGGATTAGTAATGGATGGCTAGTTCCTTATTCAGATAAGGAATTGGGTCCCCCAAAGTGCCTGATCCCGTTAATGGCGGTTATCCAACAGAATAAGCAGAAGGTGAGGCCGGTGCTCGACTATCGAGAATTGAATGAGCACGTGGACCCTTTTACAGCTCGCGTGGACGTATGCACTGAAAAGTTGACGGAATGGCGGCAAGCGGGATCTAATGTATCTGTACTGGATCTTCACAAAGCATACCTTCAAGTGCGTGTACACAGATCACTATGGCCCTATCAAACGGTGCTCATCAAGGGGAAAAGGTATTGCCTAACCCGCATGGGATTTGGACTTAATGTGGCGCCATCAATTATGCAAATGATTGTTGACGCCATTCTGACTAAGGATGAGCGCATTCAGCGAGCAACGTCTGCATATATTGATGACGTGTACGTGGACGAGGAAATTGTATCTGCGGCGCGCGTGAGGGAGCATCTCTACAACTTTGGCCTTCTCAACAAGGAACCAGAAAGGCTACGGGATGGCGCACGGGTACTTGGTTTGCAGGTCTGGGAGGAAGATGACGTTCTGTGTTGGAAACGAGGAAATGAAACCCCGGACATGCCTTGTATTGTTACACGACGAAACGTATTTTCCTTGTGCGGAAAGTTATTTGGACACCTTCCTGTGGGCGGCTGGCTTCGTGTTGCTGTGGCATTTATTAAGCGAAGAGCCTCCGACGTCACCACTGGATGGGATGACGAAACTCATGACGTCCCTCTCAATACAATGCTCAAAGAGGTCCTCACCAGGGTGCACAAGGAAGACCCAGCGCGGGGCAGATGGTGCGTCGACAGCCAGAACCTTAGTGTGTGGGTTGATGCAAGCTCTCTCGCCATTGACGTATCGGTGGTCCATGATGCAACGGTGGTGGAAGACGCTTGCTGGTTACGCCCAGAAAAGGACTCCCAGCACATAAACCTGGCAGAACTTGATGCAGTTATCAAGGGGATAAACTTGGCAATCCTTTGGAAGACGACCACCCTTCGACTATTCACGGATTCTGCTTGCATCCATAAGTGGATTTCAGATACTCTCACCGGGAGGGCCAGAGTACGAACCAAAGCCACGAGCGAGATGCTCATCCGACGGCGGCTCGACACGATCATGAAGCTGGTGAACGAATATGCGCTGTCAATGGAGGTGTCCCTGGTCAAATCCAGCCTGAACAAAGCAGATTGTTTGACGAGAGTACCTCAAAGATGGCTTGATGCCATAAGAAAGACTATTGAACCCATGCAGCCCGCCTGCGCCGCTTCCGTGAGCTCCGTTCGATCTAATCACATCAAAGAAGTCCACCAACAAACCGGGCACCCTGGGGTCAAGCGGACCCTATATTTCGCTAAGTTGGTTGAACCAGAAGTACAGAAGGCAGACGTCAGGAAAGTGGTCAAAGATTGTGTAGCATGCCAATCCATTGATCCAACACCCGTTCGCTGGGAGAAAGGAAAGCTGGGAGTGGAAAGCCATTGGAGCCGGCTGGCGATGGATATTACTCACCACAACGGCGAGGATTTCCTGACTCTCATTGATTGCGGTCCATCCAGGTTTGCGATATGGCGCATGCTGCGCCGGCAAGATGCAGCCATTATCGTCCGTCAGTTAAACAGTATTTTTCTTGAACGTGTCCCCCCCCCCCCAACGGAGATATTAACCGACAATGGCGCTGCATTCACCAGTGAGCAGTTCAGAAAGTTTGCTGATGGCTGGGGAGTACACCTGAGGTTTCGATGCGCCCACGTACCGAGTGGAAATGGGGTCATCGAGCGGAATCACAGAACCGTCAAAACCATCGCGGCCAGGACGGGCTGCACGGTATTTGAGGCAGTCTACCCGTATAACGTAACCCCAAAGGATAATGTTTCACTCTCTACAGCGCCGGCTGACACCTTGCACAGGTATCACGTCATGGTGAAAGGCATAGAGACTAACCCGCTGCCCGAACTGGAAGTAACCAAGGAGAAACTGAAAAAAGGGGATGTCGTCTGGATTAAGAACCCGCGCGGCAAGTGTACGGCGAAATACGGAGTTGGACGCGTCACTGGGGTAATCAGCCCACAGGCGGTGCGGGTCGACGGTGTGCCCCGTCACGTTAGAGACCTACGGTTAGCAACGCAACCATCACTGGACGACAAGAGCGAGTCGGAGTCAGAGAGCAGTAAGGCATCGCTCTGGCTTGCAGCAGCCCCATCGGACAGTGACTCGGATATCAGCAGTATCCCAGCGGACGCGATGTTTCTCGACCCTCAGACCGCGGACGAGAGCACAAGCGAAGATGAGGCTTGCGTTGTCCCCCTTCGAAGAAGCAACCGGCGAAGGCGATCGATGCCACCCTGCCACCTCTGTGATCATGGGATCAGGGAGGAGTGTAAGGAACATGAAGGGGGCTTACCTGCGAAACGTCCTCGTGTTTGTCTGTCCTGTGCGCTGCGGATGAAAGAAAGGAATCCAACATGGCGTCCATGAACCTTTATTACATACGGTTCACGCATGCAAATTAGGTGTGCCTCAGTATAATAAAAGCGGGTCTCTCACCGTCTCATTCGACTCGGTGCGAAGCAAGTGCACGTGTAACGAACGGTGAGAGCTGCTTTGGAAGTTGACAGAGTGATTTGCGACCTTCGTTATTACTATATATCCAACCTCTCAAATCGTTCCGACCATTTCCGGCGGTACTAACCGATATTGATCTCATCGCGTTTTTATGGATAGGGGAGGGGTGCCAGTTGAAGAGTCAGTTCTATTAATATTTCTAATTGCGTTTACGTAGTGCTGTTCTATATAAACTTACCACTGGCTGGCTGGTGTCACCTCGCTATGTAGATTGGTTTCTGCACTCGAGAATTAAACAATATATATTTTATCTCTTTTTTTTACAGTTTTGTTGTGTGTTTGGCGCCAATTCTTTCTTTGATTCGAATTTTCCTCGTGTTATATTCTCAGGTTTTTCGTGCACCTACACTTATATGTATTACAATTGTTTTTTTTACAATTGTTTTATTACAATTATTTTTATTACAATTGTTTTTTATTACACTTATATGTATTACAATTTTTTTATTACAATTATTTTTTTTACAATTGTTTTATTACAATTGTTTTTATTACAATAATTTTTATTACAATTGTTTTTTATTATACTTATATGTATTACAATTTTTTATTACAATTATTTTTGTTACAATTATTTTTATTACAATTGTTTTTATTACAATTGTTTTTTATTACACTTATATGTATTACCATTTTTTTATTACAATTATTTTTTTTTACAATTGTTTTATTACAATTGTTTTTATTACAATAATTTTTATTACAATTGTTTTTTATTATACTTATATGTATTACAATTTTTTATTACAATTATTTTTGTTACAATTATTTTTATTACAATTGTTTTTATTACAATTGTTTTTATTACAATTGTTTTTATTACACTTATATGTATTACAATTTTTTTATTACAATTATTTTTATTACAATTGTTTTTATTACAATTGTTTTTTATTACAATTAGTTTTATTACAATTGTTTTTATTACACTTATATCTATTACAATTTTTTTTTCATTTGCGTATCTATTTTTGCTTTTATAACATCTGTTCTGATGGCGTTGCTTTGTGTTTCAAGTTTTCTTTTCCTAACTATGGGTGGCGTTAATCAGCTTCTCTGTTCATATTTTTCATGCACAATTTCTTTAGTACGTCTTACCAATGCTCCATGTAATTACTTCTTTTCACATTTTCCTTTTCTCAACTTTTGACGCTGTCTGTATTAGCCAACTTTGGGTGGCGGTAATCAGCTTCTCTGTATATTTTGCTGTATATTTTTTCTAGTCTTTTTATCACATCGTTCACGAAATTTTCCATATTTATAAGTACTCCCCTCCCCCTCTTTAACTTGTGTACATAGAATTAGCCAGTATCATCTTTCGAGTGCAATTCGTTATTCATAAGGTTACCTAGCTGACTTAACCATGCCCCATCTAATCTCAGAGACACCGGTTATAATTCGGCACTTCGTTAAGTACTCTGTGACACAGCTTCGCATAACAAAGTAAAAGAAACAAACATAATAATCGGGCTTCTTTTCGTACCTATTAAAATCATATGGTAACAGTGTCACATGTGCGTTGGTCCGATGCTATCTGGTGGTCTTGTTTCTTAGAGAGGCATGGAGCTGTCTTTGTTAATGTGTGTCCGGTGTAAACACGGTGCGTCCAAATTTATTAAATCAGCTTAACTCCAAGTTCCCTTATATAAACACACGTACAGAGACCTATAACACAATCTTATCAAGATGACAACAACACGCGTTTTACGGTTCACATATTTATTGATGTTATATCTCCCTGGTCAGGGGTTCGTAAAACCGTACCTGTTAATTAGCCGATATTAAAAGATTCCCAACTTCCCCCTTCGAATCTGGCTTTTGAAAGAGAGGGGGAAGATCAACACGAGCTCGAATACACATCTGGTTCAGGGTGGTGCGACCGTTATTTCTCCAAATCTCGATATGATATCACTCACGAGGGTTCGCCTCTCCGTCTCTAATTATACAACCACAGTAACTGTATATAGAGCAAAGTAAATAAATGTTCTTATAATTCTAAAGGTTAAGCCAACATATTTACAATACAGCAATAGAGCCTATTAGCGGTATCAGGAGTTATTTTGGTAGCTTGTGTCACGAAGAGATTATGTTAATATAAGATGGCTCCGAGTGATCCTAAATAATTTTAAAAAAAACATGAATTAATTTTGGGATATCTAGGTCAATGGTCAATGGTCAAGTAAAAATCACACTGTTGGCAATAACTTCGGATCTGTTATTCGTAGAAACTCACTGCTTGGTCCATATGGTAGCCAAATAATACGAGCTTAAGCTTTGACTAGGAGTTATAACACAAGTCATCGTCAGTGGTGTTCCCTGGAGTCTGAGTGATACCAAGCCTCCTCAGATTTCCAGCACTCTCCAGCACTCTCCGCAACTTTTCGATCACCACTGCAAATGACCTTGTAGTATCGCAACAGCCGCCTACCGTTGAGCTCGCTGGCAACGACCATTGGTTTCCTATGGGATTTGAGTGGCAATAAGCCTCCCCCAATTATTATTATTATTATTATTATTATTATTATTATTATTATTATTATTATTATTATTATTATTGTTATTATTATTATTGTTATTATTATTATTATTATTATTATTATTATTATTATTATTATTATTATTATTATTATTATTATTATCAACATCATCATCATCAACATCATTATTGTTATTGTTATTGTTATTATTATTATTGTTATTATTATTATTATTATTATCATTATTATCATCATCGTCATCATCAACATCATCATCATTATTATTATTATTATTATTATTATTATTATTATTATTATTATCATCCTTTCGTTTCTTTTTTGCAGACATCGCCACGGGTGGAGCTTATGACTGGGCTAAGTTGGAAGCGAACGTCAAGTATTCTTATGCATTTGAACTCCGACCGACACAAAGTTACGGAAACGGTTTCCTCCTTCCGAAACGGAACATCGGACCGAGCTCTTTGGAACTCTTTGCTGCTTTGAAGACCTTTGCCAAAGGAATTTTATAATCGACCATTCTTTGTGTGATTTTTTGTTCATCTTTGTGTGATTTTTTGTTCATCTTTGCTGGATAAAAATGATGGAAATTTGTTCCATTCTATCTTTTTAATTTCAATCAAAAAACACGATTATTTGTATCGCTTTATTTTTTCATTTATTTTAATTAATCCATCGTTCGTCTGTCATATCATCATTTTGAGTTACTAAATTTTGAGTTACTAAATTTTGAGTTACTAAATTTTGAGTTACTAAATTTTGAGTTACTAAATTTTGAGTTACTAAATGCCGAAATGCTGAAAAAACGATTCATTGTATACGGTTAATTGAACACAAGTCGCTGTTTTACCCAAAGCAGAGAGAACATCTTGGGTTCATACATTTCCCAACAAAATTACGACAATAGGATTTGAACTTACTAAAGCCGATTTCACAGTATGTGATGGTATCCCTTGGCCAAATCACGCACTCCCTGAGCTGGGGATTTATTTAACAATCAAAGAGTCCTTTTTTATTTTGAAAATGTATTATTTTCTTTCATACAAAATTGTTTTGCTGACCAGCGGAACGAGTGCATTTGAGTTGTAAACGTCAGAGAAAATCTTCTCCTTCAGTCGGTTAGGGTTGGCGTTAGAGTTAGGGTTAGGGTTAGGGTTGGCGTTAGGGTTAGGGTTAGGGTTAGGGTTAGGGTTGGCGTTAGGGTTGGCGTTAGGGTTAGAAAGTAGGGACGGAAAGCAGAATGGATCTTAAAAGTAAACACCGTAATTTATATTTTTATATCTATATATACAGTTAGGTATGTATGCGCACACACACACACACACATACATATATATATATATATATATATGTATATTTATATACATATATATATATATATATATATGTATATTTATATATATATATATATATATATATATATATATATATATGATGGACTCTCCAGTCGATTTCGACGTATGAGTGCCCCACCAGGGGCTGCCCGCGCGTGAATTTGTAATTGCAAGGGTTGCGCAATCCTCAACAACCGCTTTCCTGAGTCGGCATTGCTTGATTCCAATGGCAAGTTGTAGTACAAGACGACTGGAAACAATGCCGAAATAAGCAGAGAGCACATACAGCACCTGGTATTCCTAAATGGTCACCCATTTAGTACTGGCCAGGCTCGACGCCGCTTAACTTCGGTGATCTAACGGTGTGTCAACGTGATTGTGCCGTATATATATATATATTTATGCAAACATTGTTAAAAGTAACAGAATTCGTCCGTTTAATTATACCGTTTTTTATTTTTCTATTTTTTCTAATTTAATTTTTTGTTAATAATAAATGTTCCATAGGAGTCAAAAGCAAATGAACAAAAAAGCTGGAGAAAGAAAAGAATGTTTAAAAAACGACGGAGAAACGCACAGAGAACGTTTTTCGCATTGATCCAACGAATATATATATATATATATATATATATATATATATTATAATATAAAATGAAGTAATAAAATAAGGTGTCAATCAAATTTTATTAGAATTCAAAGTTCATGCAAAGCATCCTTAAGTCCTTAGTTCATGAGTTTTCAAAGATAATTCTTCTCTTCAGAGGACCATTACCGCAGTTATACTACTACAGGCAATAAAATTACGCTTTGAAAATATATAAAATTATATACACAAATACATAAAAATACATAACATCAAACAGGAAGGACATTACTCCAAGATACAAACAGCAGTCCAAATACGTGAAATTGAAGGGGCCGGCAAAGTTATCCAGTCGCGAAATGTGTCCATATTCAATGTTAATGATAAATAAATCAATCAAAATAATACAAAAAGTCCAATCAAAGTTCCGAAATCCCGACACGTGCAACCCGAGTCAAATCCAAATTCGTTGTTTAATTAGAAAACCCGTTAAATCCGAATTGAGCAAAACAAGACTGAATCCCATCACATCTAGCCAGAAGAGCGAAAATTATATAAGTGATCTTCTCCCCCTGCCATTCAACCAGACATGACAAATCCCTAACGAACAGAAGGCGATATTAAATTGTCTACATCTCATATATATATATATATATATATATATATATATATATATATATTGGGAAATGAAAAAGGAAAAACCTAAAAGATGTTTTTTTATGTATTCATCAACGTTTCGTCTTTATTTGTAAAACTTCCTCAGGATGATAATTTTAAGAAAAATGTCATACAAGTACATGAAAATATTGGGTTGACATGATAGGTTAATGAGAAGAAGTAGTAGCCGCTACTGGGAGCACAGTACCGAGGTCCGAGTTGAAGGAAGTCGGTGACATGGAATGAAAATAATGTGGATGGCTGTGAGGGAAAAAGTGGAGGGTGGGGTGAGTGAAATTAATGTAGATCGGTGTGAGTGAAAAAGTGGAGGGATGGGGAAGGCTCTATGTTTTTGGTGTGTAGGTTTTTAGAAAAGATTTGAAAAAATGAAGGTGATTGGAAGTGGGAGGGTAAGGGTGTGAAAGAAGTAGTCGAAAGGGTGAAATGGGTGAGGGGGAGAGGGGAGATTTTGTAGTGGTTAGGTGTGAAATTTGGAGAGTAGGGTTGTTTGACCAGCTGGCTATTTCAGGAATGTGTGGATATAAGTAGGTTAGAAGGAAAATGTTGAAATGTGCTGAGAATGTGACAGTGAGAGGGGGAAAGAAAAAAGAAAAGAAAAAGAAACAGAAGGAGAGAAATGATATTAGTTTAGGTGATTTTGGTAATTTTGTGCATGGGGTGATGATGGTTTGAGATTAAATTGAGGGCAAAAAAGGGGTTTAAATATCTAAATATTTGTGAGGGTATCTGGATTGTGTTCAAATGCGGGGACTTGTGTGTATGTACAACTAAGAGCGAAGAGAAAGGGAGGTTAGCCATGATCTAGGTTCAGTTTTTGTTCGGTCAGGATAATCTGATGGTGTTGGAGGCTGTGATTAGTGCGGTTTCCAGTAGTCTTCGTCGAGTTTTGTTGTGGATGTATTTGGTGATTTTGGCTTGTTCAAAATTGAAAGCATGATCGTGCTCTAATGCATGGGAGAAAAGTGCACTGAGAGAGTTATTGTTTTTTATGTCCCTTTTGTGTTCACTCAATCTTTTCTTCAATTCACGTTGTGTTTCTCCCACGTAAATTTGATGGCAGTTGTTGCATGGGACAGTATATAAGCCGACATGGGATGTGTTTTTTTTTTGGAAATGTCTTGATGTGTTTAAAGTTTGTTTTATGGATTGTGATGTGGTTCGTACTGTTGGAATGCCTAGTTTGTTAAGTGTGTTGCATATGGATGTGTTATTGGTCTATCTATGAGAAAGGTGTTTGGTGTTTGATGTTTTGTGTGTTGTTTTTGGAGAATATTTGAAAGGCTTTCTTCTTGGCATTTACTATAATATATATATATATATTACGTTGCTGTATGAACACTTTTTCCGTTTTACTAATTAACTTTTTAATGCCATTCGAATAAAATGAAGACGATTTTGATCTAAACATATCTTTGGGTGTGCCCTTTCAACTGTTTGATTTTAGTGAATTTTCTGCCTTGAACTGCATTCTGTAAAGCCCTAACCCTAACTCTCATCCTAACCCTAACTGTAAGACCTAAAGAGATGATATTCAGTCGGAACGTGTTCATGAGAATATGGTAGAAGGACTAGAACAGACCAGCAAAGTTGCAAATTATTTTGCAGCGTTTTGTCTGAATAAAACAGAATTTCGTTCTCACTCCAACTCTGTTCTGTTTATCCGCAGTCAATGTTCATGCCTTTATAGCTATTATTATTATGACCGCCAAGAACAATACGATTAAAACAAACTATATTAAAGCTAAAATAGATAAAACCAAGGAAAACAGAAAATGCAGACTGTGTGGGCAAAAAGACGAAACAGTAAATCATATAATAAGTGAATGCAGCAAACTAGCCCAATGGTACAAACATAAACCAAAGACAGTACTAGAAAATGAAAAACACAAAATCGTCTGGGATATGGATATACAGATAAACTCATACAAGCAAGGAGACCGGATATCATAATAATCGACAGAAGGAAAAATCCTGCTAAATCGTAGACTTCGCCGTTCTAGCAGATCACAGAGTGAAGATCAAAAAGACGATAAAACTAAACAAATACACGGAACTTGCCAGAGAACTGAAAGGAATGTGGAACATGAAGTAACCCAAAATAGTACCAATAATCGTAGGAGGACTAGGAAGAGTAAAAAAAAACTTGAGAAAAGACTTGGAGAAATTGGAATCAAAGGGATCACTGAGCCCATACAAATGACGGCGATGATCAAAACAGCTGCAATCCTAAGGAAAATCCTCGAATGCGGTAACCAACCCGCATAAGTTACGAAGGGTAACGAACCACATAGAAGTTACAATAGGAAGAAAGCAAAAGCACAGGAAGAACAAAACAACCGAAACTGCAAGAAATCGCATTAACTGCCCGCCCCCCCCCAAAAAAAAAATGTGGTGGCACCAGCCTCGGCTGATACCATACAAAATGGTCGTGAAAGGTCAAGGATGATGGGAGGACAGAGGAGGGAGGGTCATAATCAGACCTCCACTAGAAGAGTGCGGAGAGTACTGGAACGTTGGGGAAACTTATTCCCACCCAAATCCCAGAGAAGACCAATGGTCGTTGCCAGCGAGAAATCAATGGCAGACGACTTTTGAGATACCGCAAAACCATTTGCGGTGGGTATCGAAAAGAGGTGGAGAACACTGGAAATTTGAGGAGGCTTGTTGTCACTTAGACTCAAGGGAACACCAGCGGTTGTTGTCGGTGAGAAATCACTGACGACGACCTGTGTGATAACTCCTAGTGACTACTACTACTACTACTACTACTACTACTACTAATACTACTACTAATAATAATAATACTAATAATAATAATACTAATAATAATAATACTACTAATAATAATAATATAATAATAATAATAATAATAATAATAATATAACAATAAAAATAATAATAATAATAATAATAATAATAAAATAATAAAATAACAGTAAATGTAAACTCTGTGGGTAAAGAGACGAAACGGTAAATCGCATAACAAGTGAATGAAGTTAATTAGACCCAAATTAAATACAAAAACAGAAACGCCTGCGTGGGAAAGGCAGTCCACTGGGAACGGTGCAAACGTCTGCACTTTGAACATGCAGACAAATGGTACAGACACCAACCAAAGACAGTGGGGGGGGGGGGAATAAAAATACAAAAAATTGACAAGTGCCGAACTTTTTTCTCTTGAGATATCCTGCCACACGCTGCAAATGCTCAAAATACAAGTTTGCATTTAGTATTTGGTTGCAGCTTAAAAGTCACTCATGGATGATGCCACGAGTATCCCACCAAACGCACATTGAAATCTTTTTTCCATAGATCTCAGGTTTTGGCGTCTGTTGTTCAGATTTTTCTTCATCAATTCACTGTTTTTTGCGTATAATATTGTCATAGAAACCATTTTTCAGCACCTTTCATGACACGGACAAGAAAAGTGAGCAATCACTGACGATGACCTGTGTGAGAACTCCTAGTGAGTACAAATAATAATAATAATTAGAAGAAGAAGAAGAAGAAGAAGAAGAAAGATATGAAATTCAAAAGAAGAAGAAAAAGAAGAAATGGCAGTAGCATTAGAAGTACAAATAATAATAATACTAATAATACTAATACTAATAATAATAATAATAATAATAACAATAATAATAATAATAATAATAATAATAATAGTAGTAGTAAAGTTTTGGTTTAATAAGAATATAGGAACCCATGCAAGGTGTGTTTTAAGATTATTATTATTTTAATAAGTGTAGACGGATGCTTCAACAAAAATATATGTTTCGAAATTTTTTAGATTAATTTATATTGCTTTATTATTCAGAGTACAGCTTATAATAATCATCGCTGCCTGGAAAGATGACTTTTTCACTTAAGGAATCCGTAACTCAGAGGCCTTGACTGATGCCATCTTTTTTAAGTGGCGGCATATAATCAGATGTGAAGTATTAAGTTCTTCTGCGAATTCACGAGCACTTAGACGAAGATCATTTTCCACGCAGTTAAAACGTCTCCGTCGATGTCCGGTCGGCAGTAAAATAATCGCCTACTCGATTTTTAGTAAAATAGTAACCTACTGTTATTTTTAATAAAATAATCGCCTACTTGATGTTTTAGTAAAATAATCGCCTAATTTATTTTTAATGAAATAATCTTATACTTGATGTTTTAGTAAAATAATCACCTACTTTTATTTTTAATAAAATAATTGCCTACTCGATTTTTAGTAAAATAATCGCCTACTCGATTTTTAATAAAATAATCGCCTACTTGATTTTTAATAAAATAATCGCCTACTTGATTTTTAGTAAAATAATCGCCTACTTGATTTTTAATAAAATAATCGCCTACTCGATTTTTAGTAAAATAATCGCCTACTTGATTTTTAGTAAAATAATCGCCTACTTGATTTTTAGTAAAATAATTGCCTACTCGATTTTTAGTAAAATAATCGCCTACTCGATTTTTAGTAAAATAATCGCCTACTCGATTTTTAATAAAATAATCGCCTCCTCGATTTTTAGTAAAATAATCGCCTACTTGATTTTTCGGTAAAAATAAAACTCATTCGTTCCTTTGATTCTATTTTAGAATAGAATACTCACAGTAGGGACCATGTGATAGTTGCCACTCTCATGTAGGTATAATGAAGGAACTCGGCATGCATGTAACACCACTAATCTTTCGGTAAATATTTGTTGCCATTTCCTCCGGCATTCCTTATTAAATTCCTTTGTTTTCTTTCACTCCGTTTTATTTTCAATTGTGTGTAAAAAAAACAACTTGTTTTCTATGAAGCGTATGCAAGCGATTTCTGCATTTAAAATGACATTAAATAACCTCGAAGTGCTCATTTGCACTTATTACAGAAGAAAACCCCATACAATTTGATGAGTACAATAGTCCGAAGAGAATGTGTGAATGACCTGTGAATAATCTATTATATAAATAGAATGCGTCTTTGTGTATTCACCTAAAAGTACAAAACTACACAAGGCACACCCACAAAGCTGATATATTCTTTGTCAGCATTGCCTAAGACAGAACATGGACACATTTTTTAACATTTTATCTTCATTCAAATACATTTATATGATACCCAAACTCTGATAATCCTGCTTACTTGCTGATTTACATATTGGATGTATTAGATGACAGGGGAAGGGCGAATGAGATGAGAAGTGGTTGGAGGAAGGGAGGGGCGTAGTAGGAGAGCGAAGAGTATGGGAATAGAGGGTGTAGTCCTAGAAATAGCAGCAGTGTTATTTTTTTCCTTTCTTTTTTTCAGCGTTCTTTTTTTCTTTCGCCATCTCTCTGTATTTTGTCTTTCATCCCCCCCCCCGCCCGCAGCCATTCCCGTCCCCCTGCAGCTATCCTCCTCCCCCTTCAGCCATCCTCCTCCCCCTGCAGCCATCCCCGTCCCCCTGCAGCCACGTGCAAAACCGAATCGAATCAATGAGTTGTGTGAATGAACTATGCCTAATTACCGCGAAAGGTGATAACGAATTCATTGCAGCAAACAGAGAAGCATGTCACCTGTCAAGCTGCACATAATTTATATTCGTAGCACATCGACATTTATTAACATTGCATCTACAAGTAGACAAGAGTATAGCACCAGCAGTTGCATCAGCAGTTGCACCAGCAGTTGCATCAACTGCCATTGAAAGAGGTGAGCCAGTTTGCATCCTTGCTGTCCATTTCACGGCAAATCAACCCTTTTTAGTGTTATTTAATGCTGACACAAATTACCCTAACGATTGCATGATTAACTTGATTTAACGGCAAATGAAACCTATTACCTTTGGGAAAAGATTCATTGTATACGATTAATCCGGGAAAAGGAGTGGCGCTCCCTACATTTCGGTATAGTAGGAAATGAAAAGGAGCCTTCGGGTCGCCCTCGACTACGGTCTATACATTTTTATTCTTTATTTGATTGTATGTACTATTGGAGGGAGGGCCTGTGGACGAGTGGTTATAGCATTTGTCTTTGGGCTGGACGACCCGGGTTCGATCCCACTGAAAACTCTGAAAACTCACTCTGTCCACCCAGCAGTAAAGGGTACCTGACTAAAATTCAGGGAAGGTTCAAGGCAGCGGAAGGAGAGGGATGGGATCCGCCTTCCATATGCTGTGCCCTAGACACGGTGATTCTTAACAAATCACCGTCGCTACGGCCATGGGCAGTGTGCGATGTCGGCAACGACACTCGTGCACGTCCAGGCTATGCTACCTTTACCTTTGTATATACTATTGATTGAAAACAAGTTGCTATTCATCCATAGTTGATAGGAAATAAGGGACTCATACCTTTCGTCACATTATTAGTGCCTATATCACCACAACAGATCGGATAGGATTTGAACCTGCCATAGTCGATCCCATAAGCCGTAATAACATCCATTTGTGGTAATAAATTTTTATTCCAAGGAAAATATCGCTGTATCTTAATTAACTATGGACACGTCTTAAATCGCTTTGTTTTCCAGGGAACTTCATTTTCAATGAGTTTAACAACTCACCATCGGATGTTTCCAGTTTTCCATTTGTCATTTCCATTTGGCAAAGGATCGCAATTCAAGCAATATTTTAAACACTTATTTCAGTATAAGTGTAACTGTGCCGTCAGAGGTGACGTCATATATCTTTTGATTTCTAAATAAATTTAAATAAAAAAAAGTAAAACTGTATTAAACAAAAGACCGGACATAGAGTTTCCGGTATGACTAAATATATTTAGGAGTGCGAGTTGTTTGCGACAGCTTTTGCGACAGCTTTTGCGACAGTTGGAGTTTTATGACGAGTTTACGTTAGTTTACGGCAGTTGTCGACTCAGAGTGAAGACGATAAGATGGGAGTCAAAACTCTGGCGAGAGCAGCTTAGAGTAGATGAAGTGATGAGTTGAGCTGACGAAGAGTAGGAATTGACGCCTCGACAGACCGTTATCAACGGACAGCGTTTAGGGATCACTTTTTGATATCAGACACAACCAGAATACAACTGCCTTATACACAATGTATTTGAGTTTGTGTTTTCTCTTGTGAGTTTGCCTCGTTTCGTTTTTCTCAACTCATGGGCCAGTGCACGTTACCTCGGCGACCGCCGGGATGACACGGTCAGAATGAGAACAAGAAGAAGATGAACGAGAAGAAAAACATGTATTGGGGTCGAGGGGCGGTACATAGTCTTACACAGTTATCGTGTATTTGGTTACTGCAACGAAAGCAATTACTTTCCAAACAAACGAGTATTTGATGGTATTCCCCCCAAAAGAAAATAACACAGCAACGCTGAATAACAACAATAATAATAATGATAATAAAACAATAATAATAATGATAATGATAATAGTAAACAACGGTAGTAAAAATAGTAAATAATAATAATAACAATAATAATAGTAATAATAATAATAACAATAATAAAAATAATAATGATAATAATAATAATAACAATAATAATAGTAATAATAATAATAACAATAATAAAAATAATAATGATAATAATAATGATAACAATAATAATAATAATAATAATAATAATAATAACAATAATAATAATAATAACAATAATAATAATAGTAATAATAATAACAATAATAAAAATAATAATGATAATAATAATAATAACAACAATAATAATAATAATAATAACAGTAATAATAATAATAATAACAATAATAATAATAACAATAATAATAATAATAATAATAATAATAATAATAATAATAATAATAATAACAATACAAGCCGTGGGACTCAGGAGAAAGACCTGAGTGTCATGATGGGAAGGTGCTCCCTCGTTAGCCAACATGGGGGACCCGGTCCGCATCCTGCGAATGTTGGCCCTTCTCATTTCAGAAACAAGACAACGGACAAGAACCAGGTAAGTAATCTCTCTGATTCCAGGTATGACAAGGACACAGACCAGAGACAAGAAAACCAGAGCGAAAACGGCAAACGTAAAAGATATAGAAAAAAATGGACCACGAAAGAGAACAGACTGGTGATGGAGTGCTATTATAAAAGCCGCTACCCTACAGAAAGAGGCTATCGAAAACGAATGAAACATCTCTGGGACATTGCTAATGACTACCATACAACGTAACAAAGGATAGCAGATCAAGCAAGACAGATCCTCAAGCGAGGATGGTTCTCGGAGATGGAACTGACGGAAATCAGACTGAAGGTTAATGGCGAAACGGAGCAAGAAACACCACCGAAGGAGAGACCACAGGAAGAGGACGAGCAAAACCTACACACTGAAACTGAAGAGATTGAAGACTACGGAATCACAGAACTAGGGGAGATAGAAGACTGTGGAACCACAGAACCTGCTGAGATAGAACTCAACGAAAAAGAAGCAAGTGAAGTGGAGAACATTAGACAATACATGTTTGAAAACAAAACAAAACTCCCATCTCTCAGGAATGAAGTAGCGAAGAAGTTACAAGCAGAAACAAAAAGAGTAAACAGACTCCTCACACACATCCCAACAGAAACTATTACAGACCTAAACAACCTGATATATGCAGGGGCAAAATCGGTAAGTATGAAACTAAGAAACGAAAAGAATGGACAAAAGAGAGGACCGACAAAACCTGGATGGGAAATCAGACTGGAAACCCAGATCACCAAACCTCGGAAAGAAGCTAAAACCGTGAACAGAAGGAAGGAGGACATGAAACGATTAAGAAGCAAAAATCAGAAACGCAAGGAAAAACTAAATGAGAAACATGAAGAAATAAAACAAAGGATAGCAGCAATAGAAGGAAGACTGAGACGATACAGGTACAAATCAGAACAGAGCAAACAGAACAGGACCTTTGAAAACAATGAAAGCCAGTTTTACAAAAACGTAAATGGAGAAAAAACAACAACAGAGCAACCGAACCCAACAGAAACAAAACAATTCTGGAGCAAGATATGGGAAGCACCAAAAAAGCACAACAAGAATGCCCAATGGTTGAAAAACATGAGAGATGAACTGCAGGAAATCGAAGAAGGAACCGAAACAGAAATCAACAAAGAAACGATCAAGAAAAACCTAAGAAAAATGGCAAACTGGAGAGCACCAGGCCACGATGGAATACATGCATACTGGTTTAAAAAATTCACGACCCTGCATGAAAGACTAGCGCAGAAACTGAGTGGATGTATCCGCAAAACAGACGTACCAGAATGGATGACGGAAGGAAGAACAGCATTAATACAAAAAGACCCCAAAAAAGTAACGACCCCCAGCAACTACAGACCGATAACATGTCTACCAATAATGTGGAAAATTCTCACAGCACAACTGAGAGAACAAATCTACCAATCCCTGGACAAACGTGGACTGCTCCCCGAGGAACAAAAAGGATGCCGGAAAGGACAAAGAGGGGCACATGATCTACTATACATTGATCAAAAGACCCTGAAGGAGGTGAAGAGCAGACAAAAGAACATAACCATGGCATGGATTGACTACAAGAAAGCCTACGACAGAATCCCCCAAACATGGATAATTGAATGCTTAAAAATATACAAGATACCAGACAGGATTATTAATCTCATCCAGAAAGCAATGGAAACATGGAGACTAAAACTGACAGCCGGAGGACAATACCTGTCTGAGATAAAAATACAGAGACGCATCTTTCAAGGAGACTCTCTATCACCACTATTGTTTATAATAGCCATGATGCCACTCAACTACATACTCAGAAACTGTGATGCTGGATACAAGTTTACGGATACAGAAAAAAAGAATAAACCACCTGATGTACATGGATGACCTTAAACTGTTTGCAAAAAATAAAAAAGAACTGGAAAAGCTGATAAACACAACCAGGATATTCAGCCAGGATTACCAAATGGAGTTTGGAATAGAAAAATGTGCACTACTAGAGATCAAAAGAGGAAAACTGGAGACGACAGAAGGTATAAAACTCCCCAACCAAGAAGAGATGAGGGCGCTAGGAGAACAGGATAGTTATAAATACCTGGGAGTTCTGGAAGCAGACAAAATCAAATATACAGAAATGAAAGAGAAGATTGGAAAAGAATATCTACGAAGAACAAGGAAACTCTTAGAAACTAAACTATATAGCAGAAACCTAGTAAAAGGGATAAACACATGGGCTGTATAACTAATAAGGTACTCTGGACCATTCATAGGCTGGACCAAAGAAGAACTCAGGCACCTTGACCAAAGGACTAGAAAACTAATTACTATGCACAATGCATTGCACCCAAAAGACGATACGGACAGACTCTATATGAAAAGAAATGAAGGAGGTAGAGGACTGGTAAGTATAGAAGACTGTGTGGAAGACACCAAAAAAGAGCTGGAGAAATATGTAACCCAGAACACGAAAAGACTGATCACCACAGCAAGAGACACCAGCCCAACAAATAACTCCGGAAGCACTGAACCCAGAAACAAAAAGACGAGAAAGGAAAAGTGTGAAGAAAAATAACTACATGGACGCTTTATAAGACTCACAAGCGATGAAGCCAATGAGAACAGCTGGGCATTGCTAAGAAAAGGACACTTGAACAGAGAAACGGAATCTCTGCTGACGGCCGCACAGAACAATGCGATTAGGACAAACTTTATTAAAGCAAAGATAGATAAAACCCAGGAAAACAGCAAATGCCGATTGTGTGGACAAAGAGACGAAACGATAAATCATATAATAAGTGAATGCAGCAAACTAGCACAAAGGGAATACAAGAACAGACATGACAGCGTGGGGAAAGAAGTACACCGGGAAATGTGCAAACAACTAAATTTAGAATATGCAAAAAAACGGTACAAACACAAACCAGAAACTGTACTAGAAAACGAAAAACACAACATCATATGGGATATGAATGTACAAACAGACAAACCCATAACAGCAAGGAGACCGGATATGATAATAATCAACAAGAAAGAAAAATCTTGCAAAATCGTAGACTTTGCCGTTCCAGCAGTCCACAGAGTGAAGATCAAAGAGACGGAAAAAAGAAGCAAATATACTGAACTTGCCAGAGAATTGAAAGGAATATGGAACATGAAGAAAGTCAGTATAAAACCAATAATCATAGGAGCACAAGGAACAGTCCCCAAAAACATGGAGAAAAGACTAGGAGAAATAGGAATCAAAGGGATAACTGAGACCATACAAAGGACAGTAATGATCAAAACAGCTACAATCCTGAGAAATGTCCTCGAATGCGGAAACTAACCCACATAAGCAACGAATGGAGAACAAACACATGGAAGCACAAGACAACAGAACCGGGGAAAATAGAACCGCACGAGAGAGGCGCAAGCATAGGCTAACGCCACGAAAATTATGAACAGAGGGTCGAGGAGGGAAAGCGTTAACCAGACCTCCACTGGAAGAGCGCGGACAGCTCTGGGACCTTGGGAAGGCTTGTTGCCACTCGGGCCCCAGAGGGGACCAATGGCCCTTATCAGCGGGAAATCGGTGGTAGGTGGCTGTTGCGATACCGCAAGGTCATCAGCGGTGATGAACGAAAAGAAGTGGAGCATACTGGAGGCCTGAGGAGACTTGTTGTCACTCAGACTCCAGGGAATACCACAGGTTGTCGGCAGTGGGCGATCACTGACGATGACCAGTGTGATAACTCCTAGTGAGTAAATAATAATAATACACCTAATGTACATGGATGACCTGAAACTATTTGCAAAAAGCAAAGAATAACTGGAAAAGCTGATAAATACGACCAGAATCTTCAGCCAGGACATCCAAATAGAATTTGAAATGGAAAAATGTGCACTACTAGAAATAAAAAGAGGAAAACTGGAGACAACAAAGGGCATGGAACTCCCCAGCCAAGAGGAGATGAGGGCGCTAGGCGAACATGATAGCTACAAATATCTTAGAGTTCTGGAAGCAGACACCATCAAATCTACAGAAATGAAAGAGAAGATTGGAGAAGAATATTTATGAAGAACAAGAAAACTCCTAGAAATGAAATTATATAGCAGGAATCTAGTAACAAAAATAAACACCTGGGCAGTAGCACTGATAAGATACTCTGGACCATTCATAGGCTGGACCAAAGAGGAACTAAGGCACCTTGACCAGAAGACTAGAAAATTAATGACCATGCACAACGTACTACATCCAAAATACGATATGGACAAACTCGACATGAAAAGAAACGTAGGGGGAAGAGGACTGGTAAGTATAGAAGATTGTGTGGAAGACTCAAAAAAAGAGCTGGAAAAATACATAACTCAGAACAAGAAAAGGCTAATTACCACAGCAAGAGACACCGTTCTAACGAACAACTTGGGAAGCACCTAAACCAGAAACAAAACGACAAGAAAAGAAAAGTGGGAAGAAAAACAACTACATGGACGCTTCAGAAGATTAACAAGAGAAGAAACCAATGAAAATAGCTGGGCATGGCTAAGAAAAGGACACTTGAACAGAGAAACGGAAGCTTTACTGATGGCTGCACAGAACAATGCGATTAGGACAAACATCATTAAAGCTAAAATAGATAAAACCTAGGAAAACAGTAAATGCAGACTGTATGGATAAAGAGACGAAACAGTAAATCATATAATAAGTGAATGCAGCAAACTTGCCCAAAAAGAATACAAGAACAGACATAACTTCGTGGGGAAAGCAGTACACTGGGAACTGTGCAAACGATTGCATTTTTAATACGCAGAAAAATGGTAAAAACATAAACCAGAAACAGTACTGGAAAACGAAAAACACAAAATGCTCTGGGCCTATGGATGTACAAACAGATAAAGTCACACAAGCAAGGAGACCGGATATTATTATAATCGACAAGAAAGAAAAATCTTGCAAAATCATAGACTTCGCCGTTCCAGCAGACCACAGAGTGAAGATCAAAGAGACGGAAAAACGAAGAAAACACAGTACTAGCCAGAGAACTGAAAGGAATATGGAGCATGAAGAAAGTCAGTAATATACTAATAATCATAGGAACACCAGGAACAGTCCCAAAAAGCCTGGGAAAAAGACTGGGAGAAAATTGAATCAAAAGGGATCATTGAAACTATACAAAGGACAGCCATAATCAAAACAGCTGCAACAGCCATAATCAAAACAGCTGCAATCTTAAGAAAAATCCTTGAATGCGGAAACAAACCCGCATAAACTATGAAGGGTCACATGGAATCTGCAAAACCACATCACTAACTAAGGAACAGAAAATTCAAGAAACATAACTTCATGAGCACCCCCCCCCCTAAATTACACAGCTCTCAGCTGACATCACACAAAAATGAACCAATAAACAGAAAATGCAAGAAACATCACTTCATGAGCACCCCCCTAAATTACACAGCCCTCAGCTGACATCACACAAAAATGAACCAATGAACAGAAAATGCAAGAAACATCACTTCATGAGCACCCCCTCCCCCTAAATTACACAGCCCTCAGCTGACATCACACAAAAATGAACCAATGAACAGAAAATGCAAGAAACATCACTTCATGAGCACCCCCATAAATTACACAGCCCTCAGCTGACATCACACAAAAATGAACCAATGAACAGAAAATGCAATAAACATCACTTCATGAGCACCCCCCTAAATTACACAGCCCTCAGATGACATCATACAAAAATGAACCAATGAACAGAAAATGCAAGAAACATCACTTCATGAGCACCCCCCCCCCTAAATTACACAGCCCTCAGCTGACATCACACAAAAATGAACCAATGAACAGAAAAGGCAAGAAACATCACTTCATGAGCACCCCCGCTAAATTACACAGCCCTCAGCTGACATCACACAAAAATGAACCAATTAACAGAAAATTCAAGAAACATCACTTCATGAGCACCCCCACCCTAAATAACACAGCCCTCAGCTGACATCACACAAAAATGAACCATTGAACAGAAAATGCAAGAAACATCACTTCATGAGCACCCCCCCTAAATTACACAGCCCTCAGCTGACATCACACAAAAATGAACCAATGAACAGAAAAGGCAAGAAACATCACTTCATCAGCACCCCCGCTAAATTACACAGCCCTCAGCTGACATCACACAAAAATGAACCAATGAAAAGAAAATTCAAGAAACATCACTTCATGAGCACCCCCCTAAATTACACAGTCCTCAGCTGACATCACACACAAATGAACCAATGAACAGAAAAGGCAAGAAACATCACTTCATGAGCACCCCCCTAAATTACACAGCACTCAGCTGACATCACACAAAAATGAACCAATGAACAGAAGATGCAAGAAACATCACTTCATGAGCGCCCTCCTAAATTACACAGCCCTCAGCTGACATCACACAAAAATGAACCAATGAAAAGGAAATTCAAGAAACATCACTTCATGACAACCCCCGCTCCCTAAATTACACAGCCCTCAGCTGAAATCACACAAAAATGAACCAATGAACAGAGAATTCAAGAAACATCACTTCATGACAACCCCAGCCTAAATTACACATCCCTCAGCTGACATCACACAAAAATGAACCAATGAACAGAAAATGCAAGAAACATCACTTCATGAGCACCCCCCTAAATTACACAGCCCTCAGCTGACATCACACAAAAATGAACCAATGAACAGAAAATTCAAGAAACATCACTTCATGAGCACCCCCCATAAATTACACAACCCTCAGCTGACATAAGACCAAAATGAACCAATGAACAGAAAATTCAAGAAACATCACTTCATGAGCACCCCCCCTAAATTACACAGCCCTCAGCTGACATCACACAAAAATGAACCAATGAACAGAAAATTCACGAAACATCACTTCATGAGCACCCCCCCTAAATTACACAACCCTCAGCTGACATCACACAAAAATGAACCAATGAACAGAAAATTCAAGAAACATCACTTCATGAGCACCCTCCCTAAATTACACAGCCCTCAGCTGACATCACACAAAAATGAACCAATGAACAGAAAATTCAAGAAACATCACTTCATGAGCACCCCCCATAAATTACACAGCCCTCAGCTGACATAAGACCAAAATGAACCAATGAACAGAAAATTCAAGAAACATCACTTCATGAGCACCCCCCCCTAAATTACACAGCCCTCAGCTGACATCACACAAAAATGAATCAATGAACAGAAAATGCAAGAAACATCACTTCGTGAGCACCCCTCCCCCTAAATTGCACAACCCTCAGCTGACATCACACAAAAATGAACCAATGAACAGAAAATTCAAGAAACATCACTTCATGAGCACCCCCCTAAATTACACAGCCCTCAGCTGACATCACACAAAAATGAACCAATGAACAGAAAATTCAAGAAACATCACTTCATGAGCACCCCCCATAAATTACACAGCCCTCAGCTGACATCAGACCAAAATGAACCAATGAACAGAAAATTCAAGAAACATCACTTCATGAGCACCCCCCCTAAATTACACAGCCCTCAGCTGACATCACACAAAAATGAATCAATGAACAGAAAATGCAAGAAACATCACTTCATGAGCACCCCCCTAAATTACACAGCCATCAGCTGACATCACACAAAAATGAACCAATGAACAGAAAATGCAAGAAACATCACTTCATGAGGACCCTCCCCTAAATTACACAGCCCTCAGCTGACATCACACAAAAATGAACCAATGAACAGAAAATGCAAGAAACATCACTTCATGAGCACCCCCCCTTAATTACACAGCCCTCAGCTTACATCACACAAAAATGAACCAATGAAAAGAAAATTCAAGAAACATAACTTCATGAGCACCCCCCCCTAAATTACACAGCCCTCAGCTGACATCACACAAAAATGAACCAATGAACAGAAAATTAAAGAAACATCACTTCATGACAACCCCCGCCCCCTAAATTACACAACCCTCAGCTGACATCACACAAAAATGAACCAATGAACAGAAAATGCAAGAAACATCACTTCATGAGCACACCCCTCCCTAAATTACACAGCCCTTAGCTGACATCACACAAAAATGAACCAATGAACAGAAAATGCAAGAAACATCACTTCATGAGCACCCCCCCTTAATTACACAGCCGTCAGCTGACATCACACAAAAATGAACCAATGAACAGAAAAGGCAAGAAACATCACTTCATGAGCACCCCCCTAAATTACACAGCACTCAGCTGACATCACACAAAAATGAACCAATGAACAGAAGATGCAAGAAACATCACTTCATGAGCGCCCCCCTAAATTACACAGCCCTCAGCTGACATCACACAAAAATGAACCAATGAAAAGGAAATTCAAGAAACATCACTTCATGACAACCCCCGCCCCCTAAATTACACAGCCCTCAGCTGAAATCACACAAAAATGAACCAATGAACAGAGAATTCAAGAAACATCACTTCATGAGCACCCCCAGCCTAAATTACACATCCCTCAGCTGACATCACACAAAAATGAACCAATGAACAGAAAATGCAAGAAACATCACTTCATGAGCACCCCCCTAAATTACACAGCCCTCAGCTGACATCACACAAAAATGAACCAGTGAACTAAAAATTCAAGAAACATCACTTCATGAGCACCCCCCATAAATTACACAGCCCTCAGCTGACATAAGACCAAAATGAACCAATGAACAGAAAATGCAAGAAACATACCTTCATGAGCACCCCCCTAAATTACACAGCCCTCAGCTGACATCACACAAAAATGAATCAATGAACAGAAAATGCAAGAAACATCACTTCGTGCGCACCCCTCCCCCTAAATTACACAACCCTCAGCTGACATCACACAAAAATGAACCAATGAACAGAAAATTCAAGAAACATCACTTCATGAGCACCCCCCTAAATTACACAGCCCTCAGCTGACATCACACAAAAATGAACCAATGAACAGAAAATTCAAGAAACATCACTTCATGAGCACCCCCCATAAATTACACAGCCCTCAGCTGACATCAGACCAAAATGAACCAATGAACAGAAAATTCAAGAAACATCACTTCATGAGCACCCCCCCTAAATTACACAGCCCTCAGCTGACATCACACAAAAATGAATCAATGAACAGAAAATGCAAGAAACATCACTTCATGAGCACCCCCCTAAATTACACAGCCCTCAGCTGACATCACACAAAAATGAACCAGTGAACTAAAAATTCAAGAAACATCACTTCATGAGCACCCCCCATAAATTACACAGCCCTCAGCTGACATAAGACCAAAATGAACCAATGAACAGAAAATGCAAGAAACATCACTTCATGAGCACCCCCCTAAATTACACAGCCCTCAGCTGACATCACACAAAAATGAATCAATGAACAGAAAATGCAAGAAACATCACTTCGTGCGCACCCCTCCCCCTAAATTACACAACCCTCAGCTGACATCACACAAAAATGAACCAATGAACAGAAAATTCAAGAAACATCACTTCATGAGCACCCCCCTAAATTACACAGCCCTCAGCTGACATCACACAAAAATGAACCAATGAACAGAAAATTCAAGAAACATCACTTCATGAGCACCCCCCATAAATTACACAGCCCTCAGCTGACATCAGACCAAAATGAACCAATGAACAGAAAATTCAAGAAACATCACTTCATGAGCACCCCCCCTAAATTACACAGCCCTCAGCTGACATCACACAAAAATGAATCAATGAACAGAAAATGCAAGAAACATCACTTCATGAGCACCCCCCTAAATTACACAGCCGTCAGCTGACATCACACAAAAATGAACCAATGAACAGAAAATGCAAGAAACATCACTTCATGAGGGCCCTCCCCTAAATTACACAGCCCTCAGCTGACATCACACAAAAATGAACCAATGAACAGAAAATGCAAGAAACATCACTTCATGAGCACCCCCCCTTAATTACACAGCCCTCAGCTGACATCACACAAAAATGAACCAATTAAAAGAAAATTCAAGAAACATAACTTCATGAGCACCCCCCCCCTAAATTACACAGCCCTCAGCTGACATCACACAAAAATGAACCAATGAACAGAAAATTAAAGAAACATCACTTCATGACAACCCCCGCCCCCTAAATTACACAGCCCTCAGCTGACATCACACAAAAATGAACCAATGAACAGAAAATGCAAGAAACATCACTTCATGAGCACACCCCTCCCTAAATTACACAGCCCTTAGCTGACATCACACAAAAATGAACCAATGAAAAGAAAATGCAAAAAAACATCACTTCATGAGCGCCCCCCGTAAATTACACAGCCCTCAGCTGACACCACACAAAAATGAACCAATGAACAGAAAATGCAAGAAACACCACTTCATGAGCGCCCCCCCTAAATTACACAGCCCTCAGCTGACACCACACAAAAATGAACCAATGAACAGAAAATGCAAGAAACACCATCAGCTCTGCCCCCTCCCCCTCCACCAAAAAGAAAAAATAAATAAAAATAAAAATAAAAAATGGTTCCCGCCTAGGCTGACACTACACAAAATATTTGCAGAGGGTAAGGAGGATGAGAAGACCGAGGAAGGACAGCACAAACCAGACCTCCACTGGAAGTGCAGAGAGCGCTGGGACCTTGGAGAGGCTTATTGCCACCCAAATCCCAGAGAAGACCAATGGTCCCTACCAGTGAGAAATCAATGGTAAACGGCTGTTGCGATAATGCACGGTTATTTGCGGTGGCTATCGAAAAGAGGTGGAAAATACTGGAAATCTGGGGAGACTTGTTGTCACTCAGACTCCAGGAAATACCACCGGTTGTTGCTGGTGAGCAATCACTGATGATAACCTGTGTGAGAACTCCTAGTGAGTACAAATAATACTTATTATAATAATAATAATAATAATAATAATAATAATAATAATAATAATAATAATAATAATAATATCAGGAACAAAAACTGCAAGAAACATTATAAGCCCCCCCCCCCAAAAAAAAAGGATGGCGTTGAGTCAGTAAAGAAGTTAAGAACATTAAGTTTCCTCTCCCGAATTGACCAGTTAACTATGTTATAGTATATATTTCTTGTCATCTCTTGGTCTTACCGGATTCTAGGACAAGAATTCATCTAGTCTGGTGGAGTATCCAGCTAAGTACTGTTACTTGAGGTAACATAACTAGGAGAAAGTGCATCATTCCTCGTATGGGTCAGTGTATAGCAGTGTCGGGAGGATCTTATTTGTGCTTCGAATACTATGTTATTTTGAATATTTGGTCAGGGTTTACTTCTAGGGTAAAGTATCCTCATGTCAGGTTGTCCTGACAAACCCTTGTACAGAGAGACTGAAGACACTGGAGGAGTGTGTCTAGTAAGTAATGTTTTGTATTATGATATTTTAAATCCTAGTTTAGTCGAAGATAACACATCGGAAATTCTAAGTGGGAGGATTTTTCAAAGAAATAAATTCTTCTGGACTAATTGTTACCTTTGTATTTTGGATATTCTAGACTAATGGTTGAATAATGTTCAAGTGTTCTGCAACTTGATCTTTTGAATAATGTTCAAGTGTTCTACAACTTGATCTTTTGAATAATGTTCAAGTGTTCTGCAACTTGATCTTTTGAATAATGTTCAAGTGTTCTGCAACTTGATCTTTTGAATAATGTTCAAGTGTTCTGCAACTTGATCTTTTGAATAATGTTCAAGTGTTCTGCAACTTGATCTTTTGAATAATGTTCAAGTGTTCTACAACTTGATCTTTTGAATAATGTTCAAGTGTTCTGCAACTTGATCTTTTGAATAATGTTCAAGTGTTCTGCAACTTGATCTTTTGAATAATGTTCAAGTGTTCTACAACTTGATCTTTTGAATAATGTTCAAGTGTTCTTCAACTTGATCTTTTGAATAATGTTCAAGTGTTCTGCAACTTGATCTTTTGAATAATGTTCAAGTGTTCTACAACTTGATCTTTTGAATAATGTTCAAGTGTTCTGTAACTTGATCTTTTGAATAATGTTCAAGTGTTCTGCAACTTGATCTTTTGAATAATGTTCAAGTGTTCTGCAACTTGATCTTTTGAATAATGTTCAAGTGTTCTGCAACTTGATCTTTTGAATAATGTTCAAGTGTTCTGCAACTTGATCTTTTGAATAATGTTCAAGTGTTCTGCAACTTGATCTTTTGAATAATGTTCAAGTGTTCTGCAACTTGATCTTTTGAATAATGTTCAAGTGTTCTGCAACTTGATCTTTTGAATAATGTTCAAGTGTTCTGCAACTTGATCTTTTGAATAATGTTCAAGTGTTCTGCAACTTGATCTTTTGAATAATGTTCAAGTGTTCTGCAACTTGATCTTTTGAATAATGTTCAAGTGTTCTGCAACTTGATCTTTTGAATAATGTTCAAGTGTTCTGCAACTTGATCTTTTGAATAATGTTCAAGTGTTCTGCAACTTGATCTTTTGAATAAAGTTCAAGTGTTCTGCAACTTGATCTTTTGAATAATGTTCAAGTGTTCTGCAACTTGATCTTTTGAATAATGTTCAAGTGTTCTGCAACTTGATCTTTTGAATAATGTTCAAGTGTTCTGCAACTTGATCTTTTGAATAATGTTCAAGTGTTCTGCAACTTGATCTTTTGAATAATGTTCAAGTGTTCTGCAACTTGATCTTTTGAATAAAGTTCAAGTGTTCTGCAACTTGATCTTTTGAATAATGTTCAAGTGTTCTGCAACTTGATCTTTTGAATAATGTTCAAGTGTTCTGCAACTTGATCTTTTGAATAATGTTCAAGTGT
>OY744522.1:200441258-200483758 GCA_963556195.1 Sepiola atlantica
AAAACTTCTCAAAAGTTTCAGTTGAGTTTTTCTGTTTTACTAATCTTAAATGTATTTGGCATTTTTACTAATTTCAAACAATGCTACCCAGCGTACTAGTATTTACCCTGTGTTTTCTTGAATTTTTTTTCTTTTCCTTTCCTTATATATACTCTCCTATTGCCTGTTTATTGAGTTCCCACTAAATATTTTTTTGAAATCTCATGCTGGCTTGAAGTTTTGCCTCTTTCTTATTTCTTATTTGCGAGAGGGAAACCTATTTCCAACTTTCTGTTTTCTTTTTAGTATACAATGAACTTTCTATCTACATATATATATATATAAATATATATATATGGAAGTTTTTTTGTTTTTTTTTATAAACCTGCGGGGGATAGGATATACCCGACGAGTACACGGGCGCAGGCTATTTTTACCCCTCTCGTAGTGTTTAACCCGTAAGACCTTGTAAGGCTATCCATCTAAGAGAAGGAAATCTCTGACAAAAAAACCTTGCTACCCGCTACTTACGCCGTGGCAGTAAACCGTTGGGGAGGGATGCCTCATTAGTCCTGATCGACAATCTTCCAAGAGTTGGAATCTCGAACAAAATATCCGGTTTGCAAACCTACAATTGCTTAAGGAGTAGATAGGTTCTGCCTATCGCCGGCCCTTGCACTCCTTTCTTTGTTTATTAGTCAAGCGCAGAGGTAACAACGCCGTGGCACCTCTAAACACTCAGTGCCTAGCCTTGTTTCCTTACTAGGACAATGAACGCCGTTTTCTTTCTCTCTATTGGGGAAAGTCTTTTCGTCACTAAGTCTTACATGACCAGTCTGGGTCTCACTTGTTCCGACAGGTTGAGGGTACAGGTTAGACAGCTTGTCTGGCTGCTGTTTCTGACAGCAAGGAGCCCAAACTCTTGGGTAGCGCCAAGAACGGCTGCTCCATCATCAGTTGCATAATACCGTGGGTAGTTGTATATATCATGTCGCGCATGGAAAGGCACCCTGCAATTATCTCCGGTGGGCTTTCCCGAGGCCACAACCCCATGGACCAGGTCGTGACTAATGGACTGGTTGTGTGAGCTTACTGGCACCAAACAAGTACCCACCTTGGCCAACCCACTCTATAATCAAAACAAACATGTAATTACAAAAAAATAAAAGCAAACATAAACCAGACACCCAACAAAAAAACACTTTCGCCTCCGCCCTTGAGGCTCGCATTCACAAATATCCGGGGACTTAGAACCAATATTAACGACGTAGAAACCTTTCTCCTGACAAACTCCCCAGATATCCTAGCTCTAAGTGAAACTAACCTTCAATCCTCAATCTCCTCTCACCACTTTGACATGGCTGACTACCTCCCAGTCTACCGTAAAGACTCTGACAAACATATGCACGGGCTAGGAGTTTATGTTCGGACCCCCCCCCCCCTGACTAGAGAACATAGGTTAGAATCAGATGTCCACGATTACATGTGCTTTAGATTGACTTTACACCACAGCGTCAGTTACTTATATTTCTTATACCGCTCTCCGTCAACCCAGGACTGCACTCTGCTAAACTCTGTCTCTGAAAGCATAGATAGAGCACTCTTAATTGACTCGAATGCCTAGATACATGTATTTGGGGATTTTAATGCCCACCACCGTGACTGGTTGGGATTCTCCAGCCTTACTGACGCAGCCGGCATCTCTACGTATAATTTTTCCTTAGTTCACCCCCTCTCTCAGACTGTCGATTTTCCGACCCGCACCCCCGATCGAGTAGACCAACAAGCCTCACTTCTAGACCTTTTCTTGACCTCAATGCCCGAGGCATGTGTGACAAAAGCTCATAGCCCACTCAGGAATACTGATCACATAGTGCTAATGATACATATCACCCTAAAAAGTCGTCCAAAAGCTGATGAACCGTTGCTCAAAACAACGAGATACTACAAGCAGGCTGGTTTTGAGTCAATCAGAGATCACATCAGTGACGCTCAATGGAGGGAAACCTTCTCACTCCCTGCAGACCAATGTGCAAATGAATTAACTGAATGGGTCAAAGCAGGCATTGAAGCCTATGTCCCCATGCAAAAATACCTTAGCAAACCCCACTCTCCCCAATGGTTCACCTCGAAATGTGCAGCTGCCATTGCTGAGAGGCAACAAGCATTCCGTAAATTCGCTTCCCCGATAGCTGGAAAATTGCCTCTGTGGTACCAGTCTACAAGAATTCTGGGAATAGAACCGATCTCCAGAACTACCACCCAATTAGTCTACTGCCGATCTTTGCCAAAATCTTTGAATCCTTAATCAATCTAGCGATAGTACGGCACTTAGTTAATGCTAAACTTCTTTCTGACCGCCAGTATGGATTTAGACAAGCACGATCTACTGCGGACATCCTAACAGTCATCTCTGAACGCATGTATCATACACTCGACAAGGCATGTGAAGCTAGGACAGTAGCGCTTGACATATCCAAGGCCTTTGACAAGGTATGGCATAAAGGGCTTCTCCTGAAAATACGCTCATATGGTATTACTGGGCAATTACTTAATATAATGTGATCCTTCCTAACCAAAAGAAAAATCCAGGTTGTCCTCGATGGCCGTTCATCTAAGCAACATGACATAAATGCGGGTGTAGCCCAAGGATCTATCCTTGGACCGTTGTTGTTCCTGATCTATATAAACGATCTCCCTGATAACATAGAGTCTGAGATTGGTTTATTTGCTGATGATACCACGCTTTACTCTCGCCATGTTGGCAAAACAGACGCGATTATGTCCGAGGCAATGGCTGAATCCTTAGAAAATGACCTCCAGGCTGTAGTGGATTGGGGTCATAAATGGTTGGTAACTTTTAATGCCGCAAAGACGAAGCTCCTTTCCTTCAATAACTACAAGAAACCTCTCCAACCACCGATTGTCATGGCAAATAACACCCTACCTGAGAGTTCATCATTCAAACTCCTCGGCCTAACCTTCACAAGTAACATGAATTGGAACAAATACATTGAAGACATTGCCAAGGCTGCCGCAAAGAGGGTTGGCTCCCTCTACCGTGCTAGTAAACTCCTCACACCTGACATTATCCTGTATCTCTACAAAGCCACTATCCGCCCATGCATGGAGTATTGTTGCCACATCTGGGGTGGTGCATCATCTATTACTCTCTCCCTCCTTGACAATGTCCAAAAAATAGTCGCCAATCTAATAGGTCCCTCACTGTCAACCAAGCTCCAGTCTCTGTCCCATCGCCGCAATGTAGCATCCTTGGGCTTGTTTTACAAATACTTCAATGGATTATGCTCTGATGAATTGGCTACTCTAGTGCCCCCTCGACGTAAATTCACTAGACCAACTCGACAATCAACTAAATCCCATCCATTCACTGTGGCGGTCCCCAGATGCCGGAGAGCTTTCTACTCAAATAGCTTCTTTCCTCGTGCTGCTGGCCTCTGGAACTCCCTCCCTGCATCCTGTTTCCCCGTCAGTACTGACATGCAGAAATTTAAAATTAATGTAAACAGACATCTCGCTGTGCAGATTCCAGCTTAGGTTGACCCCCCCCCCCCCCAACATTCTCCCCTTTTCTTTCTTCTCAGTAGCCCCTTACGTCTGCAGTGGCGGCCTGCATTGTTTGGGGTGAGCTACGTTAAATATATATATATATATATATATATATATATATATATATATATATATACAACTCTCCCTACACTCTCCCTACACTCAAAATAAACCCAAATATATTACGCAAACTCCTAATTTCTTGCACCATTGAGGTACCGTTCTATGGTCCTAATGGTAACTTATACACCCAGGTAGATGGCGTTTCAATGGGATCAGCCCTAGGACCATTGTTCGCCGAGTATTATATGTTTTACCTAGAAATTAAAACTTTTTATATTATCCCTAAACCCTCCATATATGTCTGATACGTCGATGACATTCTCCTACTGACAAAACATCTAATTTAACTCAAATAAAACATGCTTTTAAAAATAATTCAACATTAAACTTTACACAAGAAATTAATATCAACAAAAAATTCCCTTTCTAGATATAGAAATAGAAATGGCTACAGATAAATTTATCACTTATCCGTATAAGAAACCTACTAGTAAACATTCCAACTTACTTAATTTTAAAAGTGAATGCCCTGATAAATATAAAATGTCTGTCATAAAAAACCTTATCTATCGTGCCAAAAGGAACTCCTCCAATAACGAAATATTTTTAAAGCACTTGCCGATATTAAACAGACATTAATTAATAATAACTTCCCTAATTATATAGTAGATCAACAAATAAAAAACTCACTAACCGCCATAAATAAAAACACTAACAACAACAACATTACTACTAATAATATAAACTTGTTCTATTGCAACCAGATGCACTCCAACTATAAAGTAGATGAAAAAATCATAAAAAATATTATACATAAATATATATCCCTTGTAGATAACGATTTGAATATTAGATTTATTATTTAAAACTAGCGATTTACTAATAAAAAATAATCCTACTGACAATGGCTCACTAAAGACTAGTAATGCCATATACGTGTTCAAATGTCCTATCGGAGAATGTGTCTCCGCCAACAGCACGTATATAGGCATGACTAGAACCAGTATTTCACGTCGATTAACTTGACACCTGATCTCCCATCAAAGCTCCATTTACAAACACCTTACAGCACATAACATCTCCAAAGATAATTTTAGAAATATCTTAACCGGTAGCACATCCATTCTTGCTGTATCATTTTGCGGTATTCGCCTCCCCATAATGGAAGCATTGTTCATTCAATTAAAAACGCCCAACATTAACCATGCTCGTTATGAGGGGTGCGAAGGTGTTTTGAAATGCTGTTGAATGATTTTATGTTTTTATGTTTTTATCACATGGAAACGTCCTCTTAAATAAATTCACCAATTTTATTTTGCATTTATCAATCATCCGCCTGAAGACGACCAATGATGGTCGAAAACGTTCGCGTTAAATATGGAGATTTCTTACACTCCATTATTAAAAGCACAAGATCTATCGTCCGACAAATAGAAAGATTGGATAAAAAAAGGAACAAACAGAAGTTGGCACTCCTGTTCAACCAGATATGTATAAAAGAAGGAATGTTGCCTAACTATACAATATATATATATATATATATATATATATATATATATATATATATATATATATATATATTATAATATAAAATGAAGTAATAAAATAAGGTGTCAATCAAATTTTATTAGAATATTAGTTGACGCTTATATCTTTTGTTGGATTGCTTCATATATATATATATATATATATATACAGGGTGATTCATAAGTCACTTCACTTAGCTATTTAAAATGATTACCATATGAAGCACAAACATACTATGAACTTTTGATAACTGTTATCTTACTCTCTAATTACTCCTATTTGTTAGGCAATGGAAATGTGATGTGAACAGAAAGCCTCCTTCGCACAACACCATAATCAATCAAATATGCTACAAAGAGTCGTAAATTCCTTGCAAAAAAGAATGGAGCTATGCATGCAGAACGAAGGTGGAAAATTTTAAAATTTACGATAATTTTAAACTCCCATAAATGAATTTGTTGAATAAACTTTCTGTTTTGTATTACCGTATTTTTTAACTTTAGAATTTCAAAAATAAATAGCTAAGTGACTTATGAATCAGCCTGTATATATAAAGTTGAGATCAATAAAATTCGAACATCGTTCCAAGAATTCAAAACCAACTGTTATCAGGGATACGATTGTTTCCAAACTTTTTTAGAAATATTTTATTTTTCATTATTTTCGATGATTTCCAAACGCGTCTTCGTCTGCGCCTTTTAAAACATCACACACATAAGCCCTTTGAGAAAAAAACCCATCAGATTTCAGTACTAAAAGACAACACCAGTAAAAGGACTTCAGAAATAGCAAACGACAGAAAATTGAATAACAAATCCAACATTTAAAACATTCAAAGCATTCACCATATAGGTTGAATCGAGAAAAAGGAATTACATAAGAGAAAAATACATACGATGTATATTTTCATACATCAATAAATAAATAAAATTAGAAATATCAAAAATAGTTATATTAAACAATATTAATAATAAGAAGAAAGAAAACTAATGCTAGAATACAATACAATAAAATAATACTAGATATGGTAAATAAGAGAGTAGAATTGAAAAATAAAATTATAAAGGATTAATGAATACAAAATAAAAAAAAAGAATAAAATAAATCAAGATTACAATAAATAAATATAAAATAAATAAAAAATAAAATAAATAAAGAATTTAATAAATAAAGAATAACATAAAAAATTAAATAAATAAAGAATAAAATAAAGAAAGAATAAAATAAATAAAGAATAAAAAATAAGTAAATAAATAAAGAATAAAATAAATGAAATGAATAAAAAATAAAATAAAGAAAGAATAAAATAAATAAAGGATAAAATTAAGAAAGAATAAAATAAAGAAAGAATTAAATAAATAAAGGATAAAATAAAAAATAAAAAATAAAAAAAAATAAAGACTAAAATTAATAAAGAGTAAAATAAACAAAGAATAAAATAAATAAAGAATAAAATAAATAAAGAATAAAATAAATAGAGAATAAAATAAAGAAAGAATAAAATAAAGAAAGAATAAAATAAATAAAGAATAAAATAAATAAAGAATAAAATAAATAAAGAATAAAATAAAGAAAGAATAAAATAAATAAACAATAAAATAAAGAAAGAATAAAATACAGAAACAATTAAATAAACAAAGAATAAAATAAATGAAAAAATAAGAATAAAATAAATAAATGAAAAATAAATAAAGAAGACAATAAATAAAGAAGAAAATAAATAAGGAATAGAATTAAAAATATGAAATAAATAAAGAATAAAATAAATAAAGAATAAATAAATAAAGAATAAATAAATAAAAAATAAAATAAATAAAGAATAAAATAAATAAAGAATAAAATAAATAAAAAATAAAATAAAGAAAGAATAAAATAAATAAAGAATAAATAAATAAAGAATAAATAAATAAAAAATAAAATAAATAAAGAATAAAATAAATTAAGAATGAAATTAATAAACCAATAAATAAAAATAAATAATAATTTATTTTATTTCAAATAGAAAACAAGATAATGTATAGTTTAAATTAATGAAAAATTAAACTAATTCGAAGATAAAAAAGCTGTAATAGAGTAAATAGGGATATATCGAGGAATAAAGATATAACTCGAAAATATAATTCAACGTATAATAATAATAATAATAATAATAATAATAATAATAATAATAATAATAATAATAATAATAATAATGCTGCTGCTGCTGCTGCTGCTGCTGCTGCTGCTGCTGCTGCTGATGATGATGATGATGATGATGATGATGATGATGATGATGATGATGATGATGATGATGATGATGATGATGATGATGATGATTGGAGATCAATATACTCATATTTAAAAAAAAATACCGGAGAAGGACAAAAGAAATTAAAATGTCAAATGCAAAATAGAAAAAATTCACATGAGAAAAATACAAAATAGAAAATTATTTCAGTAAAATTAAGAAAAATATTAAAAAATTTAAAAAAATATGTATACAGAAATTAAATTTAGATAAGAACAATTTTCATTAAACAATTATTAAAATAATAATTAAGAATAATATATATAAAATTATAATCATAAAAAAATGATGAATAGATTAATAGTAATAAGAAAAAATAGTAATTAGAGAAACTAATAATAACAATAATAATTAGAAACAAGTAACAGCACTAAGCTGGATACTCCACCAGACTAGATGAATTCTTGTCATTGAAATCCGGTAAGACCAAGAGACCGTATGAAAAATATACTACAACAACAGGTCAATTAGGGAGAGGAAAATGAATATTTTTAACTACTTTACTAACTCAATGTTAAACAGGTAAAGGGGAACTTTAATGGAATATTCGAATATCCATGTTTCTCATGTAGAGATCAAGTGTTAGCCCTTGATTTCTGAGAACTTCGACTGAAATAAAATGAAACAAAAAAGAGAAAGAATTACGATTTTACTTTACATATGTTGATAGAACATTTGAATATCTATGTATCCTATAGAGATCAAGTGTTAGATCCAGGAAGGGGTTCCTTGATTTCTGAGAACTTCGACTGAAGTAAAATGAAACAAAAAAGAGAAAGAATTACGATTTTACTTTACATATGTTGATAGAATATTTGAATATCTATGTATCCTATAGAGATCAAGTGTTAGACCCAGGAAGGGGTTCCTTGATTTCTGAGAACTTCGACTGAAGTAAAATGAAACAAAAAAGAGAAAGAATTACGATTTTACTTTACATATGTTGATAGAATATTTGAATATCTATGTATCCTATAGAGATCAAGTGTTGGGCCCAGGAAGGGGTCCCTTGGTTTCTGAGAACTTCGACTGAAGTAAAATGAAACAAAAAAATCCCAAATCTTTGTATAAATTAAATCTAAAATAATATATATACTCAGGTGTTTCGCCGTATCACGGCTCTTTAATGATAGACGTTGTGTTTGTTTGAACGCATACATTCGAAATTTGATCGCTTAATCCGTAAACTGTGATCAACTGTCGGACATGTTACCCGATTATTCTGTTCTCCAGTTGTGAAGAATTTCCTCTTTTAATGTAAATAGTTTTAGACGTCTGAAATCCCGTTTCTTGATTGGTCATTGCATCACCCGGAACCAAATGAAAACAATGATAGTGATTCAAAAGATGCATTCAAATTCTTGGAAAACAAAATGTTGAATTTTTCTTATCAAGAAGAGACACATTTGCCTTCAACTCTGTTTTGATAAGAAAAAGAACGAAAAAAAGAAACAAAAAACAAACGGAATGGAATTAAAAAAAAAATGAATAATATTTTTGTCACAAAAATTAAAACAGCATCTCACTTGTTCGTGTACATTCCATAACGTTATGTGAAATATCGATCTGATTAACAGGTGCAATGGGTTATACGGTATGATTCACAAGGAATTTCCTTATTGGCAGCTTTATCCGTAGAAAACGGACATAGCTGTTTTTTCTCTAGATTTCTTTTCATTTATTTTGTTTTACGGCATATCAACTATTTCTGTGATTTAAAGTCGAAAAAGTATTTCCTGTTTCCGGAAGGATGGGAGCATTTAGGACGGTCCACTCATAAGAATCTTTTCGCTAAGAAAATGAAGTCGCACAGATTCTCTGAATTTTAATTTGTTCTTAAGACCCCTTTAGCTTAAGCTTGAAATTTGAGACATTTTATACAATCAAAATAATGTAACGGATGTTGATCAATTTGTGAATGAGGATTCTAGTCATAAGGTTTAGTAGCATTATATCTTGATTTTAATCTTCGTAAAAGGAGATAAAAGTTGTGCAAAACTCTTCTGTTCAGGGAATTAATTTTACTCCTTCTGGAGCGGGTATTCATCTCTTATATATATATATATATATATATATATATATATATATATATATATATATATATATATATATATATATATATTAATATATAATTTATTTAGATACTGTATATTACATATTTCAGCAATGTACCGCGGTTTCATCCAAAAGGACAGATTTAGACATCTTTAGTAAATTTCTGTGCGCAGTGGAATCATCGGCAAGCTGAAACGATTGTAGTCACGGCCCGATAGGGAATGGCGTCAACAATGACAGAAAACGGTGTATCTCTGAGGGGGTCCCCAAAAAAATCCGGTGTGGGATAGTGATTAACTAAGACTTAAGAGAGTTCGATGTTAGTTCGTGTTTGAAAGGCCTTCATGTTATTCTCTAGAAAGTTTTATTTATTTATTTATTTATTTATCTGTTCTTTTGTGGATTTGTAATTATTATTGTTTTACCGAGTCTGAAAAATACTAATGAAGTTTGCGAAATTAGGGTGCTTTTTTGTTGTCGTTTTGGGGAATAAATTTATGTATCGGATCAATTGTTCGATATAGTGCTAAAAAAGATGATGCAATAATATTTTTTTGAACTTAACGTGTTTGTTTATTTTTGTTTATTGAATTGGTGTTTTCGTATTTTCTGGTTGTTAATGGGAGGAAAGCCGTATATTAATAAACGGTGTTTCGTTGATATGCCCCTTTATAACTAATAGTGTTGAAAACAAAAATTGGTTATAAACGAAATGATGGATGTTATCTGTTATTTCCATTTGAGGGGTATAAGTTTAATCTCTGGGTGGGGGTTGTTAACTTCTATTTTATTAATGGTGTATTAATAATATTAATATTTAGTTTATTTCAGAAAATGTATGAAATTCTTTATCTTATTGTTATGCGTACTTCCCTCCATGCGCACCAGCAAATAAACTTATATACACATACGTGCATGGAACCACATGCATGTCTATATACAACATCCGCACGCATATGCGCATGCACGCACGTGCACAGATAAAGAATTTAATAAATATTTTAGCTCTCTTATATGATCGAGCACTTTATTTGATTTCTTTTCATATACAACCTGACACACTATATATATATATATATATATATATATATATATATATAAATTTCGTGGTATAAAATTTAATTACAGTAAGGAATACAGACGTTTGTGACATTTTTTTGGGTGGAATGAAATTGAAAAAGTATAAAAACGAGAGGAAATAATTAAAAATCCAGAATAAAACAACACATCCCCCTCCAACACGCCGGGTTGACTAAATAATTTAAATAATTTAGTCAACACATCCGGGTCAGCTATTGCTGACCATCTTATAAATAGCGCCGAATGTGCGTCGACTTACACTAGTGACTGGTTTTCTGTCATAAGTAGATCACATACTTTATTCCACCTCAAAGTCCTGGAAGCTATATATATTAAGTCAGTCAAACCCTCCCTTTGTAAACAAAAGGAGTGGCTTCTAGGACTCAATGTGATCAGCTTGTGACCCTCCCCCCATTTTTTTCTCATAAACTTGTCACTAGTCTTCATTCTACTTTTAAAAGTTTTTAGTCGTAATTGCTTGAATTATTTCCACGTAGATACTCTGATGAGTGTGGACGAAAGCCGGCTTAGTCTATTATTAATTTTAAAAAAATTATTTCCTCTCGTTTTTATACTTTTTCAGTTTCATTCCACCCTAAAAAAATGTCACAAATGTCTATATTCCTTGCTGTATGACAATATATGTATTAGCATATACTATCAGTGCCCTTTTTTTACTTTGCAGTCTCCTTAACAGATTCAGTTCGATGATTGTCAATTAGTAACAAGAGAGCATATATAAGTCAAGTTCATTTCATGTCCAATAACCATGTTTTATTTTATTATTTTTATTTTTGTTTTTTCGAATTTAAAAAAACATAACATTTCTGCGAGATGTATTTTTTACAGTCCGTTTCATTTGCCGTGAGCCAAACAACATTTTTATGCCAATATCGTCCCTGCAACATTACAAAATCATCAGAAAAATTCACCAAGAGTAAAAAGTTATTAGATTAAAATGTCTTGAACAAAAAAAACTACACTATACAGTGGTTCATTTTTGGGTGAAACCAAATAAAAAGCAAAGAAAAGAGCAAACGCACACGTGGAGGAACCCACTAATACGCCATTTTGATTTTTTTAGTTCAGAGCTAGTACATTCTAAAAGTTGTGTGGACATTTATAAATTTTAATTCAGTAATATTTCTAAAAATAGTTAATAAATTCTATCATTTATTTATAAAAATTCGAATTCACTTGAGGGTATTTTTTTAAACTTTACCCTCAAGTTTACAGTATCGCTGTTGGTAAGAATTGGGGATTTACCGCGGGATGGACGCACGGCTGCGAACACATGTTGACTTTGATCCCCAGTCGTTGTCAGCACCCTTATACTCACTATCAGGTCTCTCATAGTAAGGGTCTCAATTTTTGGCGCTTGTTGGAATCCGAAGGGACTCCGTAGCAAATGCTAGTTTGGTAAGTCTTTCCATCCCAATTCCCTGAAACCCGACCAATCCAACTAACCGTCTGATGTTGTTTGCGTAAACGGCCATCTGTTCGCCACCCCATCTAACCACAGTCAACTGTGAACGCACCATCATGAACGTCTCCTATACCCGTTTATCTATCTGCTCCACATCCAGTCGGTCGCTGTCGTTCATCTCCAAGTAGAGAGCCAATGCATCCCCCTTCAAATACAATTAGAGCAGGCTTGCCACATCATCCACCTTCTAGAGGTTTCGCCACCAACCTCAATTTGTTTAGCCACGCAACCACGTCTCCTTCACAAGTAAATAACTTTCCTTTACTCTTTATCCGTACCTTCGCAATAGTAATTGCTGAGATAGCTTGAAAAATTTTTTTTGCCGAGATAGCTAGAAAAAAAACACACACATTCGTGCCGGAATTTTTTTTTCTTTTCACCAACAACAAAGACATTTGCTCTTAGTATCAGCAGCAGCAGTACTTCTTTCTTTTTCTCTTCACCAACAAAAGATAAACTGACATCTGTACAAAACAAAAGATAAACCGACAACCGTCCCAAACAAAAGATAAACCGACATCTGTACAAAACAAAAGATAAACCAACAACCGTCCAAAACAAAAGATAAACCGACATCTGTACAAAACAAAAGATAAACCGACAACCGTCCAAAACAAAAGATAAACCGACATCTGTACAAAACAAAAGATAAACCGACATCTGTCCAAAACAAAAGATAAATCGACAACCATCCAAAAAACACGCGCGAACGACGTGGCGTCCCAAAAAGTCTTCTTCCTCTAGCAAAAATCTCACTCCTTTTATTCAGCTTTTTTTATTGCCAAAAGCGCCTATTTTGCATAACCAAGCCCTTCGACTCGAAATCAAACGGTTCCAGGTTCGCGGGCAACCACTGTTTCCTGGTAGCGGGTGCATGCGAGTCGTGCTCGCTTATCCATTCGTCTCTCCGCACGAACACATATTAAGTGTTTAGATTTTAACACAAAAAACGATCATTAGAATATTTTTTTAAAAGGTCAAACGTAAGAATTCTGTTATTTTTAACAATTTTTGCTTAGAAGTTTTTTTGATATATATATATATATATATATATATATATATATATATATATCAAAATGTTGAATTAAATTAAAGATAATTGAATTATCGTTTAATAATAATATATCGTGATAATATAAAGCTCAATATATTTAATAGAGCAATCAATTCTAGAGATGAAAGATGAGAATAAAACATTGTAAAGATACAATATTTATTAAAACATCAAAAGTTCAAAGCAAGGAGTTTCATATCCTTAATCCATGGATTTTCAAAGACAAACTCTTTTCATCAGAGGATAAAAAATGTAATTGTAAATATTATCGGCAACATTTAATTTTGAAAAATATATACACAAAATAAAAAACAAAAACAAACGATAAAGAGTTTTTAGTTGATATGATATATATATATATATATATATATATATATATATATATATATATATATATATATATATATATATATATATATGTGTGTGTGTGTGTGTGTGTGTATTTAATTATCGTATATATATACTTTTCTGGTACCAAAGGTACTTAAGCTTTATTTTTTATTTATTTTTTAATGCAACTTTGATTCCTATATAATTTTATTACTAGCTACCATATTGCAGAATGGTTCTTGGATATAGTGTTTAGATAGTAGTATTATTATTTTTATTTTTTTATTATTGTTATAATTAATGTTATTTGATATGCAAATTACTATATCATACGGTAGTCTTAAGGGTAATATATTATTATTATTATTATTATTATTTTATCATTATTATTATTTTTTTATGTATATATTAGTGATATTTTAAGCTGAATTATTTCGACACTTTATTATTGGGGAAATGGTCGTATAATCAGTACCATTGGAGAGCCATGAATATTATAACTGTCCTGTTTTTAAATCTCCGAAACAGTTACATGGTAAACAGCTGATGATCCCCGTGTTAATATTAGACGCTTAAGGTTTCCTGTTTTTGTTTCACTCTTAGATAATTAACCCCCCTTTTTTATTTTTATTTTATTTTTTTCTTCATTTATTAATTTTCCAACGAATGTTAAGTCTGCAATATCTTGGATTTAGTTAGTTTGTCTGGGAATTTAAACTGCATTTTACTTTTTTTAATTTTTTTTTTTTAATGACTCAAAGCTTCTTTAGACTATATATATATATATATATATATATATATATATATATATATATATATATATATATATATATATATAAATTGAAAAAGGAAAACCCCCAAAAATATCATTTATGTATTCATCAACGTCACGTCTTTATTATAAGACTTCCTCAGGATGATTTGTCTGAAGAAAAACATCACACACACAAGTGGCCGCTTGAGCAAAAAATCAAAATATGAGATACAAATAGATAGTGGTAGTTGCAAGTTGCGATTGGCGTATAAAATCATTTGGAAGTGGGAGAGGTGTTACAATAAATACGGAGGGAGTGGGAGGCGAAACGTGGCCACGGCTGGAATTAATTTAAATTATGAAGGGGGGGAGATACGAGATATGCCTGTTTGAATCTTTTTTAAAAATTTAGCCTTGAGAAGAAAGAGACGGGAGGCCAAAGATTGTCTGCGCCGTGTGATAGGAAGGCGTGGGAGTTCCATTACGTCGGAACACTTTCTTCCTTTCTTTATCATATATATATATATATATATATATATATATATATATATATATATATATGTGTGTGTGTGTGTGACGTGGTTGGTCTGTGAGTATGCGTGTGTGTATTTTTCTCTGTGTATGCACGAGAGTGTATGTAGATCGCGAGAAAAAAAGAAGAGAAATCTGCTGACGGGAAAACAAGACTGCGTAAATTAAAAACTATCTTTCATTAAAAGCGTTTTTTTTTCCTTTTTTTGTTTTCGGTCGTAAATTTATTTTCTTGTCAACATTTCATTCAATTCACAAATATTTTCACATAAAAAAATGAAGATTGGCCTACATTTATTGTTGTTAAGGGGCGAATATTATATGTCCATACGTTGCATGAAAGGACGATCAAGTTTCGTTGACCTTCAATATATGTTGGGCGCGGGAAAAAACGCAACATTTCCGCCTTATAAACACACACACATACATACACACACTTTTCTTCTCTCTCTGTCTCTTTCTCTTTCTTTCTTTATTTCTCTTTCGCTCTATTTCTCTCTTTCTCTCTCTCTCTTTCTCTCTCTCTCTCTTTCTCTTTTTCTCTCTCTTTCTCCCTCTCTCTCTTTCTCTCTTTCTCTCTTTCTCTCTCTGTCTCTTTCTCTCTCTCTCTCTTTCTTTCTGTATTTCTCTATCTTTCTTTCTGTATTTCTCTTTGTCTTTCTCTTTCTTTCTTTCTCTCTCTCTTTCTATTTTTCTCTCTCTTTCTCCCTCTCTCTCTTTCTCTCTTTCTTTCTTTCTCTCTCTGTCTCTTTCTCTCTCTCTTTCTTTCTGTATTTCTCTATCTCTTTCTTTCTCTTTGTCTTTCTCTTTCTTTCTCTATTTCTATTTCTCTCTTTCTCTCTCTCTTTCTCTCTCTCTCTCTCTCTCTCTCTCTCTCTCTCTCTCTCTCTCTCTGCACCTCACTTTAAAAAAGTCGGTGGCGTTAGCTGTTTTTTTTAATTATTGGCGGGAGTTTTCAGTCTACGTCGAGAAATTAATTGAATTGAAATAGAAATTCGCTTCGCCGTATATAAATATTATTTTAGCTAATTCCACAGATTTTATGTTTCTTCGACATTTGATAAACTTGAGAGATCTTCATGACCGATAAGCAACAACCATAAAAACAAATTACTTCAAAATTAAAAAAAGAATGACCAAAATAATCAAATTTTAATGAATAAAAACTGCCAGTTAACATGAATTGTAACAAATACATAGAATACATTGCCAAGTCTTCTGCAAACAGAAGGTGGGCTCCCTCTACTCGATAAACCAACCGCTAGTCTCTTCGTCTTAGACAGGGTCCCCCCAAAAGAGCCTATAATCTAATAGGTCCCAGACTGTCTATCAAGCTGCAGCTCCTGTCCAATCGCCGAAATGTTGCATCCTTCTGCTTTTTTTTTACAACGACTTCAATGGAATGTGCTCCGACGAACTTGCCACACTTGTGCACCATCAACGTAAATGTCACCGACTAACCCAACAATCAGCAAAATCATACCCCTTCAGTGTAAGGATCACCAGATACCGGAAAGCTTTCTACTCTGCTAGCTTTTTTCCTCGAACTGTTTGCCTCTGGAATTCCCTCTCTGCTCCCTGTTTCCATGACTGTACCAACATGCAGAAATTTAAATGTAATGTGAACAAATATCTCGCTGCACAACCCAACACTTAGGATGCCCCTGTAAATAGGTCCCCTAGTTCACAGTAACTGCTTATGTCTCAGTGGCAACGTGTCTTGTGTGGTGTGAATATAAGTAAGGACACCAAAAAGCAAATACAAAACAAAATTGTATACAGCACGTGTTATTTTATTAAGCAACTCGGTTTAATGTTTACGTACTCTAAAGGATAACACAACATAGTTTCTCTAACTTCTGTTCATTTCCATGGGAATAAGTAAGCCTATAGGGATCACATCACGTAAGATCAACTACGCCGTGATTGGTCGGAATTTGAGTTTGAAACATGACTCGTGTTCAAGGGCTCGATTTCGGCGACCAGTGTGAATAATTCTTAGCCTCACTGACGATTCCCATGAGGATGAAACGTATACATATGTACATAAAAAATATGTATATATATATATATATATATATATATATATATAAATATATATTTCACCCCAGACAAGACAGGCTACTACTGTAGACGGAAGGGGCTACTGAGGAGAAAGAAAAGGGAGAAGGTTGGGGGGTCAACCTAAATTGGGATCTGCGCAGCGAGATGTCTGTTTACATTAGTTTTAAATTTCTGCATGTCAGTACCGTCGGGGAAACTGGGGGCAGGAAGGGAGTTCCAGAGGCCAGCAGCACGAGGAAAGAAGCTATTTGAGTAGAAAGGTCTCCGGCATCTGGGGACCTCAATAGTGACTGGATGGGATTTAGTCGATTGTCATGAGGAAGTTTTACAATAAAGACGAAACGTTGATGAATATGTATAAAAAAACTCTCGGTGTTTTTTTCCCTTTTTTATTTCCCATTACGTCGGATTACTATCATCCTTCCTGCCTCATATATATATATATATATATATATATATATATATATATATATATATATATATATATATATATATATATATATATATATATATATATATATTTCTAATGGTCTTTTTTGTATTAATATATATATATATATATATATATATATATGTATATATATATATATATATATATATATATATATATACATATATATATATATATTATAATTGTTTGTAATTTTATTATTTTATCATTTTATAACTTGCTATCGAGTATATATCTGAAGAGAGCAAGCAAAAAAAGCTCGAAATATTGGTAGCCTCAAAAAAGCTTATCGTAATACTTTACTGCAGTTTCACGATACATCCGATTGTCAGAAGTGTATTCATAAAATCCTTACGGTTTTTATTCATTTGAATATGAATTTAAACTGCCCATAAAAACGGATGCAAAAGTAACAAGTATATAATTTTCTTTCATATAAAAATAATGTATAATGTATACATAATTAATTGCAAATGCAAAACACGTGATCTCTCTTTAAAAAAAAAAAAAAACTCGATTAAATGGGATATCGTCACGCAATTTAACTTTCTAAGTGTTTGACTATATTCATCAAATATTACGAAAAAGTGCGCCGAAATCCTTGAAACATTAAAGAAAATGCAACCGGAAGCAGACGATTTTGTTTTCATTATTTTTCGTCGCTTTTATTTTTTTTTTCTTCTTTTCGTTTTATTTCATTCCGTGTTTTTTTTTGTTGTTATTGTTGTTTTTTTCATTTTTCTTATCAAAACAGAGAGGAGGGTAAATGTGGTGCTTCTTGATAAGAAACTTAGACATTTTGTTTTCCAAACATGTAAATGTGTTGTTCTTTTTTAATCGGCGCCATTGTTTTGACTTGAAATTCTTCATCTGGTTCCGGGTGGTGAATTGGCCAATCAGAAACGAGATTCGAAACGTGTCAAACTACTAATTCAAGACAGAAAATTCCTAACAACGTCTGGGGAACAGAATCATCGGGATGAGCCGAATAGCGGAGTGGTAAAATTCGCCACTGCTAATCATAGTATACGGTATAAGAGCCGGGCCTAGGTTGCGGCTATACTCCTTTCATCACCATCAAACTTCAAGCATAATATAAATATAACATGTCTAGCATTGGTACATATATAAAGTTACCTACGTGTTTATATATATATATATATATATATATATATATATATATATATATATATATATATATATATATATATATATAATCCAGGCAAGGTAAACATCCACTGGATAGTAATCTAAAGAATTTAAACCGGGCTTTAAAAAAGTGCTCAATATCAAATAGAGCTTTTATATATATGATTATTTTTATTTATACAGGCATGTACAAAATCTGCGTCACTGAGGTAAAGATCGCATACTAACTCTGCCTGGTGAGGTCTCAGTTTCTAACAGCTGTTGATCGATAACATCGGCATGCCAATGTCGCAGATTTTGTACATGTCTGAATAAATAAAAATAATCATATATATATATATATATATATATATATATATATATATATATATATATATATATATATATATATCACGTCGGTGTTATCATTTTATTGGCGATGCCGGGATGAATGATATCCGTTTTCATGTATCATTAAACTGGGCTGTAATAGAAGATCAATTTGACTGCACAGACGAATTAATAGACGACAATCGACGACATTGATGTTTACATAGAAATACATTTTATTTGAGTTGTGTTAAAAAGGAATGAAAGCCGCTAACGTAAATCTTTATTTAAGGCGATACATGACTCGTTCGATTAGGGAAACCAATGATATACGTCTTGGCCAGACGATGAACTCGCTTCAACTGGCCTTGCAGGAAACTCACATCGCGTGGGCGCTGTAAGAAGTAGTCTGATGATTCTTGTGTTTCTACGCCGGGCCTTCTGATCGTCTGATGGACTTATCATTCAGTGGAACACCTGTCTATGTACAGCAAAATTAAATAGTACATAAAAATATATGACTGCTACATCTTAATCAAGTCTTATAATGAAGATTGACTGCTACATGTTAATCAAGAATTATAATGAGGGATGACTGCTACATGTCAAGCAAGGATTATAATAAGGGATGACTGCTAGATGTTAATCAAGTCTTATAATGAGGGATGACTGCTACATGTTAATCAAGTCTTATAATGAGGGATGACTGCTACATGTCAAGCAAGGCGCATAATAAGGGATGACCGCTACATGTTAATCAAGTCTTATAATGAAGAATGATTGCTACATGTTAATCAAGTCTTGTAATGGGGATGACTGCTACATGTTAATCAAGTCTTTTAATGAGGGATGACTGCTACATGTTAATCAAGTCGTTTAATGAGGGATGACTGCTACATGTTAATCAAGTCGTTTAATGAGGGATGACTGCTACATGTTAGTCAAGTCTTATAAAAGGGATAACTACTACATGTTAATCAAGTCTTATAATGAAGGATGACTACTACATGTTAATCAAGTCTTATAGTGAGTTGTGACTGCTACATGTTCGTCAAGCCTTATAATGGGTGTAACGGCTACATGTTAATCAAGTCTTATAATGAGGGATTTTTTCTAAAAAAATAACGCAATAAAAATAAATAACATGCCAGTAATTAAATAAGACTTCCGTTGCATCCAGGGTATTGGGTTTGTTTTGGCGATCGTTTATGGTCGAAATGAATTTACTGGGTTTCGAAAATGCAGTCAAGATGCGAAAACTCGTCGTAATGCTTATCATGCTATTTCTATTCCGAATTGCAAGCGACCAGGGTTCAATAAACGTGATAATATTGAAGATATAATATAGAAATAAGTGTCAAGATTAACTCGCATGAATACACACTTGAAATTAAACATATTAAGGGACGACAGGGTAAAAATCTCAATTACCCTAAGGTCAATAAACCCAGGATATCAAATAAAAAATGCACGTGTTAAGACTATCTTTTATTAGTCGACATAATATCAAATAAAAATGCACTTGTTAAGATTTTCTTTTATTAGTCGATATAATATCAAATAAAAATGCACGTGTTAAGAATATCTTTTATTAGTCGACATAATATCAAATAAAAATGCACGTGTTAAGACTATCCTTTATTAGTCGACATCATATCAAATAAAAAATGAACGTGTTAAGACTATCTTTTATTAGTCGACATCAAATCAAATAAAAAATGCACGTGTTAAGACTATCTTTTATTAGTCGACATCATATCAAATAAAAAATGCACGTGTTAAGACTATCTTTTATTAGTCGACATAATATCAAATAAACAATGCATGTGTTAAGACTATCTTTTATTAGTCGACATCATATCAAATAAAAAATGCACGTGTTAAGACTATCTTTTATTAGTCGACATCATATCAAATAAAAAATGCACGTGTTAACACTATCTTTTATTAGTCGACATCATATCAAATAAAAAATGCACGTGTTAAGACTATCTTTTATTAGTCGACATCATATCAAATAAAAAATGCACGTGTTAAGACTATCTTTTATTAGTCGACATAATATCAAATAAAAATGCACGTGTTAAGAATATCTTTTATTAGTCGACATAATATCAAATAAAAATGCACGTGTTAAGACTATCCTTTATTAGTCGACATCATATCAAATAAAAAATGAACGTGTTAAGACTATCTTTTATTAGTCGACATCATATCAAATAAAAAATTCACGTATTAAGACTATCTTTTATTAGTCGACATAATATCAAATAAAAATGCACGTGTTAAGACTATCTTTTATTAGTCGACATCATATCAAATAAAAAATGCACGTGTTAAGACTATCTTTTATTAGTCGACATAATATCAAATAAAAAATGCACGTGTTAAGACTATCTTTTATTAGTCGACATAATATCAAATAAAAAATGCACGTGTTAAGACTATCTTTTATTAGTCGACATAATATCAAATATACAATGCACGTGTTAAGACCATCTTTTATTAGTCGACATAATATCAAATAAAAAATGCACGTGTTAAGACTATCTTTTATTAGTCGACATAATATCAAATAAAAAATGAACGTGTTAAGACTATCTTTTATTAGTCGACATCATATCAAATAGAAAATGCACGTGTTAAGACTATCCTTTATTAGTCGACATAATATCAAATAAAAAATGCACGTGTTAAGACTATCTTTTATTAGTCGACATAATATCAAATAAAAATGCACGTGTTAAGACTATCTTTTATTAGTCGACATAATATCAAATAAAAATGCACGTGCAAAGAATATCTTTTATTAGTCGACATAATATCAAATAAAAATGCACGTGTTAAGACTATCCTTTAGTAGTCGACATCATATCAAATAAAAAATGAACGTGTTAAGACTATCTTTTATTAGTCGACATCAAATCAAATAAAAAATGCACGTGTTAAGACTATCTTTTCTTAGTCGACATAATATCAAATAAAAATGCACGTGTTAAGACTATCTTTTATTAGTCGACATCATATCAAATAAAAAATGCACGTGTTAAGACTATCTTTTATTAGTCGACATAATATCAAATAAAAAATGCACGTGTTAAGACTATCTTTTATTAGTCGACATCATATCAAATAAAAAATGCACGTGTTAACACTATCTTTTATTAGTCGACATAATATCAAATAAAAAATGCACGTGTTAAGACTATCTTTTATTAGTCGACATAATATCAAATAAAAAATGCACGTGTTAAGACTATCTTTTATTAGTCGACATAATATCAAATTAAAATGCACGTGTTAAGACTATCTTTTATTAGTCGACATAATATCAAATAAAAAATGCACGTGTTAAGACTATCTTTTATTAGTCGACATTATATCAAATAAAAAATGCATTTGTTAAGACTATCTTTTATTAGTCGACATAATATCAAATGAAAAATGCACGTGTTAAGACTATCTTTTATTAGTCGACATCATATCAAATAAAAAATGCACGTGTTAAGACTATCTTTTATTAGTCGACATAATATCAAATAAAAAATGCACGTGTTAAGACTATCTTTTATTAGTCGACATAGTATCAAATAAAAAATGCACGTGTTAAGACTATCTTTTATTAGTCGACATCATATCAAATAAAAAATGCACGTGTTAAGACTATCTTTTATTAGTCGACATAATATCAAATAAAAAATGCACGTGTTAAGACTATCTTTTATTAGTCGACATCATATCAAATAAAAAATGCACGTGTTAAGACTATCTTTTATTAGTCGACATAATATCAAATAAAAAATGCACGTGTTAAGACTATCTTTTATTAGTCGACATTATATCAAATAAAAAATGCATTTGTTAAGACTATCTTTTATTAGTCGACATAATATCAAATGAAAAATGCACGTGTTAAGACTATCTTTTATTAGTCGACATCATATCAAATAAAAAATGCACGTGTTAAGACTATCTTTTATTAGTCGACATAATATCAAATAAAAAATGCACGTGTTAAGACTATCTTTTATTAGTCGACATAGTATCAAATAAAAAATGCACGTGTTAAGACTATCTTTTATTAGTCGACATCATATCAAATAAAAAATGCACGTGTTAAGACTATCTTTTATTAGTCGACATAATATCAAATAAAAAATGCACGTGTTAAGACTATCTTTTATTAGTCGACATCATATCAAATAAAAAATGCACGTGTTAAGACTATCTTTTATTAGTCGACATAATATCAAATAAAAAATGCACGTGTTAAGACTATCTTTTATTAGTCGACATAATATCAAATAAAAAATGCACGTGTTAAGACTATCTTTTATTAGTCGACATAATATCAAATAAAAAATGCACGTGTTAAGACTATCTTTTATTAGTCGACATCATATCAAATAAAAAATGCACGTGTAAAGACTATCTTTTATTAGTCGACATAATATCAAATAAAAATGCACGTGTTAAGAATATCTTTTATTAGTCGACATAATATCAAATAAAAATGCACGTGTTAAGACTATCCTTTATTAGTCGACATCATATCAAAAAAAAATGAGCGTGTTAAGACTATCTTTTATTAGTCGACATCATATCAAATAAAAAATTCACGTATTAAGACTATCTTTTATTAGTCGAATTAATATCAAATAAAAATGCACGTGTTAAGACTATCTTTTATTAGTCGACATCATATCAAATAAAAAATGCACGTGTTAAGACTATCTTTTATTAGTCGACATAATATCAAATAAAAAATGCACGTGTTAAGACTATCTTTTATTAGTCGACATAATATCAAATAAAAAATGCACGTGTTAAGACTATCTTTTATTAGTCGACATAATATCAAATATACAATGCACGTGTTAAGACCATCTTTTATTAGTCGACATAATATCAAATAAAAAATGCACGTGTTAAGACTATCTTTTATTAGTCGACATAATATCAAATAAAAAATGAACGTGTTAAGACTATCTTTTATTAGTCGACATCATATCAAATAGAAAATGCACGTGTTAAGACTATCCTTTATTAGTCGACATAATATCAAATAAAAAATGCACGTGTTAAGACTATCTTTTATTAGTCGACATAATATCAAATAAAAATGCACGTGTTAAGACTATCTTTTATTAGTCGACATAATATCAAATAAAAATGCACGTGTTAAGACTATCCTTTATTAGTCGACATCATATCAAATAAAAAATGAACGTGTTAAGACTATCTTTTATTAGTCGACATCAAATCAAATAAAAAATGAACGTGTTAAGACTATCTTTTCTTAGTCGACATAATATCAAATAAAAATGCACGTGTTAAGACTATCTTTTATTAGTCGACATCATATCAAATAAAAAATGCACGTGTTAAGACTATCTTTTATTAGTCGACATCATATCAAATAAAAAATGCACTGTTAAGACTATCTTTTATTAGTCGACATCATATCAAATAAAAAATGCACGTGTTAACACTATCTTTTATTAGTCGACATAATATCAAATAAAAAATGCACGTGTTAAGACTATCTTTTATTAGTCGACATAATATCAAATAAAAAATGCACGTGTTAAGACTATCTTTTATTAGTCGACATCATATCAAATAAAAAATGCACGTGTTAAGACTATCTTTTATTAGTCGACATAATATCAAATAAAAAATGAACGTGTTAAGACCATCTTCTATTAGTCGACATAATATCAAATAAAAAATGCACGTGTTAAGACTATATTTTATTAGTCGACATAATATCAAATAAAAAATGCACGTGTTAAGACTATCTTTTATTAGTCGACATCATATCAAATAAAAAATGCACGTGTTAAGACTATCTTTTATTAGTCGACATAATATAACATAAAAATGCACGTGTTAAGACTATCTTTTATTAGTCGACATCATATCAAATGAAAAATGAACGTGTTAAGACTATCTTTTATTAGTCGACATCAAATCAAATAAAAAATGCACGTGTTAAGACTAGCTTTTCTTAGTCGACATAATATCAAATAAAAATGCACGTGTTAATACTATCTTTTATTAGTCGACATCATATCAAATAAAAAAATGCACGTGTTAAGACTATCTTTTATTAGTCGACATCATATCAAATAAAAAATGCACGTGTTAAGACTATCTTTTATTAGTCGACATAATATCAAATTAAAATGCACGTGTTAAGATTATCTTTTATTAGTCGACATCATATCAAATAAAAATGCACGTGTTAAGACTATCTTTTATTAGTCGACATTATATCAAATAAAAAATGCATTTGTTAAGACTATCTCTTATTAGTCGATCTAATATCAAATAAAAAATGCACGTGTTAAGACTATCTTTTATTAGTCGACATCATATCAAATAAAAAATGTACGTGTTTAGAATATCTTTTATTAGTCGACATTATATCAAATAAAAAATGCATTTGTTAAGACTATCTTTTATTAGTCGACATAATATCAAATAAAAAATGCACGAGTTAAGACTATCTTTTATTAGTCGACATCATATCAAATAAAAAATGCACGTGTTAAGACTATCTTTTATTAGTCGACATCATATCAAATAAAAAATGCACGTGTTAAGACTATCTTTTATTAGTCGACATAATATCAAATAAAAAATGCACGTGTTAAGACTATCTTTTATTAGTCGACATAATATCAAATAAAAATGCACGTGTTAAGACTATCTTTTATTAGTCGACATAATATTTAATAAAAATGCACGTGCAAAGAATATCTTTTATTAGTCGACATAATATAAAAAAAATGCACGTGTTAAGACTATCTTTTATTAGTCGACATCATATCAAATAAAAAATGAACGTGTTAAGACTATCTTTTATTAGTCGACATCAAATCAAATAAAAAATGCACGTGTTAAGACTATCTTTTATTAGTCGACATAATATCAAATAAAAATGCACGTGTTAAGACTATCTTTTATTAGTCGACATCATATCAAATAAAAAATGAACGTGTAAAGACTATCTTTTATTAGTCGACATCATATCAAATAAAAAATGAACGTGTTAAGACTATCTTTTATTAGTCGACATAATATCAAATAAAAATGAACGTGTTAAGACTATCTTTTATTAGTCGACATCAAATCAAATAAAAAATGCACGTGTTAAGACTATCTTTTATTAGTCGACATAATATCAAATACAAAATGCACGTGTTAAGACTATCTTTTATTAGTCGACATCATATCAAATAAAAAATGCACGTGTTAAGACTATCTTTTATTAGTCGACATAATATCAAATAAAAAATGAACGTGTTAAGACCATCTTCTATTAGTCGACATAATATCAAATAAAAAATGCACGTGTTAAGACTATATTTTATTAGTCGACATAATATCAAATAAAAAATGCACGTGTTAAGACTATCTTTTATTAGTCGACATCATATCAAATAAAAAATGCACGTGTTAAGACTATCTTTTATTAGTCGACATAATATAACATAAAAATGCACGTGTTAAGACTATCTTTTATTAGTCGACATCATATCAAATAAAAAATGAACGTGTTAAGACTATCTTTTATTAGTCGACATCAAATCAAATAAAAAATGCACGTGTTAAGACTAGCTTTTCTTAGTCGACATAATATCAAATAAAAATGCACGTGTTAATACTATCTTTTATTAGTCGACATCATATCAAATAAAAAAATGCACGTGTTAAGACTATCTTTTATTAGTCGACATCATATCAAATAAAAAATGCACGTGTTAAGACTATCTTTTATTAGTCGACATAATATCAAATTAAAATGCACGTGTTAAGATTATCTTTTATTAGTCGACATCATATCAAATAAAAATGCACGTGTTAAGACTATCTTTTATTAGTCGACATTATATCAAATAAAAAATGCATTTGTTAAGACTATCTCTTATTAGTCGATCTAATATCAAATAAAAAATGCACGTGTTAAGACTATCTTTTATTAGTCGACATCATATCAAATAAAAAATGCACGTGTTTAGAATATCTTTTATTAGTCGACATTATATCAAATAAAAAATGCATTTGTTAAGACTATCTTTTATTAGTCGACATAATATCAAATAAAAAATGCACGAGTTAAGACTATCTTTTATTAGTCGACATCATATCAAATAAAAAATGCACGTGTTAAGACTATCTTTTATTAGTCGACATCATATCAAATAAAAATGCACGTGTTATGACTATCTTTTATTAGTCGACATAATATCAAATAAAAAATGCACGTGTTAAGACTATCTTTTATTAGTCGACATAATATAAAAAAAAATGCACGTGTTAAGAATATCTTTTATTAGTCGACATAATATCAAATAAAAAATGCACGTGTTAAGACTATCTTTTATTAGTCGACATCATATCAAATAAAAAATGCACGTGTTAAGACTATCTTTTATTAGTCGACATAATATCAAATAAAAAATGCACGTGTTAAGACTATCTTTTATTAGTCGACATAATATCAAATAAAAAATGCACGTGTTAAGACTATCTTTTATTAGTCGACATAATATCAAATAAAAATGCACGTGTTAAGACTATCTTTTATTAGTCGACATAATATTTAATAAAAATGCACGTGCAAAGAATATCTTTTATTAGTCGACATAATATAAAAAAAATGCACGTGTTAAGACTATCTTTTATTAGTCGACATCATATCAAATAAAAAATGAACGTGTTAAGACTATCTTTTATTAGTCGACATCAAATCAAATAAAAAATGCACGTGTTAAGACTATCTTTTATTAGTCGACATAATATCAAATAAAAATGCACGTGTTAAGACTATCTTTTATTAGTCGACATCATATCAAATAAAAAATGAACGTGTAAAGACTATCTTTTATTAGTCGACATAATATCAAATAAAAAATGAACGTGTTAAGACCATCTTCTATTAGTCGACATAATATCAAATAAAAAATGCACGTGTTAAGACTATATTTTATTAGTCGACATAATATCAAATAAAAAATGCACGTGTTAAGACTATCTTTTATTAGTCGACATCATATCAAATAAAAAATGCACGTGTTAAGACTATCTTTTATTAGTCGACATAATATAACATAAAAATGCACGTGTTAAGACTATCTTTTATTAGTCGACATCATATCAAATAAAAAATGAACGTGTTAAGACTATCTTTTATTAGTCGACATCAAATCAAATAAAAAATGCACGTGTTAAGACTAGCTTTTCTTAGTCGACATAATATCAAATAAAAATGCACGTGTTAATACTATCTTTTATTGGTCGACATCATATCAAATAAAAAAATGCACGTGTTAAGACTATCTTTTATTAGTCGACATCATATCAAATAAAAAATGCACGTGTTAAGACTATCTTTTATTAGTCGACATAATATCAAATTAAAATGCACGTGTTAAGATTATCTTTTATTAGTCGACATCATATCAAATAAAAATGCACGTGTTAAGACTATCTTTTATTAGTCGACATTATATCAAATAAAAAATGCATTTGTTAAGACTATCTCTTATTAGTCGATCTAATATCAAATAAAAAATGCACGTGTTAAGACTATCTTTTATTAGTCGACATCATATCAAATAAAAAATGCACGTGTTTAGAATATCTTTTATTAGTCGACATTATATCAAATAAAAAATGCATTTGTTAAGACTATCTTTTATTAGTCGACATAATATCAAATAAAAAATGCACGAGTTAAGACTATCTTTTATTAGTCGACATCATATCAAATAAAAAATGCACGTGTTAAGACTATCTTTTATTAGTCGACATCATATCAAATAAAAATGCACGTGTTATGACTATCTTTTATTAGTCGACATAATATCAAATAAAAAATGCACGTGTTAAGACTATCTTTTATTAGTCGACATAATATAAAAAAAAATGCACGTGTTAAGAATATCTTTTATTAGTCGACATAATATCAAATAAAAAATGCACGTGTTAAGACTATCTTTTATTAGTCGACATCATATCAAATAAAAAATGCACGTGTTAAGACTATCTTTTATTAGTCGACATAATATCAAATAAAAAATGCACGTGTTAAGACTATCTTTTATTAGTCGACATCATATCAAATAAAAAATGCACGTGTTAAGACTATCTTTTATTAGTCGACATAATATCAAATATACAATGCACGTGTTAAGACCATCTTTTATTAGTCGACATTATATCAAATAAAAAATGCACGTGTTAAGACTATTTTTTATTAGTCGACATAATATCAAATAAAAAATGCACGTGTTAAGACTATCTTTTATTAGTCGACATCATATCAAATAAAAAATGCACGTGTTAAGACTATCTTTTATTAGTCGACATAATATCAAATAAAAATGCACGTGTTAAGACTATCTTTTATTAGTCGACATAATATAAAAAAAAATGCACGTGTTAAGAATATCTTTTATTAGTCGACATAATATCAAATAAAAAATGCACGTGTTAAGACTATCGTTTATTAGTCGACATAATATCAAATAAAAAATGCACGTGTAAAGACTATCTTTTATTAGTCGACATAATATCAAATAAAAAATGCACCTGTTAAGACTATCTTTTATTAGTCGACATCATATCAAATAAAAAATGCACGTGTTAAGACTATCTTTTATTAGTCGACATAATATCAAATATACAATGCACGTGTTAAGACCATCTTTTATTAGTCGACATTATATCAAATAAAAAATGCACGTGTTAAGACTATTTTTTATTAGTCGACATAATATCAAATATACAATGCACGTGTTAAGACCATCTTTTATTAGTCGACATTATATCAAATAAAAAATGCACGTGTTAAGACTATTTTTTATTAGTCGACATAATATCAAATAAAAAATGCACGTGTTAAGACTATCTTTTATTAGTCGACATCATATCAAATAAAAAATGCACGTGTTAAGACTATCTTTTATTAGTCGACATAATATAACATAAAAATGCACGTGTTAAGACTATCTTTTATTAGTCGACATAATATCAAATATACAATGCACGTGTTAAGACCATCTTTTATTAGTCGACATAATATCAAATAAAAAATGCACGTGTTAAGACTATCTTTTATTAGTCGACATAATATCAAATAAAAAATGAACGTGTTAAGACTATCTTTTATTAGTCGACATCATATCAAATAGAAAATGCACGTGTTAAGACTATCCTTTATTAGTCGACATAATATCAAATAAAAAATGCACGTGTTAAGACTATCTTTTATTAGTCGACATAATATCAAATAAAAATGCACGTGTTAAGACTATCTTTTATTAGTCGACATAATATCAAATAAAAATGCACGTGTTAAGACTATCCTTTATTAGTCGACATCATATCAAATAAAAAATGAACGTGTTAAGACTATCTTTTATTAGTCGACATCAAATCAAATAAAAAATCAACGTGTTAAGACTATCTTTTCTTAGTCGACATAATATCAAATAAAAATGCACGTGTTAAGACTATCTTTTATTAGTCGACATCATATCAAATAAAAAATGCACGTGTTAAGACTATCTTTTATTAGTCGACATCATATCAAATAAAAAATGCACTGTTAAGACTATCTTTTATTAGTCGACATCATATCAAATAAAAAATGCACGTGTTAACACTATCTTTTATTAGTCGACATAATATCAAATAAAAAATGCACGTGTTAAGACTATCTTTTATTAGTCGACATAATATCAAATAAAAAATGCACGTGTTAAGACTATCTTTTATTAGTCGACATCATATCAAATAAAAAATGCACGTGTTAAGACTATCTTTTATTAGTCGACATAATATCAAATAAAAAATGAACGTGTTAAGACCATCTTCTATTAGTCGACATAATATCAAATAAAAAATGCACGTGTTAAGACTATATTTTATTAGTCGACATAATATCAAATAAAAAATGCACGTGTTAAGACTATCTTTTATTAGTCGACATCATATCAAATAAAAAATGCACGTGTTAAGACTATCTTTTATTAGTCGACATAATATAACATAAAAATGCACGTGTTAAGACTATCTTTTATTAGTCGACATCATATCAAATAAAAAATGAACGTGTTAAGACTATCTTTTATTAGTCGACATCAAATCAAATAAAAAATGCACGTGTTAAGACTAGCTTTTCTTAGTCGACATAATATCAAATAAAAATGCACGTGTTAATACTATCTTTTATTAGTCGACATCATATCAAATAAAAAAATGCACGTGTTAAGACTATCTTTTATTAGTCGACATCATATCAAATAAAAAATGCACGTGTTAAGACTATCTTTTATTAGTCGACATAATATCAAATTAAAATGCACGTGTTAAGATTATCTTTTATTAGTCGACATCATATCAAATAAAAATGCACGTGTTAAGACTATCTTTTATTAGTCGACATTATATCAAATAAAAAATGCATTTGTTAAGACTATCTCTTATTAGTCGATCTAATATCAAATAAAAAATGCACGTGTTAAGACTATCTTTTATTAGTCGACATCATATCAAATAAAAAATGCACGTGTTTAGAATATCTTTTATTAGTCGACATTATATCAAATAAAAAATGCATTTGTTAAGACTATCTTTTATTAGTCGACATAATATCAAATAAAAAATGCACGAGTTAAGACTATCTTTTATTAGTCGACATCATATCAAATAAAAAATGCACGTGTTAAGACTATCTTTTATTAGTCGACATCATATCAAATAAAAAATGCACGTGTTAAGACTATCTTTTATTAGTCGACATAATATCAAATAAAAAATGCACGTGTTAAGACTATCTTTTATTAGTCGACATAATATCAAATAAAAATGCACGTGTTAAGACTATCTTTTATTAGTCGACATAATATTTAATAAAAATGCACGTGCAATAAATATCTTTTATTAGTCGACATAATATAAAAAAAAATGCACGTGTTAAGACTATCTTTTATTAGTCGACATCATATCAAATAAAAAATGAACGTGTTAAGACTATCTTTTATTAGTCGACATCAAATCAAATAAAAAATGCACGTGTTAAGACTATCTTTTATTAGTCGACATAATATCAAATAAAAATGCACGTGTTAAGACTATCTTTTATTAGTCGACATCATATCAAATAAAAAATGCACGTGTTAAGACTATCTTTTATTAGTCGACATAATATCAAATAAAAAATGAACGTGTTAAGACCATCTTCTATTAGTCGACATAATATCAAATAAAAAATGCACGTGTTAAGACTATATTTTATTAGTCGACATAATATTTAATAAAAATGCACGTGCAAAGAATATCTTTTATTAGTCGACATCATATCAAATAAAAAATGCACGTGTTAAGACTATCTTTTATTAGTCGACATAATATAACAAAAATGCACGTGTTAAGACTATCTTTTATTAGTCGACATCATATCAAATGAAAAATGAACGTGTTAAGACTATCTTTTATTAGTCGACATCAAATCAAATAAAAAATGCACGTGTTAAGACTAGCTTTTCTTAGTCGACATAATATCAAATAAAAATGCACATGTTAATACTATCTTTTATTAGTCGACATCATATCAAATAAAAAAATGCACGTGTTAAGACTATCTTTTATTAGTCGACATCATATCAAATAAAAAATGCACGTGTTAAGACTATCTTTTATTAGTCGACATAATATCAAATTAAAATGCACCTGTTAAGATTATCTTTTATTAGTCGACATCATATCAAATAAAAATGCACGTGTTAAGACTATCTTTTATTAGTCGACATTATATCAAATAAAAAATGCATTTGTTAAGACTATCTCTTATTAGTCGATCTAATATCAAATAAAAAATGCACGTGTTAAGACTATCTTTTATTAGTCGACATCATATCAAATAAAAAATGCACGTGTTTAGAATATCTTTTATTAGTCGACATTATATCAAATAAAAAATGCATTTGTTAAGACTATCTTTTATTAGTCGACATAATATCAAATAAAAAATGCACGAGTTAAGACTATCTTTTATTAGTCGACATCATATCAAATAAAAAATGCACGTGTTAAGACTATCTTTTATTAGTCGACATCATATCAAATAAAAATGCACGTGTTGGAACTATCTTTTATTAGTCGACATAATATCAAATAAAAAATGCACGTGTTAAGACTATCTTTTATTAGTCGACATAATATAAAAAAAAATGCACGTGTTAAGAATATCTTTTATTAGTCGACATAATATCAAATAAAAAATGCACGTGTTAAGACTATCTTTTATTAGTCGACATAATATCAAATAAAAAATGCACGTGTTAAGACTATCTTTTATTAGTCGACATAATATCAAATAAAAAATGCACGTGTTAAGACTATCTTTTATTAGTCGACATCATATCAAATAAAAAATGCACGTGTTAAGACTATCTTTTATTAGTCGACATAATATCAAATATACAATGCACGTGTTAAGACCATCTTGTATTAGTCGACATTATATCAAATAAAAAATGCACGTGTTAAGACTATTTTTTATTAGTCGACATAATATCAAATAAAAAATGCACGTGTTAAGACTATCTTTTATTAGTCGACATCATATCAAATAAAAAATGCACGTGTTAAGACTATCTTTTATTAGTCGACATAATATCAAATAAAAATGCACGTGTTAAGACTATCTTTTATTAGTCGACATAATATCAAATAAAAAATGCACGTGTTAAGACTATCTTTTATTAGTCGACATAATATCAAATAAAAAATGCACGTGTTAAGACTATCGTTTATTAGTCGACATAATATCAAATAAAAAATGCACGTGTAAAGACTATCTTTTATTAGTCGACATAATATCAAATAAAAAATGCACGTGTTAAGACTATCTTTTATTAGTCGACATCATATCAAATAAAAAATGCACGTGTTAAGACTATCTTTTATTAGTCGACATAATATCAAATATACAATGCACGTGTTAAGACCATCTTTTATTAGTCGACATTATATCAAATAAAAAATGCACGTGTTAAGACTATTTTTTATTAGTCGACATAATATCAAATAAAAAATGCACGTGTTAAGACTATCTTTTATTAGTCGACATCATATCAAATAAAAAATGCACGTGTTAAGACTATCTTTTATTAGTCGACATAATATAACATAAAAATGCACGTGTTAAGACTATCTTTTATTAGTCGACATAATATCAAATATACAATGCACGTGTTAAGACTATCTTTTATTAGTCGACATAATATCAAATATACAATGCACGTGTTAAGACCATCTTTTATTTGTCGACATAATATCAAATAAAAAATGCACGTGTTAAGACTATCTTTTATTAGTCGACATAATATCAAATAAAAAATGCACGTGTTAAGACCATCTTTTATTAGTCGACATAATATCAAATAAAAAACGCACGTGTTAAGACTATCTTTTATTAGTCGACATAATATCAAATAAAAAATGAACGTGTAAAGACTATCTTTCAGTAGTCGACATCATATCAAATAAAAAATGCACGTTTTAAGACTATCCTAAATTAGTCGACATCATATCAAATAAAAAATGAACGTGTTAAGACTATCTTTTATTAGTCGACATAATATCAAATAAAAAATGAACGTGTAAAGACTATCTTTCAGTAGTCGACATCATATCAAATAAAAAATGCACGTTTTAAGACTATCTTTTATTAGTCGACATAATATCAAATAAAAAATGAACGTGTAAAGACTATCTTTCAGTAGTCGACATCATATCAAATAAAAAATGCACGTTTTAAGACTATCTTTTATTAGTCGACATAATATCAAATAAAAAATGAACGTGTAAAGACTATCTTTCAGTAGTCGACATCATATCAAATAAAAAATGCACGTTTTAAGACTATCTTTTATTAGTCGACATAATATCAAATAAAAAATGAACGTGTAAAGACTATCTTTCAGTAGTCGACATCATATCAAATAAAAAATGCACGTTTTAAGACTATCTTTTATTAGTCGACATAATATCAAATAAAAAATGAACGTGTAAAGACTATCTTTCAGTAGTCGACATCATATCAAATAAAAAACGCACGTGTTAAGACTATCTTTTATTAGTCGACATAATATCAAATAAAAAATGAACGTGTAAAGACTATCTTTCAGTAGTCGACATCATATCAAATAAAAAATGCACGTTTTAAGACTATCCTTAATTAGTCGACATCATATCAAATAAAAAATGCACGTGTTAAGACTATCTTTTATTAGTCGACATAATATCAAATAAAAAATGCACGTGTTAAGACTATCTTTTATTAGTCGACATAATATCAAATAAAAATTCACGTGTTAAGACTATCTTTTAATAGTCGACATAATATCAAATAAAAATGCACGTGTTAAGACTATCCTTTATTAGTCGACATCATATCAAATAAAAAATGAACGTGTTAAGACTATCTTTTATTAGTCGAAATAATATTAAAAAAATGCACGTGTTAAGACTATCTTTTATTAGTCGACATAATATCAAATAAAAATGCACGTGTTAAGACTATCTTTTATTAGTCGACATCATATCAAATAAAAAATGCACGTGTTAAGACTATCTTTTATTAGTCGACATAATATCAAATAAAAAATGCACGTGTTAAGACTATCTTTTATTAGTCGACATAATATCAAATAAAAATGCACGTGTTAAGACTATCTTTTATTAGTCGACATAATATTTAATAAAAATGCACGTGCAAAGAATATCTTTTATTAGTCGACATAATATAAAAAAAAATGCACGTGTTAAGACTATCTTTTATTAGTCGACATCATATCAAATAAAAAATGAACGTGTTAAGACTATCTTTTATTAGTCGACATCAAATCAAATAAAAAATGCACGTGTTAAGACTATCTTTTATTAGTCGACATAATATCAAATAAAAATGCACGTGTTAAGACTATCTTTTATTAGTCGACATCATATCAAATAAAAAATGAACGTGTAAAGACTATCTTTTATTAGTCGACATCATATCAAATAAAAAATGAACGTGTTAAGACTATCTTTTATTAGTCGACATAATATCAAATAAAAATGAACGTGTTTAGACTATCTTTTATTAGTCGACATCAAATCAAATAAAAAATGCACGTGTTAAGACTATCTTTTATTAGTCGACATAATATCAAATAAAAAATGCACGTGTTAAGACTATCTTTTATTAGTCGACATCATATCAAATAAAAAATGCACGTGTTAAGACTATCCTTTATTAGTCGACATAATATCAAATAAAAAATGAACGTGTTAAGACCATCTTCTATTAGTCGACATAATATCAAATAAAAAATGCACGTGTTAAGACTATCTTTTATTAGTCGACATAATATCAAATAAAAAATGCACGTGTTAAGACTATCTTTTATTAGTCGACATCATATCAAATAAAAAATGCACGTGTTAAGACTATCTTTTATTAGTCGACATAATATAACATAAAAAGTCACCTGTTAAGACTATCTTTTATTAGTCGACATCATATCAAATGAAAAATGAACGTGTTAAGACTATCTTTTATTAGTCGACATCAAATCAAATAAAAAATGCACGTGTTAAGACTAGCTTTTCTTAGTCGACATAATATCAAATAAAAATGCACGTGTTAAGACTATCTTTTATTAGTCGACATCATATCAAATAAAAAAATGCACGTGTTAAGACTATCTTTTATTAGTCGACATCATATCAAATAAAAAATGCACGTGTTAAGACTATCTTTTATTAGTCGACATAATATCAAATAAAAATGCACGTGTTAAGATTATCTTTTATTAGTCGACATCATATCAAATAAAAAATGCACGTGTTAAGACTATCTTTTATTAGTCGACATTATATCAAATAAAAAATGCATTTGTTAAGACTATCTCTTATTAGTCGATCTAATATCAAATAAAAAATGCACGTGTTAAGACTATCTTTTATTAGTCGACATCATATCAAATAAAAAATGCACGTGTTTAGAATATCTTTTATTAGTCGACATTATATCAAATTAAAAATGCATTTGTTAAGACTATCTTTTATTAGTCGACATAATATCAAATAAAAAATGCACGAGTTAAGACTATCTTTTATTAGTCGACATCATATCAAATAAAAAATGCACGTGTTAAGACTATCTTTTATTAGTCGACATCATATCAAATAAAAATGCACGTGTTATGACTATCTTTTATTAGTCGACATAATATCAAATAAAAAATGCACGTGTTAAGACTATCTTTTATTAGTCGACATAATATAAAAAAAAATGCACGTGTTAAGAATATCTTTTATTAGTCGACATAATATCAAATAAAAAATGCACGTGTTAAGACTATCTTTTATTAGTCGACATAATATCAAATAAAAAATGCACGTGTTAAGACTATCTTTTATTAGTCGACATAATATCAAATAAAAAATGCACGTGTTAAGACTATCTTTTATTAGTCGACATCATATCAAATAAAAAATGCACGTGTTAAGACTATCTTTTATTAGTCGACATAATATCAAATATACAATGCACGTGTTAAGACCATCTTTTATTAGTCGACATTATATCAAATAAAAAATGCACGTGTTAAGACTATTTTTTATTAGTCGACATAATATCAAATAAAAATGCACGTGTTAAGACTATCTTTTATTAGTCGACATAATATAAAAAAAAATGCACGTGTTAAGAATATCTTTTATTAGTCGACATAATATCAAATAAAAAATGCACGTGTTAAGACTATCTTTTATTAGTCGACATAATATCAAATAAAAAATGCACGTGTTAAGACTATCTTTTATTAGTCGACATAATATCAAATAAAAAATGCACGTGTTAAGACTATCTTTTATTAGTCGACATCATATCAAATAAAAAATGCACGTGTTAAGACTATCTTTTATTAGTCGACATAATATCAAATATACAATGCACGTGTTAAGACCATCTTTTATTAGTCGACATCATATCAAATAAAAAATGCACGTGTTAAGACTATCTTTTATTAGTCGACATAATATCAAATAAAAATGCACGTGTTAAGACTATCTTTTATTAGTCGACATAATATAAAAAAAAATGCACGTGTTAAGAATATCTTTTATTAGTCGACATAATATCAAATAAAAAATGCACGTGTTAAGACTATCGTTTATTAGTCGACATAATATCAAATAAAAAATGCACGTGTTAAGACTATCTTTTATTAGTCGACATTATATCAAATAAAAAATGCACGTGTTAAGACTATTTTTTATTAGTCAACATAATATCAAATAAAAAATGCACGTGTAAAGACTATCTTTTATTAGTCGACATCATATCAAATAAAAAATGCACGTGTTAAGACTATTTTTTATTAGTCGACATAATATCAAATAAAAATGCACGTGTTAAGACTATCTTTTATTAGTCGACATAATATCAAATATACAATGCACGTGTTAAGACCATCTTTTATTAGTTGACATAATATTAAATAAAAATGCACGTGCAAAGAATATCTTTTATAAGTCGACATCATATCAAATAAAAAATTCACGTGTTAAGACTATCTTTTATTAGTCGACATCATATCAAATAAAAAATGCACGTGTTAAGACTATCTTTTATTAGTCGACATCATATCAAATAAAAAATGAACGTGTTAAGACTATCTTTTATTAGTCGTATAATATCAAATAAAAAATGCCCGTGTGAAGACTATCTTTTATTAGTCGACATAATATCAAATATACAATGCACGTGTTAAGACCATTTTTTATTAGTCGACATAATATCAAAAAAAAAATGCACGTGTTAAGACTATCTTTTATTAGTCGACATAATATCAAATAAAAAATGAACGTGTTAAGACTATCTTTTATTAGTCGACGTCATATCAAATAAAAATGCACGAGTTAACACTATCTTTTATTAGTCGACATCATATCAAATAAAAAAATTACGTGTTAAGACTATCCTTTATTAGTCGACATCATATCAAATAAAAAATGCACATGTTAAGACTATCTATTATTAGTCGACATATTATCAAATAAAAATGCACGTGTTAAGACTATCTTTTATTAGTCGACATAATATCAAATAAAAATGCACGTGCAAAGAATATCTTTTATTAGTCGACATCATATCAAATAAAATTGCACGTGTTAAGACTATTATTTATTAGTCGACATCATATCAAATAAAAAATGCACGTGTTAAGACTATCTTTTATTAGTCGACATAATATCAAATAAAAAATGCCCGTGTGAAGACTATTTTTTATTAGTCGACATAATATCAAATATACAATGCACGTGTTAAGACCATTTTTTATTAGTCGACATAATATCAAATAAAAAATTGCACGTGTAAAGACTATCTTTTATTAGTCGACGTCTTATCAAATAAAAAATGCACGTGTTAAGACTATCCTTTATTAGTCGACATAATATCAAATAAAAAATGCACGTGTAACGACTATCTTTTATTAGTCGACATAATATCAAATAAAAATGCACGTGTTAACACTATCTTTTATTAGCTGACATCATATCAAATCAAAAAATGCACGTGTTAAGACTATCTTTAATTAGTCGACATAATATCAAATAAAAAATGCACATGTTAAGACTATCTATTATTAGTCGACATAATATCAAATAAAAATGCACGTGTTAAGACTATCTTTTATTAGTCGACATAATATCAAATAAAAAATGCCCGTGTGAAGACTATCTTTTATTAGTCGACATAATATCAAATAAAAAATGCCCGTGTTAAGACTATCTATTATTAGTCGACATAATATCAAATAAAAAATGCACGTGTAAAGACTATCTTTTATTAGTCGACGTCTTATCAAATAAAAAATGCACGTGTTAAGACTATCCTTTATTAGTCGACATAATATCAAATAAAAAATGCACGTGTTAAGACTATCTTTTATTAGTCGACATAATATCAAATAAAAATGCACGAGTTAACACTATCTTTTATTAGTCGACATCATATCAAATAAAAAAATGCACGTGTTAAGACTATCTTTTATTAGTCGACATCATATCAAATAAAAAATTCACGTGTTAAGACTATCTTTTATTAGTCGACATAATATCAAATAAAAATGCACGTGCAAAGAATATCTTTTATTAGTCGACATCATATCAAATAAAATTGCACGTGTTAAGACTATCTTTTATTAGTCGACATCATATCAAATAAAAAATGCACGTGTTAAGACTATCTTTTATTAGTCGACATAATATCAAATAAAAAATGCCCGTGTGAAGACTATCTTTTATTAGTCGACATAATATCAAATATACAATGCACGTGTTAAGACCATTTTTTATTAGTCGACATAATATCAAATAAAAAATGCACGTGTAAAGACTATCTTTTATTAGTCGACGTCTTATCAAATAAAAAATGCACGTGTTAAGACTATCCTTTATTAGTCGACATAATATCAAATAAAAAATGCACGTGTTAAGACTATCTTTTATTAGTCGACATAATATCAAATAAAAATGCACGAGTTAACACTATCTTTTATTAGCTGACATCATATCAAATCAAAAAATGCACGTGTTAAGACTATCTTTAATTAGTCGACATAATATCAAATAAAAAATGCACATGTTAAGACTATCTATTATTAGTCGACATATTATCAAATAAAAATGCACGTGTTAAGACTATCTTTTATTAGTCGACATCATATCAAATAAAATTGCACGTGTTAAGACTATCTTTTATTAGTCGACATAATATCAAATAAAAAATGCACGTGTTAAGACTATCTTTTATTAGTCGACATAATATCAAATAAAAAATGCACGTGTTAAGACTATCTTTTATTAGTCGACATAATATCAAATAAAAAATGCACGTGTTAAGACTATCTTATATTAGTCGACCTAATATCAAATAAAAATGCACGTGTTAAGACTATCTTTTATTAGTCGACAAAATATCAAATAAAAATGCACGTGTTAAGACTATCTTTTATTAGTCGACATAATAATGGCCCTTCTATGTTTTTTCGATCGATTACTTTGATAGTATTTTACTGCTAACGCGAGACTCTTACTATATATATATATATATATATATATATATATATATATATATATATATATATATATATACGAATATTAATTGTAAGTAAATAATATTAAATTATTTTTACCTACTTATGCCAGCGTTTTAAGCTTTCGCTCTCATCAGTGTAGAGAATGCTAATTTCAGACGGTCGTAAAGTTCGGACCCGGTTACAGAATTACCCTAAATTCCGCAAGCAAGCGTCATAAACATATGGCTACGAGACATTACCACGTCAAAAATGGGAATTTCTGTGCTATTTATGCAAAGGAGGCACATATAGAAAGACTGTCTGCAGAGTGCTCAACGAAAGTTCTCGGAACATGCCATATAGCTATGTAACAGTCTATTTTTTACTTCCACGAACAGGGCTTAACTTCAATGTCTTAAAGGCTTATAACGATATTAATTTTAAGTAAAAAATATTTAATTATTTTTACCCACATACGCGAGCGTTTAAGGCTTTCGCTCTCATCAGTGTAAGGAATGATAATCTCAGACAGTCGTAAGTTTCGAACCCGGGTACTAAATTACCCTAGACTCCGCAAGCAAGCGTCATAACCAAATGGCCACAAAAATTCCCACGTTAAGAAATGGAATTTATGTGCTATTTATCCGAAGGAGGCACATATAGAAAGACTGTCTGGAGAGTGTTCAACGAACGTTAATGATATATATATATATATATATATATATATATATTACTATTTCATGTATCCAGATAAAATTTTATAAGGAGATATAATTTTTTATGTATCAATTTTAATATTTACTTCAACAGTACTCGATACGTAAGTAGAGCTAGTTAGTAAGTTATGAAAATATATTTATGTATATTAAGTTACACAGAGGCCCCCGCGTTTCATCCCCGGGGCAATCTTCAGGTTAAAATGCATTGAGTTAGTTTTTCCGGGTGTTTTTATATACACGGCTAGCTAGTTAACCAATCAGATTCTTTGCTGTTCTCTTACCCAATCGTTTGGCTTCTCGCGAACAAAGGTCCGGTTAGTTTTATTTCCTATTTCCTGTTCTATTGTTCTGTTTTCTATAGAGTGTCCTATATCCTGTTTCTTTGTTGTGTCAATATAATAGGTGGACTTATTTTAACACGTGGTTCCTTGTATTTCTATTTTTAAGTTTTTAGGTTTTAGTTTAACTTAGTTTATTTTTTTTGTTTGTTTATTTATTTATTTATTAACGTATTGTTAGCCTAAGGTAAATTTTATTCTGTGCAGGCAGCTGTTTGCTATCTCACTTCTACGCGGGAACCTCTGTGTAGCTTAATTGCCATAAATATATTTTCATAACTTACTATATATATATATATATATATATAAATATATATATATATATATATATATATATATATATATAGTATTATGTCCAAAAATCCTTGTGAAAATATTTCAATAAAGATTATTTTAAAAAGCTGTTTCGTTAAAGAATATTAAGTTCAAACTGACAAGATAGAAACTCGGTGCACTTCGTACAAAAAAGAGCTTAATATAATTATTAATATTTAAATTTGATTATTGCTAATTTTAAAAGAAATTCAAACTAAGAGTTTTAATTACTTAAATTGGCGTTAATTCTGACTATTATAATACACACTTAAAAAGTTATAAGTATGC
>OY744522.1:200488758-200533758 GCA_963556195.1 Sepiola atlantica
TCGAAAGTAGACTAAAGGTTTAGTGGGTTCAGATAATAAAGCCTTCTCAAAAAAAACCTACAAGAATATTTGCCATAGTCGGTCCTAGGACTGAGCCCATAGATACGCCGTTTATTTGCCTATACCTTACATAGTTAAGACTGAATTCAACGGATGTAGTGGCAAATTTCACCACCTGCACGAATATGCTTTCAGGAATGGAGAGAGAAGATAAATGGCTACGATATAAAAAATCGGCACAGGTATCGATTGTTTTCAAAATAGGGACACATGTAAATAGGTTGCTAACCCTAGTGGTTAACGATGCGGACTGAGGACCTGGGTGTGTCGGGTTCGTATCCAGTTCGTTTTAAATATTGAAAATAGGGACACATGTAAATAGGTTGCTAATATCGTAGGAACACATACATTTATTAGCAACTTTAGAATCTTGAATGCACTTTGAAAAATGAAATGCATCTTTTTGACAGTATTTACTATATTACTTCAATACTGGCTGTAAAATATTGAAGATCCATTTTGCAACCTTCATTTGTGATGACCCTACCATAGAAAGAATGGGCCTAACTGGGATATCCGCTTTGTGAGTTTTGGGTAATCCATATAAACGTGGGCGGATAGAGCCTGAGGGTCTGATCTCACTGGCTACATCGGAAGGGAGTACACCGCTTTTCACCCATTTTACCAGTTGTTTCTGGAACTTAGTTTCTAAGGAAGTTGTTGAATCATGAGTGTCGACAGGGCCGAATTTGACAAATTTCTCTGTGTCGTTTTATATCAACATCATTTTGTCGATGTAGCCTTGATGGTTTAGTACAACAACCCCTGAACCTTTATCTGGTCTGGTTATTACGAAGGACTTATTTTGTTGTAGAGGTTTAATGACAGCAACATGTTCTTTGCGCCATTTAAACTCTGAATGGGATACTCGTGTACTCGCATACAGCCTTTGTTAAGAGAGGGCGAAACCGGTCGGCTGGCAATTTTTTTCTTGATTAACTTTTAATCATGAATGATAGAATTCGTCTTCCCTTCATGCTTGCGATGATAAAATGTTGTACTCCCCCCAAAATCATTATATATATATATATATAATATATATATATATATATATATATATATATATATATATATATATATATATATATATATATATATAAAATAAAATGTAGTAACACGAAATTACATAATCATCGATGCAATAATTTATTTCAACCTTTGTGGTATTTTCAAGCATCCGATTTAGACAATTACATTTTTGAAACTGAACAAAAGTTTAGATTCACACTCGACAATTCAAATATAATTGGAGAGAGAGGGGGAGTAACAACCTATGTAATACATATTTAGAGAGAGGGGGAAATTTGAAGCATATTTAATCTATAAGTAGGTTGGGAGAAGGGAATTGCAAATTTATTACAGACAGGGAAGGGGAGGGCATATGTATAAGTAGAAATTGTAAAAGTGGAGTAGGGGGGTAATGTTTCTCAAACATCAGGTCGTGTCAAAAATATTAACCCTCCGTCTGCTCTTCGGAGAATGAAACTTACTTTCTAGCGACTAATGTATATTGTGGGTGGGGGAACCTAAAAAAAGGGATTTGAAAATAGACACAGACCAAAGTCGGAGACGACCGCACGCACATACACATACACAGGCATGCATAAACACGTACACACCATATGTATATACATACCTACACACCCACATACATATATATATATATATATATATATATATATATATATATATATATATATATATATATATATACATACATACATACATACATACATACATACATATATATATATATATATTTATATAGGTATAAGGATGGAAAGGAATTACAAAAGTGACGGAGGCAGATCTGCCCTATCCGGTATATTGAGCTGTATAATTTTCACAATAGGTCTTAACTTTTCCTAAAAGTTCGCTTTTAGTTCTCCACTTCATATATATATATATATATATATATATATATATATATATATATATATATATATATATATATATATATATACATACATAATATATATATATATATACACACACATACACATACACGCATATATACACATACACACAAACATACATACATACATATATACATACACACACACACATCAGGAGATAGGGGTAGAGAGAGATATTGAGAGATAATGAGGAAAAGAAAGAAGACGTTAAAAAGAAAAATGACAAAAGAGAGAGAGAGAGAGTACGAGAAAGAGAACTAGAAAGGGAGAGAGAGAGCAAGAAAGAGAGAAAGAGAGAAAAAGAGAGAATGGGAAAGATAAAAAGGAATGAGAAAGATAGAGGGGAAACAGGAAAGAGAAAAAAAAAAGAAAAAAGAAAAAAGAAAATGGAGAAAAAAAAGAGGGACAAGGGAGCGAGAGGGGGAACGAGAAAGAGAGGGGGGAGAAGGAGAACTAGAGAGCGAGAGAGAGATAGCATGAACGAGAGAGGGAAAGAAAGAGAACAATAAAGAGAGAAGGATGGAAAAAGGGGGAGTGAAAGAGAAGGGGACAAAAGAAAAGAAAACCAAGTATGCACAGTGACAGTGAAATAAAGCGAGTGAAAGAAAAAGATGGAGAGATGGATAGGATGAAAATCAAGGGAGAAAGAGGGGAGGAGGTAAAATTGTGTGTAGAGTTAAGACATCCTCCTTATTATTTTACTTTCTTCTAATTGCGGTACATTTCTTTCTAATAATCATAATTATAGTTTCAAGTTAATCTTTATTTCTAGCCATTTTTCTATATACTTTATTATAGAATTTTTATCTTCTAATTATTTTAACTTTTCATTGATTAAAACTATCTTGCTTGTTTAAATAAAATAAAAAATGTTAGCATTATATATGTTTTTCTTTGGTTTTTACTTAAATTTTTACTTAATTTTTACTTAAATTTTTACTTAATTTTAATTAAAATGAGAAAAATTAATTAAGAATAATTAATTTTTCTCATTTTAATTTTCTTATTTTCTATATTTTTCTTCCTGATTCATCCGATATTGTGAATAGTTTGAATATTTTATTTTTTTATTTGATTTGCTCTTAATTTGCTGTGTCTAAAGTATTTCCATTGCTATATCTTCTTTTAAGCTTTTCCGATGAAAAGATATCTGGTTACATGATGAGTGGTTCGGTATCCAGTATTGTCTGAGTATGTTTGTTTTTTTCAGATAGTACTGGAACCTGGTGTTTTAGTGGGAAACTTCTTTATGTGATGTTATAAACGGTGCTGACGAAGACACGATTGTGAGTCTTCAGAACAAAACTACTGAATAAAATATTCTTAAATTGTTTTGGAAACTCCATATCATTCGTTGGTTTTGAATTTTGTTGATTTCAACTCACTCTTTATATATATATATATATATATTTTGATTTGCCTCCTCTCCAGGAGGTTAGGCACAAGGCCAGTTTTATCTTACTCCCACAAGGTAAGATGTGACCGAAGGTCGGATCCGGAAAGTGGGACTTGAAAAGCCAGCGCCCGAGAAGGTGATCACTTTGGCCATTAAAAATTGCCTGGGTAGCCCCGTCGGCATTCCCCGGTAGGGGCGCCTCAGGCAGTAAGTTTATTGCTTACTGCCTGAGGCGCCCCTATATATATATATATATATATATATATATATATATATATATATATATATATATATATATATATACATTCACCTAAAAGCTTCAGTGCAATGCTACGATTCTGTCGTTGAGTATTATCGAATGTTTAGATATTTATACTCGCCACTTTCGGTGTAATATCATTGTATTTCTACGTTATTATAGTGCATTCTCTTGTGGCTTAATGGAACGAAGTGAACGGTTTTAGATTCAAGGTTTATATGTTAACCGGGTTCGCACCCTATGACCGTCTGAGATTGTTATTTCCCTGTACTGATGAGAGCACTAGCTCGAAACGACGTCGTAAGTCCGTAAAATATTAAAAAATAATTTAGCATTATATGTATATATGTATATATATATATATATATATATATAAGTTTAAATTTTTATTTATACAAACATTATTGGTTACATATGTGCATACATGTATGCACATATGTAACCAATAATGTTTGTATAAATAAAAATTTATACTTATAAACAGCTCTACTTTTTATTGAGCACTTTTTATAAACACTTGAGTTTCTACAGATTTACATTTACAGAAACTAATACAATACATGTACGATATATATATATATATATATATATATATATATATATATATATATATATATATATATATATTTGAAAAGCCTGGCTTAAGGAAAATTTAACTTGAATAAATTGCCTTTTTGCGGAATATACCTTGCTTTGAACTTTTGAATTGAATTTTGATTTGGCTTTTGCTTTCTCTAATTCCTTTCCATTCTTCTTCATTTATATATATATATATATATATGTATGTATATATATATATATATATATATATATATATGTATATATATATATATATATATATATATATATATTTGTTCACGTGTTGACGAAAGAGACTGTCAAGTTGTATGCATTTTTCGAAAGGTGAATAAAGTTGTGGTCATATATATATATATATATATATATATATATATATATATATATATATAATTGAGAATTAAAGTTTAAAAATGAGGAGCGTAATATATATATATATATATATATATATATATATATATATATATATATATATATATATATATTGGTACAGAAAAATTAGTACAACATTCGTACCGTCGGTTTTAAGCACAGAAGGACTTAGCCATCCGGCTCTCTTTAGCTTATGTTGTAATTTTTTTTGTACCAATATATATATATATATATACATACATACAGACAGCGTGGGAGAACGAAAGCGACAGAGAGGAAGACAGCGAGTATTATGTAAAATCTGTTTATAAATATTTGTCACATTGTAATATTCTTTTCTTCTATACGAAAGATGTGTTTAGTGGAGTTATGTTCCTTACCTCTTTATAAGTGGCGTATTTATCCGAAACTGGTTTCGACCAAAGCCCAGTGTACCGAGCACCATTTACAGACGGATATGTTTTTCTTCATCAATAGCGCTGGAAAAGGAAAATCGATAACAATCTATAGAAACAATTACTGTTGTAAGGTGTCGTAATGTGGGCTATATTTAGTTTTATTATTTTTTATGTAAAGGGGCAACGAGGAATCGATTTCCTTCGTGAAAATTCGGACATTTTGTGAAATTTTAACAATATGCATTAGATATCAATTAATTAATAGTCCCAAAATTTTACTTTTTTTAAAAATATTATAAAAGGATTTTATGGGGCATAATATGGGAACAACCTGTTATTTGAAAAAATATTTCCGATTTGCATTACATTTGACCAATAATAGTCAGTAGACACCAAGCAAGATTCTCTGAATTTCAGTTTCTTTTTAAGACCCCTTAAGTTTAAGCCTTCAATTTTAGACATTTTCTAGAATCTAGAGTTTGATGAAAATTTGGAAAAGGATTCTAGGCATAAGGTTTATTATTATTATATTTTGATTTTAATCTTTATTAATTTAGAATTGGTTCAAAACTATTCCGGTGAATTTTACCCATCCTGAGACGGATATTCTTCGAGTTAACGATAACAAACAGGGGACCTTTTCACTTGTACTCAGATGCAGAAGGCGATCTCTAGCATCCATGCATTCATTCATTTCGTGTGAATCAGATGATTCTAGTGTTGTTGGCATTGGTTTCCCCGATATTTTACCAGTTAGAATTCTTTCTAGAAAGACATCAGGTACTTACGTGAAGGTTGCCAACATCCCTAAGTGAAAATGGTACTGTGGAACCGACTGGATTCGAACTTGGAACACCTGTTATACACTTAACCACCGTCACCTCCCATCACCTAGCATAGTTTAACATATATTGTCGGTTTAGTGATGAGAAGATTGAAAATGATTACTGGACCAGCCCCGGTCCAATCGCAGCAAAGTTTCATCCATGTGATGGTTTTACAAGTACTTCCACGGAATGCACTTATATCCCCTGAACGGAAATACCTCCGATCTACCCAACAAGCAGCAAAATCACACCCCATCCACTGTAGAGGTCCCCAGATACCAAAAACATTCTACTCTAATAGCTTATTTCCTCGTACTGCTATCCTTTGGGAATTCCCTCCCAGCTCCCTGTTTCCCTGACTGTACCAACATGCAGAAATTTAAATGTAATGTGAACAAACATCTCGCTACACAACTCCCCACTTTGGCTGTCCCTATAAATCTGGACCCTAATTCACGGTAGCCATTTACGTCTCATTGGCAATATGCCTTGTTTTGGGCGAATAAAAGTTTTTTTTTCAAAATACACACATAAAAGCTCGCAAGAATTAACGCATATATTCATAGAAATTTCGACCTGGCACTATTAAATCCATTTATATTTTTAAATTGTAAATCTTGTAAATGGATTGCTAATACTATAAACTTTTATTGAGATATGAATATGAAAAAGTTGGTGTGTCATGAGCAAAACATTGCATGAATAAATTAATTTACATTTATTTCAAATAAAATTGAAAACTTGGAAAATGGTTTCATAATGTTTCAGAATAAAATGTCTGCCTAATTATGGCGTAGAATAGGGAGTGAAATTCAAACAATTTACTCAAAGGTTTAAAATTTAGTCGTGACCCATGAAATGTTTGTGAACCAAAATCATTGTTTTGATCTGAGATCCCGGACAAATCAATTCTGAAAATAAACTGATGTTCTCCACGAATTTCTATGAATTGAGAAAGTTATTCAATATTTCATGATATATTCCCACATTGGAACGTTGCCGGTAAAATGTTATTGTTCGATGTTCAACAGTTTTACTAAAATCGCTGATCGCGAATTCGGAATGGTTGGTGATGCTCGGTACTTACTCTTGGATGTTTTCGTTCAAGACACGAGTTTCAAATCCAATTCTCTTTAATTGTAACTTCAAGCCGGGAGCATGCGATGGAGATACAAGGAATATCACGCTGCGATTTACGTACGACGGTGCAATCCAAATGTTTACCTGGGAAAAACAAAACAAAAAACGAATATTAAAGTTGCAGCGGCAGTGAGTCTTGTTCTGACACATCGACTCCCTATTGAACAAAATCTCCAATCAGTAGTTTATTTCAACCAATCATAGAACCGAACATATTCAGTGTCAAAAAAACCTGCGCGTACTATAAAAACCCAAACACACAGCTTGTTTTCTTTTTTTTCCAATATTTTTTCCATAACTGACGTACGTGGGCATGTGCTTTAAAGCTGACCTTGGTCCCCTGGTCGAACGGCTTTGACAAACGCAACGAAATACTTTCACGGACTACTAAACACAGCGGCAACATATACACACAGTTAATCAAACAATCTCGCGCACAAGTTTGTAACACAGTCTCTCGCTAGAAAAACGGGCACGCCAATATACGCACACATCTACACGCCTATTCTATTTACACACACGTAAACGCACACATCACTGGACGAAACAAACATGTGTAATCAATTTCTACTTACAGACAAGTAGTCCTAATCGCATTGTTCTGTGAAGCCATCAATAAAGATTCTGTTTCTTTGTTCAAGTTTCCTTTTCTTAGCCATGTCCAGCTATTTGCGTTGGTTTCTTCTCTTGTGAGTCTTATGAAGCGTCCATGTAGTTGTTTTTCTTCCCATTTTTCTTTTCTTGTCTGTTTGTGTCCAGTTTCGATGCTTCCTGCATTGTTCGATGGGACGGTATCTCTTGCTGCGGTGATCAGCCTTTCCGTGTTTTGGGTTATGTATTTCTTCAGCTCTTTTTTAGTGTCGTCCACACAGTCTTCTATACTTACCAGTCCTCTTTCCCCTTCGTTTCTCTTCACGTAGAGTCTGTCTGTATCGTCTTTTGGATGTAATGCATTGTTCATAGTCATTAATTTTCTAGTCCTCTGGTCAAGGTGCCTTCTTCTTTAGCCCAGCTTATGAATGATCCAGAATATCTTATTAGTGATACTGCCCAGGTATTTATTCCTTTGATTAGGTTTCTGCTATATAATAATAATAATAATAATAATAATAATAATAATAATTATTATTATTATTATTATTATTATTATTATTATTATAATTATTACTATTATTATTATTATTATTATTATTATTATTATTATTATTATTATTATTATTATTATTATTATTATTATTATTAGCAAAACTATGCTAAATATATAAAATATGCTAAAATATTCAAGTTACTAACTTTAGGTTTACTTTCGGCAGCCTCGTAACTCTCGCTTCCCTTATTTTGTCCTTTAGTCCTCACATTCTGTGAGCGATGTTTCAGTCAAAGGGGGAAGAATTGCTGGTTTCTCGGTCGGAATCTATCCATCTAACACTTATCGCTGGCTAGTTTTTGACCTTGAAGTAATATTTGTTTTGTTCCTTACATCAAGTGGCTTCATGCCTTGTCTGGAGCGATTTTCATGAAAAAATTGTTTGAATTTGATTTATTCTGTTTTCATAGTTTTTCGTCTGTTTGAATTTTAAACTAAATTTCTCATCATATTTTTTTCATTTTAAACTAACTTATTTATCATTTGTTTTATATTTAAAAGGTTAGCTCTCCAAATAGCTGCAAAATTTTATCGACTAGTTTTTTCTGACTTGCCAAGCGGCGACACGGCAAATTTATCCACCGTTTAAATTTGTTTTATTTTTGTGGATTTCTTTTTTGCTTTAACTTTTATTTGGCAAATATTAATAAACAAATAATAAAATAAAACTCTGGACAAAAATGTTGTCACTCAAACCTCTGGTTATTAGAAGGTTAAAGGGATGGTATGTCTTTTGTAAGAAAAAATCATAAAATGAAACAATGTCTAGCATTAATTAAAATATATTTCAAATTATACATTATAATAATGACGTATCCAATAAAGAATATTGCCGAAAAGATTTTCTTTAAAAATACAATTTGTTCTGAAAAAAAACCCCAGAAAACAAATTAATATCATAGATAAATAAACAATAACAAAATAAAAAAAATTAAAATATCCGCAAAAATCAGACAGCATATGAATACAGTAAATTAATTTACCCTGTCGTCGATTGGTAAATAAGTAAAGAACTAGTCTGTATAATTTGGCAGTCAGTTTGGGAGCTAACCACTTCAATATAAACTTTTAAATTCACTTATCGTTTATTTTAATTTTTTGAAATAAATGTGAGTATTTTAATGTATTTTGCTTAAAAAGTTAACACCACATCGTAACAAACAGTATTTTAATACAACAAATAGGTTTATATTGTAATTTAAAAAAAATATAATCTTCATTGCTTGATTGGCATGTTTCTATTTTAATGAACTTTGCATGTTTCTATTTTAATGAACTTTGCATGTTTCTATTTTAATGAACTTTGCATGTTTCTATTTTTATGAACTTTGCATGTTTCTATTTTAATGAACTTTGCATGTTTCTATTTTAATGAACTTTGCATGTTTCTATTTTAATGAACTTTGCATGTTTCTATTTTAATGAACTTTGCATGTTTCTATTTTAATGAACTTTGCATGTTTCTATTTTTATGAACTTTGCATGTTTCTATTTTAATGAACTTTGCATGTTTCTATTTTAATGAACTTTGCATGTTTCTATTTTAATGAACTTTGCATGTTTCTATTTTAATGAACTTTGCATGTTTCTATTTTAATGAACTTTGCATGTTTCTATTTTAATGAACTTTGCATGTTTCTATTTTAATGAACTTAGCATGTTTCTATTTTATGAACTTTGAATGTTTCTATTTTAATGAACTTTGCATGTTTCTATTTTATGAACTTTGAATGTTTCTATTTTAATGAACTTTTGTTTCTATTATAATTAACTTTGCATGTTTCTATTTTATGAACTTTGCATCTTTCTATTTTAATGAACTTTGCATCTTTCTATTTACTGAACTTTGCATGTTTCTATTTTTATGAACTTTGCATGTTTCTATTTTAATGAACTTTGCATGTTTCTATTTTAATGAACTTTGCATGTTTCTATTTTAATGAACTTTGCATGTTTCTATTTTAATGAACTTTGCATGTTTCTATTTTAATGAACTTTGCATGTTTCTATTTTTATGAACTTTGCATGTTTCTATTTTAATGAACTTTGCATGTTTCTATGTTAATGAACTTTGCATGTTTCTATTTTAATGAACTTTGCATGTTTCTATTTTAATGAACTTTGCATGTTTCTATTTTAATGAACTTTGCATGTTTCTATTTTTATGAACTTTGCATGTTTCTATTTTAATGAACTTTGCATGTTTCTATTTTAATGAACTTTGCATGTTTCTATTTTAATGAACTTTGCATGTTTCTATTTTAATGAACTTTGCATGTTTCTATTTTAATGAACTTTGCATGTTTCTATTTTAATGAACTTTGCATGTTTCTATTTTAATGAACTTAGCATGTTTCTATTTTATGAACTTTGAATGTTTCTATTTTAATGAACTTTGCATGTTTTTATTTTATGAACTTTGAATGTTTCTATTTTAATGAACTTTTGTTTCTATTATAATTAACTTTGCATGTTTCTATTTTATGAACTTTGCATCTTTCTATTTTAATGAACTTTGCATCTTTCTATTTACTGAACTTTGCATGTTTCTATTTTATGAACTTTGAATGTTTCTATTTTAATGAACTTTGCATGTTTCTATTTTAATGAACTTTGCATGTTTCTATGTTAATGAACTTTGCATGTTTCTATTTTATGAACTTTGACTGTTTCTATTTTAATGAACTTTGCATGTTTCTATTTTAGGAACTTTTGTTTCTATTATAATTAACTTTGCATGTTTCTATTTGATGAACTTTGCATGTTACTATTTTAATGAACTTTGCATGTTTCTATTTTTATTAACTTTGCATGTTTCTATTTTAATGAACTTTGCGTGTTTCTATTTTTATGAACTTTGCATGTTTCTATTTTTATAAACTTTGCATCTTTCTATTTTAATTAACTTTTCATGTTTCTATTTCAATGAACTTTTGTTTCTATTTTTATGAACTTTGAATGTTTCTATTTTTATGAACTTTGCATGTGTCTATTTTAATGAACTTTGCATGTTTCTATTTTTATGAACTTTGCATGTTTCCGTTTTAATGAACTTTGCATATATCTATTTTAATGAACTTTGCATGTTTCTATTTTAATGAACTTTGCATGTTTCTATTTTAATGAACTTTGCATGTTTCTATTTTAATGAACTTTGCATCTTTCTATTTTTATTAACTATTCATCTTTCTATTTTAATGAACTTTTGTTTCTATTTTTATGAACTTTGAATGTTTCTATTTTTATGAACTTTGCATGTGTCTATTTTATTGAACTGTGCATGTTTCTATTTTATGAACTTTGAATGTTTCTATTTTTATGAATTTTGCATGTGTCTATTTTAATGAACTTTGCATCTTTCTATTTTTATGAACTTTGCGTGTTTCTATGTTAATTAACTTTGCATGTTTCTATTTTAATTAACTTTGCATGTTTCTATTTTAATGAACATTGCACGTTTCTATTTTTATGAACTATGCATGTTTCTATTTTATGAACTTTGAATGTTTCTATTTTAATTAACTTTGCGTGTTTCTATTTTAATGAACTTTGCATCTTTCTATTTTAATGAACTTTGCATTTTTCTATTTTATAAACTTTGCATCTTTCTATTTTAATTAACTTTGCATGTTTCTATTTTAATGAACATTGCATGTTTCTAATTTTATGAAGTTTGAATTTTTCTATTTCAATGAACTTTGCATGTTTCTATTTTAATGAACTTTGCATGTTTCTATTTTTATGAACTTTGCATGTGTCTATTTTAATTAACTTTTTATGTTTCTATTTTAATTAACTTTTCATGTATTATTTTTATCACCTTTGCATGTTTATGTTTTAATGAACTTTTCATGTTTCTATTTTTATGAACTTTGCATGTTTCTATTTTTATGAACTTTCCATGTTTCTATTTTTATGAACTTTGCATGTTTCTATTTTTATTAACTTTGCATGTTTCTATTTTTATGAACTTTGCATGTTTCTATTTTTATGAACTTTGCATGTTTCTATTTTTATGAACTTTGCATCTTTCTATTTAAATGAACTTTGCATCTTTCTATTTTAATTAACTTTTCATGTTTCTATTTTAATGAACTTTTCATGTTTCTATTTTTATGAACTTTGCATGTTTCTATTTTTATGAACTTTCCATGTTTCTATTTTTATGAACTTTGCATGTTTCTATTTTTATGAACTTTGCATGTTTCTATTTTTATTAACTTTGCATGTTCCTATTTTAATGAAATTTGCATCTTTCTATTTTTATGAACTTTGCATGTTTCTATTTTTATGAACTTTGCATGTTTCTATTTTAATGAACTTTGCATGTTTCTATTGTAATGAACTTTGCATGTTTCTATTTTAATGAACTTTGCATGTTTCTATTTTAATGAACTTTGCATGTTTCTATTGTAATGAACTTTGCATGTTTCTATTGTAATGAACTTTGCATGTTTCTATTTTTATTAACTTTGCATGTTTCTATTGTAATGAACTTTGCATGTTTCTATTTTAATGAACTTTGCATGTTTCTATTTTAATGAACTTTGCATGTTTCTATTTTAATGAACTTTGCATCTGTCTATTTTAATTAACTTTTTATGTTTCTATTTTAATTAACTTTTCATGTATTATTTTTATCACCTTTGCATGTTTATGTTTTAATGAACTTTTCATGTTTCTATTTTTATGAACTTTGCATGTTTCTATTTTTATGAACTTTCCATGTTTCTATTTTTATGAACTTTGCATGTTTCTATTTTTATTAACTTTGCATGTTTCTATTTTTATGAACTTTGCATGTTTCTATTTTTATGAACTTTGCATGTTTCTATTTTTATGAACTTTGCATCTTTCTATTTAAATGAACTTTGCATCTTTCTATTTTAATTAACTTTTCATGTTTCTATTTTAATGAACTTTTCATGTTTCTATTTTTATGAACTTTGCATGTTTCTATTTTTATGAACTTTCCATGTTTCTATTTTTATGAACTTTGCATGTTTCTATTTTTATGAACTTTGCATGTTTCTATTTTTATTAACTTTGCATGTTCCTATTTTAATGAAATTTGCATCTTTCTATTTTTATGAACTTTGCATGTTTCTATTTTTATGAACTTTGCATGTTTCTATTTTAATGAACTTTGCATGTTTCTATTGTAATGAACTTTGCATGTTTCTATTTTAATGAACTTTGCATGTTTCTATTTTAATGAACTTTGCATGTTTCTATTGTAATGAACTTTGCATGTTTCTATTGTAATGAACTTTGCATGTTTCTATTTTTATTAACTTTGCATGTTTCTATTTTAATGAACTTTGCATGTTTCTATTTTAATGAACTTTGAATGTTTCTATTTTAATGAACTTTGCATGTTTCTATTTTAATGAACTTTGCATGTTTCTATTTTAATGAACTTTGAATGTTTCTATTGTAATGAACTTTGCATGTTTCTATTTTTATTAACTTTGCGTGTTTCTATTTTTATGAACTTTGCATGTTTCTATTTTAATGAAATTTGCATCTTTCTATTTTAATTAACTTTTTATGTTTCAATTTTAATGTACTTTTGTTTCTATTTTTATGAACTTTGCATGTTTCTATTTTAATGAACTTTGCATCTTTCTATTTTTATGAACTTTGCATGTTTCTGTTTTAATGAACTTTGCATGTTTCTATTTTAATTAACTTTGCATATTTCTATTTTAATGAACTTTGCATGTTTCTATTTTAATGAACTTTGCATGTTTCTATTTTAATGAACTTTGCATGTTTCTGTTTTTATGAACTTTGCATGTGTATGTTTAATGAACTTTGCATGTTTCTATTTTTATGAACTTTGCATCTTTCTATTTTAATGAACATTTCATGTTTGTTTCTATTTTAATGAACTTTGCATGTTTCTATTTTAATGAACTTTGCATGTGTCTATTTTAATGAACTTTGCATGATTCTATTTTTATGAACTTTGCATGTTTCTGTTTTTATGAACTTTGCATGTGTCTATGTTAATGAACTTTGGATCCTTCTATTTTTATTAACTTTGCATGTTTCTATTTTATGAACTTTGAATGTTTCTATTTTAATGAACTTTTGTTTCTATTATAATTAACTTTGCATGTTTCTATTTTATGAACTTTGCATGTTTCTATTTTAATGAACTTTGCATCTTTCTATTTACTGAACTTTGCATGTTTCTATTTTATGAACTTTGAATGTTTCTATTTTAATGAACTTTGCATGTTTCTATTTTAATGAACTTTGCATGTTTCTATGTTAATGAACTTTGCATGTTTCTATTTTATGAACTTTGACTGTTTCTATTTTAATGAACTTTGCATGTTTCTATTTTAGGAACTTTTGTTTCTATTATAATTAACTTTGCATGTTTCTATTTGATGAACTTTGCATGTTACTATTTTAATGAACTTTGCATGTTTCTATTTTTATTAACTTTGCATGTTTCTATTTTAATGAACTTTGCGTGTTTCTATTTTTATGAACTTTGCATGTTTCTATTTTCATAAACTTTGCATCTTTCTATTTTAATTAACTTTTCATGTTTCTATTTCAATGAACTTTTGTTTCTATTTTTATGAACTTGGAATGTTTCTATTTTTATGAACTTTGCATGTGTCTATTTTAATGAACTTTGCATGTTTCTATTTTTATGAACTTTGCATGTTTCCGTTTTAATGAACTTTGCATATATCTATTTTAATTAACTTTGCATGTTTCTATTTTAATGAACTTTGCATGTGTCTATTTTATTGAACTGTGCATGTTTCTATTTTATGAACTTTGAATGTTTCTATTTTTATGAATTTTGCATGTGTCTATTTTAATGAACTTTGCATCTTTCTATTTTTATGAACTTTGCGTGTTTCTATGTTAATTAACTTTGCATGTTTCTATTTTAATTAACTTTGCATGTTTCTATTTTAATGAACATTGCATGTTTCTATTTTTATGAACTTTGCATGTTTCTATTTTATGAACTTTGAATGTTTCTATTTAATTAACTTTGCGTGTTTCTATTTTAATGAACTTTGCATTTTTCTATTTTAATGAACTTTGCATTTTTCTATTTTAATGAACTTTGCATTTTTCTATTTTAATGAACTTTGCATCTTTCTATTTTAATTAACTTTGCATGTTTCTATTTTATAAACTTTGCATGTTTCTATTTTTATGAACTTTGCATCTTTCTATTTAAATGAACTTTGCATCTTTCTATTTTAATTAACTTTTCATGTTTCTATTTTAATGAACTTTGCATGTTTCTATTTTAATGAACTTTGCATGTTTCTATTTAAATGAAATTTGCATCTTTCTATTTTAATTAACTTTTTATGTTTCTATTTTAATTAACTTTTCATGTATTATTTTTATCACCTTTGCATGTTTATGTTTTAATGAACTTTTCATGTTTCTATTTTTATGAACTTTGCATGTTTCTATTTTTATGAACTTTCCATGTTTCTATTTTTATGAACTTTGCATGTTTCTATTTTTATTAACTTTGCATGTTTCTATTTTTATGAACTTTGCATGTTTCTATTTTAATGAAATTTGCATCTTTCTATTTTAATTAACTTTTTATGTTTCAATTTTAATGTACTTTTGTTTCTATTTTTATGAACTTTGCATATTTCTATTTTAATGAACTTTGCATGTTTCTGTTTTAATGAACTTTGCATGTTTCTATTTTAATGAACTTTGCATCTTTCTATTTTAATTAACTTTATATCTTTCTATTTTAATTAACTTTTCATGTATTATTTTTATGAACTTTGCATGTTTCTGTTTTTATGAACTTTGCATGTGTATGTTTTAATGAACTTTGCATGTTTCTATTTTTATGAACTTTGCATCTTTCTATTTTAATGAACATTTCATGTTTGTTTCTATTTTAATTAACTTTTGTTTCTATTATATTAGCTTTGCATGTGTCTATTTTAATGAACTTTGCATGATTCTATTTTTATGAACTTTGCATGTTTCTGTTTTTATGAACTTTGCATGTGTCTATGTTAATGAACTTTGGATCCTTCTATTTTTATTAACTTTGCATCTTTCTATTTTAATGAACTTTGCATGTTTCTATTTTAATTAACTTTGCGTGTTTCTATTTTAATGAACTTTGGATCTTTCTATTTTTATTAACTTAGCATGTTTCTATTTTAATGAACTTTGCATGTTTCTATTTTTATGAACTTTGTATGTGTCTATTTTAATGAACTTTGCATGTTTCTATTTTAATTAACTTTGCGTGTTTCTATTTTAATGAACTTTGGATCCTTCTATTTTAATGAACTTTGCATCTTTCTATTTTTTATGAACTTTGCATGTTTCTATTTTAATTAACTTTGCGTGTTTCTATTGTAATGAACTTTGCGTGTTTCTATTTTTATGAACTTTGCATGTGTCTATTTTAATGAATTTTGCATGTTTCTATTTTAATTAACTTTGCATGTTTCTATTTTTATTAACTTTGCGTGTTTCTATTTTAATGAACTTTGCATGTGTCTATTTTAATGAACTTTGCATCTTTCGATTTTTATGAACTTTGCATGTTTCTGATTAAATTTACTTTGCATATTTCTATTTCATGAACTTTGCCTGTTTCTATTTTAATGAACTTTGCGTGTTTCTATTTTTATGAACTTTGCATGTTTCTATTTTAATTAACTTTGCGTGTTTCTATTTTTATGAACTTTGTATTTTTCTATTTTAATGAACTTTGCATATTTCTATTTTTATTAATTTTGCATGTTTCTATTTTTATGAACTTTGCATCTTTCTATTTTTATGAACTTTGCGTGTTTCTATGTTAATTAACTTTGCATGTTTCTATTTTAATTAACTTTGCATGTTTCTATTTTTATGAACTTTGCATGTTTCTATTTTGTGAACTTTGAATGTTTCTATTTTGATTAACTTTGCATGTTTCTATTTTAATGAACTTTGCATCTTTCTATTTTAATGAACTTTGCATTTTTCTATTTTAATGAACTTTGCATCTTTCTATTTTAATTAACTTTGCATGTTTCTATTTTATAAACTTTGCATGTTTCTATTTAAATGAACTTTGCATGTTTCTAATTTTATGAAGTTTGAATTTTTCTATTTCAATGAACTTTGCATGTTTCTATTTTAATGAACTTTGCATCTTTCTATTTTAATGAATTTGCATCTTTCTATTTTAATGAACTTTGCATGTTTCTATTTTAATTAACTTTTCATGTTTCTATTTTTATGAACTTTGCATGTGTCTATTTTAATGAACTTTGCATGTTTCTATTTTTATGAACTTTGCATGTTTCTATTTTTATTAACTTTGCATATTTCTATTTTAATGAACTTTGCATGTTTCTATTTTAATGAACTTTGCATCTTTCTATTTTAATTAACTTTTCATGTTTCAATTTTAATGTACTTTTGTTTCTATTTTTATGAACTTTGCATGTTTCTATTTTAATTAACTTTGCATATTTCTATTTTAATGAACTTTGCATGTTTCTATTTTAATGAACTTTGCATGTTTCTATTTTAATTAACTTTTCATGTTTCTATTTTAATGAACTTTGCATGTTTCTATTTTTATGAACTTTGCATGTTTCTATTTTTATTTACTTTGCGTGTTTCTATTTTTATGAACTTTGCATGTGTCTATTTTAATGAACTTTGCATCTTTCGATTTTTATGAACTTTGCATGTTTCTATTTTAATGAACTTTGCATCTTTCTATTTTAATTAACATTACATCTTTCTATTTTAATTAACTTTTCATGTATTATTTTTATGAACTTTGCATGTGTATGTTTTAATGAACTTTGCATGTTTCTATTTTTATGAACTTTGCATCTTTCTATTTTAATGAACTTTTCATGTTTGTTTCTATTTTAATTAACTTTTGTTTCTATTATATTAGTTTTGCATGTGTCTATTTTAATGAACTTTGCATGTTTCTATTTTTATGAACTTTGCATGTTTCTGTTTTTATCAACTTTGCATGTGTCTATGTTAATGAACTTTGGATTCTTCTATTTTTATTAACTTTGCCTCTTTCTATTTTTTGAACTTTGCATGTTTCTATTTTAATTAACTTTGCGTGTTTCTATTTTAATCAACTTTGGATCCTTCTATTTTAATGAACTTTGCATCTTTCTATTTTTTATGAACTTTGCATGTTTCTATTTTAATTAACTTTGCGTGTTTCTATTGTAATGAACTTTGCGTGTTTCTATTTTTATGAACTTTGCATGTGTCTATTTTAATGAACTTTGCATGTTTCTATTTTAATGAACTTTGCATCTTTCTATTTTAATGAACATTGCATGTGTCTATTTTAATGAACTTTGCATCTTTCTATTTTTATGAACTTTGCATGTTTCTATTTAAATTTACTTTGCATATTTCTATTTTATGAACTTTGCCTGTTTCTATTTTAATTAACTTTGCGTGTTTCTATTTTTATAAACTTTGCATGTTTCTATTTAAATTAACTTTGCGTGTTTCTATTTTTATGAACTTTGTATTTTTCTATTTTAATTAACTTTGCATGTTTCTATTTTTATTAATTTTGCGTGTTTCTATTTTAATGAACTTTGCATCTTTCTATTGTTATGAACTTTGCATGTTTCTATTTAAATTTACTTTGCATATTTCTATTTTATGAACTTTGCCTGTTTCTATTTTAATTAACTTTGCGTGTTTCTATTTTTATGAACTTTGCATGTTTCTATTTTAATTAACTTTGCATGTGTCTATTTTAATGAACTTTTCATGTGTCTATTTTAATGAACTTTGCATCTTTCTATTTTTTATAAACTTTGCATGCTTCTATTTATATGAACTTGGCATGTTTTTATTTTTATAAACTTTGCATGTTTCTATTTTAATGAACTACTATAAGGATTTATTTTGTTCAAAATAAATGAATTTTTAAATTCATGAAACACTGTAATGTTTATTTACTTTAACGCAACAACGAAACACAACATAATTAATTTATTTTTAATTAATTAATTAATTTTTGATTAATTCTTATTTTTTGTTTTGTTGTGCTTTTAAATTAATAGTGAATAAAGTTTAGGTTCAGCATAAATTGGATCGTGTACGTTGTTACTTTTCTTTAAATGCATTTTTTGTAAGTTTTCTAAAATTTTTTTTAAAAGCTGTGTTTGATCCTGACTTTTTAGCATGTTTCGCTCACCCAACCAAACTGCATGACGTCATGTTCGATCAAACAGACCTTCTTAACGTAAGGCCGTGACGAAATCCAAGACAATCTGAAACACGTACGAACACACGGTTTGAGAAAGTAATGGTAAGACAAAGAAAGTTAAGGAGAGAAAATAAAAAAGAAAAGGAAAGGAAATATGGAAAAAGAAAAGGAATCAAACCGGAAGAACTAGAGAAAAAGAAGGAAAGAAAAGAAACAGAAAGAAACTGTAGAAATATAAAAGGAAAGGGAGGAAAGGAAAGAAAAATAAAACGAAAGAAAAAGGAAAGAAATGAGAGAAAAGAAATAAAATGAAAACAAAGGAAAGGTAACAAAATAGAAAGAAAAGGAAGGTAATAAAAAACGAAAAGTTCCATATGCAACACCTGAAAACTGCACAAATAAACGGTAATTAAAGCACAGTTTTTGGTTTTTTAATATAATTTTCTTCTTACGTGAACGTTTTCATTGATCAGTTTTCTCAATATATCCAACTGACGCTGATTTCTGGGCATGGTCATGAAAAGTTGATAACTGAAAGAAGAAATGAAAGCACGAACACCACGATTAAAACAATGAAAATCAAAGATATGGGTGTGTTGAATGTGGGTGGGGGTAATGTTGTTTCCCGCCTTTGTTCTGGATCGCGTAGTGGGGCTGAGGATACTCTTCTTGCGTAGATTCGTGAAAGGGGAATTTTCTTCACTTAATATGTTTTTCAAGAAAGGGACACGAAAGAATGACTTCATTGAAGAATATTCCACGCAAAATAGGAGAATTTTCAAAGCAGTTCTTATCGTCTTCTAAATGGATAACTTGAAATGATCAATCCATTGAAGCCAATCGGAAAAATGATCTTCTTCTTCTTCTTCTGAAAAAGGTAATACCTGGGAAAATATCGATTGATCAGTTTAGAAGTATACTAGAAAAATGTAACCTGTTCAATCACACATTGAGTTCGAATTAGATTGGTTTAATCAGAAAAAAGGCAGCCAGTAATAAATCAACGCCCTCCCTGAAAATGAGGTAATGCTTGGGAGGATGACCTCCTAGGACCGAATCGAATTCATATATATATATATATATATATATATATATATATATATATATATATATATATATATATATATATATATATATAAATGGAAACAGTGGAAAAATTAATTAATTAAAGAATGTATTATGAAATAAAAGTAACTATAATAATAATAATAATAATAATAATAATAATAATAATAATAATAATAATAATAATAATAATAATAATAATAATAATAATAATAATAATAGTTACATGCATACTGGTTTAAAAAATTCACGACCCTGCATGAAAGACTAGCGCAGAAACTGAGTGGATATATCCGCAAAACAGACGTACCAGAATGGATGACGGAAGGAAGAACAACATTAATACAAAAAGACCCCAAAAAGGGAACGACCCCCAGCAACTACAGACCGATAACATGTCTACCAATAATGTGGAAAATTCTAACAGCACAACTGAGAGAACAAATCTTCCAATCCCTGGACAAACGTGGACGAGGAACAAAAAGGATGCCGGAAAGGACAAAGAGGGGCACATGATCTACTATACATTGATCAAAAGACCCTGAAGGAGGTGAAGAGCAAACAAAAGAACATAACCATGGCATGGATTGACTACAAGAAAGCCTACGACAGAATCCCCCAAACATGGATAATTGAATGCTTAAAAATATACAAGATACCAGGCAGGATTATTAATCTCATCCAGAAAGCAATGGAAACATGGAGACTAAAACTGACAGCCGGAGGACAATACCTGTCTGAGATAAAAATACAGAGAGGCATTTTTCAATGAGCCTCCCTATCACCACTATTGTTTATAATAGCCATGATGCCACTCAACTACATACTCAGAAAGTGTGATGCCGGATACAGGTTCACGAATACAGAACAAAGAATAAACCACCTGATGTACATGGATGACCTTAAACTGTTTGCAAAAAACAAAAAAGAACTGGAAAAGCTGATAAATACAACCAGGATATTCAGCCAGGATATCCAAATGGAGTTTGGAATAGAAAAATGTGCACTGCTAGAGATCAAAAGAGGAAAACTGGAGACGACAGAAGGTATAGAACTCCCCAACCAAGAGGAGATGAGGGCGCTAGGAGAACAAGTGAGTTATAAATACCTGGGAGTTCTGGAAGCAGGCACAATCAAATATACAGAAATGAAAGAGAAGATTGGAAAAGAATATCTACGAAGAACAAGGAAACTCTTAGAAACTAAACTATATAGCAGAAACCTAGTAAAAGGGATAAACACATGGGCTGTATCACTAATAAGATACTCTGGACCATTCGTAGGCTGGACTAAAGACGAACTCAGGCACCTTGACCAGAGGACCAGAAAACTAATGACTATGCACAATGCATTGCACCCAAAAGACGATAGGACAGACTCTACATGAAAAGAAATGAAGGAGGTAGAGGACTGATAAGTATAGAAGATTGTGTGGAAGACACCAAAAAAGAGCTGGAGAAATATGTAACCCAGAATACGGAAAGACTGATCACCACAGCAAGAGACACCAGCCCAACAAACAACACCGGAAGCACTGAACCCAGAAACAAAAAGACAAGAAAGGAAAAGTGGGAAGAAAAACAACTACATGGACGCTTTATAAGACTCACAAGCGATGAAGCCAATGAAAACAGCTGGGCATGGCTAAGAAAAGGACACTTGAACAGAGAAACGGAATCTCTGCTGACGGCCGCACAGAACAATGCGATTAGGACAAACTTTATTAAAGCAAAGATAGATAAAACCCAGGAAAACAGCAAATGCCGATTGTGTGGACAAAGAGACGAAACGATAAACCATATAATAAGTGAATGCAGCAAGCTAGCCCAAAAGGAATACAAGAACAGACATGACAGCGTGGGGGAAGAAGTAAACCTGGAAATGTGCAAACTACTGAATTTCGAATATGCAAAAAAACGGTACAAACACAAACCAGAAACTGTAATAGAAAACGAAAAACACAAAATCATATGGGATATGAATGTACAAACAGACAAACCCATAACAGCAAGGAAACCGGACATGATAATAATCAACAAGAAAGAAAAATCCTGCAAAATCGTAGACTTCGCCGTTCCAGCGGACCACAGAGTGAAGATCAAAGAGACGGAAAAAAGAAGCAAATATACAGAACTTGCCAGAGAATTGAAAGGAATATGGAACATGAAGAAAGTCAGTATAACACCAATAATCATAGGAGCACTAGGAACAGTCCCCAAAACATGGAGAAAAGACTAGGAGAAATAGGAATCAAAGGGATAACTGAGACCATACAAAGGACAGTAATGATCAAAACAGCTACAATCCTGAGAAATGTCCTCGAATGCGGAAACCAACCTACATAAGCAACGAATGGAGAACAAACACATGGAAGCACAAGACAACAGAACCGGGGAAAATACAACCGCACGGGAGAGGCGCAAGCATAGGCTGACGCCACGAAAATTATGGACAGAGGGTCGAGGAGGGAAAGCGCAAACCAGACCTCCACTGGAAGAGCGCGGACAGCTCTGGGACCTTGGGGAGGCTTGTTGCCACTCGGGCCCCAGAGGGTACTAATGGCCCTTATCAGCGGGAAACCGGTGGTGGGTGGCTGTTGAGATACCGCAAGGTCATCAGCGGTGATGAACGAAAAGAGGTGGAGCATACTGGAAGTCTAAGGAGACTTGTTGTCACTCAGACTCCAGGGAATACCACAGGTTGTTGGCAGTGGGCGATCACTGACGATGACCAGTGTGATAACTCCTAGTGAGTAAATAATAATAATAATAATAATAATAATAATAATAATAATAATAATAATAATGATAATAATAATAGTCGAAATAATAACCATGAATTTAATATGCACACTGCAAGCTACATTCACATTAACTGTTGTATGCAATATTACAGCATTGCTGTTAAAATAGATAAATTATGTAAAAACTATATAAAATACAATAAAATAAATAAAAAATAATATTCTTATATTAATAGAATAACACACTTAGTATATAGATACACATCTCATCTTCCTCTACAAAATATTAAAATTACTACCCCAAAATAAATTCTATAAATAAAAAAGAGAAAAAATATTTTTTAAATATTTATACAAAAAATAATACTATTAATAATAACATAAATGAATAAACAAATAAATGAATAAATAAATAAGTTAAAAAATGTAATAATAGAAAAATAGAATAGAATAACAAACTTACTATATAAATTCACTTTTACCTTCCAACAATTGAATGATACATGCATACACGTGTGTATGTGGGTCTGTTTGTTTTTTGTACGTTTGTTTATGTGTATATTGTTGGAATTACACACTTATAAAAGGTTTCAAGTGATTGTACCCCCTTGTCAAAACTGAATGTTTGATTAAGAAAGGAAGAAAAATAAAAACAAAAAACAAAATAACTAACCAATTAGATGTTGGATTCTGATTATAATTGACTAAAACCCAATTAAAAAAATAAATATCCAAAAGTAAGGAAAAAAAAGTTTTAAATAAGTATCGAAAATCCTTCTCAGCATTTAAAAGAAATGTAAAATTTAGTGTTATATTTGTATGTATGTATATATATATATATATATATATATATATATACATATATATATATATGTGTGTGTGTGTGTGTGTGTTTGTGTATATGTATGTGCGTATCTATTGGTGCACATTGTTATAAGGGAGATAATTCATGACGATTTTATGATAGTCGTTCTCCCTTTTTTGGAATGAAAATAAAATAAAATAACATTTAAATTTAAAATAAAATCGTTAGTGAATTAAACTCTGAATTTTAATAACATTTTATTAAAATCATAGTGTCATTAAACAGCTTCAGAGTAAGTAGATAATGATAGTATTTACAGATAAATAAAACAAGAATTACTCCGTCATTTAAAGGAATTGATTTTGTGTGTACATTTACTGCGTGCTACACACAATCTGGCCAGAATATAAATCAAAACATATTTACCCGTTAATCATAAAAAAATTTGAAAAAAAATTATCCGAAAAAAAATTATGTTAGAATAAAATGACAATAGTATATGATTAAAAAATAAATAAATATTAAATAGATAATATTAGGAAAAAATACTTTGAACATCGCTCTTAGGTGTTACCCCGATCCCCACCCCCCTCCACAAAAAATATATATATACTTAACTAGTTAATTTTATTAAAACATATATAACACTTCAACAGTTAAGTCAAATATGAAATATTCAGGGGAAAAAAGCATTTAGTTATAGTTTTATTGCATTTTCTGTGGATATTAATATTTACTGCGTTATAAGCAATATTGCCATTCCGCACGTGTTTTTGAGATTTGAAACACCCACCATTTAGGTCTTCCTCGAAATATATTATGGAAAACAGTCACACACATTACATCACAGTGTTGAAGTCTTGCCTAATCAAATAAAATTGGCTATAAAAAAATATAAAAAATTTTTTTTTTAATATATATAATTTTTTTTCACTTGTTTTTGTCACTTCTCAACGCCGACATATTTCTATTTCTTGCATTGTGGTAGCCTTCTAATACTCCTCTCTCCCTTCCTCTTACTCTCTCTCTCTCTCTCTTTCTATATCTATATCTATATATATATATATATATATATATATATATATATATATATATATATATATATATATATATATATATATATATAGAACTATTTATCGAAAACTTATTCATCGCCTGTTTATAGATAAACAGAGGCTGAAGAGAGTTTCGATAAAGAGGCCCTTTAGGTCTCTTTTGTTAAAATTTGAAACCGATGTCTGATCTTCTGTAAAACATTAATAAACAGTAATAAATAAATATTACGCTCTTATTTTTTAATTTTTCTTGATTATCGAGCACTCTGCTGGGATACTCCAACTAAACTCACACTCATATATATATATATATATATATATATATATATATATATATATATATATATATATATATATATATATATATATATATATAGTAAGTTATGAAAATATATTTATGGCAATCAAGCTACACAGAGGCTCCCGCGTTTCATCCCCGGGGGGAATCTTCAGGATGCCTGAAGATTCCCCCCGGGGATGAAACGCGGGAGCCTCAGTGTAGCTTATTTGCCATAAATATATTTTCATAACTTACTACCTAGCTCTACTTACGCATCGAGCACTGTTGAAGTAAATACTGAAAATTGATACATAAAAAATTATATCTCCTTATAAAATTGTTATGTGGATACATGAAATACTAATATATATATATATATATATATATATATATATATATATATATAGAGAGAGAGAGAGAGAGAGAGAGAGAGAGGGGGGGAGAGAGAGAGAGAGAGAGAGAGAGAGAGAGAGAGAGAAAAGAGAGAGAAGAGGATGTGGAACAGTGTGTACGTGTCTGGATGAATATGATACACTAGATAGATAGATAGATAGAAGAGTGGATAGATAGATAGATAGATAGATAGATAGATAGATAGATAGATAGATAGATAGATAGATAGATAGATAGTGTCATTTCTGTTCAAAGGAAGACACATTAATTGGGTTCTGAATGCAACCGACTTACTTGGTATAGTCTTTTGCCTCGAATTGCGCCACCAACATCAAAATAATAAGCAACTTTTGCATTCTCCTTCTTTTTCTCGCTGTAACAGATTTTTGTTGTCTTCACTGGTGTTTGAATACAACACTCCCAATCACTACGACGACAAGACGACAAGAGCCGCTCGTTTCACAGTCTTTTAAACACTTTCACCTGAAAAACATCGCAGGACATGACAATTCAACGTTAAATGTTGCAGTCAGCAGTTTATTAAATTATTATAACACATCAAAAATGGCCATATACTTTGAAGATAGCCGTTTCAAAAATCTGAAAAAGTTATTTTATTGTAAATTATACCAAAGTATACTTCTTCGTTTAATTTTAATAAAAATGGCAGTACTTATGTAAAAAAAATTATAAATGTTTTTTTAATTTTTTTACGAAAGACCTTTCATTTACAAAAACTCATAATAATAATATTCTAATTAATATTACCATTAGATCAGGCAATTTCGCCATGTACTTCCCCGGATAGCAAATTTCGCTAACATCCTTAATTTCATAGTTTCGCATGATACATAGAGGCGCGGCCATAAATTGTCGACTCTTTGATACAACAGAGGCGCGCCCGTAAACTGTCGACTCTTTGGTACAACAGAGGCGCGCCCGTAAACTGTCGACTCTTTGGTACAACAGAGGCGCGCCCGTAAACTGTCGACTCTTTGGTACAACAGAGGCGCGGCCATAAACTGTCGACTCTTTGGTACAACAGAGGCGCGGCCATAAACTATCGACTCTTTGGTACAACAGAGGCGCGGCCATAAACTGTCGAATCTTTAGTACAACAGAGGCGCGGTCGTAAACTGTCGACTCTTTGGTACAACAGAGGCGCGGCCATAAACTGTCGACTCTTTGGTACAACAGAGGCGCGCCCGTAAACTGTCGACTCTTTGGTACAACAGAGGCGCGGCCATAAACTGTCGACTCTTTGGTACAACAGAGGCGCGCCCGTAAACTGTCGACTCTTTGGTACAACAGAGGCGCGGCCACAAACTGTCGACTCTTTAGTACAACAGAGGCGCGGCCGTAAACTGATCTCTGAGCAGTCTCTGATCTATGTCTTGTAATTACGCTTTCTTACAGATAGTGGTGTATCTGTCTAGCCTTAGTTTACAGTCATTTCCGATTTAGGTCATTTACTTTTTGACTTGGCCCAAGTTTGGCACAATACCAGGCTATAATATAAAATAATTAATAACCCAATCAACTTGATCACAATTGTTGTGTATTGCTACTATACATTAAGCCACAACAAAAAATGATATATATATTATTCATTGTATTCTATATATAAAGGTACGAAAAAGTATTATTTATAATGAAACCATAAAAATATTTTAACGGTAATTTACGATAGAATACTATTCGCCAAACGCGACACTAACTAATCTGCCTAATATAAAGTCATATAAGGTCATGTGGCGTCGAAAAGGAATACCATCTACACAGGAGTATAATACACTAATTCAATAGCTGTTTTCAAATTGAGAGTAGTTAACTGTACAATGTATATTAATATTGTAGAACACATCATGTGCCATTGCGGTGCGACTATAGCAGTCACTCCACGTTGAATCCCTAGATTTTGAGCAACAAATGTGGTCCAGTGCTACGAGGGACCGTATGCGTTCCGATTGGTTGCTTGCGAATCTACATTCGGCGTGTGGCATTTCTAAGTTTGTACTCGCGTTTTGAGTGATCCGATACACGCAGATAAATTGTTGTAGCAGCTCGTCTTCAATTTTACTCCCATCTGATTTTCTTAATGCTCACTTAAACAGATCAACGAAGCGTTCTACTTGGCCATTAAATCGTGGATGGTACGGAGAGGTTATCACGTGACTAATTGAAACTAGTTTGAAGAAAATCTACAAATTATTTACCCGCCAATTGAGTTCCATTACCATAAAGAATTGTTGCGAGAATTCTAAATATTACGAAGATTGGATGCGTGTAAAAAAGGGATAGTGTTTTTTCACGTAAGTTTCCTACATTTTACAACTTATAAACAATAAGGTTATAAACTCCATTCATTGGTACTGCATAGTCAATATGTAGTCTTCACACACACACACACACACATACACACACACACATATATATATATATATATATATATATATATATATATATATATTAGTATCGTGTTAGTAGCAGAAGGTGTTATATGTTTACATTTTTGTATGTACAGGATTCACGCCTAAACTAATTAACCAACTATTATGAATTTTAGAACACATCTGCTGGCGTAAGAGGTCAGAATGTGGGATGTGTTTAGTTGATTTTTATGCTAACGGGTAAAAGGGGGATGGAAGGACTTTGTGAAAATTCAAATACCTCTTATTTTTGTGAAATTTTGACAATAGTGACAATTAATAAATACTTCCCAAATTTCACTTTCTTTACAGCAGTTTAAAAAGATCTAATAAAACTCTCACTGAAAAATTTAGCTGTATCAAATGTTAATTGTATTCGATCAATAGTCATTAGACACCAATTAAGAAAGAATTCCTCATTTTTTAGACCCCTTAAACTTAAGCCTTAAATTTGAGACATTTTCTAGAATCCAAATCATGTAATGGATTTTGATCAAACATAGAATAAGGATTCTAGATATTAGATTTAGTAGTATTACATCTTGATTTCATTCTCCGAAGAGGATATACAGGATGGGCCAAAATAAGGGTCCTATCTTTAAATTTGAATAACTTGAATTTGAATAACTTCCACAAAATAAAAGTTAAACTCACCAAACTTTATGTGTGTGTAGACTGACCCTTCCGAGATTTTTTGAAATAAACAGAACAAATTTTAGCCGAAAAACACTTCTTAAAACTTACAAAAACTAAAGTATTGTTTTTTACACTGTTTTGAGTTTTTTAAGCAAAAATAATGTTTTCTATATGAGGGTACGTTCCTTAGGGCTAATACGGCTCATGCTTGCTTCGGAAGGGGTCCTTTACTTATTCTAAAAAAAAAAATAAAAAAAAAAAAATCAATAAATAAAAAAGTTATGAATTTTTAAAAATAGGACCCTTATTTTTGCCCACCCTGTATAAGTGATGCAAAACTGTTCTGTTTACGAATTAATTTTACCGGTCCTGCGGCGAGTATTCTTTTGATCCTCTCATATATATATATATATATATATATATATATATATATATATATATATATATATATATATATATATATATATATATATAGTCTCTGAAGTTTTTCAACCATTAAAACTATATGAGAAAAAACAAAAACATTTTAGTCGCAAGTCCTTCGGTTGAAAATCAATTTTCTTGTAAGTCAATTTACTTTTTACAGTCACTATATAAGTATGCATCCAAGAATTTACGTTAGTCTTAGCAGTATTTAAGGGATCATCAGTTGTTTACCATGACCAACTGTTTCTGGAATTTCAAAACAAGACAGTATTTTATCTCATGGCTTCCCAGCAGAGTTGATCAGACCCCACTTCCCTTAAAAGACAAGAACAAAAACGTTAGATCTAAGTTTTGTTCCAGATAAATGTTTTGCTTACTTATTTTGTTATTAAAAAATGTCCTCCTTACCTCTGTTGTTCGTCTGTGTCTAAGAAAATGTGTCCTTTATTTACAAAAATGTTGCTGTATTTTAAAGTGTTCGGACGAATCCATTCACTACATTTTAGGTGATTTATAGTTTAATGTATTTTTATTCTTTTATTATATTTAGTCTTATATTAAAAATATTTAAAAATTAAATATATATTTATATACATGTATTTTTTTCATTTTTTTCTTTTCTTTTTCTCCACTAAATGTGTTATATATACGTTTATAAATATTCTACATTATTTTTATTTCGATTGTTTTGGATTTGCTCTATCAATTTACTTTGATTAATTTGATATGACTTAAAGGCGTCAGGATGGCGAGTAATTGCCTTATTTAATTGTCTAAATATTTTATTTTGATCGCCACCTTGTTTAATCATTATTATTATTAATGCAGAAATATATATATATATATATATATATATATATATATATATATATATATGTGTGTGTGTGTGTGTGTGTGTGTGTATATATATATATATTGCCCTCCGTTCAGTTTAGAGAGAATATGGACACCCACTTCTCCTGAGTCGGCACTGCTTGATTCCAATGGCAAGCAATTCAAGACGACTGGAAACAATACCGAGATAAGCAGAGAGCACATACAGCACCTGGTATTCCCAAATGGTCACCCATTTTAGTACTAGCCAGGCTCGACGTCGCTTAACTTCGGTGATCTATATATATATATATATATATATATATATATATATATATATACATTTCAATATAGATAAACAATAAAGTTACTAGTGCAGAAGTAAACTTTTAAACAATCTGTTGAATAATTTAGTTGAATGTTTGAAATTTTCTTTTACTGCTTAATAAGTTCTTAGTAATATTAACATTTTTCTTAGTAATATTAACATTTTTCTTAGTAATATTAACATTTTTCTTAGCACAAAAATTATTTAACAGAGAATTTCAAGTACCCTAGACAAAGACCGAGGAGGGATAGCACTAACCATCCATCCACTGGAAGAGTACGGAGAGTACTGGGACCTTTCGGAGGCTTACTGCTACCCAAATGCCAGAGAAGATCAATGGTCGTTGCCAGCGAGAAAACAATGGTAAGCAGCTGTTGCAATAACGCAAAGTCATTTGCAGTGGTAATTGAAAAGAGGTGGAGAGAACTGCAAATTGCAATATAGACAAACAATAAAATTACGAGCGCAAAAAATAAACAAAAAAATCAAACTTATTAAAAAAATCTGTTGAATAATTTAGTTGAATGTTTGAGATTTTCTTTTACTGCTTAATTTGTTCTTAGTAATATTAACATTTTTCTTAGTAATATTAACATTTTTTTTAGTAATATTAACATTTTTCTTAGTAATATTCACATTTTTCTTAGCACAAAAATTATTAAACAGAGAATTTTAAATCCTCCAGACAAGAATTATTTCTAATAGAAGTTAATTTCAGATATTTCGAACTCTCGTAAGACGACGGCTAGCACCAACTACTGTGACGTCAGCATAAAAATGAGACTCAATAAAAAGGCCTTCTCTTTACGGCTTTGTTGAGGGAATCAACATCTATTTGTCATCGAATAATGAGACATTCAGATTGTAATGAAGAATGGTCATTCACTTATTCCTGTTTATCAACGAGACAAGAAAAATGCCAGGTGAAAATTTCTTTATCAATGTTTTCGACATATTCTGATTTGTTAACCAAGTCAAAGCCCCTGCCCAATTACCGCAATGTTGCACCCCTGTTTTTGTTTTACAAGTATTTCATTATTTTTATTTTTTTCAATACTCTGATCAATTAGAAATCCCCTAAAATAGCAGTTCATTTCAGGTATTTCGAAGTCTCGTTAGGCGACGACAAGCACCAACCACTGTGACGTCAGCATAAAAACGAGACTTAATCAAAAGGCCTCCTCTTTACGAAGGCCACGATATAGTGCGAGATGGCGTGCAAAACACAAGGATTATTCAACGGAGAACTGGAAACATCCGATGGTGAGTTGTTAAACTCATTGAAAATGAAGTTCCCTGGAAAACAAAGCGATTTAAGACGTGTCCATAGTTAATTAAGATACAGCGATATTTTCCTTGGAATAAAAATTTATTGCCACAAATGGATGTTATTACGGCTTATGGGATCGACTATGGCAGGTTCAAATCCTATCCGATCTGTTGTGGTGATATAGGCACTAATAATGTGACGAAAGGTATGAGTCCCTTATTTCCTATCAACTATGGATGAATAGCAACTTGTTTTCAATCAATAGTATATACAATCAAATAAAGAATAAAAAACTGTATAGACCGTAGTTGAGGGCGACCCGAAGGCTCCCTTTTCATTTCCTAGTACACCGAAATGTAGGGGGCGCTACTCCTTTTCCCGGATTAATCGTATACAATGAATCTTTTCCCAAAAGTAATAGGTTTCATTTGCCGTTAAATCAAGCACATCATGCAATCGTTAGGGTAATTTGTGTTAGAATGAAATAACACTTAAAGGGGTTCATTTGCCGTTAACGGTGGAGAGGGTACCAAATCTTGGGTATTTTTTATGCTGAAAAAAGGGGGTTTAATGGTAAAACGGTACATGACGAAAATGAAAACTGACTTACCTGTTTCAATGGCAGCTCATGCCACTGCTGTTACGGTATACCTTTTTACCATTTAACTGTGTTTTATAATAAATGTCTATGTGATACGAATGTCAAGTGTATCGAGTTTGACGGGTGAGATCAATTACTTTTGCGAATGTCAATCGTTGATCAACGTCATTATGTAGTGCGACGTTCACTTCCGCCATAACGAATTCGTGATGACGATTATCGGCGATTATCTATAACTCATTTTAGACTTTCAAATCATTTTTATAATAAATGGCTATGTGCTACGAATGACAGGTGACACATTACTTCATTCGCTGTAATAAATCTGTTATCACCTTTACAGGTGATTAATCATAGGTCATTCACGCAAATAGCTTACAAATTAGTGGCTATAATATAACAAGCACCTTCTCTGCTGTCCGTCCGTCGGCAAGAATTTTTGTAAACGTAAGAGGGGGGGGGGGCAGGTAATTACTATTTACTTAATTTTTCAAGTCAGCGTTGATAATTTTTGTATTCCTTAGAATTAGGTTGGGAAACTATTAATTACTTAATTAACATTAAATAAAATATAAATAAAGTAGAAAGAAATTTCAAGACGAGACTGCGATTCGAACACACACCATGTTAAGCATCTTACTAAATATGATACTCTTTCAACTTCCTTATATACTGTTACGAAAACTCACTCAGACAACAGGCGAGTTTTACAATTTACATAATTTATTTCTTTTAAACTTTTAATAAATTCATATTTACAAATATACATTTATAACTGCTATTTTCAAATTTACATATGTATTTACAATATTTTCCGATAAAGTGGTATTAATAAAAATTATTCATACAATTAATTAAAGACATTTTATTATCAATATTAATATTAATAAAAATCTGGCGATACCAGATCAGGCTGCCCTGTGGCTCCCTGAGACGAAATTCACCTACATTGACGTTTTTTTTGTTGTTTTTTTTTGTTTGTAAAACTTAATTATGTTCTACAAAACCAAAAACAAAAACAACAGCCCCTCTCCCTTTCTCCCTCCCCTTTTTTATTTTTATTTTTCCTACCCTACTCCCGGTCCTGGATATGACCTTAAACTACATCCGATGGTGAGATCCGGCTTACGGACTTTGGGGAATGTGGAGCCCCCTCTTAATTACCATTGCTCCCAGGTCCACCCTGACCCGGAGTTGTAGTACCTGTTAGGGTCCCAACTATGGGTTAAATAGAAACAGATATTAAAAGGGGAAAGAAACAAAAAAGAGAAGAAAACAACACCAGATTCGGCATTAAATAACCCAAAAAGGGTTGATATGCCGTAAAACAAAACTACCATACCATTAATAAAAATTGACACTAACGACTAGTGATTAATAAGCAAAATAATAGCAAACGAACAAACGTCGTGACTTAAGTCCAGACTAGCTATTTTTATACCACATAGTTTAAAAAACCTCTACTCTTAGTGATCATCATTCAACTGTCCATCTATAGATTGACAGTTGAATGATGAGGTTCTCTGTCTGTCTGTCTGTCTGTCTGTCTGTCGGCGAGAATTTTTGTAATTTGTAAACGTAAGGGGCAGGTAATTACTATTTACTTAATTTTTCAAGTCAGCGTTGATAATTTTTGTATACTTTAGAATTAGGTTTGGAAACTATTACTTACTTTATTTAGATTAATAACATTAGATAGCATATAAATAAAGTAGAAAGAAATTTCAAGGCGAGACTGCGATTCGAACACACAACGTGTTAAATATCTTACTTAATATATTACTTTTTCAACTTCTTTATATACTGTTATCAAAACTCGTTTTAGACTAATTTTTCAACTGTATTTCTTTTTAAAATCTTTAAAATCACTAATAGTAACCTTTATCACCACACGGACTTAGGGTTAATGAATAGATTTTTTTTTACTTAACTTTGTAAGTTTTTATACTAAAGTTTGACATTAACTATTACAATTTTGTGGAGGGCTCCAATTTTATAATATTAACTTAAGTGATGAAAAGTAATTGATTTATTTTTCAACAATACCCAAGATTTGTTATCCTTATCCTAAAAAAACCCAGAAAACATATAGTCGTCATCTTTATAAACAATTGAAAACGATGCTAGGACAACTCGCATTACATAATTTTCCAGTTAGAAGACGGTTAAAAACGTGAGTTAACATTCTTCCATAAATAGCCTCTTACTTTATTTGTTTATAAATGGGCCTATATTTTCCCGTCTAGTTTTCAATTCGGCTTTTCACTTGAACGATGAAAAGTTTCCTATGAACTTACTGTTTTTTGTGTAGTTTTTTTTTTCAGAGAATTAACAAAAACGTCTGTATTTTTCCAGGAATTAACCAAAAAGTCTGGATTTTTTAAGGAATTAACCAAAAAGTCTGCATTTTTTAAGGAATTAACCAAAAAGTATGCATTTTTTAAAGAAATTAACCAAAATGTCTGCATTTTTTAAGGAATTAACCAAAAAGTCTGCATTTTTTAAGGAATTAACCAAAAAGTCTGCATTTTTTAAGGAATTAACCAAAAAGTATGCATTTTTTAAAGAAATTAACCAAAAAGTCGTCATTCTTTAAGGAATTAACCAAAAGTCTGCAGTTTTTAAGGAATTAACCAAAAAGTCTAGATTTTTTATCGAATTAACCAAAAAGTCTGTATTTTTAAGGAATTAAGCAAAAAGTCTTGATTTTTTTATAGAATTAACCAAAAAGTCTGAATTTTTAAGGAATTAACCAAAACGTCTGCATTTTTTAAAGAAATTAACCAAAAAGTCTGCATTTTTTAGGAATTAACCAAAAAGTCTGCATTTTTTATCGAATTAACCAAAAAGTCTGCATTTTTTAAGGAATTAACAAAAAAGTCTTGATTTTTTTATAGAATTAACCAAAAAGTCTGCATTTTTAAGGAATTAACCAAAAGTCTGCATTTTTTAAGGAATTAGCCAAAAAGTCTTGATTTTTTATAGAATTAACCAAAAAACTGCATTTTTTAAGGAATTGACCAAAAAGTCTGTATTTTTTTTAAGGAATTAACCAAAAAGTCTTGATTTTTTTTATAGAATTAACCAAAAAGTCTGCATTTTTTAGGAATTAACCAAAAAGTCTGCATTTTTAAGGAATTAACCAAAAGTCTGCATTTTTTAAGGAATTAGCCAAAAAGTCTTGATTTTTTATAGAATTAACCAAAAAACTGCATTTTTTAAGGAATTGACCAAAAAGTCTGTATTTTTTTTAAGGAATTAACAAAAAAGTCTAGATTTTTTAAGGAATTAGCCAAAAAGTCTAGAGAAGAAAAAATACTGCTACAATTGCACATCAACAACATTTATTTAATGCCGAAGCACAATACCTATTAGAATCGATTCATTTCATACGCTTCATTGAACACAAGTTGCTTGTTTTACACATAACAGGGGGGGGGTGCTTATGAAAACGAATAAAGACTAAGGTACGGCGAAAAAAGAAAGAAAGTTGAAAAATGAAGGAAACAAGAAAATTGATGATATTTCTATAACCACACTCACTATCTTCCTCCTCCAACCACTTCTCGTCTCAGTCACTTTTCCAGCACCATCTAACAGATCCCATGTGTAAAGCAGCAAGCGAGCAAAATTATCAGTGTTTTGGTATTATATAGATTTATTTCAATAAAGAAAATATTTTATATACTAATTTTCGAACTGATGTTTCTCTACTTCTTCTTCAGGTCGACAATTATCTTCCTTTGTTATAGATCTCTCGCAATTATAACCAGAAAAGATCATATGCAACGGTCTCTCCAAGACAGGACTATGGTAAACATAAACTTTCAATTCCGTAACTAAACACGCAAACGCTAGTCTTGTTTTAATCTCTTGCTCAAGATGGTTGACTCCCTTTTTATGTCAATGTAAAATTCTTCTCTAAAGTGGGCGGATTTATAATTGTTTACATTTGCATAAAGGGGGAAACTAATTGGAAGAAAACTATTTAAAGACACTTTTAGCGCGTATGAGAGGGGACTTATCTTCATTTTTAATGTTGGACATAGAAAAACTTATTCTAAATAGAAATATAATGTGTGGATTTTTGTCAAACTCTAAATTCTGCTCTATTGCTATGTCTCGTTTTGTCCCCCCCTTTATTTATGAATAAGCCCATCATAACATATGATACCACATGGAATACAACTTGAGAATCGTAATAACCCTGTGTACCTTGGCGTTACCCTGTACGGCACCCTCTCATTCAGGGAACATGTAAAGAAGACAAAAATGAAAGTCAGCTGCCGGAACAAAATCCTACGGAAACTGATCAACTCCAAGTGGGGAGCCACATCACACACACTGAGATGTACTGCCTTAGCCCTGTGCTATTCCTCTGCGGAGTATGCTTGTCCTGTTTGAAAGAGATCAACGCATGCCAAAAAATAAGACTCAGCATTGAACATCACCTGTCGCTTGATCAGTGGCTGCTTGAAGCCCACCAACCTGAACAACCTGCATCTTCTCACTGGCATTGCTCTTTCAGATGTGAGACGGTCAGTTGCCAGCCGAGTAGAGACAACAAAGGATACCAGTGATGAACGCCATCTTCTTCATGGACGTGAACCAACAGTACAACGACTGAAGTCAAGGAGAAGCTTCTTCAGCCATGTCGAACTCCTAACAACATCTCAAGAATAGACCAGACTACAGCTGTGGACCAGACGGCTAGAAGATAGCCCCCTCATATTGACATGAGAATCCCTGCTTCTGAGGAACTCCCACCCGGTTCAGAGGCACCCTGGCTCCAGTGGAAAATACTAAACCGCCTGAGAACGGGAATGGGGCGATCAAAAGTTGCTATGAGTAGATGGGGTTACAAAACTGACCCAACCATCTGTGAATGTGGAAAGGAGGACCATTCGATGCAACACTGCCTGGTCTGTCCCTTACTGCCCAATCGGTGTAGTTTGTAAGATCTTGCAGAGTACAACACTATTGCAAAGGACTGCATAAAAAAGTGGGAAACTGTCATAAACACTATACCTGTCACATGGTCATAGTTAAATTAAGTCTGGGTCTGGTGTTGGCACATACATTAAATTCTGAAATCCACAAAACCAGAACAAAAGCGGTGGGTCTCAAAACAAACAAGTGAGTGACATAATCGGTTGGTGCTGTCTTAATGACTAACATGGTGGACCCACTCGACATTCTGCAATGTTGAACCCTATAATGTCAGGAACAGGAATATCACGAACCCAAAACGGGTAAGTAACCCCTTTAATTGCAGGTACGACGATGACAAGGACCAAACATAGGTAAGTAGAAATGATTAACTTGAAATATTACGGTATTGTTTAGTCAATTTGGTAAAAAAAATAAAAATGCGAAACAAAAATGAAAAACAAAAAAACTGCCGGGCAACGCCAGATAGTAGTACATATTATATGTAATTTTCACATACCAAAAATGAATCCTTTACTAACCCTAACCCTAACTCTAACCCTAACCCACACAAATAACTGCTTTGCGGAATGAGGAGTGCGATAACGTGGAATTAACGATGTGGTTAACGATGTAGATTGATAAGGATGTCCGGTTTCTTCCAGTTGGGAAGGTACGGATATCTAAATGGGTGGAGCGAGAGTTAAGTGGGAATGAATGTAAGAACATCTATCCTTCAATGATTAAGGTGAGTAATTGTAGGCGCGAGGGTGAAGGGGGCCAGGGGATTAACCCCACATCTTCGAAGTTATGCAACAATAAGACATTGATGTTATTACTCAATAGTACACTTTCTATTCTGTAAAGAGCGTTCGAATTTACTTACTAGATAGTCATAACCACCGTAGTCTGTTTATATTTACCTGTCCATCTATTCCAGGTTCTTCATATCTATCTATCTATCTATCTATCTATCTATCTATCTATCTATCTATCTATCTATCTATCTATTTCTCTCCATTTCCTGTCTATCTATCTATCTATCTATCTATCTATCTATCTATCTATCTATCTATCTATCTATCTATCTATCTATCTATCTATCTATCTATCTATCCCAGGTTCTTCATATCTATCTATCTATCTATCTATCTATCTATCTATCTATCAATCTATCTATCTATCTATCTATCTATCTATTTCTCTCCATTTCCTGTCTATCTATCTATCTATCTATCTATCTATCTATCTATCTATCTATCTATCTATCTATCTATCTATCCCAGGCTCTTCATATCTATCTATCTATCTATCTATATATCTATCTATCTATCTATCTATCTATCTATCTATCTATCTCAGGCTCTTCATATCTATCTATCTATCTATCTATCTATCTATCTATCTATCAATCCACCCATATATCTATCTATCCATCTATCTATCTATTCATTTATCTATCTATCTATCTATCTATCGACTTATCTATCTATCTATCTATCTATCGATATATCTATCTATCTATCTATCTATCTATCTATCTATATATATATATATATATATATATATATATATATATATATATATCTTCCATCTATTTATTTATCTATCTATCTATCTATCTCTATCTCTTTTCCGGTTCTCTGGGGTTAATCGATGGAGTATGGATCCGAGAGTTCTTTCTATTCGGCCATTTAAAACGTTCAGTGAATCGGTATTCGAAATCAACGGATGTCTGGAGATGGTTTTGTCACAAAAGACAATTTCCGCCATAGCATACGAAACAAACTCTTTTTCTTTTAAAGAAGTTACTAGTGACGAGACGATTCCAAAATGTTCCCGATTCCGATACAATTACCGATTCTGTTCTAAATTCTCGATTCCGATACAATTACCGATTGCGATTACGATTCTTTTAAATTTTCTAAATATTCAATTAAAAGATTTGTTGCCTGTTTTTAATTTTCAAATTACTGTAAAACCTCCACGTAATTTCCGTATATATTTTTGCAAAAGTAAAAATATATACTTGGGGGGGGCGTAGATTACACGTGTATATCTTTCTAAATAATGCTTTTCAAATATTTTGCTTGTATTTGATTGGAAACTGTGAGACAACCAAAGATGCATTGCTCTTTAAAAACAAAAGCCGATTTGCATTAGTTCGTCGTTAGTTGACAAAATGCTACTTGAACTTTTTCATAAACAATTGAAAATAGTCGACGATTGGTATGCAATAGAAGAAGACGGTGGAGAAACCGAATAGTTAACAAAGCCCCCTCCCCATATTAAGAATAAGTTTATAAATAATAATGTTACTATTTAGAACACCATTCTTAACGCGTGTAGGACGGTGGGTGAGTGGGGCAGCTTTCTTAACTATTCTGTGCCTTCCCTCTCTCAAAAGATGGGCATATTTTTTATATTTTAATTAATTTTAATAATTTAAACCTAAATTCTAAAAGAAATCGTTTTTCTTTTTCAGTATTTTCGCACATAATTGCCTAAAAAAAGTAGAATCTCATTTTTAGAGTGGGGTACTTTTAAATGTAGATACCATTTCTTGTTTTAATTTGACAAACTTCTAAATGTGTTCTCTTTATGTATTATATCCAAGAGAGACGTTAATCTATATTTTTCACTTGTGTCAAAACCGGAAAAATACAATAAAACATTAATTATTTCAGAGGATATATACGCGGTGACCATGAAAATTTTAAAAAATTCCTGAGCGTTTTAAATCTTTTAATATCCAACTGTAAACTCTTTGAAAGGCGTCATATAGACGTTTTGAAAATAGGTGCAAAAAGAAATTTCACCATTTCGAAAGGTTTGATAATGCAAGTGAACTCTAGAATATTTACTTTATTTGGCATAATTTACCAATAAAAAATTAATTAGATTTCGAGAGTCAATGTTACATCTTGGAAGGGGATTCCTAACCTGCGGTCCTGTGACCCTTTGTCTTATGTTGTAAATAAGCAATTTTCTAATAAATACAGCGTTTTTGGAATCGGAGAATAGGCTCAAATTCTTCTGATTCAGATACCCCAAAATATTCCGATTTTTTCGATTCCCGATTCCGATTCGTATTAATCGTCCCAACACTAGAAGCCACCAACAATTACTTTTATAATTTATATATGCAGTACGGACTTTCAGCAGAAAATAATTTCCAAATGTGGGAGGGGTGTGTCCAATTTATAGAAATAACCCCTCAAGAAGATGAGAATCCGAAAGTGATTGAGATTGATGAAAATAATTTTTTTCATCACAAATACCATCGAAGCCAGTGGCGACGGAGTCATTAGGTGTTTGGCGCCATCGATAGAGATTCTGGTCGCTTTTGTTGAATGAAAATGGCGGACCGGAAAAGAAAGACTCTTATGCCGATAATCCGAAAGTGATTTTACTCGGAACACGAATAATTAGCGATGGTTGGCGCATATATGCCAACATCTCATATATGACATATACAGCCATGATGGAGTGGTCCACAAAAGGAATTGATGGAGAGTAGAAAGTGGACTTTGGGTTTATTGTGTCCTTTAGTTCTCGCATTTCATGACCGATGTTTCTGACAAAGGGGGAAGAATTACTGTTTTCTGGGGCGGAATCTATCCATCTAACACTTATCGTTGACTAGTTTTTTTAGCTTGAAGTAGTAATCTTTAGCTCCTTACATCAAGTGGTTCCATGCCTTGTCTGGAGCGATTTCTAAAAAAAAAAAAAAAAAAAAAAAAAAAAAAAAAAAAAAAAATAATAATAATAATAATAATAATAATAATAATAACAATAACAATAACAATAACAATAACAATAACAATAACAATAACAACAACAACAACAACAATAACAATAACAATAACAATAACAATAACAACAATAACAATAACAATAACAATAACAATAACAATAATAATAATAATAATAATAATAATAATAATAATAATAATAACAATAACAATAACAATAACAATAACAATAACAATAATAATAATAATAATAACAATAACAATAACAATAACAATAACAATAACAATAACAATAACAACAATAATAATAATAATAATAATAATAATAATAATAATAACAACAACAACAACAACAACAACAACAACAACAACAACAACAATAATAATAATAATAATAATAATAATAATAATAACAATAACAATAACAATAACAATAACAATAACAATAACAACAATAACAATAACAATAACAATAACAATAACAATAACAACAATAACAATAACAATAACAATAACAATAACAATAACAATAATAATAATAATAATAATAATAATAATAATAATAACAATAACAATAACAATAACAATAACAATAATAATAATAATAATAACAATAACAATAACAATAACAATAACAATAACAATAACAATAACAACAATAACAATAACAATAACAATAATAATAATAATAATAATAATAATAATAACAATAACAATAACAATAACAATAACAATAACAATAACAATAACAATAATAACAACAACAACAACAACAACAACAACAACAACAACAACAACAATAATAATAATAATAATAATAATAATAATAATAATAATAATAATAATAATAATGATGATGATTATTTCGCGTTAATAAAAACTCTACATTCTAATGCTATTTTGCTCAATAATAACTCCTCTCCCAAATATGGTTGGATTGTAGAAATGATTGTGAGTATTATTAACGATTTCATAGGTCGAAATATGGGAAGGTGTCATCCTTTACTTAAAGGAGATTATGTTAGACTGAAGAGTTCTTATTCAAGGGACATTATCTTGAACAAGTGCGACAACCTATCACATTACTTTATTGCATAAATAATTCATGAAAATATGACAACGTTTGAATTCAAAATGTGAAAGATTCGTTTTTTAATACCGAATAACAATCGACTTGATGGGATCTTTTAATTGGTTTTCGATGGCCGACATTAACATCGATATGCCAAAGAAACATCAAAGATTCATTTGCATAATTTATTCTAAAACTTAATTTGTTGTCAGTCGGAAATGGCATTTCACATCAAAGCATTTCGCATGCAGCATCTCACAGGCCGTGTCTGTCGATTGGTCGGTCACACTTTTCTTGAAAATAGCATTTTTATCGATAGACGTGCAGATTGGATGGACGCATCTTATCTTAGATGCGTCCGAGGATTTTAATGAGCGGCTCTGTCATTCTTTTGGTCTGTCAGCTTTAAATTTGTTTAGCTTTAGTTTCAAATCACATTTTTGGTCTGTCATACTGAAGTTTGAATAAGAATATTCGTTGGTCTAATAAGCTTATTTTTTAAATATCAATGTCGTTCGTCTGCAGAGCTTAAGTCTGATATAGAATTTTCCTTAGTCTGTTAAGTTTGAAATAGCATTTTTGTTGATCTGTCACGTTTAAGTTTAAAATAGTATTTTCATTGGTCAGTCTTAAGTTTGAAAAGCAATTTCCGCCGGACTGTCACGATTAAGTTTGAAATAGTATTTTTGTTGGTCAGTCACACTGAAGTTTTCAATAGTATTTTTGTTGGTCAGTCACACTGAAGTTTTAAATAGTATTTTTGTTGGTCAGTCACACTGAAGTTTTAAATAGTATTTTTGTTGGTCAGTCACACTGAAGTTTTAAATAGTATTTCTGTTGGTCAGTCACACTGAAGTTTTAAATAGTATTTTTGTTGGTCAGCCACACTGTAGTTTTAAATAGTATTTTTGTTGGTCAGTCACACTGAAGTTTTAAATAGTATTTTTGTTGGTCAGTCACACTGAAGTTTTAAATAGTATTTTTGTTGGTCAGCCACACTGTAGTTTTAAATAGTATTTTTGTTGGTCAGTCACACTGAAGTTTTAAATAGTATTTTTGTTGGTCAGCCACACTGTAGTTTTAAATAGTATTTTTGTTGGTCAGTCACACTGAAGTTTTAAATAGTATTTTTGTTGGTCAGTCACACTGAAGTTTTAAATAATATTTTCGTTGGTCACTCACACTGAAGTTTTAAATAGTATTTTCGTTGGTCAGTAACACTGAAGTTTTAAATAGTATTTTCGTTGGTCACTCACACTGAAGTTTTAAATAGTATTTTTGTTGGTCAGTCACACTGAAGTTTTAAATAATATTTTCGTTGGTCACTCACACTGAAGTTTTAAATAGTATTTTTGTTGGTCAGTAACACTGAAGTTTTAAATAGTATTTTCGTTGGTCACTCACACTGAAGTTTTAAATAGTATTTTTGTTGGTCAGTCACACTGAAGTTTTAAATAGTATTTTCGTTGGTCACTCACACTGAAGTTTTAAATAGTATTTTTGTTGGTCAGTCACACTGAAGTTTTAAATAGTATTTTTGTTGGTCAGTAACACTGAAGTTTTAAATAGTATTTTTGTTGGTCAGTCACAGCGAAGTTTTAAATAGTATTTTTTGTTGGTCAGTCACACTGAAGTTTTAAATAGTATTTTTGTTGGTCAGTCACACTGAAGTTTTAAATAGTATTTTTGTTGGTCAGTCACACTGAAGTTTTAAATAGTATTTTTGTTGGTCAGTCACACTGAAGTTTTAAATAGTATTATTATTGGTCAGTCACACCGAAGTTTTAAATAGTATTTTTGTTGGTCAGTCACACTGAAGTTTTAAATAGTATTTTTGTTGGTCAGTCACACTGAAGTTTTAAATAGTATTTTTGTTGGTCACTCACACTGAAGTTTTAAATAGTATTTTTGTTCGTCAGTCACACTGAAGTTTTAAATAGTATTTTTGTTGGTCAGTCACACTGAAGTTTTAAATAGTATTTTTGTTGGTCAGTCACACTGAAGTTTTAAATAGCATTTTCGTTTGTCAGTGACGATTATGTTTTAAATAGTATTCTCGTTGGTCGGTCACGGTTATTTTTTAAATAGCATTTCCATCAGTACGCGCGCAGATTGCAGAATGTCCGCCCTTTGTTGTCCTTCGCGAATTTTGATAATTACAAATGGCGTCTAAAAACAATCAGATAAAAATGGGCGCTGCTCTTCGTTTTTATCAGATCAAATTGCATTTTGGATTTTTTTTTGGTCAACGTCGAAATATTCAAGTTTCACTGACTTATCTCAGGAATGTTTTAATAAACGATTATGTGTCGAATATCAGCTGAATAAAACAAAACTACGAATATAAAATTAGAATATTTGATATATTATTTTTAATTATTGTATCATAATTAGCAACGTTGGTAGAGAATTTAAATTAATTCTCTGAGCAGGGGGAAGTGTTGCTAAAATTCACCGTGTAGTACGTTGACAATACCGCACGTGTTGTCAAGTAAAAGAGAGTTATGAATCACTCAGGGAATAATATACTTTATTTATTCATAGTTTGTCTACGAACAACTATGAAGATAATAATCGAGGCAAGTAATATAAAAAAGAAATTACATGCATAAATACATTGTTCCCATCCCATAAAAAATGCACAGATTATTCTTTTAATGGGTAAAAAGAAAACACATGCGAAGCAAGACTTACATTCTTTGGATGCGGCTTTTAAGTTAAGGGATAAGTTAGGAGACAAGATCCAAAGTAGATGTTGATTGTAGCACATCCAGCCATCAAATGAAGTGGAATACTGGTCTTAATTCTTAAAGCACGTGTTGGTACAAGAGTTGCCATGAGATTTCGTATTTGCGACAAGATTTAGGGACATATGATTTTTTACAAAGAGAATCTAAGAGCTTTTTACCAAGGAGAATAACTGTAGCCTAGTAAATAACTTCTTCCCCTAAAGGTAGATAACTCTGGTCCTTACACAAATAAAACGAAGAACAGTTTCTAGGGTCACGTTAGTAATAACTCACATTGTGAGGTTGTTGTTCGGTTGATAAACATGACGAAATTTGCTAACGTATCC
>OY744522.1:200538758-200556258 GCA_963556195.1 Sepiola atlantica
ATAAAACCATAAGTTGTATATATATATATATATATATATATATATATATATATATATATATATATATATATATATATATATATATATTAAATTAAAGTGGAAGTTCCTGTTTGTTCCTTTTTTTATCCATTTGTTTAGTTGGCGAGCCAACGATCTAATGTTGTGCTCCAGTGTGAATAAGAACGCGACATATTTGCAAAATTTGCAAACGGTTTCGAATCTCATAAGTTTAATTAAACATATCTCAAGAAAAAAGCTCTCTCTCTCTCTCTCTCTCTCTCTCTCTCTCTATATATATATATATATATATATATATATATATATATATATATATATATATATATATATATATATACAAACAAAGAAATCATTAACATCAGAACTGAAGGTCGAGCAAGTTCGTGAAAAAACATTTTCTAACCCTAACCCTAACTCTAACCTTAACCCTAAAGGTCGGTAAGAAAAACAAGTTTGGAAACTCATATTCTTCGAATGAAGGTTTGGCTTATTATTAGTAAATTATTGGAAATGGACACTGTTTTCTAATGAAATTGTCGCCGTAGTAACCCGACCTGCCCCCGTGTGATTACTTTTTATAGAGAAATGTAAAGGGACTGATCTAGGTTGCCCTTTTTCGTCTAGCATCGATTAACTCAATCAGAAAAACACTCCCTATACCCTAACCCGAACCCTAAACTCCCTATACCCTAACTCTAACCATAAACTCCCTATACCTAACCCTAACCCTACCCTTAAACTCCCTATACCCTAACCCTAAACTCCCTATAACCTAACCCTAACCCTAAACTCCCTATACCCTAACCCTAACCCTAACTTCCTATACCGTAACCCTAACCCTAACTCCAACCCTAACCCTAACTCCCTATACCCTAACCCTTACCCTAACCCTAACTCCCTATACCCTAACCCTAACCCTAACCCTAACCCTAACCCTAACCCTAACTCCCTATAACCTAACCCTAACCTTAACTTCTGCATTGGATGATGCTACCGTAGAAAAGCTACAATGTGTTTGACAAGAGCTTAATTATATGAACGTCGTCGTCTCTTTCTTCATGAATATATGAACAACATGTGCGTATGCGCGTTTGTTCGTGCGTTCACTTCATTGGCCACAATCATCCCACACGTTGTGCCGGTCCAAAGATGTTGTTTGATCTCGTTTCAATGCTGTGACAAATACTCTCATGCCAAGTAAAAGCCATAAGTCAAATTTATGAAAAAATAACAAATTTATTTGCTGAATGTTACAAAAGATACCCGTGTTACTAAGTGGAATGGCAGAGTTTAAAAATGAGATCTCTATATCCCGGCGAGGTGGAAAGAAGTCTCCCACAGTCTTTGGCGAAGAGATCCAGATGGGTAATCGTGTATCCATGGATGCCAAACTTCAACTGTTCCTAGATGTCCCAGCAAACCTCCAAACTTCCTGTCATGTCCGGTAGGCCAACTCTTACCCCTCCAGTCTCCTTCTTCTTGTTGACCGGGTCTTTTCACTGGTCATCGGTGGGTCACCCATGCACTTAGCCACTTAAGATCTCAACCTGAGATAACTGTCAGACAGAGAACTATCATGGCGACAATCTATGAACATACCTGAATTGGTCCAGACTTTTATGAGACACCTAATTCACCTCCGAAGCGAAATATTCTTCTGGGGTGGCCTCAAACTAAACCAAAGATATTTTCACTTTATTTTGTGCCCCACCCTTTATCTCTGGTCGAGCATCTAACATTTGCAACGTCCACGATTCATATACATCACTAAAGAAAATTCAGCCTACTGCATTTTCACAATTACAGATTTGACTGGTGTCGTGTCACGGGCGCTGAACATATTGAATACTTATGAAATCGAACCCAAAGATGTTTAACACGTAAACTGCTCAATTTTATTGGATTAGACTTCGTAGTTTTCAAGATAATTGCTTTTCAAATGATATCAACATTTGGGGGAGGGGTGGGGGCACGCTGTACAATTAAAATATCAAATTACGCCCGATATTTAGTAATATATATCGGGCAGAACCAAGTTGAATATATGGTTTTGTCCTCGATAAATGTGGTCCAATTTCTCATGTGATAAACATTAATTACATTAATTGTGAACTCTCTGATATCTATACAATAATACACTAAGCCAATTTCATGTTCGTACCTTATCAGCCCCCATCCTTTTTTGAAAAGATGAGATCGCCCGATCGTCGAAAATACAAACAAAAAAGTAATGGTGTTTTCTTCGTATTTGGCTACGATCAAAGTGTAGTATCTGTTCTGTCCAAAGATGTACAATAATATTGTGGGGTCTCTGTTCGAGAATGGACTATTTCACTAACTCTTACGAGGATTTTGGAGATAGACCCCCATATGAAGATATATTTTGAAACAACATTAACTAGAGTAGTCAGATAAGTTTGAACAAAGGTGGTACAAAAATTAACGTGAGGGCTTCGTTCACGTCGGGCGTCCATAGAATGCGCAGTAGATACAGGATAGAACTGTGGAATTTCTATGGGTCTCGCTAGTCTGTAAAGCTATAAGCTTGTACATTCGTTCGTACGTACGTTGTCACCTTTCACCCCGATTAAATAAAATAAGATCCAGTGTCGATTTGTGCTAAAATTACGATTTTACGCATTTGAAAATAAATTGTCCAAGAATCAAAGAAAACGCCATAAAAAGAATTGTGTCGCGTCATCGTCGACGTAATGACATTTATAAACATTTATCTGAAGGGCATTTAGCTGATAATTATTTTAACGGTAACAAAGTGATTATTTATTTTTAAAAGATTGGAATAAATAACTCAAAACGTGTTATTTATTTAAAAGCAGAAAAGAAAAACGGTAGGAAAGAAACCGTGCAATTCCCACTGGCTTTTGCAACTCTATGCAATAATACACTGAGGTATTTCGTGGTCGTACCTACTATACCGTAATAACCTAATTATTACGGTATTGTTTGGATATTAAATTATTAACGCTTTTTGTTTCTATTGGTAACCTTAAGTGGGGGGAGTTTAAAATCTCTCCTTAAAAAAATGTCTCTTTTAAAAGATTTTCAAGTGGTCTTAAAGTTTTGATCAGGAGTGTGTATATATATATATATATATATATATATATATATATATATATATATATATATATATATATATATATATATATATATATATATATATATGAGTATATGAAAGGATAAAAATAATCCGACGGTATGAAATTAAAAATGGAAAAGCGGAAGACCTTTTCGCTCAACGTTTCGCCCAAATTTCACGTGGGCTTTGTCAAGAGCGGACGAAGAATACAAAAATGACAATTTTGTCATTTTTGTATTCTTCGTCCGCTCTTGACAAAGCCCACGTGAAATTTGGGCGAAACGTTGAGCGAAAAGGTCTTCCGCTTTTCCATTTTTAATTTCATATATATATATATATATATATATATATCAATTGAATGACATATAAAAATGAGAAATTTATCAGATTTTATTAAAGTTCAAAAACAAGGAGTGATATTGCGTCCTTAATTCATGAGTTTTCAAAGACAATGTTCTCCTCAGAGGACCATTACCGCAATAACCTTATCTACAGTAATGTCATTGCGGTAATGGTCCTCTGGGGAGAAAATTTTCTTTGAAAACTCATGAATTAAGGACGCAATATAACTCCTTATTTTTGAACTTTAATAAAATCTGATTAATTTCTCATTTTATTATGTCATTCAATTAATATTATTGCTCTATACACTATATTGAGCTTTGTTTTTATCCTGATAGTCTACTGGTTAAAAATATTATTTATATCTTTAAAGCATTATCTTACTCTCTCTCTCTCTCTCTCTCTCCCTCCTCTCTCTCTCTCTCTCTCTCTCTCTCTCTCTCTCTCTCTCTATATATATATATATATATATATATATATATATATATATATCTTTTTATTGAAAGTTCAGATAAGCCATGCCGAAATAGGCATAATAATCAGTAATACACTTTGTGTCTCCGTTCAATCTATATTTAAAACTAAGGGAGCTAATTCAGTATGTATTCAAGCGAAATCACACGTACGCATAATGGGCATCGAACCTAAAGTATTAGATAAGTCGACAACTTTTGTTGTTGTTATTGTTGTTTTTTTTTTCAAGTGAATCTAATCATAACAACAGTTGTAGGTAAATTAAAAACTAAACTGTGGAGAAGAAATCATGTTGGACTTGTCACTGCGTACTTAGGCCCCTAGCTACCTTCGTCCCTATCTACCTATGCCCTCACCTGCGTCCTACCTACATTCATCACTACTTACCTTCGCCACTAAGTAGCTACGCCCTACTTACCTATGCCATACCTACGCCCGACCTACATTCATAACTACCTACTTGCGTCACTACCTAGCGACATTACATGCTACGCCATCTTGACTCCGGGGAATTCCTTACAGCTATAGGTAGTGTTTACGTTAATACCTAACTTAATAGACCCCGCACTTTTTTTTTTGCCCTAGCTCCCGACTCTGTTCACATCGCCACAGCGTTGTATCACTGCGCACGTTTTACAAGTACTTCCACGGAATGTACTCAGATGAACTTATTGCACGCGTATCCCTCTCAGCGTAGATACTCTCGACCCATCCGACTAGCAGCAAAATCTCACCCCTTCACTGTAAAGATCCCGAGATGCCGGAAGTTTTTCTACTCTAAGAGCTTCTTTATTTGTCGTTGGAATTCCCTCCCCGCTCACTGTTTCCCGACCGTACTAATATAGAGAAATGTAAATGTAATGTAAACAAACATCTTGCTGCCCAACTCCCCACTTAGGTTCCCCCTCCCCTTATAAATCTGGCTCCCCTATCACAGTAGACCCTTACGTTTCAGTGGCAATATGCCTTGTTTGGACTGAAAACAGATATACCTACATCAGTACCTATCTACGTTGCTATCTGTTATCGTCTATTATGCTGACTTTACATCGGTTGGCTCTTTATAGCAACATATGGACCAAACTACTTTCTTTTTTTATGGAAATCGCTCCAGACAAGGCATGAAGCCACTTGATGTAAGGAGCAAAACATATATATACTTCAAGGTCAAAAACTAACCAACGATAAATGTTAGATGGATGGACTCCGACATCAACAACAGCAATTCTTCCTCCTTTGTCACAAACGTCGCTCATGGATTGTGAGGATTAAACGACAAAATAAGGGAAGCGAGAGTTACGAAGCTGCGGAAAGTAAACCGAAAGTTCACCTTCTGCTCCCCTAGCATGACTACCTACTTTGATATTCTCTACAATATACATGGGTATCGCTCGTTTATTTAACAACACCATTACTACGACAGACTGTTTCTTCCCTATGGTAGGATGTATTTGAGTCTCGAATACAATTTCTTTCTTTCTTCAATGGAGAATCATTTTCTTTTCGTCAATGGACGACTTAACTATGTTATTGTTTGATTTTTCTTATAGTCTTTGCTTTATTTATTTTTTTTTGCGAGATTCCAGAACTGGAATTGGTTGGTCTGGTGGAGTATCCAGCTTAGTGGCTTCACTTGTGGTATCATCACTAAGATCTGACACTTAGCATTAGCTAGTTTTTTTACCTTTAAGTCGTATTTTTTAGCTCCTTACATCAAGTGGCTTCGTGCCTTGTCTGGAGCGATTTTCATAAAAGTAAAGTAAAGAAAAGAAATAGGATTAGGTACATCGTTACTTTGTGACCCTTTCGACCGACTGTCATTCGTACTAATATTTTCGATCGATATTTATTCCATAATTGCCGAATTTTCCTACTTTGCCAAAATCGCCGAATTTTCCTACTTTGCCAAAATTGCCGAATTTTCCGTTGCCAAATTTTCCGTTGCCTAATTTTCCGTTGTCGAATTTTCCGAGTACTATAAACTAATGGTTGTGGCCCCTCGTCCGAATGTCGTTGGTACCAACATGGTGGCATGCTGCTAGGAAATTATGGCGAAGGGTTAACTCAACATGTCTAGTAAATAAAACTGGAAATGAAATGAAATGGATATATTAGAGGTCACCAGCGAGCAAGTGTCCACTTCGCATATATGGCGTTTTGTGAATGAACGAAGGAAGGGAATAACTACAACAAGAATAGTATTTAGTGAATTAACAAGTGAAGGAAAACATTATTAATTAACAAAACATTTTATAATTAACAACCAATTTATTTTAGATAAGACATTTGTAAAGCTATCAGTTTACATGGAATATAAGAGTTCGTTTTAATGAGTGAAGTGTTCTTTGTTAAGTTTATTCAAACGCGTGTTCTTTGTTAGAAATTGTTCATCGTAATTAGGCGAACACGAAGGAGTACAGATGTGTATGTCTATTTGTTAGTGCGTAAATCATAGAGCGTATGTGTGGTTATGTGATCTGTGTGTGTAGTTTTTTTTTACCTTGTCTATTACTGTGTATGTGCGCGCGGTGCAAGGATAGCTTCTGCGTACTTCTGAAGTGTCCCAAAAGGCCGAGCGAGAGCGTACTTCTTGTGCGTTCTTTCGTAGTCCGTCTGCTGAAAAGAGTAAAGATGCAAACTCTCTCCGTTCTTTTATAGGGGTCACGAAGTTCGCGTTGATTATCAACGTGCCAGTTTCTGATTGGCTGGAGTCTTCAGTTAACACGTTTTCTGCGACTCTTCCTTTGTCTCTAGCGAATGACAAAGAAAGCGTATCCAAACTACGCAAAGAAAGAAAGGGAGTTGCAATTCACGCCATTTGCTTTTTAGCGTTCGTTCGGATCGCATTTTATCTACCACAACTTCACTTACTATAACATAGTGCGTCGCCATGGCGAGGAGAACTTTTTTCTCTTTTCATTCTCGGCGACATGCTGCCAGATTTTCATTTTTATTAGAATATTTTATCAGAGTTTATTTCAAACGGAATTGCCATCATGTCAGAGTGTTCTTGGTAATCCTTGCACAGAGAGACTGATGCCACTCTAGTATCCATTCAAACTCTCTCCACCATGTACTTGTCTATGTCATTACCTAGGTTATCTTTTGTGATAATTCTCAAAGCTCTTCGAAAACTCTTTGTTTACATTTTTTACCATCGATGTAATCATGATCTCCTTGGATTGCGTCGACCCGCGAATACGGTGAACTTGTATCTCTATGACGTTAGATATGTGTATATGATTATATATTTGTATGTACAGAATTCACTTCTAAACTAATTAACCGATCATTATGAATTTTCGAACTATATTTATTTAAAATTAACTTTGTGGAAAGGGGGTCAAAAAAGGATGTGGAAGCCCTTCGTGGAAATTGTGAAATTGTAACATTAGGTATTAGACATCAATTAATGAATATTCCAACATTTAAGGGGTTTTTTCTTGGAGTGTTTTAAAGGGGGTTCAGAGGTCATCATATGAACACAACCACCCATTTGGAAATAAAAAATATTTCAAATTTGCATTGAATTTGATCCATAGCCATGAGACACCAATTAAGCAACATTTTCCGAATTTAAATTTCTTCTTAAGACCCCTTAAGCTTTAAATTTTAGACATTTTCTAGAATAAAAATGATGTAATGGATTTTGATCAAAACTGGAATAAAGATTCTAGATATAAGGTTTAGTATAATCATATCTTCATTTTAATCTTCGTAAGGGAACTTAAAAGTGGTGCAAAACTGTTTTGTTCGGGGAATTTATTCTATCCTTTCTTGGGACGGGTTATGTATATAAGTCATATTGTTATGTATTTATATATATATGATGTATCACGCTTATCTTTTAGTCGACAGTCGTGTTTGCGTATGTAATACCATTAAATAAACGGTTAAATTGTATTATTATTAATGTCGTATTTAGTGGCTTTCATTGTTATATTAGGAGTTAGGAGTAAATAGAGTCAGTTCAGAGAAACTGTCGACCAATAGAAGAGTCTATCAGACATGTGTGCGCAGTATATGATGCATGGAAGTGAAACCTGGCCAGTGAGGGTTGAAGATATGCGTTGCATGGAGAGAAAATATATGAGAATGATACGATAGATGTGTAATGTGATCTTTAAAGACAGGCTTAGATCTGATCACCTCAGAGGAAGATTAAATCTGGGCAGTATAGGGAGATTAAATCTGGGCATTATAGGGAGAGGTTTGACTATGTTGAAAGAATGGAAGAGAGTTCTTGTGTTAGTAGATGTAGAATAGTTGAGGTAGCAGGTCCAGTTCACAGGAGAAGGCGAAGACGAACATGAAAGGAACTGATAAAAATGGACTTGAGAGTAAGAGGGACTAGTAAAGACCTGGGCGAAGATAGGTTAGGTTGGAAGTCAATTTCTTAAAACCGACCAACGCATACCAGAATGTAACGCGGACGTTAAATCGATGATGCTGATGCCGATGCCGATGCTGCTGCTGCTGCTGCTGCTGCTGCTGCTGCTGATGATGATGATGATGATGATGACGACGACGACGACGACGACGACGACGATGACGACGACGACGACGACGACGCACGTATGCTTGTATGGTCACATGTTATTATCTTGGTATCTCGTATACTAGACCTGAACAAATTTATTATTATATATTTGAGTTTACATTACCATAGCTGCATTCATAGGGCGTTGCCCGGGATCTTTTTACTTCTATTTTTTATATTTTATTTGTTTGTTTGTTTTAACTATGTCGTTTGCCAAATTAGTTTAATAGGATTTTGAAAGTTAAATTGAATTAGTACGATATCGTTTGATCATTAAATTCTTTATTGAACGAAATTTTGATAAAACTACTACTACTACTCGTTGTTAAGGTAATGTTTTAATCTTTATTTATAGAAGGGTTCGATGTAAATAGGTTCCAACATTTTCAATCATTTAAATACATGAGGATTTGTTAAGAATTTTAAAGCCAGTTTAAATGGATTCATATTCGACGGTTGCTTCCGAATTATTTTTTTCTTAAATAGGATTTGTTAAAAGTTCGTTTTAGTAATATACGCTATTGCAGTTTTCGTTTTCAATAAATAATTGATTCATAATAAATATATAAAAAAATAATATTGCGTGGAGGCGAGAAACACAGATACGCAAGAAGTGGGTATTTGCCCTTCTTTCTCACAAAAAACAAAGTGTGACACAAGGCCCATCCTTTAACATGAGTAATCCGGAATCCACGCCCTATCCGAAAAGTTTATAAAAATAACGTGTATTAGATCTGTCTGCATTTCCTAGTAACGGCGCCTCAGGTGACCCGCAATAAACCAATTACCCCATCCCGAGAAGGATCTCCCAAAGGCCAATTTTAGCCCGAAGGTTGGGAACCAAAGATTCGTGTGGGCCGAAGTGGTCACACAATATCTTAATCTAGAGAAGATATAGGAATATGATGTGAGGTGGGCACTGATAAGATTGGGCCTAGCCCCACTTTCACACAGACACACATATGTAATTCCTATTTACTTGCCTCTTCACGAAGTTAGACACAAGATCAGCTTTTAAGGTGAGGAACATCCAGCTCCCAAAATGGGGCATTCTGGATTGGGATTCTAGAAGGATTTCTCCACTGACAGAGGAGAGAAAAGATGAAGTGTAGTATCAGAACAGATACTACACATCGCTCCTAGCCAAAATCTACACGTGCCGCTCGCAACTTTTTGGTGTTAATGCACCAGTTAAGATCAGATTCCCTTGGTGTCACGACCACAACACTGACCATTTTAAAGCTACTGCCTTGCCTCTTAAAACTACAAGTGTAAACGGAACCACTTGCGGGCGGGAAATAATGTTAATAGCCGAGGAAACTGTTAAGGAGGAAGTTGACCGAACTTCACATTCTATTATCATTCCCCTCTCTCTCTCTCTTCTCTCCTTCTCTCTCCTTCTCTCTCCCTCTCGCTCTATCTCTCTCCCTCTCTCTCACGCACACACGCACACACGCGCACACACGCACACACGCACACACACACACACACACACACAATTAAAGAGTCGTCAAGAACCCAGATAAAGCAGAATCGCTGTTTTGATTGGATGTCCGTGACACGAGCTGATTATTGGAAAAACCTGGTTTCAAGTATGATCTGCGACTAAGTTCACGAGACACGTGACGCTCAAAGTGTAGTGCCTGTTCAGGGTAAACGTTACTATTGGCGACATAAATTATTTTAAAGAAAATACACACGAGAAATTAGTAAAAAAAAAAACAATTTATTTTGCTTTACCTACTTATTTGTGACCTATTTGCGTTAACAAATGTTTAATACTTAATATGTAATAGAGGATATAAGCACGTCAAGTTACCGTAACTATTGGTTGTGAGTTAAGTAATAAAGAATCAGACATCTTGTTATTTCAGGAAGTTATGTACCCAACCGGATCGGAAAAGACTAAGCTACATGTCACATCAAATAACCCACTTTTAATTTAATTTATCTTAGTCCTTTCCGGTCCGGTACTTACTTCCTGAAATAACAAGATATCTGACCCTTATTACTTTACTCACAACCAATACTTACGGTAGCATAACAAATATTGTTTAAGTACAGCAAAATAAATTCTTTTTGACTAATTTCCCAGCTCTATTTCCTTAAAAATAATTTGTCATCAATAGTAACGTTTAACCTGTTCAGTATCAGAACTCTATCCTCGCAGGCATTACCGCCTCCTCTTGAGGAATGGGGTTCCTTATAATAACATCCAAAATGAACAACAAGCCACAATGAGCCACGCAAAATAATTTCAGCTATAGGTATAATCACCACATGATGACACTCAGGAATTAAAAATACAGAAATAACACAACTTTAAATATATATGCGAACAAAACTATAACTATTAGCTCTGATATCAATTTAGAAATCTTAAAATTAGCTAGTTTTTCTTGCAATATTAATAGTAGAAAGTGTAAATTAGAAAAATAATAAATCACAAACGAAATGAATTTATTAAACAAAAACCAAGAGTTTAATGCTAACTGTAGACACATAAACAACTATTTACTTTGCTATTTAAGTTTGCGTATGAAAACAATGTTAAATAAAAAGCAATCGTCCAATTTATCAACAATCAATTTATTATATAAAGGAGATTTGTATGTGTGTTCGGCTAAAAGTAAAAAAAAAACTACACACGATACACCCACAGAGCTGTTATATTTTTTTTAATTGCCTCCGGCAAAATATAAGCGCACATTTTTTATATTCATTGTTTTGGTGGTCACCAAGAACAGTTTAGGGGTTGTCGATATTTAGAACGATTTTTTAATATTTATTATGTAGTAATCCGTCAAGGATTTTTCAAGTTGCCAGAGGAAGCGAGAGAGGGGTGATACAGAGAGAGAGGGGATGATAAAGAGAGAGAGTGAGTGATAAAGAGAGTGAGTGATAAAGAGAGAGGGTTGGAAGGGGAGAAGAATGGGGAATAAAAACCAATATTTAATAACACCAAATATTTACAATACGTTTATTAAATTATCTATTAATATTTCGTAGCGTAACCATTATTGCTAATTTTAGCATGTAAGCGTTTAGAGTATTCCTCTACGAGTTTATTGCATGTTTCTATTTTTCTGCAGTTTTTATTGTGTTGCTTAAATCATCAGCAGAAACAGCAGCAGCACCACCACCAACAACAACAACAACACCAACAACAACAACAAATTTAGAAAATTTTCTTGGTCATTGCGTTCAATTCAGAGTACATTTTTTTTAAAGAAATTATAGTAATGTAAATTATTTCTATGTGCAAATGTGCGTAAACTTAATCGGATGTTGTCATTTGCATTTCAAAATGATCAAACGGAAGTTATCATTAATATCAAGTAAACTATTGCGTATATATAAGAAAAATAGAAGAAACAAAGTACAAATGAATCGTGCAGAAAATTAATTCATTAGAAACTATTTATAAAATTAATATATTAATGAAGTATAGCCTTGATTATGTTATGTAAGATTTTCGATCAGTATATATAGCGTATGTGGAATATTTGTCCCTCTCTCTCTTTATCTCTCTCCCTTTCTCTCTTTCTCTCTTTCTCTCTCTCTCTCCCTCTCTCTACCTCTCTCCCCTTTTTTCTTTTTTCGCATTTATTCATTTAGATTTATTATGTTTTTGGATTGTCCTATTTTCTTTCCTGGCCTTTTGGCTAAGATCAAAGTGTAGTATCTAGGAGGTCCACCCTCCCAGGCCTTGCCTTCTCACCCTTTGAGAAGGGGTTAGTTTATTGCTAATCACCTGCGGCGCCCCTACCGGGGAATGTCGACGGGGCTGCCCAGGAAATTTTTAAAGGTCATAAGTGCTCTTCTTCCTCTAGGGTGCTGACTTATCAAATCCAACTTTCCCGACCTTGTGTCACATCTTACCGCTGTGGGAGGTAGATAAATACAGTGTCCTCTTTTCTAAATGAAAAAATTCGAAAGTGTTTTATTTTTAAAACTAATTCTTTGATGATGATGATGATGATGATGATGATGATGAATGTGATGATGATGATGATGATGATGATGATGATGATGATGATGATGATGATGATGATGACAACATTTGCTATGAAAGAAAAGATGAACAAATAAATAGAGAAGATGAACAGTCTAAATAATAATAAATACATTGTTTTATTGTTGCAAAATAATACATTTCCAACTAACAAAGCAGATGCACTGACCGGAAATCGAAATCTTCGGTTTTAGCCTCTACCAACTGAGCTATTTTCAAATATGACCAAGTGAAGTATCAGATTATTATTCTGCCTGATGAGATCTTGACTTTTTAACAGCTGTTGATCAATAACATCGATATGCCAGTGTCGCAGATTATGGGCATGACATGTACGTATAAATAAAAATAATTATATATAAAAGCTCTATTTGATATTGAGCACACTTTATAAGCCCGGTTGAAATTCCTTAGAATTTTATCTTATAGATCAAAATAAACATAATTTGACATATTTAACATAATATATATATTCAAATAAACATAATTTGAGTATCCAACAATTGTTTCAGCACATCTTCGTTTCTTCTTCAGAAGAAGAACTGAAGAGGTTCTGAAACAATTGTTGGATACTCAAATTATGTTTATTTTAATATATATATATATATATATATATATATATATATATATATATATATATATGTATATATATATATATATATATATGTATATATATATATATATATATATATATATATATATACATATATATATATATATACACACATACACACACATATATATATATATATATATATATATATATATTTAAAAATGTAATCGCCTCGCTTGGATGCTTGAATAAGGCCGGAGGGTCGAAATAAATTATTGCACCGGTGATTATGTGATTCCGTGTTACTTTACTTTATTTCATTCTTGCCCTGTTTATTAAATTGAGCTTTCATGCTCGGATTTCCTTTTAGAATTTATTTCACTCTAACACACACTATATATATATATTAGTTAAAAGTAATATATATATATATATATATATATATATATATATATATATATATATATATATATATATATATATATATATGTATACATATATATATATACAAATACATACATATATATATATATATATATATGTATACATATATATATATACAAATACATACATATATATATATACATATATATATGTATATATATATATATATGTATAATTAATTATTGAAGACAATATATGTATACTCATATATCATCAGATCCTTTTTGTTTGTAGTCTCCTTAGAAGATTCAGCTCAATGTTTGTCAATTATTGATAACAGAGCAAAATATAGAACAGATATTTATTATATTCCAATAACCATGGTTAGTTTTATTATTTTTATTTTTGTTTTTATTTTTTCCACATTTCCAAAAATTCCAAATTTCTGTGAGATATATTTAACGGTCCGTTTCATTTGTTTTGTGCCAAACAACATTTGTATGTCAATATCGTCTCTGCAACACTACAAAATCATCAGAAAAAGTTCACAAATAATAAGAGTTCTTAGAATTAGAGTGTCTTGAAAAAACACCCACATCATACATCAGTTTCATTTTAAGGTGAAAACAAACAAAAGAACAAACGAAAACTACAGAGCAGTCACTCACGTGTGTACTATCAAGTTAATCGGCCATTTTGATTTTTACTTTTTAATTTTTAATTTTTTATTTTTATTTTCGTTCAAAGCTAGTATCTTCCAAAAAAAAATTGTGCGATTCGTTTAAAAACTTTAATTCGGTAATATTTGCTAAATATTTAATATGTACTATAGTTTATTTATAAAGTTCCTATTTATTTTAAGATAATTTATTTATTATTAAAGTTACCTGAATGTTTATGGTGCGAAACTCATTTAAGCAGACTCTAATAGAGCTAGACTCAGTGTATCAAGCCGTCCATTCAATCAACCATTAAAAAATCTCTTCTACATAAGTGTTTATATGGAATTTATATAGCATTTATTAGAAAGCCCTTTCTGAGAATATTGAGACAAGCGTTAGCCAGTAAAATTCATCACTCAAGTATTAAGCCACTAGTAAAATACGAAACTAGGAGGGTTACATTTACAGCGAAATATATCCTCCATATCCAGCCAAATTACGATCTTCAAAATATAAAATGGACATTATATATTTATTTATTTAATTTCTTAATGTGTTCTAAGGATTCAAAAATAGTTTTAACGGGGATCTGTACCCTAAACACTAATTTTTACTATGTTTTATTTCTAAATCGTACTATCAAGTGGGTTGCTAAGACAAATATACGAATGTAAACAATTAGAGTTTTTTCGTTAATATTTCCATCTATTATTTAGTCGTTTTATTTCCCTTCTTTTAAGTATCAATTTTGCTTATTAATAAACATTCACAAAATATGTCTAGTATCCATCAATAAATTCATATCAACCACACATATATACACACACATAACATAAGTATACATATACATACATATACACACACATAAAATATACATATATATATATATAATGTATATATATGTATATTTTATGTGTGTGTATATGTATGTATATGTATACTTATGTTATGTGTGTGTATATATGTGTGGTTGATATGAATTTATTGATGGATACTAGACATATTTTGTGAATGTTTATTAATAAGCAAAATTGATACTTAAAAGAAGGGAAATAAAACGACTAAATAATAGATGGAAATATTAACGAAAAAACTCTAATTGTTTACATTCGTATATTTGTCTTAGCAACCCACTTGATAGTACGATTTAGAAATAAAACATAGTAAAAATTAGTGTTTAGGGTACAGATCCCCGTTAAAACTATTTTTGAATCCTTAGAACACATTAAGAAATTAAATAAATAAATATATAATGTCCATTTTATATTTTGAAGATCGTAATTTGGCTGGATATGGAGGATATATTTCGCTGTAAATGTAACCCTCCTAGTTTCGTATTTTACTAGTGGCTTAATACTTGAGTGATGAATTTTACTGGCTAACGCTTGTCTCAATATTCTCAGAAAGGGCTTTCTAATAAATGCTATATAAATTCCATATAAACACTTATGTAGAAGAGATTTTTTAATGGTTGATTGAATGGACGGCTTGATACACTGAGTCTAGCTCTATTAGAGTCTGCTTAAATGAGTTTCGCACCATAAACATTCAGGTAACTTTAATAATAAATAAATTATCTTAAAATAAATAGGAACTTTATAAATAAACTATAGTACATATTAAATATTTAGCAAATATTACCGAATTAAAGTTTTTAAACGAATCGCACAATTTTTTTTGGAAGATACTAGCTTTGAACGAAAATAAAAATAAAAAATTAAAAATTAAAAAGTAAAAATCAAAATGGCCGATTAACTTGATAGTACACACGTGAGTGACTGCTCTGTAGTTTTCGTTTGTTCTTTTGTTTGTTTTCACCTTAAAATGAAACTGATGTATGATGTGGGTGTTTTTTCAAGACACTCTAATTCTAAGAACTCTTATTATTTGTGAACTTTTTCTGATGATTTTGTAGTGTTGCAGAGACGATATTGACATATAAATGTTGTTTGGCACAAAACAAATGAAACGGACCGTTAAATATATCTCACAGAAATTTGGAATTTTTGGAAATGTGGAAAAAATAAAAACAAAAATAAAAATAATAAAACTAACCATGGTTATTGGAATATAATAAATATCTGTTCTATATATATATGTATATATATATATATGTATATATATATATATATTACTTTTAACTATCTTATTTCAACTCAAAATTGCAGTCTGTCTGTTTCTTTCTTTCCATGACACTCTCCCCCCCCCCCCTCTCTCTCTCTCTCTCACTCCTTTTGACTCACAACAAAAAGGAATAATAATAATACGTGACCCATATACACAAGTCTTTCTGCCTTGTGTACTCATTAACATTTATCAATTTGTTAAATAATCCCTCTCCGGTGGGCAAAACATTATAAACAGAATCTTCAAGATTACATCCCTTACGTACATATCTTTATATAATGTACTAAACAAAGTAGTTACCTCTATTATAAACAGAAGGGGGGGGTCTGACGCAGGACGGATTGATTATACTGAGTCGCATGTGGATCTCTTAATAAGTGCAAAAGAATCTAACCCTAAATATTTACAATGAATTAAAAAAAAATATCGACTGTTGAAGTGAAAATTATGTGCGAAACAGTAACTTACACAACTGAAGTTATGGGCCAAGAAATTACTTTATTTTGTGGAAAACACGCTTCGATTGCAACATGTACAATACGAAATTATAAATTAAAAAAAAACAAAAAAAACAACAAAGAAAATAAAATTAGTAAATAAACATGACGTCACGTGTATAAGTATTTTTTGTTCTTTCATTGATCGAAGTGGAAGACATTTTTATAATTTGTGATACCGTGAAACTGCAGTAAAGTTTTTGCTAGGTATATTTTATCACCATTTATTGTTGGTATAGCTCTATCCGATAATATATATATATATATATATATATATATATATATATATATATATATATATGGGAAATCAAAACGGAACAACCAAGAGACATTTTTTATATATTCATCAACCTTTCGTCTTTATTGTAAGACTTCCTCAGGATGATAATTGGAAGAAAGATGTCATGCCAGATGATGGAGAGATGAAGGAAAGTAGTAGCCGTGGCTACTGTGAGCGCCGGGGGAGAGTCTAGGCTGTGAGAAGTAAGTGGTGGCGAAGAATGAAAAAAAACAACATTTTTCTTCCAATTATCATCTTGAGGTAGTCTTACAATAAAGACGAAACGTTGATGAATATATAAAAAATATCTCTTGGTTTTTTCTTTTTCATTTCCCATTACGCCGAATTACTCTCATCCTTCCTTTCTCATATATATATATATATATATATATATATATATATATATATATATATATATATATATATATATATATACATGTATATATATATATATATATATATATACATGTATATATATATATATATATATATACATGTATATATATATATA
>OY744522.1:200558758-200563758 GCA_963556195.1 Sepiola atlantica
TAAAATTATCATATATAAAGCGCTATTCTGATATTGAGCACTTTTTATAAACCCGGTTAAAATTCTCTGGATTACCACCCTGTGGATATTTTTCACCTGGATTATTACCATTATTATATATATATATATATATATATATATATATATATATATATATATATATATATATATATATATATATATATATATACGTAAGCATGAAACATCGATGTCTGTAGGTAATAAATAATTAATATTTATTTCTTAATAATTTTATTATTGTTATTATTATTTTTAATTTTAATATCCACATACATATATGTTTCATCTTAATCTAGAGCTCATTGGTATGGCTATATATAACTGTACGCATATATGTTTGATCGTAATCAAGACTCATTTGTATAGCTATATATAACTGTACGCAAGATTCGAACACCGAACTAAACACACTTTTGACTTCCATCCGAGGCCTTAACCCACACGGCCGCTGAGAAGCAGAGAAAGGGAAGGCAAATACATCATATATTCAGTTAACGAACATAGTAAGATTCCTAAGAATGTTCGTCCTCTAAAAGAGGAGTGATTCCAACTAAGATATTTGTAAAAAATATACTTCTTTCAATTTAAAAAGTTTACATCTGAACGCATTAACCTAAAATAATAATATGAGAGACGTATATATATATATATATATATATATATATATATATATATATATATAGAGAGAGAGAGAGAGAGAGAGAGGGGGGGGGAGAGAGTAAGCTATGAAAATATATTACTGGCAATTAAGCTACACAGAGGATCCCGCGTTTCATCCCCGGGGGAATCTTCAGGCTAAAATGCATTTTAGCCTGAAGATCCCTCCCCCCGGGATGAAACGCGGGAGCCTCTGTGTAGCTTAATTGCCATAAATATATTTTCATAGCTTACTACCTAGCTCTACTTACGTATCGAGCACTGTTAAAATAAATACTGAAAATTGATACATAAAAAATTATATCTCCTTATAACATTTTATGTGGATACATTAAATAGTAATATATATATATATATATATATATATATATATATATATATATATATATATATATATATATATATATATATACAACATAATCACGTTGACACACTGGTTCTTGCTAGATCACCGAAGTTAAACGACGTTGACCTGGCCAGTACTAGGTGGTTGACCATTTGGGAGTACCAGGCACTGTATGTGGATACCTAGCTATGGGAAAATAGCGTTCCCAACCCGTAGTGCCTAGCGTGACGACTATGGCAAACTCCCTGAATGACAGTCACCAATAAGGTAGACGGAAACCAGGGAGGGGTTCCTCCCCCGAGGAGTGATCAATACCCCTGATGGTGATGCTATATTATAGCATTTTTATGACATTCGTTTTAGGCTATGAATAAATATAAATAGCTCACATTGAATCGGAAACTAAAACAAAAAATCGAAAAATAAATAAACTCGGTCGCTTTCAAGTAATGTCAACAACCCCGATCCTCGCAGACATTTTTCTGGTTCGTTTTTCATCGGAATCGTCTGGAATTCTCCGTTTAATTCCTTTTCCTGTAGTGACCGAAATGGAAAAATCCCCGAAAGTTTTCAACATATATTTTTTTAACTATTGACTAAAATCACCACCTTCTGCTATCTAACGAATACGGCGTTCTTTATTGAAATAATGGATAGCTGTGCTGACTATGTAATTGGGTATGGTGAGTTCAAATCCTCCGTCAACTATGTACTAGTAAAGTAAATTCGTTTGTTGACCGGTTGGATTCTGTCGGTATTCTTGCAGGGGGGACTACGTAATGATTGCCAACACACCTAAGAGAAAGTGGTATTATGCAATCGACTGGATTCAAACAAGTCGTCAGTCCGTGTCATTATCCACTTAATCACCGTCATCTTCCTTATAATAATAAGGCTAGAAAAAGGTATGAATCAACTATTTCTTCCACTCATATGCAGGTACTATAAAGCCACCATTGAACCATGCATGGAGTATTGTTGCTACATGTGGGTCGGTGCATATAACACTAGTTATTTTGCCTAGGACAGGCTGCACAAAAGAAGTTCTAACCTAGTAAATCACACACTGTCTACCAAGCTCCAGCCCCTGTTGCATCGCTGAAGTGTTGCATCCTTGCGCTTAATTTATAAGTTCTTCCATAGAAGGTGTTCTGGACTTGTACCCCCTCAAAGACCCAATCGACTAGCGGTAACTCCCACCCACTTCACTGAAGAGGTCTCTAAATACCGGAGGATTTTCCATTCCAATAGCTTCTTTGCTCGGACTGCTTGCCTTTTGGAATTCTCTCCCTGTTCCCTGTTTCCCTGACTCTACCAACATGCAAAAAATAAAATGTAATGTGAACAACCATCTTGTGACTCAACTACTCATGCCCCCCCCTATAAATGTGGCCCTTATCACAGTAGCGCTTACGTAGCAATAATGCCTTGTTTAGATTATACGGATTAATAACGTTGACAAATCGGTTGTCGGTACATCTCCGAAGTTAAGTGATGCGGAGCCTGGCCAGTATCAGATTTGGTGACCATTTAGAAATACCAAGCGTTGTATTTGGGAGGACAAAAACATGCAGTCCTGAAAATGTACTTCAATAGAACCTACTTAACCACACAGTGGAATAACCATCTTTTGGACGGAAGTTGTGTTCTAAATCTCCCGGGAGAATATGCAATTGTTTATAATAAAATTTAAAGTGTGAAACACATGTTCTTCGGTTGCGTTGACATGTAGAAGAGGAGAATTTGAGGGAGCCCCGGAGTAGACAGGCACTCCAACTAGTAGATGTCTACGGCTTTGGGCGGATCCAGATTTTCAATCCCAAATGAAAGGAGATCGGAAAAGAATCTACCAGATAACCGGACGCAGCACATTCCATGTTAGCGATAATTCAATCGACGGAAGCGAACACATTTCTTCATCTTTTATTACCAATGAAATTCTTGTGGCACGAACGTTTTGGTAAGTCATCGGATAGAAATGATGGGGAATAGTCTTTTTTTAAGATAAAAAAAAACTTTATGCAATCATACAGAATCATTCCTGTTAAAAGAAAAAGACAGGAAGAAATTGAATAATTAAAAAAGAAAGCTGCAATTGAAATATAAAAGTCCAGATAAAAATCTATAGCACTTGGGCAGTGTGGAAAGGTATGCTCTCTCGGAGCAAGAAAACACAGACCTGTATATATATATATATATATATATATATATATATATATATATATATATATATATATATATATATATATATATATATATGAGAGTAGGGCAGTATTAGTGCAGTTCCAATGAGAGAAAAGTATATATGTAAAGAAGTAAGGCTAGCAACATTTGTAAAAAGTTTTTTCAACATTTATTTATCATTTTGTTATTTTATCATTTTTTAATTTTATATAACGCGTTTCAAGCGATGGTCCGCTCTCATCAGATATGTAATGGATTTACATATCTGATGAGAGCGGACCATCGCTTGAAACGCGTTATATAAAATTAAAAAATGATAGAATAACAAAATGATAAATAAATGTTGAAAAAACTTTTTACAAATGTTCCTAGCCCTTTACATATATATATATATATATATATATATATATATATATATATATATATATATATATATATATATATATATATATATATATTGGGTATTTAGATCTGTATGGCTAGGTTTCCTTCCTCTTATCTAATTGCCTTTCTGGTACCTAAGGTACTAAAGCTTTTTTTCTTAATGCAACTTTAATTCCTATATAATTTTATTTCTAGCTACCATATCGCAGAATGGTTCTTGGGTGTAGTGTTTAGATAGTATTTTATTATTATTATTATTATTAGTAGTAGTAGTAGTAGTAGTAGTAGTAGTAGTAGTATTACTATTGTAATAAAGAATTTTATTTGATATGCAAATTACCATATCACACGGTAGTCTTAAGGGTAGTATATTATTATTATTATAATTTGATTATTATTATTATTTATTTATATATAAGTAAAATTTTAAGCTGAATTATTTCGACACATGATTATTGGGGTAATGGTAGTTTTATCTGTACCATTGGAGAGCCATGCATATAACTGTCCTGTTTTTAAATCTCCGAAACAGTTACATGGTAAACAGCTGATGATCCCCCTGTTAATATTAGATGCTTACGTTAAGGTCTCCTGTTTTTGTTTCACTGTTAGATACTTAATCCCCCTTTTTATTTTATTTACTTACTATAATATATTTTATTTATTTATGAATTTTCCAACGAATGTTGGATTTAGTTAGTTTCTCTGGGAATTTAAACTGCATTTTTCTTTTCTTTTGTCTTTTTGTTTAAAATAACTGAAAGCTTCTTTAGACTATATATATATATATATATATATATATATATATATATATATATATATATATATACTGAAGAGAGTTAGATCCCCTTTGTTAGGATTTGAAACTGGCGGTACCGATGTTGTTCTGATCTTCTGTAATCCATTTATTAATAAATATTACGCTTTTATTCTCGATTTTTCTTAATAATCGAGCACTCACTAACCTTACATTATTTCCTCTTTAGGAAGGCACTGTAGTATATGTTAGTTCCTCATGATACCACCCTTCCAAGATTATCTTCTCATTTAGGGTGGAAATTAGTGTACTATCTATTCTATTGTCATAATATCATCGCCCCCACGCATTAACTCCTCCTCCTCTCTCTCTCTCTCTCTCTCTCTCTATATATATATATATATATATATATATATATATATACATATATATATATATATTAAGACCAGACATACTGTTTTGCTGTATCACAGCTCTTCAGTGTAGCTAGACCACTACTCATCACAAGCCTAAGATCGAACCAACAACAATCTAGTCGTTGGCAGTAGCTCTAACCACCAGGCCACGGGACAGTTGCTGCTAGTAAAGGTTCTAAAGGTTCTAAAGGTCCTCCGGCGTCTTCTGTCATCGCTTTTCTGCGACCGGAAGAGG
>OY744522.1:200568758-200613758 GCA_963556195.1 Sepiola atlantica
CGGCAAAGTCTACGATTTTGCAGAATTTTTCTTTCTTGTTGTATTATTATTATTATTATTATTATTATTATTATTATTATTATTATTATTATTATTATTATTATTATTATTATTATTATTACTATTATTATTATTATTATTATTGTTATTATTATTATTATTATTATTATTATTATTATTACTATTACTATTACTATTATTATTATTATTATTATTATTATTGTTATTATTATTATTATTATTATTATTATTACTATTACTATTATTATTATTGTTATTATTATTATTATTATTATTATTATTATTATTATTATTATTATTATTATTACTATTACTATTACTATTATTATTATTATGAGTATTGTCGTCGTCGTCGTCGTCGACGACGACGACGACGACGACGACGACTTATGTTTTGAGGCATGTCCGTCCGTCCGTCCGTCCGTCCGTCCGTCCGTCCGGATTTTTCTCCGCAACCATCCATTGAATTTCTCTGAAATTTTGCATGAAGTTGTAACTTTGGTCAGGTTATAAAGTGACATTCTCCGATTTTAAAAGAAAAATCTGGTTACCCCCCCCCCAGGGGGTCAAAAGGTCCCGAAATGGCAAAAAAATAACATTTTTTGCCCCATAACTTTTTATCCATCATTCAATTTCTCTGAAACTTGGCCAAAATGTTGAAGTAATTGTTCCTAATAGAAAATAAGTATCGCTGACCTTGGAAAAAATCTGGTTCGCGCCCACAGGGGGTCAAAAGCCCCTAAAAGGGTAAAATATGACCCTTTACTCCCATAACGTTTGATCCATCCATTCAATTTTTTCTGTAACTTATCGAAAATGTAGAGGCAATTGTTCTGGATATAAAATGAGCATCTTTGACCTCAGAAAAGTCTGGTTCGCGCCCCCAGGGGGTCAAAGGGGGGGAGGGGGTCAAAAATGCCCCAAATTGGCCAAATCTATTGCATTTTACACTCGCCACATCGAGTCACATACAGAGGGGGACCACGCACGCACGGCTTGTTATTATGGAAAGACATTCAACTGAGCGCTAATCTCTGGTTCCTTGCTTTACGGCATTCACAGCAAGTTTGTATAATTTTGATTATTCGGACTACTATTCTCATCTCGAGTGTTATCTTCACAACTTTTTGGCCGTTGTAACCTCCGGCCTTCTTCATGTGAATCTTTTCAGAAAAATAATTCAATGCAAGATCTCGTTTTACATCACTACTGCAAAGAAATTTTCATTCTTAATCTGCTTACCTAAAACTAAACAAAATTTCCATGAACAGAGTTTCTTTCCAATTGATTCCTATGTGTGGAACACGTTGCCACGGGACTACTTCTCTCTAAACATGGCTGTCTGCAAGTCGACTGTAAACAAAATACCTGCCTATCCGTCCTCTTAAGTAATACAATTCTTACCATTCCATTCAGCGTTTTCAATCCTTTCATAGTATTGTTCGTCATCCAAATGACAATAGATCCATCTCATTAACCCTGATCCTTGGATGGCTTCTGGCCTTGGTAAGTGGTGACTGTAAAAAATATTTAAGGAAATATAATTCTACTTTTGCGTTAATGTCAGTGATATTTATGCGTGTTTTATAAAAGCAACAACTGGCCAATTTTTATGTATATATAAGGTTTAATCAGAATATTAGGTATATAAGGTATATAAGGTATATATAAGGTATATAAGGTATATATAAGATAAAAAAAGTTATATATAATGGTAAAAAGTTTATATATAAGGTATATATAATATATATAAGGTATATATAAGGTATATAAGGAATATAAGGTATATATAAGGTATATATAATTAATATATGGTATGTATTAGGGAAAATATATATAAGGTATATATAAGGTATATATAAGGTATATCAGGTATATATAAGGTATAATAGGTATATATAAGGTATATAAGGTGTATCATGTATATATTAGGTATATGTGTGAAAAAAAGGAAAACAGGTTAAAGTGCAGGAGAAAAACAAAAACAAGAGATTTGACCGGTTACGTTCGTATTAGCGAACGTCTTCAGAAAAAGTGAAGATTTGGAAATAATTTTATTTTTTGAAAGGCACACACATGGGAGAAGGAAAAGATGATCCGATTTTTAGTGACATTGAAATATGACAAGTGGGTGACACATTCTTCTTTATTTCTTATTCTACTTTTTATATTTTTATTTATTTTCTTTTTCTTTTTCACTTTCACACCTACTCAGCTAGTATAGGGAAGGCGGTAAGCGGACGGGTAAAGGCGATAAGAGGGAAAAAGACAGAGAAACTAGGTAGGATAAACACACATAGGAGTGGGCATGAAATTGATACACCGAACGCGAGCACCCAAAATCGGAATATATCAGAAATAGGTCTGCTAATTTGTCTTATATTAAGTTTTATAAAGCAATGAAAATCTTAAATGGACAGTCTAGAAAAATCTATTTTACGGTAAAACTAATGTAAATGATATCTTATTATAAAAAATGTTTTTTTTTAGTTTAAGATGATATGAAATGCATGTAAGAAAAATCCTTAAATCGGGTTAAGTTTTAGAGAGATGTATTAAAAAGATCTGACTTGCTATTATCTCAACAATTTTTTTATATATATAGAAAAAGATTTTTTTATCAGGGTCGCAGTGGTGTAATATATTGCATTGTTTTAGTGCGATTTTTGCTAGGTGCTGAAAGGAGTATAGTCGCGCTTTCAATGCATTTGCGGCGTGAAAGAGAGGGTTCGCTTTTGAAGAGAGTGCAGTCTGAAAAGTTTAGATTGTGGGTGAAAGTGTTCCTGTGTATCACTAGAGCGTTAGTGGAAATGTATGGAGATGTTAAGTTTCTGGACGTTTTCCCAATGTAAGGTATATATAAGGTATATAAGGTATATAAATAAGGTATATAAAGTATATATAAGGTAAGGTATATAAAGTATATAAGGTAAAAAAGGTATATATATAAGGTATATAATGTATATAAGGTATATATAAGGTATATTAGGTATATATATAAGATAAAATATGTATAAGGTATATAAGGTTTATATAAGGTATATATAAGGTATATATAAGGTAGATAATGTATATATAATTTATATATAAGGTATATAAGGTATATATAAGATAGATAATGTATATAAGGTATATATAATGTATATAAGGTATATATAAGGTATATAAGATATATATTTGGTAAAATATATATAAGGTATATATAAGGTATATATAAGGTATATATAAGGTATATATAAGTGATATATAGGGTATATATAAGGTATATTAGGTATATACTAGCAGGGCTACCCGGCGTATCTCGGAGTCATAAAAACATAAAATAGAAGAAAAATCGCGTGAGTAAGATCTTTATATTCAAACTTATATCTCTCTCTATTGCCGTCTCTTTATCTTTCTACTTTTAGTTTTCCTGGTCGCCCCATTTCACTGCTACTTTCTCATTTTGCCTTTTGCGAAAGCTGTTTCTTCCCCACTATTCTTCTTCTGTTTCCCAGGGCAAAAGTATGACATATTTCTATAAAAAGTACCACCCCTGTCTGCGCCTTCTATATCGGTACTTATCTCCGCCCCTGTGCGCATACTATATACATACCAATCGCTGCCCCGGTGCGCATACTATATATGTACGTATCTCAGCCTCAGTATGCATACTATATACGTACCTATCTCCGCCCCGGTGCATATACTATATACGTACCTATCTCCGCCCCGGTGCATATACTATATACGTACCTATCTCCGCCCCAGTGCATATACTATATACGTACCTATCTCCGCCCCGGTGCATATACTATATACGTACCTATCTCCACCCCGGTGCATATACTATATACGTACCTATCTCTGCCCCGGTGCATATACTATATACGTACCTATCTCCGCCCCGGTGCATATACTATATAAGTACCTATCTCCGCCCCGGTGCATATACTATATAAGTACCTATCGCCGCCCCAGTGCGCATACTACATAAGTACCTATCTGCCCCCTAGTGCGAATGCTGAATACGTACCTATCGCCGCCCCGGTGCGCGTGCTATATACGTACCTATCGCTGCACCGGTTCACGTGCTATATACATATCGCCGCCCCGGTGCGCGTGCTATATACGTACCTATCGCCGCCCCGGTGCACATGCTATATACGTACCTATCACCGCCCCGGTGCGCATGCTATATTCGTACCTATCGCCGCGCTGGTGCGCATACTATATACTTACTTATCTCTGCAAGGGTGCGCATACAATATATGTACCTATCTCTAACCCAGTTCGCATACCTAAGAACTCATATTAGTGCTACTCTGTCGTATCAAAGAACCAAAATTGTGTTTGTTCATGTTTTGTCACTATCATAACAAATATCTCATATTAATGCGCCCCTGTCGTATCCAAGAACAAAAAAGTTTCACTATCATAAAAAAGAACTCATATTAATGAGCCCTGTTTAAGTTGAAAAAAAAAATTGCCCCACCCCCCAAAAAAGATTTTACCCATCAACCTCACCCACCCCCAAAAATTTTACTTTCCACCTACCCTAAGAAATATTTTAAGTTCAAGAAAAAAAAAATTGCCCCTCTCCCTAAAAATTTTCCCCTCCCCTCTCCCTCCCAATTGTTTACTCTCCACCCCCACCCACCCCCCCAAAAAAAATTTTTACTCTGCCCCTACTCTAAGAAATATTTTAAGTTATAAAAAAAAAATTTGCCCCCCACCCTCAAGAAATCACTCTTTCTTATTCCCCTTCCATATGATGAGGGCAATAGTCCGAAGAGAAATGCAAAATCAATAATAATGTGACGATAGCATAAAAATAATATCCAAGCGTATCACTATGACGTCTTGTACATATCAGTGTGACGTCATGTGCACAAGATAACATTAAAAATCGTGATCACATTAAACGAAAAAATGGCTATTTGCCCCCTTAAAAATGACTCATTTTTTTTTAATTTTGGGATATTATTTTCCAGAGGTTATGCCGGTTAAAATAATACCTAATTTGGGGGTGTTTGTTGAGTATTTTAAAAGTCTTAGCGTTACATGCATACACACAGATTTTTGCCTTATATATAGTGAGATAAGGTAAAATATATATAAGGTATATCATGTATATATAAGGTATAAATAAGGTATATAAGGTATATATATATAAGGTATATCATGTATATATAAGGTATATAAGGTAAGGTATATAATGTATATATAAGGTAAAATATATAAGGTAAAATATATATAAGGTATATAAGGTATATAAGGTATATAAAGTATATATAAGGTATATCATGTATATATAAGGTATATAAAGTATATATATAAGGTATATAAAGTATATAAGGTAAAAAGGTATATATATAAGGCATATAATGTATATAAGGTATATAAAGTATATATAAGGTATATCATGTATATATAAGGTATATAAAGTATATATATAAGGTATATAAAGTATATAAGGTAAAAAGGTATATATATAAGGCATATAATGTATATAAGGTATATAAAGTATATATAAGGTATATCATGTATATATAAGGTATATAAAGTATATATATAAGGTATATAAAGTATATAAGTTAAAAAGGTATATATATAAAGCATATAATGTATATAAGGTATATAAAGTATATATAAGGTATATCATGTATATATAAGGTATATAAAGTATATATATAAGGTATATAAAGTATATAAGTTAAAAAGGTATATATATATAAGACATATAATGTATATAAGGTATATAAAGTATATATAAGGTATATCATGTATATATAAGGTATATAAAGTATATATATAAGGTATATAAAGTATATAAGGTAAAAAGGTATATATATAAGGCATATAATGTATATAAGGTATATAAAGTATATATAAGGTATATCATGTATATATAAGGTATATAAAGTATATATATAAGGTATATAAAGTATATAAGGTAAAAAGGTATATATATAAGGCATATAATGTATATAAGGTATATAAAGTATATATAAGGTATATCATGTATATATAAGGTATATAAAGTATATATATATAAGGTATATAAAGTATATAAGGTAAAAAGGTATATATATAAGGCATATAATGTATATAAGGTATATAAAGTATATATAAGGTATATCATGTATATATAAGGTATATAAAGTATATATATAAGGTATATAAAGTATATAAGTTAAAAAGGTATATATATAAGGCATATAATGTATATAAGGTATATAAAGTATATATAAGGTATATCATGTATATATAAGGTATATAAAGTATATATATAAGGTATATAAAGTATATAAGGTAAAAAGGTATATATAAGGCATATAATGTATATAAGGTATATAAAGTATATATAAGGTATATCATGTATATATAAGGTATATAAAGTATATATATAAGGTATATAAAGTATATAAGGTAAAAAGGTATATATATAAGGCATATAATGTATATAAGGTATATAAAGTATATATAAGGTATATCATGTATATATAAGGTATATAAAGTATATATATATAAGGTATATAAAGTATATAAGGTAAAAAGGTATATATATATAAGGCATATAATGTATATAATGTATATAAAGTATATATAAGGTATATCATGTATATATAAGGTATATATAAGGTATATAACGTATATATATAAGGTATATAAGGTATAAATATATAAGGTATATAAAGTATATATAAGGTAAGGTATATAAAGTATATAAGGTAAAAAGGTATATATATATAAGGCATATAATGTATATAAGGTATATAAGGTATATATAAGGTATATCATGTATATATAAGGTATATATAATGTATATAAGGTATATAAGGTATATATATAAGATAAAATATATATAAGGTATATGAGGTTTATATAAGGTATATATAAGGTATATACATGAACGGCGGCAGTGGGGGTGGCAGGGGGATCAAGCCCCCTCCCCACACTTTTTGACTTGGCCCCCTGACTTTACGGTCATCAATAATGAAGTTATATATGCATGTGTTTAACCGGGCCCCTCCACTTTTTAGGAGAGCCCCTTTTATAACTGTTATAACTGTCCCGCTGGTCCCTATATGTATAAGGTGTATCAGGTATATATAAGGTATATATAAGGTATATAATATATATATATATATAAGGTATATAATATATATATATATATATATATAAGGTATATAATATATATATATATATATATAAGGTATATAATATATATAAGGTATATAATATATATAAGGTATATAATATATATAAGGTATATAATGCATATAAGGTATACATTAGGTAAAATATATATAAGATATATATAAGGTATATATAAGGTATATATAAGTGATATACAGAGTATATATAAAGTATATTAGGCATACATAAATTATATATAAAGAATATATATCGCGCAAACAACTAAGATCGTGATCTCCAATCGTTATTCATGTACAGATGAAGTGCACCCCCACATGTTTTCTTTTTTTCTTTCTCTTCTTTTGGTTCCTTCTTATATTTACTAAAATGAATGCCAGCATTTCCGAGGCTTTTTACACCTGTAGAAGGTATACCTATTATTTCTTATAAAGTTTTACACCTGTTACTTCCTATGAATTTTTACACTTATTACATCCTATGAATTTTTATGCTTATTATTTTCTATGAATTTTCACACTTATTACTTCATATCAATTTTTACACCTATTACTTCCTATGAATTTTTATACTTATTATTTCATATGAATTTTTACACATATTACTTCCTACGAATTTTTACACATATTACTTCATATGAATTTTTACACCTATTACTTCCTATGGATTTTTACACTTATTACTTCCTATGAATGTTTACACCTATTACTTCCTATGAATTTTTACACCTATTAGTTCCTACGGATGTTTACACATATTATTTCTTATAATTGTGTACACCTATGACTTCTTATGAATGTTTACACCTATTACTTTCTATGAATTTTACACCTATTAGTTCCTACGAATTGTTACACATATTACTTCTTATGATGTGTACACATATGACTTCCTATGAATTTTTACACCTATTACTTTCTATGAATTTTTACACCTATTACTTCCTATAAATTGTTATTCCTATGACTTCCTATGAATTTTTACACCTATGACTTCCTATGAATTTTTACACCTATTACTTCCTATGAATTTTCACACCTATTACTTCCTATTAATTTTTACACCTATTACTTCCTATGAATTTTCACACCTATTACTTTCTATGAATTTTACACCTATTAGTTCCTACGAATTGTTACACATATTACTTCTTATGATGTGTACACCTATGACTTCCTATGAATTTTTACACCTATTACTTTCTACGAATGTTTACACCTATTACTTCCTATGAATTTTTGCACCTATTAATTCCTATGAATTTTCGCACCTATGATTTCCTATGAATTTTTACACCTATTACTTCATATAAATTTTCACACCTATTACTTCCTATTAATTTTTACACCTATTACTTCCTATGAATTTTCACACCTATTACTTTCTATGAATTTTACACCTATTAGTTCCTACGAATTGTTACACATATTACTTCTTATGATGTGTACACCTATGACTTCCTATGAATTTTTACACCTATTACTTCCTATGAATTTTTGCACCTATTAAATCCTATGAATTTTCGCACCTATGACTTCCTATGAATTTTTACACCTATTACTTCCTATGAATTTTTGCACATATTAGTTCCTATGAATTGAATAAATCATTTACAGTATTTATATTAAATATGAAAACGAAACAAAATGGATTACAAAACTCAGACCAAAAAGCCGAGAAAGAAGATTTATAAGTTTTTACACTCTGAGGAAGGTCTTGTTTTGACGTAAATATTTGGTTAATTAAAAATTGTTTGCACTTAACTTAAGAGCAAGATAGACACGCGTACATTAATATAAACGCTCGTAAGATTATATTACAAAAAAGAATGAGATATTCTCTTCGCCTTTCAAACGTACAATCCCACGCGAGGCCGAAATACGTGGTGAGACAATGAAAAGTCATTTAAAAACATTTGCAAATTTGTACAATTTTGAAAATGACCAGTTTTTCATAAAAGTCGCCAACGGGGTTCAAAAAACGAACGAGAACGGGGTAAAAAAAAAATATAGGTAACAAGTGACGGTGACCTACGTCGAGAATAGATATTTTCCTACTTACCTATGAAATTTGTTTGTATTTTTACGTACTATAAATGGGTTTTTATTAGATGTAAAAAAAATTCTTGTTTTTTTGTGCACGTATTTTTACTAAAAAGAAAATGGTCTTACCTCGTTACGATACCCCCCCCCCCCCATCGTTTGTCCAATGTTCGTGTGACAAAAATATTGATTTCTAATAAATAGCAGTTGAAACGGCTTAAAAATACAAACAAATGTCACAGATAAGTTGGAAAATAACTTTTATCGGTTACAGTTAATTTTATTTGTTGTATTTTTGGTTTTATAGCGTTTTCACTCTGCGGATTATTGTAAAAGATACCCTAAGCTGCATATCAGATCAACTTTTCTATAGAAAATAATTTTTTGGATGAAAAAAAAACCAAAAAAACAATGGATCGTTCGAAATATGTCTATAGTCAAACACAGAAACATTTGACTGTAATCTTGTTCTTTAATATTTCAAATAACAATATTAAGTAGATTATTCTAGTTTTAGTTTTAATTTCTTTTATCATTGTTATACACTACGTAATTTATGTAAATTAAGACCCCAAGAGATGTTCAGAATTCTAAAATAAAATAAAATACGCAATATATATATATATGATTCCAATGGCAAGTAGTAGTACAAGACGACTGGAAACAATGCCGAGATAAGCAGAGAGCACATACAGCACCTAGTATTCCTAAATGGTCACCCATTTAGTACTGGCTTAACTTCGGCGATCTAACGGGAACCGGTGTGTCAACGTGATTGTGCCATATATATATATATATATATATACATATATTTTTTGCATATATATATATATATATATATATATATATATATATATATATATATATATATATATATATATATGTATATATATATATGTATATATATATGTATATATATATGTATATATATATGTATATGTATACATATATGTATATATATATATGTATATATATATGTATATATGTATATATATGTATATATATATGTACATATATGTATATATATTATATGTATATATATATGTATATATATATATGTATATATATATATATATATATATATATATATATATATATATATATATATATATATATATATGCAAAAAATATATGTATATAAATATATATAAAGAGATGGGGAAGTGGGGCTGAGAGTACACACTGATATCATTGCGGGGCATTGGGGGTGGGGGTGGCCATAGGAGAGGCACGTGCTTGAATCGATGTCAGTGAGTGCGCGATATGTTAAATATGACAAACATTTCTTAAAACGACAAATTGAAATATTTTTACTATTATTCACTTTGCAGTCACTAACATTTTTATCAAATTTAGGGAATTTTGACTACGCTTTATTTCCTATTACTGAGTATTTCTTTAATGCGAACAGATTTATATATATATATATATATATATATATATTTATATATATAGTGTATATATATATATTTATATATATAGTGTATATATATATATATATATATATATATATATATATATATAAATATATATATATATATATATATATATATATATATATATATATATATATATATATAAGGATGAAAAGGAATTAGAAAAGCGACGAAGGCAGATCTTTTTCACTTCAGTTGCTCAATGCAAGGTATATTCCGCCAAAAAACAATTAATTTAATGAATTTTTTTCTTAAGCCAGGCTTTTCAAAGATCAAGATCTTATCATCAGAGGAAATTGCTGGGATAGATAAGTTGACAGAGAGCCAAGATTTAAATTTACAGCAAATAATACAGACGTTTGTGACATTTTTGGGGTGGAATGAAATTGAAAAAGTATAAAAACGAGAGGAAATACTTTTTTTTAATTCATGAATATACTTAGCCGGCTTTCGTCCACACTCATCAGAGTATCTACGTGGAAATAATTCAAGCAATTACGACTAAAACTTAAAAAACGTAGAATGAAAACCAGTGACAAGTTTAGGAAAAATAAAGGAAGGGTCACAAGTTGATCACATTGAGTCCTAGAAGCCACTCCTTTTGTTTACAAAGGGAGGGTTTGACTGACTTAATATATATAGCTTCCAGGACTTTGAGGTGGAATAAAGAATGTGATCTACTTATGACAGAAAACCAGTCACTAGTGTAAGTCGATGCACATTCGGCGCTATTTATAAGATGGTCAGCAATAGCAGACCCGGATGTGTTGACTAAATTATTTAAATTATTTAGTCGGCCCAGGCGTATTGCAGGGGGGGTGTTGTTTTATTCTGGATTCAAACCTTTACACTGTACTTCCCACGTATACGGCATCGCACCGACATTTAAATTGATAAATAATATTACTAATATGTTGGGGTGGGAGAACATCCTTATGAATAGATTTGAGCAAAGGTCGAGCAGAAAAAAACAATTCTAGGATTAGATGCCTGGTAACACCGACGCACAGCTACAGAAATTTGGTTAGCAAATGTTATGCTAATATTACTCAACCAAGGTAATCTGAGGATTTTTTTGGAGGACCAAAAAGTTTAGGCTTTTAAAAGTGAGTGATCTTAGTAACGATATTAGAATTAACAATATCGAGAGGGTAACCATTTTCAACGAGCACCTCTTTGATAAATTTAATCTTTGATATAAATATATATAAATTCATTATAAAGAGGTGTACTAAAAGCGAACTTTTAGGAAAGGTACAACCCTATTGTGAATTTTGATTTGGCTTTTGCTTTCTCTAATTCCTTTCCATTCTCCTTCATATAAATTCATTATATATATATATATATATATATATATATATATATATATATATATATATATATATATATATATATATATATATATTAGAACAATTTTTCATATTATAATTCTGAATTATTTATTTTTTCTTCATTCTCAGGTTTTTATTATACTTCTTTTCTTACTTATGATTTTCTGTTAACTGATTACACCTATATATATTGTTACGACCTAACTGCGGGATGATCGGTACGGATTAGCAATCAGATCGTTACACATATATTTATTTTATTTAATGTCCGTTGGCACGTTAATCATCTTTTGTCAATCGTCGAATGTCGGATTAACCGGTGAAATTCGTCTTAGGGGAATTGGGATAACCAAAGCAATAAATGACGAACACAGACACGAGAGAAATTAAAATTCAATAAAGATTTTTATAAACAAATAGAAGAAGATGACACCACGAGAAAGAGTGAGGGGGCGTGTATTTTGGAGAGTGTGTGTAGCTGTATGCAACATGACATTTCAGTCAAAATATATATATATTTGTATAAGAAAGATACTGGCAAGAGATAGGCCAATACTTAGCAGTTTGTACGAAGTATAATACGGATCAAAAGTCCACGCACATACAATATAAATGATGACACGAACATCAATAATCTCCTTGAATAGTAATCCTTGGGAATAAGAATAAGATGGATTCAATCCTCGATAAGATTGTCCTTTAAGTTCCTGGAATCGTAATCCTTGGGAATAAGAATGTTCTAGGTACAACCGGCGATACGATTGTCCTTTAAAGTTCCTGGAATCGTAATCCTTGGGAGTAATAATGTTCTGGATTCAACCGGCGATACGATTGTCCTTTTCTCTGTACAATCGTTCCGTCTGCCGTTTTCGCCCTCTCTGACGTATTCTTAAATTCACCTCGTGTGTTTGGTTTTTCGCGTCCTTGCAACATTCGCTGTCTGTTCCGTTTCCGGTCGCCCACATCGTCTGCTCTTCATAATCTCGCCTCCCTCTTCCCCAGTCACGCGGCTGCTTGAATCGCACGACAAAATCTTAGAGAGAGAGATAGACAGTAACATAGAGAGAGTGAGCGCTTCGGCTGACTGCGACAGTCATTAAAGAGAGAGAGAGAGATAGAGATATAGAGAGCGTAAGTGTTCGCCTTGCTTTGAGAATTATTTATCACAATATATATATATATATATATATATATATATATATATATATATATATATATATATATATATATATATATATATATATGAGGAAAAAAGAAACAATGTTTCGGACAAAATGTGAAAATAAAAATTAACATTTTTTAACATTTCTCGCTTTCCTTCTCCCTTTCTTTTGTTTTCTGCATGTGACTATTTCTTCCAATCGCATTATTTGTATAAATTTGAAAACTTTTCCGTTTTTAATTAAAGTTCACCAACCGATTGATAATGGTCATATTTTAAACGACTGAAATATTTCGGTAGAACTATATAACATGAGTTTTTGAGTTTATTTTTGTTAGTTGTTGAATTGCTTATCCTTTATTCCATTTTTATTTTTACATATATATATATATATATATATATATATATATATATATATATATATATATATATATATATATATATATATATAAATACAAAGAGAAGTAAACTCCAAAACCACTGCACTAATTCTTGCGAAATTTAGAAAAGGGATCCTTACTTGATGGGTAATTTTATATGAAATATATTTGAAACTGAAAATACACGTAATCGTTAAAGAATAAGTTGTTTATTAATTCTAAAACAATCGAAGAACTTTTCGTGCTGCTCAATTTTTAAAATATCAATAACATAAATAACACAAATTTTGAAGTCGCGTGTGTTGTGGCGTGGACTGTGGTCTCGGTGTGCCGGGTTAAATTCTATCGGGCCTACAGTATCATTTTAACTAATTACCTTGGGAAATGTATCAAGCCATATATCCTGGCTCGAGCTCTAGTAAGGTAGACTAAACTCGCCAGCCTTTGTTGTGCAACTAGTCTAGGAGAAGGACAATCTGAAGTAACACCAGTCTGTCTCTTCTTATACCGGCATTGCTTTCACTAATCCTAACCACTGCACTCAATCAATGACAGTTTAGGGACGATGCAACCGTTGCTTTACTGTAGAACTTCAGCGTATGCATCCTTACATGGGGTGTCCATTGTCTCTCAAGACTGCAAACAGGCTAATAATAATAATAATAATAATATATCGAGTCTCTTAAAATTGTTGTCATAAAATTAGTCCAATTAGTTCTGCAGATAACCACACTGATTGATCTACAGATGTGATCTTGTGCCAGACTTAGGTTTGTAAATTTAAAAGTTATAAATGCCCACCGCCAACTAACTATCGCTTATGAGATCATGTCGATCCTTATCTATCGCAGCGTCCTTATGCCAAACTCTCAATCTTTCCTTTGGATTTGTCTGTCTCGTCTTTCCCCCTTCTCTCTCTCTCTGTTTGTCTCCCTCTCTCTCTATCTCTTTCTCTCTATATATATGTTTCTCTCTCTCTCTCTCACACACACACACACACACACACACACACACACACACACACACACACTCACTCACTCACGCACTCATTCGCCGACCAAAGTTCCCTGGATTGAATGCGAAAATAAATTGGCCCACCCCGCGCGAAATCAAAGTCGGTAAAGGAAAAGGTCAAATGTTAGGGTTAGGGTTAGGGTTAGATGTAAACTTTTGAAACTGTAGGTCTTCGTGCAACGTGTTAAATGTCAGTGTTACATAAATGATATCAATTTCCATCCTACAAACGTCGTCGATTGCCTTCTGAGAGCGACTAACAGACAGGATAACCTTATGGGATTACACCTGTGACAATGCCACGAGGTTACGTCACATTATCCTTATGTTACATATTAACTAGCAATAATATGAGTTACGGATGAATATCGTTACAACCAAAAATGAACCTAGGTTTATTCAATTTGATATACACTCATAGTTTCTATCAATCACATCTGAACTACTAAATAAAGTAATATTAATGGCTAACTAATGCAATTAAATTAAATACGAACATAGTGAAATTAGCCAGGGGAAACATCATTCAATATGAGGGATAACTGTGGATTAGAAAAGATCGAAGATTAACTTTGACGTTACAATGGGATCAACTGACTCAACTCAGATGACTGGCTTCGTAGGTCTATACGTTCTTTAGGAAATAAAATTAAATATACTTTTATTTAATTAAATTTTGCATTTACGTTCTGATAGAAATTTAAGTAATAATAATAATAATAATAATAATAATAATAATAATAATAATAATAATAATAATAATAATAATAATAATAACAATAATAATAATAATAAAAAAATAATAATAATAATGATAATAAAATAATAATAATAATAACAATAACAATAACAATAACAATAATAATAATAATAATAATAATAATAATAATAATAATAATAATAATAATAATAATAATCATAATAATAATAATAATATTAATAATAATAATAAAAATAATAATAATAATAATAATAATAATAATAATAATAATCATAATAATAATATTAATATTAATAATAATAATAAAAATAATAATAATAATAATAATAATAATAATAATAATAATAATAATAATAATAATAATAATAATAATAATAATAATAATAATAAGCTTCATAATTTAAAAGAAACTAAATCTCAAAATTACTGTAGATAAGGAAACTAAAACAAACGTTTTAGATCTGATATTGATCTTAAATTATAACTCATTTTAACCATAAAACTAATAAGAAGTTATACTATGTTATACTATGTTGAAGTTATACTATGTTGATAACTTATCAAATTAGCCCAACTTTAATTTCTAATATATTGAGAAGAATTTCTAAGTTGCCAGCAATGTAGTATATCTTTAATGAAAGAATAAAAATATCAGGATATGGTATAGGAATATATCTTCTAAATGAGCAAGGCAAATGAAGATATACAATAGACCAATACACATCTAAATAGATATAATTATTGCATCATTATTATCATAAAGAGTGAAAATATTGATGAAAATGTGTGATACATAGTTAATAAATGGGATGCGGAAATATTTTAGGTCATCCAAATTGAACAATAAATAATTGGAAATTAAGATAGAAAAGGGGAAAGACAGTTGTGTAGATTGTATACTAAGCATACGGATACCAAAATTGATATATATTATGGCCGTTCGTGCGTTATCACTTATTCACACATATCTAAAAAAAGTTTGAGGTCGTCTATTTTATTTAGTCTACTGAGACAGTACAATTGTAAATACATTTGCAAATACGATTTTAAATACATTTTATACAATTTTAAATACATTTAATACAATTATAAATACATTTCAAAATACAATTGTAAATACATTTCAAAATACAATTGTAAATACATTTCAAAATACAATTGTAAATAAATTTTACAAATATGATCTTAAATACATTTAATACAATTTAAAAAACATTTAATACAATTTTAAATACATTTAATACAATTTTAAATACTTTTCAAATTACAATTTTAAATACATTTAATACAATTTTAAATAATTTTCAAATTACAATTGTAAATACATTTGCAAATACGATTTAAATACATTTAATAAAATTTTTAAAACTTTTAATACAATTTTAAATACATTTAATACAATTTTAAATACATTTAAAAATACAAATATAAATAAATTTAAAAATACAATTGTAAATACATTTCAAAATACAATTTTAAATACATTTCAAAATACAATTTTAAATACATTTCAAAATACAATTTTAAATACATTCAACACAATTTTAAATACATTTCAAAATACAATTCTAAATACATTTAATGCAAGTTTAAATACATTTAATACAATTTTAAATACAAATTCAAATGACAACTTCCGATTAGATTGTTTTGAAATTCAAATGACAACTTCCAGTTAAGTTTACACACGGATACATAAGTACCGGTACATTTACACACATCAAACAACTTCGATTACTTTATAAATAACTTATTTAAAAAATAAATTATTCTGCATAGAAGGCAATGACTAATAAAGTTTTTTCTCTTAATAATTAAATATATACGTTTATTTTTAAACTATTTTTTATTTATTAAATATTTGTTTTGATGATGATGATCATCATCATCATGATGATGATGATAATGATGCGTACATTTGCCATGAAAAAGAATGAAATCCCTCTACTTCTCATCTTTCTAAATTACAAAAGTATATAGCTTCATTTTGTTTTAAATTTTTAATTTATTTTATTTTTTGAGACAAAAAAACAACAAATTAACCATTTCAAAATACTTAGGAATATATAATTGTTTCATTTGACCAGTAGACATTAAGCTTTTATTTTCGTTTATAAATTTTATTGTATACCCAGTTTTTAATCGGTAATTTATTTTCATTTTTATTCTCATACAAAATCAAATCCTTCGACTTTAAATACAGAAAATACCATATAAATGACATTTTTGTAGACTTTTTTTACCAATTAATAAGATGTGAGTATGTTCATACAGTAAATTTCCCCAACATTGGAATATATCAAATAGCACAATGACAATCATCTTTTTGTTGTTTTCTTCAAATTACCAAAATGTGAAATAAATATTTGTATTTGCTTTTCTGTAAAGAAGACCACAGCTAGATTAATTGCTACCCGGATAGCAGGTACATTTTTTGCTAATTAAAATTAAATGAGAGAATATATAATGTGAATATAATCGGACACTAACAGATTGTGTTAAAACTAATCATTTGGACGATATATGAAATATGTTTAATTATTAATATGAATATTTGGCTTCTAGGGAAAGCAACGCTAATAAAATTAAAATTAATATATTGGGCATTATGATTTAAAATATATAAGTTAGCAAAATAGCTAAAAAACAATATTAGTTAGAATCAAGAAACAAATGATTATATAAAGAAAGAAAAATTGAAGAAGCGAAACGGCTTTTACTTTTGTGTTTTTCATGATATCACGGTAAGTAGAACGTCTTTGTAAGGGAAATAATTGATGAATGTAAAATTCAGTCATTATTCCGCCTTGAGATCTAAAACTTAAGAAATGTTTACACAATTATAAATTGGTCCATGGATTAAAGGGAGATAAATAGAATAAAAACCGGAAATAGAAACTTAGTTTGCTGTTTCCGGGAAAATGACGTTAAAGGCAATCAAAACACAAAAAAAGAAAGAAATAGAAAATAAAGACTAATAAATAAAGGATACGATGGAGTTTTTTTTTACATCATCATCATCATCATCATCATCATCATCATCATCATCATCATCATCATCTCCCCCCCCCTCTCTCTTTCTCTCTCTTTCTCTCTCTTTCTCTATCTCCTTCTCTCTCTCTCGCTCTCCAGTTTCTTTCAGATCTGACGCATTCGAGTCCTGGGCTAATGGTCGGATGCACGCGACACACGCAACACACGCAACAAAAAACTATCAGAAACTGCTGAACGCAAGAACATCACACATGTCTACACTACACAAACTAAATAATTCGTCTCACTTGAAACATTCTAAGAAATACTAATTCTCATTCACTACGAACTCTTTATTTAGATTATCTTAACAAGTTGTCAATTTGTTGTTAATAAAGCTAAATACATTTTTGTATGGATAGTTGTTGTAATTCTTTTTTTATATTGTCTTTCCGTCTACATTCGTGATTGGACTAATGAATTTTGTTACACTTAAATATCTGTTTTGTCCCCCTTTGATTGTTTTGATGGCTTTCGGCGTTGTAAAATATATTTAAAAGATAAACATTGACTGAATCTGTTGGGTTTGATCGAGAAAAGTACCATTTTGAAAAAGGAGAATGCTTTTCAAAAATAACACTTTCTTTCGATTTAAATTTGTTTTCTTGGTTTTTTTTCGGATATATTAACATCTATACTGATCAGATCTATTAAACATATCATTTTCTCTTTTAATCAAAGAAAACGTATGATTGTATACGGTCGATACAATTGTTTGGGAGAAATATGATGTTTTTTTTTAAACAAAAAAAACACAAACCTTATTCCCTTATCATATTTAAGCTCTAGTATTTTAATTACAATTGATCTTTCTACGCACTTCATGTATGTTCTTAAAAAGTGAGATAGTTTATTCATATATATATATATATATATATATATATATATATATATATATATATATATATATATATAAGGAAAGCTCAATATACTGGATAGAGCAAAAATATGGTACGTCAATGAAAATTAATAAGACCTGCAAATAGAAGCAAATCGATATCTTCAGTTGTTCAAAACAAGGAGCAGTTTAGTTAATAAAAAACATTTATTTTTCTTCTCTTTCATTCCTTAAACCAGGCTTTTCAAAGATTAAAATCTTATCATCAGAGGAAAAATTATGATTGATAAGTTGACAGGATAGGACTGTCAAAGTTTCAAATTTGAAAGAGTTTTTTTTTTTTAATGTTAAAGTTCAAACGGGCATGGGAATCACCAATAACGAAATCCAAAAAAACGTGGGGCTCAGAAATATTGGTAAATCCAGAGGAATCTGTATAAAAATCCAACGACGACGATTCCACTCAGGTCTGTTGTCCTCGGAGAAGGATCAAATAAAAATGGCCATGTCAAAGTGGATTCTTCTGGATTTACCAATATTTCTGAGCCCCACGTTTTTTTTTATTTCGTTATTGGTGATTCCCATGCCCGTTTGAACTTTAACATTTTTTTTTAAAAACTCTTTCAAATTTGAAACTTTGACAGTCCTATCATAATTTTTCCTCTGATGATAAGATTTTAATCTTTGAAAAGCCTGGTTTAAGGAATGAAAGAGAAGAAAAATAAATGTTTTTTATTAACTAAACTGCTCCTTGTTTTGAACAACTGAAGATATCGATTTGCTTCCATTTGCAGGTCTAATCAATTTTCATTGACGTACCATATATATATATATATATATATATATATATATATATATATATATATATATATATGAATATACTTTTATTATTCGTTTTTTTTCTCATACGTAAACCGAACTTTTAATGTTTTTCAAAATAGATTTGCGAATAGCAGTGCATGTTACCTCAATTAATTTCACTTTGCAATCGGAACAGTCCAATTCGTTTGTTATTTCAAGTGTCGGTTTCTTTTACATAAATGGACTTCCCTTGCGTCTCCTTTCTCTTTTGGTTGCCTTATTAAGCGAAATCTACAGACCCTTTCATGTGCGTTCTTCAAACATAACGTGTCTTTGTTCTTCCATGCGATTCCATTGCAAGGCCAACATAAGCAAACTGAATGATCTCAAACCCGACACGCATAGGCTGAGTAAGTTTTCCAGTGCGAACGCTAACACGTTTTACACGTGTTGTTCGACAAAACACATGTTTCAAAAAGAAGACTACCTCTCGATGCAGACGCCAGATGTGTGTTCGGCATTTTGATTAGCATAACTCTTCAACCTTTATCGGCGTGCCTTCATCAGAATATGATAACCAATGTTTGAAGCAGATTCATTCTCGATTGGATGCCGCGTTGTTTGTTTTTGAATCTCCTGGCTTCTCACTCATCGAAAAGAAAACGAATTTTTCCACATGTTTGGTCGATATTTTTAGATTTCGTAACAGAATTCGTCGACATACGCATCGCAAGTCCAGCTAAAAAGAAACGAGAATAAATCGTTATAAGATGCGCCGATTCAATCTGCGCGTTTAGCGATGAAAATGGAATTTCAAAAAACCGACAGACAGAGCCTCTTCTAGAGATACGTGGACGCATTAAAACCTAGAATGCGTTTAGCGATGAAAATGGAATTTCATAAAACCGACAGACAGAGCCTCTTCTAGAGATACGTGGACGCATTAAAACCTAGAATGCGTTTAACGATGAAAATGGAATTTAATAAAACCGACAGACAGAGCCTCATCTAGAGATACGTGGACGCATTAAAACCTAGAATGCGTTTAGCGATGAAAATGGAATTTCAAAAAACCGACAGACAGAGCCTCTTCTAGAGATACGTGGACGCATTAAAACCTAGAATGCGTTTAGCGATGAAAATGGAATTTCATGAAACCGACAGACAGAGCCTCTTCTAGAGATACGTGGACGCATTAAAACCTAGAATGCGTTTAGCGATGAAAATGGAATTTCATAAAACCGACAGACAGAGCCTCTTCTAGAGATACGTGGACGCATTAAAACCTAGAATGCGTTTAGCGATGAAAATGGAATTTCATAAAACCGACAGACAGAGCCTCTTCTAGAGATACGTGGACGCATTAAAACCTAGAATGCGTTTAACGTGTAAAATGGAATTTCATAAAACCGACAGACAGAGCCTCATCTAGAGATACGTGGACGCATTAAAACCTAGAATGCGTTTAGCGATGAAAATGGAATTTCAAAAAACCGACAGACAGAGCCTCTTCTAGAGATACGTGGACGCATTAAAACCTAGAATGCGTTTAGCGATGAAAATGGAATTTCATAAAACCGACAGACAGAGCCTCTTCTAGAGATACGTGGACGCATTAAAACCTAGAATGCGTTTAACGTGTAAAATGGAATTTCATAAAACCGACAGACAGAGCCTCATCTAGAGATACGTGGACGCATTAAAACCTAGAATGCGTTTAGCGATGAAAATGGAATTTCAAAAAACCGACAGACAGAGCCTCTTCTAGAGATACGTGGACGCATTAAAACCTAGAATGCGTTTAGCGATGAAAATGGAATTTCATAAAACCGACAGACAGAGCCTCTTCTAGAGACACGTGGACGCAATAAAACCTAGAATGCGTTTAGCGATGAAAATGGAATTTCATAAAACCGACAGACAGAGCCTCTTCTAGAGATACGTGGACGCAATAAAACCTAGAATGCGTTTAGCGATGAAAATGGAATTTCATAAAACCGACAGACAGAGCCTCTTCTAGAGATACATGGACGCAATAAAACCTAGAATGCGTTTAGCGATGAAAATGGAATTTCATAAAACCGACAGACAGAGCCTCTTCTAGAGATACGTGGACGCAATAAAACCTAGAATGCGTTTAGCGATGAAAATGGAATTTTATAAAACCGACAGACAGAGCCTCTTCTTGAGATACGTGGACGCATTAAAACCTAGAATGCGTTTAGCGATGAAAATGGAATTTCATAAAACCGACAGACAGAGCCTCTTCTAGAGATACGTGGACGCATTAAAACCTAGAATGCGTTTAACGATGAAAATGGAATTTAATAAAACCGACAGACAGAGCCTCATCTAGAGATACGTGGACGCATTAAAACCTAGAATGCGTTTAGCGATGAAAATGGAATTTCAAAAAACCGACAGACAGAGCCTCTTCTAGAGATACGTGGACGCATTAAAACCTAGAATGCGTTTAGCGATGAAAATGGAATTTCATAAAACCGACAGACAGAGCCTCTTCTAGAGATACGTGGACGCATTAAAACCTAGAATGCGTTTAGCGATGAAAATGGAATTTCATAAAACCGACAGACAGAGCCTCTTCTAGAGATACGTGGACGCATTAAAACCTAGAATGCGTTTAGCGATGAAAATGGAATTTCATAAAACCGACAGACAGAGCCTCTTCTAGAGATACGTGGACGCATTAAAACCTAGAATGCGTTTAACGTGTAAAATGGAATTTCATAAAACCGACAGACAGAGCCTCATCTAGAGATACGTGGATGCATTAAAACCTAGAATGCGTTTAGCGATGTAAATGGAATTTCAAAAAACCGACAGACAGAGCCTCTTCTAGAGATACGTGGACGCATTAAAACCTAGAATGCGTTTAGCGATGAAAATGGAATTTCATAAAACCGACAGACAGAGCCTCTTCTAGAGATACGTGGACGCATTAAAACCTAGAATGCGTTTAACGATGAAAATGGAATTTAATAAAACTGACAGACAGAGCCTCATCTAGAGATACGTGGACGCATTAAAACCTAGAATGCGTTTAGCGATGAAAATGGAATTTCAAAAAACCGACAGACAGAGCCTCTTCTAGAGATACGTGGACGCATTAAAACCTAGAATGCGTTTAGCGATGAAAATGGAATTTCATAAAACCGACAGACAGAGCCTCTTCTAGAGATACGTGGACGCATTAAAACCTAGAATGCGTTTAGCGATGAAAATGGAATTTCATAAAACCGACAGACAGAGCCTCTTCTAGAGATACGTGGACGCATTAAAACCTAGAATGCGTTTAACGTGTAAAATGGAATTTCATAAAACCGACAGACAGAGCCTCATCTAGAGATACGTGGACGCATTAAAACCTAGAATGCGTTTAGCGATGAAAATGGAATTTCAAAAAACCGACAGACAGAGCCTCTTCTAGAGATACGTGGACGCATTAAAACCTAGAATGCGTTTAGCGATGAAAATGGAATTTCATAAAACCGACAGACAGAGCCTCTTCTAGAGATACGTGGACGCATTAAAACCTAGAATGCGTTTAACGATGAAAATGGAATTTAATAAAACCGACAGACAGAGCCTCATCTAGAGATACGTGGACGCATTAAAACCTAGAATGCGTTTAGCGATGAAAATGGAATTTCAAAAAACCGACAGACAGAGCCTCTTCTAGAGATACGTGGACGCATTAAAACCTAGAGTGCGTTTAGCGATGAAAATGGAATTTCATAAAACCGACAGACAGAGCCTCTTCTAGAGATACGTGGACGCATTAAAACCTAGAATGCGTTTAGCGATGAAAATGGAATTTCATAAAACCGACAGACAGAGCCTCTTCTAGAGATACGTGGACGCATTAAAACCTAGAATGCGTTTAGCGATGAAAATGGAATTTCATAAAACCGACAGACAGAGCCTCTTCTAGAGATACGTGGACGCATTAAAACCTAGAATGCGTTTAACGTGTAAAATGGAATTTCATAAAACCGACAGACAGAGCCTCATCTAGAGATACGTGGACGCATTAAAACCTAGAATGCGTTTAGCGATGAAAATGGAATTTCAAAAAACCGACAGACAGAGCCTCTTCTAGAGATACGTGGACGCATTAAAACCTAGAATGCGTTTAGCGATGAAAATGGAATTTCATAAAACCGACAGACAGAGCCTCTTCTAGAGACACGTGGACGCAATAAAACCTAGAATGCGTTTAGCGATGAAAATGGAATTTCATAAAACCGACAGACAGAGCCTCTTCTAGAGATACGTGGACGCAATAAAACCTAGAATGCGTTTAGCGATGAAAATGGAATTTCATAAAACCGACAGACAGAGCCTCTTCTAGAGATACGTGGACGCAATAAAACCTAGAATGCGTGTAGCGATGAAAATGGAATTTCATAAAACCGACAGACAGAGCCTCTTCTAGAGATACGTGGACGCAATAAAACGTAGAATGCGTTTAGCGATGAAAATGGAATTTCATAAAACCGACAGACAGAGCCTCTTCTTGAGATACGTGGACGCATTAAAACCTAGAATGCGTTTAGCGATGAAAATGGAATTTCATAAAACCGACAGACAGAGCCTCTTCTAGAGATACGTGGACGCATTAAAACCTAGAATGCGTTTAACGATGAAAATGGAATTTAATAAAACCGACAGACAGAGCCTCATCTAGAGATACGTGGACGCATTAAAACCTAGAATGCGTTTAGCGATGAAAATGGAATTTCAAAAAACCGACAGACAGAGCCTCTTCTAGAGATACGTGGACGCATTAAAACCTAGAATGCGTTTAGCGATGAAAATGGAATTTCATAAAACCGACAGACAGAGCCTCTTCTAGAGATACGTGGACGCATTAAAACCTAGAATGCGTTTAGCGATGAAAATGGAATTTCATAAAACCGACAGACAGAGCCTCTTCTAGAGATACGTGGACGCATTAAAACCTAGAATGCGTTTAGCGATGAAAATGGAATTTCATAAAACCGACAGACAGAGCCTCTTCTAGAGATACGTGGACGCATTAAAACCTAGAATGCGTTTAACGTGTAAAATGGAATTTCATAAAACCGACAGACAGAGCCTCATCTAGAGATACGTGGACGCATTAAAACCTAGAATGCGTTTAGCGATGTAAATGGAATTTCAAAAAACCGACAGACAGAGCCTCTTCTAGAGATACGTGGACGCATAAAACCTAGAATGCGTTTAGCGATGAAAATGGAATTTCATAAAACCGACAGACAGAGCCTCTTCTAGGGATACGTGGACGCATTAAAACCTAGAATGCGTTTAACGATGAAAATGGAATTTAATAAAACTGACAGACAGAGCCTCATCTAGAGATACGTGGACGCATTAAAACCTAGAATGCGTTTAGCGATGAAAATGGAATTTCAAAAAACCGACAGACAGAGCCTCTTCTAGAGATACGTGGACGCATTAAAACCTAGAATGCGTTTAGCGATGAAAATGGAATTTCATAAAACCGACAGACAGAGCCTCTTCTAGAGATACGTGGACGCATTAAAACCTAGAATGCGTTTAGCGATGAAAATGGAATTTCATAAAACCGACAGACAGAGCCTCTTCTAGAGATACGTGGACGCATTAAAACCTAGAATGCGTTTAGCGATGAAAATGGAATTTCATAAAACCGACAGACAGAGCCTCTTCTAGAGATACGTGGACGCATTAAAACCTAGAATGCGTTTAACGTGTAAAATGGAATTTCATAAAACCGACAGACAGAGCCTCATCTAGAGATACGTGGACGCATTAAAACCTAGAATGCGTTTAGCGATGAAAATGGAATTTCAAAAAACCGACAGACAGAGCCTCTTCTAGAGATACGTGGACGCATTAAAACCTAGAATGCGTTTAGCGATGAAAATGGAATTTCATAAAACCGACAGACAGAGCCTCTTCTAGAGATACGTGGACGCAATAAAACCTAGAATGCGTTTAGCGATGAAAATGGAATTTCAAAAAACCGACAGACAGAGCCTCTTCTAGAGATACGTGGACGCATTAAAACCTAGAATGCGTTTAGCGATGAAAATGGAATTTCATAAAACCGACAGACAGAGCCTCTTCTAGAGATACGTGGACGCATTAAAACCTAGAATGCGTTTAGCGATGAAAATGGAATTTCATAAAACCGACAGACAGAGCCTCTTCTAGAGATACGTGGACGCATTAAAACCTAGAATGCGTTTAGCGATGAAAATGGAATTTCATAAAACCGACAGACAGAGCCTCTTCTAGAGATACGTGGACGCATTAAAACCTAGAATGCGTTTAACGTGTAAAATGGAATTTCATAAAACCGACAGACAGAGCCTCATCTAGAGATACGTGGACGCATTAAAACCTAGAATGCGTTTAGCGATGAAAATGGAATTTCAAAAAACCGACAGACAGAGCCTCTTCTAGAGATACGTGGACGCATTAAAACCTAGAATGCGTTTAGCGATGAAAATGGAATTTCATAAAACCGACAGACAGAGCCTCTTCTAGAGACACGTGGACGCAATAAAACCTAGAATGCGTTTAGCGATGAAAATGGAATTTCATAAAACCGACAGACAGAGCCTCTTCTAGAGATACGTGGACGCAATAAAACCTAGAATGCGTTTAGCGATGAAAATGGAATTTCATAAAACCGACAGACAGAGCCTCTTCTAGAGATACGTGGACGCAATAAAACCTAGAATGCGTTTAGCGATGAAAATGGAATTTCATAAAACCGACAGACAGAGCCTCTTCTAGAGATACGTGGACGCAATAAAACCTAGAATGCGTTTAGCGATGAAAATGGAATTTCATAAAACCGACAGACAGAGCCTCTTCTTGAGATACGTGGACGCATTAAAACCTAGAATGCGTTTAGCGATGAAAATGGAATTTCATAAAACCGACAGACAGAGCCTCTTCTAGAGATACGTGGACGCATTAAAACCTAGAATGCGTTTAACGATGAAAATGGAATTTAATAAAACCGACAGACAGAGCCTCATCTAGAGATACGTGGAAGCATTAAAACCTAGAATGCGTTTAGCGATGAAAATGGAATTTCAAAAAACCGACAGACAGAGCCTCTTCTAGAGATACGTGGACGCATTAAAACCTAGAATGCGTTTAGCGATGAAAATGGAATTTCATAAAACCGACAGACAGAGCCTCTTCTAGAGATACGTGGACGCATTAAAACCTAGAATGCGTTTAGCGATGAAAATGGAATTTCATAAAACCGACAGACAGAGCCTCTTCTAGAGATACGTGGACGCATTAAAACCTAGAATGCGTTTAGCGATGAAAATGGAATTTCATAAAACCGACAGACAGAGCCTCTTCTAGGGATACGTGGACGCATTAAAACCTAGAATGCGTTTAACGTGTAAAATGGAATTTCATAAAACTGACAGACAGAGCCTCATCTAGAGATACGTGGACGCATTAAAACCTAGAATGCGTTTAGCGATGTAAATGGAATTTCAAAAAACCGACAGACAGAGCCTCTTCTAGAGATACGTGGACGCATTAAAACCTAGAATGCGTTTAGCGATGAAAATGGAATTTCATAAAACCGACAGACAGAGCCTCTTCTAGAGATACGTGGACGCATTAAAACCTAGAATGCGTTTAACGATGAAAATGGAATTTAATAAAACTGACAGACAGAGCCTCATCTAGAGATACGTGGACGCATTAAAACCTAGAATGCGTTTAGCGATGAAAATGGAATTTCAAAAAACCGACAGACAGAGCCTCTTCTAGAGATACGTGGACGCATTAAAACCTAGAATGCGTTTAGCGATGAAAATGGAATTTCATAAAACCGACAGACAGAGCCTCTTCTAGAGATACGTGGACGCATTAAAACCTAGAATGCGTTTAACGTGTAAAATGGAATTTCATAAAACCGACAGACAGAGCCTCATCTAGAGATACGTGGACGCATTAAAACCTAGAATGCGTTTAGCGATGAAAATGAAATTTCAAAAAACCGACAGACAGAGCCTCTTCTAGAGATACGTGGACGCATTAAAACCTAGAATGCGTTTAGCGATGAAAATGGAATTTCATAAAACCGACAGACAGAGCCTCTTCTAGAGATACGTGGACGCAATAAAACCTAGAATGCGTTTAGCGATGAAAATGGAATTTCATAAAACCGACAGACAGAGCCTCTTCTAGAGATACGTGGACGCAATAAAACCTAGAATGCGTGTAGCGATGAAAATGGAATTTCATAAAACCGACAGACAGAGCCTCTTCTAGAGATACGTGGACGCAATAAAACCTAGAATGCGTTTAGCGATGAAAATGGAATTTCATAAAACCGACAGACAGAGCCTCTTCTAGAGATACGTGGACGCAATAAAACCTAGAATGCGTTTAGCGATGAAAATGGAATTTCATAAAACCGACAGACAGAGCCTCTTCTTGAGATACGTGGACGCATTAAAACCTAGAATGCGTTTAGCGATGAAAATGGAATTTCATAAAACCGACAGACAGAGCCTCTTCTAGAGATACGTGGACGCAATAAAACCTAGAATGCGTTTAGCGATGAAAATGGAATTTCATAAAACCGACAGACAGAGCCTCATCTAGAGATACGTGGACGCATTAAAACCTAGAATGCGTTTAGCGATGAAAATGGAATTTCATAAAACCGACAGACAGAGCCTCTTCTAGAGATACGTGGACGCAATAAAACCTAGAATGCGTTTAGCGATGAAAATGGAATTTCATAAAACCGACAGACAGAGCCTCTTCTAGAGATACGTGGACGCAATAAAACCTAGAATGCGTTTAGCGATGAAAATGGAATTTCATAAAACCGACAGACAGAGCCTCTTCTAGAGATACGTGGACGCAATAAAACCTAGAATGCGTTTAGCGATGAAAATGGAATTTCATAAAACCGACAGACAGAGCCTCTTCTAGAGATACGTGGACGCAATAAAACCTAGAATGCGTTTAGCGATGAACGGAACATTTCAAACTGAACCGTGACAGACCGACAGACAAACAGACAGAGGCTCATCAAGAGATTCTCTTAAATATTTCATCCGATGGACCCCAAAGATATCCGTGTAATTTTTGTAATTATTTTCTATTACTTCTGAATCCATCCATGTTGTACTACAAATGATTTATATTCCATCTATTTTCACCTGGTTTCCCTCTTTTTCTGCACCCTTTCACCATTCCTTCTAGACATTCCTTCTAGACATACCTTGCTCACAACGATATCATCTTCTCGGTGGTTAAACACTTTGTCTGCACCTTTCCACCATTCCTTGTAGACATACCTTGCTCACAACGATATCATCTTCTCGGTGGTTAAACACTTTATCTGCACCTTTCCACCATTCCTTCTAGACATACCTTGTTCACAACAACTCTGGACCTTCTTGTGCGTCCGTACAATCATAGCAAGTTTCGTCTTTACTAAAAGAAAATCACTTATCTTAATTTAATCAGTTAACTTCATTTTATACATTGTTCTCATGATGTTATTTTGAAAGACTGTGAGTTTTTCCCCTTTTGTTTGCCTGTCAATTTGGCATATTCGTAACCATACAGCACAGGTCACAGTAATTATGTATTGATAATTTCTGCTTTCATCCAATAGATGCGGGTTGAAGTGAGAATTAAACTGTTTTTTTTTTGGAAGCTGGCCTATGCGGCGTTGTAATGCTTAATCGGGGTCATTCGTAGCAGAAATCACATGTAGGTCAAATGTAGGTAAATGCATCAACCTGAAACATAATTTTGTCACTTATCATCTTTTGAATTGCTTCAAAGTGTTCAGTAGAATTCGCAGGTAATAGTAAGTATTTCTTGACAGATCGCGACGTGGACGCTTCTACTTGATCCTTCCCGGTTCAGAGGCACCCTGGCTCAAGTGGAAAATACTAAACCGTCTGAGAACGGGAATGGGGCGATCAAAAGTTACTAGAAATAGACTAGCGAAAATAGACTCCCTAACGGTCGTCTATTTTTGTAAGGCTGCCGCGTTCTTGGGTGGTGAGACAAAAAAAAAATTTGATAGGATTTTATCGCTTGCCCTATAGCTCAGACGGGCGGCGAAATTATTTATTGTTTATTTCTGAATGAGGCAATCAAAAGTTACTAGCGAAAATAGATAGGGCTATAAAACTGACCCAACCATCTGTGAAGTTTGAGAGGAGGACCATATGATACAACACTGCCTGGTCTGCCTTCTACTGCTCAACCGGTGTAGCTTGAAAGATCTTGCAGAATGCAACACTGTTGCAAAGGACTGCATAAAAATGTGGCAAACCGTCATATGACCACATGCTTCAAAGACACGCAAAGAAGAAGAAGAAGAAGAAGAAGAAGAAGAAGAAGAAGAAGAAGAAGAAGAAGAAGAAGAAGAAGAGTCACCTCTCGTTCGTTTCGACGTTCTGTTGGTTTTGTTTGCAGTCAGTTTGGTCTTCGAGCAGTTTATTTAAGCTGAGCGTATCTGGTCTTGGATGTGTGAAATGGACAGGCAAAAGAACAGAGAAACTCACTGTGGTTCAAAATAACATAGTGAGAGCAGTGTGTAGAGTGAAGTTAACGGATCGTAATGGAGGGAGGTGGCAGTGGTGAAGTAGACATCGACACGAACTGACAACCTGGGCATGCCAAGTTCGACTCCTGTCTGTTCCATAGCACCACTTTCGCTATGGATGTTGACAACCTTCACGTGGTCCCTCCTGTGAGTACTTGATTCTAGAAAGAACTGGGGAAACCAATGGCAACAACAGAATCGAGCCGGTCAAAAGTCGTACGATGCTGATTCATAAAAATAACGTTTTTAACGGATCATATTAGAATAATAATTACGTTTTTAACGGATCATATTAGAATAATAATTACCTATGTTTCGTTTGGTGTGCTCTCTAGTCAAACATTTGATTTTCGAGCAGTTTATTCTCCAAACCAATTTTGCTCACTTGTAGACTCAGACGATCGAGAATTACATGAAAATATACATGAAAATATTGGGTAGCGTCGCCATGTTTTCCTGGGATAACACGATGTTTCAGGTGTCGTAACCCCCTCTTCAGGTGAATTATCTCTGGAAATATATTTACTTTTAACTTTGTTGTTAAATTAAACTGAAAGCTATTTCTTGAAACAGACAAAAGGAAAAAAGAAAAGGAATAAAAGCTTTGTCAACCTTCGCTACAAGAGCTCAATACAATGCTCAAGGCAACTCGTTTGCGCGTCAATGTGATGCAGCAAGCTGAGAAAACCTTGTTGTCAGTTGATTTTCAACATATGATTTTCAACATATGATTTTCAACATATGTATTTTCTTTACATATGTATTTTCAACATATGTATTTTCTTTACATATGATTTTCAACATATGTATTTTCTTTACATAGTTTGTGCTTTCTTATGCCCTCTTGGAAAAATCGAAGCAGGGTTAAACCAGTAGATCCAATCATTGTAAGTAGTTCCTGCTTCGCTCATTACCGATACCTCTATGAAATGGAATGATCAAAGGTACCGACCTTCTATTGGGGATATTTTAGGTTTACGGGTAGTTCATAGAGTAAATGTGGTATTGTGGTGACTGCTGAAGTAAAGTGGTGGATAAATGGCGAAAGAATGAAAGGAACAATACTTGTACGAATGGGTCAAAATGCATCTAATTCAACGGAACCCACTGCTCTCACTTTTATAACCTTGTGTTTGATTTGTAACATTTATTTACCTTTTTTCACAAGGAAATAATTCAAACTTTCTATACGAGTCTGTTCCTCGACGTTTGCTGACGTAACCGCCAAGTAATGACCTTTGAGATTAGGCCAAACGACATTTTTAAAATGTCGAGCACGTAGTTTAAAAATTCGTTCCTGTTGTTATTGTTGCTGCTGCTGCTGGTGATGATGATGATGATGATGATGCTGCTGCTGCTGCTGCTGCTGCTGCTGCTGCTGCTGCTGATGATGATGATGATGATGATGATGATGATGATGATGATGATGATGATGATGATGATGATGCTGCTGCTGCTGCTGCTGCTATTACTTGGCTATATGCGATGGATACAGATATTTGCTTCTGTCTCCTGCTTTACGGCATATCATCCCGTTTCTGGATCATTTATTACTGAAACGCGATTCACCACACACAATTATTTGAAGACAACATGCTATTTAACCAGAGCTGGAAGGCAAATGACCGGTTTCATACATTTCCCCAATGATTCTCCGTGTAAAAAAGAAAGTCGTTTATATTTGCTCAACAAAAAGAAAATGGCCGACATGACGCATTTGAACGTGGGTGAGCGGTTTCAAGTTTCGGTGAACGATATATCATGTTTATACGCTTTCCAAAACACGAACTTGTTACGAATTTAAGCTGGCAATTCATTTACGCTGAATTCTGAGACGAACATGATGTTATGATGGACCGCTTCAAACCCGACATGTTTAGATAACATCACTCTCTTGGGCAGAAAAACACAAGCATGGCGTCAAGTTCGGCTTAAATCTGTTTGTAACTGAAAACTAAGCCGATCTATATCGCCTTTTTAGCTTTTCTGTCCAACCTTCATTTTGACACGAGTGTACACACTCTCCGTCAAACATGACAGCAAAAAATATGTTTCGCCAGTCTTCGCACTAATATTAATATTCATATAAAGTAACATCTAAATCGGGGAAGTAAAAAATATAAATAAAAATGAAAAACAACGTCTCAAACAGGGAAGTTTAACAGAAGAAAAGAAAAAAACGTATCAATCGGTATAGAAAGAATTAAATGGATAAAAGAAAGAAAACGTATCATTATAGAAATAGAGTGAAGAATTTCTTTGTGAATTTATTAAAGACAGATTAGGAGTGTCTGACTTGCTATTTGCTTCATGCTTTCCCATAAACACTTTTTCGTCCAGCAGTTTTTTTTTATTACTCGCTAAATTTATTACTAAATGTATATACAAATAAATATACATTGGACTTAATTATAGAGTTGAGAATTATTAACTTCTCCATTTCATCAGACACAGATAAAGAAGATTTTATGTGTTGTTCCTGATTTTCATAAACGATCACATTGTGTCTGAGATGGGCATATTTGCTGACGACACCACGCTCTACTCGCGTCATCTGGGTAAAACAAACGCACACATATCCGAGGTAATGGCGGAATCCTTAGAAAGTGACCTCCAGTCTCTAGTGGAATGGGGTCATAAATGGATGGTAACATTTAATGCTGCTAAGACAAAGCTTCTTTCCTTCAACAACTACAAGAAACCTCTTCAACCACTGATTGTCATGGCAAATAACACTCGACCTGAGAGTCCAACGTTCAAACTCATCGGCCTAACATTCATAGGTAGCATGAATTAGAACAAATACATAGAGTACATTGCCAAGACTACTGTAAAGAAAGTGGGCTCCATCTACGTGCTAGTAAACTTCTCACACATGACATTATCCTATATCTCTACAAAATCCACCATCCGCCCATGCGTGGAGTTTTGTTGTCACCTCTGAGCTGTTGCATCATCCACTAGTCTCTCCCTCTTAAAAAAGGTCCAAAAAAGAGTCACTAATCTGATAGGTCCATCACTGTTCACCAAGCTTCAACCCGTGTCCTATCGCCGAAATGTTGCATCCTTATGCTTGTTTTACAAATACTTAAATGGAATGTGCTCCGATGAACTTGATGCTCTGGTGCCCCATGGACATAAATACACTCGACCAACCCGACAATCAGCTAAATCCCATCTATTCACTGTGGAGGTCCGCAGATGCTGGAGAGCCTTCTACTCCAACAGTTGTTTTTTCATCGTGCAGCAGGCCTTTGGAACTCCCTTTCTGCCCCGTTTCCCCGACTATACAGTCATGCAGAAATTAAAACTAATGTGAACAAGCATCTCGCTGCACAGCTCCCAAATTAGGATGACCCCCTAAACTTTCACCCTAATCCTCAGTAGCCCCTTACGTCTACAGTGGCAGCATGCTTTGTTTGATGTGAACTGTGTTTTAAAAAAAAGATTTTAAAAACTCATAGCTAAAATCAATAGCCTTGGTGGTGCCGAGGTATTATATGACTCTCCCCCCTAAGACTTAAGTTATAAGGGTTAAAATACTGTCAAATATGACGGGGAAAGGAAATTATTTTGAATCGTATGCAAACACAGATATAAAATGAAATGAATGATTTGAATATGAATCAATCCAAAACGAAAATTGTCTAAGAAAATGCAGGAACGAACATGTACGTCTGCTTCTAGCTTTTTCTAGTTGATGCCCGTTAACGATTTACGTGTATCGTGTTCTCTTGCGTTCAACAGGTTTGCACGTCAGAGATTATTCTGGAAACCCCACAGTTATCAGATTTTAGGGGCTTCGTTTGTCTTGAAGTGATTCAACTTTTCTCTCTTTTTTCATTATTATCATCAGCCCATTAACATCAAGTGGTTTCATGTCTTGTCTGGAGCGACTTCCATCAAATAAATTTATATATTAATGTTTCAATATCCAATAGAGATGTTAATCAATAAAGTATTGAATAAAAGATTATATAATTCTATTATTTAATAACAATTTCGGAACAAAATCACTTTTACACATGTTTCTAGAGGAGTTAAGAACAAACACAGTAATCAAAGTTGCCTACTTCAAGATTCCCCTTCATCAGAAAGACGAACGGAAGGCAAACACAAAGGTAATCTGGAAAAAACATCAGAAAATGGCAAATGGCCGATCAGAGATTTTAAATCATTAGACACCAAACGTGAAACCCAACAAATTGTAAAACCTAGATAAATAAGCAAATAATAATATGCACAGCATTGTAAAAAGTTTAAGGTATAAAATCGAAGGATTTAATGGGGTTACAAATCCGAAAACGAAGTAAAAACATTGAAATACCGAATGAGAGCCGCCATTACGATGAAAAGAGCAAATATTCTTAGATCTTTTCACCGTAATGGCGGCTATCAGCTGATATTTCAATGTTTTTACATGATCCTTCGAACCGGATAGAGTTTTAGGGCAGAAACCAAATTTATTTTGCTAAGGAAGATACAAAAAAAAACTCCCATAACAATACCATTAACCATCAGTCTGAGTGGAAAGAACCCATCAAAGAAAGCCCTCCCATAACCCTACGACTAACCATCAGTCTGAGTGGAAAGAACCCCTCAAAGAAAAATCTCCCATAACCCTACGACTAACCATCAGTCTGAGTGGAAAAAACCCCTCAAAGAAAACCCTCCCATAACCCTACGACTAACCATCAGTCTGAGTGGAAAGAACCCCTCAAAGAAAACCCTCCCATAACCCTACGACTAACCATCAGTCTGAGTGGAAAGAACCCCTCAAAGAAAGCCCTCCCATAACCCTACGACTAACCATCAGTCTGAGTGGAAAGAACCCCTCAAAGAAAGCCCTCCCATAACCCTACGACTAACCATCAGTCTGAGTAGAAAAGAACCCCTCAAAGAAAGCCCTCCCATAACCCTACGACTAACCATCAGTCTAGGTGGAAAGAACCCCTCAAAGTAAAACCTCCCATAACCCTACGACTAACCATCAGTCTGAGTGGAAAGAACCCCTCAAAGAAAAATCTCCCATAACCCTACGACTAACCATCAGTCTGAGTGGAAAGAACCCCTCAAAGAAAACCCTCCCATAACCCTACGACTAACCATCAGTCTGAGTGGAAAGAACCACTCAAAGAAAACCCTCCCATAACCCTACGACTAACCATCAGTCTGAGTGGAAAGAACCCCTCAAAGAAAACCCTCCCATAACCCTACGACTAACCATCAGTCTGAGTGGAAAGAACCCCTCAAAAAAAGCCCTCCCATAACCCTACGACTAACCATCAGTCTGAGTGGAAAGAACCCCTCAAAGAAAGCCCTCCCATAACCCTACGACTAACCATCAGTCTGAGTGGAAAGAACCCCTCAAAGAAAGCCCTCCCATAACCCTACGACTAACCATCAGTCTAGGTGGAAAGAACCCCTCAAAGAAAGCCCTCCCATAACCCTACGATTAACCATCAGTCTAGGTGGAAAGAACCCCTCAAAGAAATCCCTCCCATAACCCTACGACTAACCATCAGTCTGAGTGGAAAGAACCCCATCAAAGAAAGCCCTCCCATAACCCTACGACTAACCATCAGTCTGAGTGGAAAGAACCCCTCAAAGAAAGCCCTCCCATAACCCTACGACTAACCATCAGTCTGAGTGGAAAGAACCCTTCAAAGAAAGCCCTCCCATAACCCTACGACTAACCATCAGTCTGAGTGGAAAGAACCCTTCAAAGAAAGCCCTCCCATAACCCTACGACTAACCATCAGTCTGAGTGGAAAGAACCCCTCAAAGAAAGCCCTCCCATAACCCTACGACTAACCATCAGTCTGAGTGGAAAGAACCCCTCAAAGAAAGCCCTCCCATAACCCTACGACTAACCATCAGTCTGAGTGGAAAGAACCCCTCAAAGAAAGCCCTCCCATAACCCTACGACTAACCATCAGTCTGAGTGGAAAGAACCCCTCAAAGAAAGCCCTCCCATAACCCTACGACTAACCATCAGTCTGAGTGGAAAGAACCCCTCAAAGAAAGCCCTCCCATAACCCTACGACTAACCATCAGTCTGAGTGGAAAGAACCCCTCAAAGAAAGCCCTCCCATAACCCTACGACTAACCATCAGTCTGAGTGGAAAGAACCCTTCAAAGAAAGCCCTCCCATAACCCTACGACTAACCATCAGTCTGAGTGGAAAGAACCCCTCAAAGAAAGCCCTCCCATAACCCTACGACTAACCATCAGTCTGAGTGGAAAGAACCCCTCAAAGAAAGCCCTCCCATAACCCTACGACTAACCATCAGTCTGAGTGGAAAGAACCCCTCAAAGAAAGCCCTCCCATAACTCTACGACTAACCATCAGTCTGAGTGGAAAGAACCCCTCAAAGAAAGCCCTCCCATAACCCTACGACTAACCATCAGTCTGAGTGGAAAGAACCCTTCAATGAAAGCCCTCCCATAACCCTACGACTAACCATCAGTCTGAGTGGAAAGAACCCCTCAAAGAAAGCCCTCCCATAACCCTACGACTAACCATCAGTCTGAGTGGAAAGAACCCCTCAAAGAAAGCCCTCCCATAACCCTACGACTAACCATCAGTCTGAGTGGAAAGAACCCCTCAAAATAAGCCCTCCCATAACCCTACGACTAACCATCAGTCTGAGTGGAAAGAACCCCTCAAAGAAAGCCCTCCCATAACCCTACGACTAACCATCAGTCTGAGTGGAAAGAACCCCTCAAAGAAAGCCCTCCCATAACCCTACGACTAACCATCAGTCTGAGTGGAAAGAACCCCTCAAAGAAAGCCCTCCCATAACCCTACGACTAACCATCAGTCTGAGTGGAAAGAACCCCTCAAAGAAAGCCCTCCCATAACCCTACGACTAACCATCAGTCTGAGTGGAAAGAACCCCTCAAAGAAAGCCCTCCCATAACCCTACGACTAACCATCAGTCTGAGTGGAAAGAACCCCTCAAAGAAAGCCCTCCCATAACCCTACGACTAACCATCAGTCTGAGTGGAAAGAACCCCTCAAAGAAAGCCCTCCCATAACCCTACGACTAACCATCAGTCTGAGTGGAAAGAACCCCTCAAAAAAAGCCCTCCCATAACCCTACGACTAACCATCAGTCTGAGTGGAAAGAACCCCTCAAAGAAAGCCCTCCCATAACCCTACGACTAACCATCAGTCTGAGTAGAAAGAACCCCTCAAAGAAAGCCCTCCCATAACCCTACGACTAACCATCAGTCTGAGTGGAAAGAACCCCTCAAAGAAAGCCCTCCCATAACCCTACGACTAACCATCAGTCTGAGTGGAAAGAACCCCTCAAAGAAAGCCCTCCCATAACCCTACGACTAACCATCAGTCTGAGTGGAAAGAACCCCTCAAAGAAAGCCCTCCCATAACTCTACGACTAACCATCAGTCTGAGTGGAAAGAACCCTTCAAAGAAAGCCCTCCCATAACCCTACGACTAACCATCAGTCTGAGTGGAAAGAACCCCTCAAAGAAAGCCCTCCCATAACCCTACGACTAACCATCAGTCTGAGTGGAAAGAACCCCTCAAAGAAAGCCCTCCCATAACCCTACGACTAACCATCAGTCTGAGTGGAAAGAACCCCTCAAAGAAAGCCCTCCCATAACCCTACGACTAACCATCAGTCTGAGTGGAAAGAACCCTTCAAAGAAAGCCCTCCCATAACCCTACGACTAACCATCAGTCTGAGTGGAAAGAACCCCTCAAAGAAAGCCCTCCCATAACCCTACGACTAACCATCAGTCTGAGTGGAAAGAACCCCTCAAAGAAAGCCCTCCCATAACCCTACGACTAACCATCAGTCTGAGTGGAAAGAACCCCTCAAAGAAAGCCCTCCCATAACCCTACGACTAACCATCAGTCTGAGTGGAAAGAACCCCTCAAAGAAAGCCCTCCCATAACCCTACGACTAACCATCAGTCTGAGTGGAAAGAACCCTTCAAAGAAAGCCCTCCCATAACCCTACGACTAACCATCAGTCTGAGTGGAAAGAACCCCTCAAATAAAGCCCTCCTATAACCCTACGACTAACCATCAGTCTGAGTGGAAAGAACCCCTCAAAGAAAGCCCTCCCATAACCCTACGACTAACCATCAGTCTGAGTGGAAAGAACCCCTCAAAGAAAGCCCTCCCATAACCCTACGACTAACCATCAGTCTGAGTGGAAAGAACCCCTCAAAGAAAGCCCTCCCATAACCCTACGACTAACCATCAGTCTGAGTGGAAAGAACCCTTCAAAGAAAGCCCTCCCATAACCCTACGACTAACCATCAGTCTGAGTGGAAAGAACCCCTCAAAGAAAGCCCTCCCATAACCCTACGACTAACCATCAGTCTGAGTGGAAAGAACCCCTCAAAGAAAGCCCTCCCATAACCCTACGACTAACCATCAGTCTGAGTGGAAAGAACCCCTCAAAGAAAGCCCTCCCATAACCCTACGACTAACCATCAGTCTGAGTGGAAAGAACCCCTCAAAGAAAGCCCTCCCATAACCCTACGACTAACCATCAGTCTGAGTGGAAAGAACCCCTCAAAGAAAGCCCTCCCATAACCCTACGACTAACCATCAGTCTGAGTGGAAAGAACCCTTCAAAGAAAGCCCTCCCATAACCCTACGACTAACCATCAGTCTGAGTGGAAAGAACCCCTCAAAGAAAGCCCTCCCATAACCCTACGACTAACCATCAGTCTGAGTGGAAAGAACCCCTCAAAGAAAGCCCTCCCATAACCCTACGACTAACCATCAGTCTGAGTGGAAAGAACCCCTCAAAGAAAGCCCTCCCATAACCCTACGACTAACCATCAGTCTGAGTGGAAAGAACCCCTCAAAGAAAGCCCTCCCATAACCCTACGACTAACCATCAGTCTGAGTGGAAAGAACCCCTCAAAGAAAGCCCTCCCATAACCCTACGACTAACCATCAGTCTGAGTGGAAAGAACCCCTCAAAGAAAGCCCTCCCATAACCCTACGACTAACCATCAGTCTGAGTGGAAAGAACCCCTCAAAGAAAGCCCTCCCATAACCGTACGACTAACCATCAGTCTGAGTGGAAAGAACCCCTCAAAGAAAGCCCTCCCATAACCCTACGACTAACCATCAGTCTGAGTGGAAAGAACCCCTCAAAGAAAGCCCTCCCATAACTCTACGACTAACCATCAGTCTGAGTGGAAAGAACCCCTCAAAGAAAGCCCTCCCATAACCCTACGACTAACCATCAGTCTGAGTGGAAAGAACCCCTCAAAGAAAGCCCTCCCATAACTCTACGACTAACCATCAGTCTGAGTGGAAATAACCCCTCAAAGAAAGCCCTCCCATAACCCTACGACTAACCATCAGTCTGAGTGGAAAGAACCCCTCAAAGAAAGCCCTCCCATAACCCTACGACTAACCATCAGTCTGAGTGGAAAGAACCCTTCAAAGAAAGCCCTCCCATAACCCTACGACTAACCATCAGTCTGAGTGGAAAGAACCCCTCAAAGAAAGCCCTCCCATAACCCTACGACTAACCATCAGTCTGAGTGGAAAGAACCCCTCAAAGAAAGCCCTCCCATAACCCTACGACTAACCATCAGTCTGAGTGGAAAGAACCCCTCAAAGAAAGCCCTCCCATAACCCTACGACTAACCATCAGTCTGAGTGGAAAGAACCCCTCAAAGAAAGCCCTCCCATAACCCTACGACTAACCATCAGTCTGAGTGGAAAGAACCCTTCAAAGAAAGCCCTCCCATAACCCTACGACTAACCATCAGTCTGAGTGGAAAGAACCCCTCAAAGAAAGCCCTCCCATAACCCTACGACTAACCATCAGTCTGAGTGGAAAGAACCCCTCAAAGAAAGCCCTCCCATAACCCTACGACTAACCATCAGTCTGAGTGGAAAGAACCCCTCAAAGAAAGCCCTCCCATAACCCTACGACTAACCATCAGTCTGAGTGGAAAGAACCCCTCAAAGAAAGCTCTCCCATAACCCTACGACTAACCATCAGTCTGAGTGGAAAGAACCCTTCAAAGAAAGCCCTCCCATAACCCTACGACTAACCATCAGTCTGAGTGGAAAGAACCCCTCAAAGAAAGCCCTCCCATAACCCTACGACTAACCATCAGTCTGAGTGGAAAGAACCCTTCAAAGAAAGCCCTCCCATAACCCTACGACTAACCATCAGTCTGAGTGGAAAGAACCCCTCAAAGAAAGCCCTCCCATAACCCTACGACTAACCATCAGTCTGAGTGGAAAGAACCCCTCAAAGAAAGCCCTCCCATAACCCTACGACTAACCATCAGTCTGAGTGGAAAGAACCCCTCAAAGAAAGCCCTCCCATAACCCTACGACTAACCATCAGTCTGAGCGGAAAGAACCCCTCAAAGAAAGCCCTCCCATAACTCTACGACTAACCATCAGTCTGAGTGGAAAGAACCCCTCAAAGAAAGCTCTCCCATAACCCTACGACTAACCATCAGTCTGAGTGGAAAGAACCCCTCAAAGAAAGCCCTCCTATAACCCTACGACTAACCATCAGTCTGAGTGGAAAGAACCCCTCAAAGAAAGCTCTCCCATAACCCTACGACTAACCATCAGTCTGAGTGGAAAGAACCCCTCAAAGAAAGCCCTCCCATAACCCTACGACTAACCATCAGTCTGAGTGGAAAGAACCCCTCAAAGAAAGCCCTCCCATAACCCTACGACTAACCATCAGTCTGAGTGGAAAGAACCCCTCAAAGAAAGCCCTCCCATAACCGTACGACTAACCATCAGTCTGAGTGGAAAGAACCCCTCAAAGAAAGCCCTCCCATAACCCTACGACTAACCATCAGTCTGAGTGGAAAGAACCCCTCAAAGAAAGCCCTCCCATAACTCTACGACTAACCATCAGTCTGAGTGGAAAGAACCCCTCAAAGAAAGCCCTCCCATAACCCTACGACTAACCATCAGTCTGAGTGGAAAGAACCCCTCAAAGAAAGCCCTCCCATAACTCTACGACTAACCATCAGTCTGAGTGGAAAGAACCCCTCAAAGAAAGCCCTCCCATAACCCTACGACTAACCATCAGTCTGAGCGGAAAGAACCCCTCAAAGAAAGCCCTCCCATAACCCTACGACTAACCATCAGTCTGAGTGGAAAGAACCCCTCAAAGAAAGCCCTCCCATAACCCTACGACTAACCATCAGTCTGAGTGGAAATAACCCCTCAAAGAAAGCCCTCCCATAACCCTACGACTAACCATCAGTCTGAGTGGAAAGAACCCCTCAAAGAAAGCCCTCCCATAACCCTACGACTAACTATCAGTCTGAGTGGAAAGAACCCCTCAAAGAAAGCCCTCCCATAACCCTACGACTAACCATCAGTCTGAGCGGAAAGAACCCCTCAAAGAAAGCCCTCCCATAACCCTACGACTAACCATCAGTCTGAGTGGAAAGAACCCCTCAAAGAAAGCCCTCCCATAACCCTACGACTAACCATCAGTCTGAGTGGAAAGAACCCCTCAAAGAAAGCCCTCCCATAACCCTACGACTAACTATCAGTCTGAGTGGAAAGAACCCCTCAAAGAAAGCCCTCGCATAACCCTACGACTAACCATCAGTCTGAGTGGAAAGAACCCCTCAAAGAAAGCCCTCCCATAACCCTACGACTAACCATCAGTCTGAGTGGAAAGAACCCCTCAAAGAAAGCCCTCCCATAACCCTACGACTAACCATCAGTCTGAGCGGAAAGAACCCTTCAAAGAAAGCCCTCCCATAACCCTACGACTAACCATCAGTCTGAGTGGAAAGAACCCCTCAAAGAAAGCCCTCCCATAACCCTACGACTAACTATCAGTCTGAGTGGAAAGAACCCCTCAAAGAAAGCCCTCCCATAACCCTACGACTAACTATCAGTCTGAGTGGAAAGAACCCCTCAAAGAAAGCCCTCCCATAACCCTACGACTAACTATCAGTCTGAGTGGAAAGAACCCCTCAAAGAAAGCCCTCCCATAACCCTACGACTAACTATCAGTCTGAGTGGAAAGAACCCCTCAAAGAAAGCCCTCCCATAACCCTACGACTAACCATCAGTCTGAGTGGAAAGAACCCCTCAAAGAAAGCCCTCCCATAACCCTACGACTAACCATCAGTCTGAGTGGAAAGAACCCCTCAAAGAAAGCCCTCCCATAACCCTACGACTAACTATATGCTATGAATTTATATTGCTTCATTATTCGGACTACGACTTGCACCGTGGTTGTTATTTTTCACGTTTCGGCTGATGTAACCTCCGATATTTAGATGCACTTTTCCAACTTATGACCCTTCTAGTCGAAATTGGGAATCCTTATCTCGAACTCGGGAACATGGAGGGAAATTTCGAACTGAATCACAGCGGTAGATTGTTCTCATTCCGTCAGCCATGACTTAATTCATGTTGTGCTTAGTTATGATCAGTGAGGATTGCACCTTCACCCCCCCCCCCAGAAGACTCGATTCTCATTGTAAACCAACGCTTTTAGCCATAGGGCTATATGCCATGGCTGATGGAATGAGAACAATCAACTCACGTGGATTAAATAAAGGGCCCGGTTCGAAATTTCGTATGAGTTCGCAATTTCAACTATGACGGTTCCAAGTTCGAAAAGATGCAGTTGAACAAGACCGGGGTTTACGTCGACTGAAACCGGGCAAGATGAGGAAGCAAATACTACAAGTGAATATACGATTTTCACATGACTCATCTGTTGTCGCTGTGGATGCACTTAAATTGTTCGTGTCAATCTGTCGACACTAAAAATATAAACTTCTTTTTTTGCCCTGGCATTTGACTGTTTTGCAGTCAACAAACAACGCAATAAAGAAACGTGACATGTTTGCACGAAATGCGCAGTTTTTACTTTTTACTTTATTTAACTGAACTTTTCATTTCTACATTTCTTCATTTCTTTATTCATTTCTTTATTCATTTCTTCATTTCTTTATTCATTTCTTCTTTTATTTATTTATTCATTCATTTCTTCATTTCTTTTTTATTCATTTATTCATTCATTTATTTATTTATTCATTTATTTATTTATTTATTCCTTCATTTATTTATTTATTTATATTTCTTCATTTATTTTTTTTATTTATTCAATTATTCATTTATTTATTTTTTATTTCTTCATTTATTTATTTATTTATTCATTTATTTATTTCTTCATTTATTTCTTCATTTATTTATTCATTTATTTATTTATTTCTTAATTTATTTATTTATTCATTCTTTCATTTCTTAATTTATTTCTTAATTTATTTCTTCATTTCTTCATTTATTTTTTCATTTCTATTTCTTCATTTCTTTATTTTTTTCATTTCTTCATTTATTTATCCATTCATTTATTTATTTATTTATTTATTCATTTATTTATTCATTTATTTATTCATTTATTCAATAGTTTTATTTATTTAATTATTTTTTTTATTTATTTATTTATTTTTTTATTTATTTAATTATTTTTTTCTTCATTTATTTATTTTTTATTTATTTAATTATTTTTTCTTCATTTATTTATTTTCTTTTATTTAATTTTTTTTTCTTCATTTATTTATTTTTTATTTATTTAATTATTTTTTTCTTCATTTCTTTATTTTTTCATTTCTTCTTTTATTTATTGTTTATTTATTTAATTATTTTTTTCTTCATTTATTTATTTTTTATTTATTTAATTATTTTTTTCTTCATTTCTTTATTTTTTCATTTCTTCATTTATTTATTTTTATTCATTTAATTATTTTTTTCTTCATTTCTTTATTTTTTATTCATCGATCATACCTTTTGGAGCATCTCTTACGATAAAAAATCCCATTTCAACTTTTAATAACATTTTTTTTTATCTCGCATCTATTATTATTATTGTGTTTATTCAGCCGAAGCTATCCTCTCTTTCAATGCTCAATTAAGGGGCGGAGTAGTGTAGTATCTGTTCTTTTGTCACTAAACATTATTCCCAGGCATTACCTTTTCCTTTGGGGGTAGTGTAGTATCTGTTCTGTTGTAATGAGACAATCTTCCCAGGCATTACCTCTTCTTTTGGGGTGATCTAGTATCTGTTCTGTTGTCATGAAACAATATTCCCAGGCATTACCTCTTCATTTGGAGGTAGTGTAGTATCTGTTCTTTTGTAATGAAACAATATTCCCAGGCATTACCTCTCCGTTTGGGAGTAGTGTAATATCTGTTCTGTTGTCAGGAGACCATCTATCCAGACATTATCTCCTCCTTCGGCGGGGGGGGGGGGTAGCGTACATCAACCAGAAAGTGTCACAATTGGCTGTCCATTAGCTAACTTAACGCAACAAAAATATGCCATCGGCGGGAACATAGTTTGGCTCGTCTGTTACTAATGGAGATTTTATATCTGTCTGAAGCTTAAACAATTCTTTTACTATCTTTCAATGCTTAATTCAGGGGGTAGTGTAGTATCT
>OY744522.1:200618758-200636258 GCA_963556195.1 Sepiola atlantica
AGGTTGCAACATTGCAGCGATTGGACAGGGGATGGAGCTTGGTGGATAGTGAGGGACCTATTAGATTAGAGACTCTTTTTTGGACCTTGTCTAAGAGGGAGAGACTAGTGGATGGTGCACCAGCCCATATGTGGCAACAATACTCCATGCATGGGCGGATGGTGACTTTGTAGAGATACAGGATACTGTCAGGTGTCATTACTAATATAAACAAATTAAAAAATACGAACAAACACCTCATAAACCCATATCCACATAAATTTCAAGAGCAAAAACTTCGACTTTCACAAAAATATTTAATTTATTTATCAGTTATTAGACTAATCTAACAAATCCATTTAAACAACCTCAAACCTTTATTTTCCAACTAAGTTACCTCCCTTAGATCCAGAAATTTCTTTATTAAAATTACTCCGGATTCTCTAAAAGAATTTTAACACGATATCAACTAACAGTTTTTCCTTTAGAACGCACACCTTCAAACCCAAAAACAGTAACGGCTAATGATACAAATTCATAAGATTGGCTCACAGGAATTACATAGAAACCTTTTTATTTTTTTTATTTCTTTATTTTTTTATTTCTTATGTTTTAATTTCAAACTTTATTTTAATTTTAATTTTATTTTAATTTTATTTTTTATTCCCTTTAATCGTATATTATTATATCTCTCCAAATCTCCTCCGGTTTTAAATCTCAACAGTTTCATTACACTAAATTTAAATTCAAAAAAACATACATAACACACTGAGCAAATAACGCGTCCCAACGAGAGTGTCATGTGACTTCACATTTCCAAAACAGATGACAACAGAAGCTGAAGAGAGCCGGATGGCTAAGACTTTCCAAGCTTGAAACCGACGGTACGAATGTTGTACTAATTCTTCTGTACCAAACTAAAGAAACAAATAAATAAATATATATATATATATATATATATATATATATATATATATATATATATATATATATATATATTGTGAAGCAATGAACAACCCCATGAACTCATGTTTTAAATAAATATATTTGTTCTCCCTAAATGATTATATCTTTATTTACTTCTCTCTCTCTCTCTCTCTCTCCTCCAGTTATATCTGCACGACCCAAGAAGCTGCTCGTTTTCAAAAACCCTTACGGTGGAACCGGAAATGCTGTAAGCATATTTTCCCACCTTCGACCTATTTTTGACGAGGTTGGAATCACATGTGAAGAAATTGGTAAGTTTGAGGTTTGCTCACCCATCACCTTTTTTGTTTGCAAAAGATGACTAAATATTGAATTCCGTTGGATAATGTATTCCCAATAACCGCGCTAATATTTTAACGATTACAACAAAAAGTGAATCCCATCGTTCGTTCGTGTTATTTGTCCTAACTGCATATTTTATACCCGTTTTTAGAGGGCTTCGGGCTAGAATCGAAATCTAGTATCTGTTCTGGTCATTGCTCAGGGGAGCATAAACTTTTCTCGACTGGGATACATTTGGGCGAGGAATACATTGCCAATATTAAAAAACCGTATGAGGCGTATAACTTTAACTTCATGAAGAGCTTAGTAAATACGGACATCCTTGACGTGTTGAGCTTTAAATTAACGTAACGGACGAATCCTTGCCACGTAAACAGATGGCATCGCGCGTCATGTCGTTTTGCACATGTAGTAGCAGCGAGTATAGTTGTTTCAGTGTCCCATTGATAAAACGTATGTCTGTTGATTGTAATTACAGCGACTATAGAGTTGTATGTGTCTGTCTCTCTTTCTTTTATTTTATAGTAGCAGTTATAATCGTTCTTTCGTATACGGGTTGACATAGAGTATATAATAACAACAGCACACATTCTTTGCGTATTTCCGTTACACAGTATTAGCATCACACAGTAATAATACACAGTATTCGTCCTTCTTTCCAACCGCCGGGGGAGGAAAGGAGACCTTCAAAAATACGTCTGATCCGTTTCACAAACAACATCCAAGAGCTGATGATTCTCGCTATTTTATAAGCCACTTCGCTACCATTATTTCGCATGTTCCTTCTAAGTCATTGCTCTAAAAAATGTCCACCCTCAGCTAGCGTGTTCAGTTCCTTCAGGTAATCATCGCCGACGAAATAACTCATGTTTTGGTTTTACAGCGGTGTTGTAAACAAGTTCGACTTCTTCCCCATCCGATGAACAGTTGCCGATCAGTTGGTAGGACACGTGTAATAAATAGTTTGCAAATTGTCTTAGCTGATTCCTCGGCAGATTAGACTTCTTCGTGTATAATGTTTCCAAGGCGTTCCAGTCATATATGTCTCTGAATCAACGTCAAACCACTGATTGCGTAACCAAACGAGTATCTTTAGGCGTCATAAACTTCATTTCACTAATTAATTGACACAAAAAAGGTGCTAAAACTTTCATTTATATACAGGTAGAACAGCAGTGTTTGCGCAGTACGAAACAAAAATGATACACATTGTTTTAAAATGTAATGAACAATTTTTTTTAAATCTTGTCTTTAATTTGGTCTTTTTTATGAAAGGAAAAATATGTTGAGTAACAAGAAGCTAAATGAATTTTCATCACTAACTTTTAATTTGGAGAGTTTAAACGTCAATCTTTACCGAAATTGAAACGAAATCGATTCGGTGTTTAAAACGTAAAAATATCAATAATTGTAAATATCCCAATTCAAAGATTTAACAGAGATATTATGTATATTAGAAATGTATTTTTATGTAATTATTTTTTATTCGTGATTGCAGCGTTCGTTGTTTTTTGCTTACTATCATTTTCATTGTTTCACTTCCTAAGTGATTAAGATGCAAAAAATTGCATTATTAGTCGCTCTTAACTTTATAGGGCGTATTTTTCGTTAAGATATATATATTTATATTAATTTTATACGTACATTAAAATAATCCATGGACACGTGTTTCTGGCTCACAGCCGTCATCAGAATGGCTAACTTAGACAAAGATCGAACCTGTGATATTGATGTCTATAGTCCAGCGTTTTACTAAAGGACTACAATGCTCTGCCTAGAAATATGTACGATTTTTATCACCAAAATATTTAATGTATTTTTATGTAATTATTTTTATTGGTGATTGCAGCGTTCGTTGTTATTTTATTTACTATTATTTCGATTGTCTCACTTTCCTAAGTGATAAGGATGCAGGAAATTGCATTATTAGTCGCCCTTAACTTTATAGGACGTATTTTTTGTTAATGTATATATATATATATATATATATATATATATATATATATATATATATATATATATATATATATATATATATATATATATATTATGTATATTAGAAAGATATTTTCTTTCAGAAATTTTGAGTTTAATCATTCTGCAACTCCACTGTGCAAATAGATCCTAAAATTTCTATTTCAAATATATTAAAACCCATTTTTAAAACTTATATTCGCCATTTGAACCTGGCGACTTTTTTTTGGGCAGTTTTTGTTTTCGGCGTTTCGCGAGTACGATTAAACTAGTTATAACTTACCGTTTTGAATGTTAAATGTTCTTTTATTTTATTAAAATATGGTTTTACCGAAAATAAGTTGTTTTGGTAAATAATTAGGGTTATTACACTGGAATTCTACCAATAAAAGAACAACGTACAACAAGAAACAATGTTTAATTTCGTACAGTGAATAGAAAATGCATTGTTTACGACTTGTTTATGACTTGTTTATGACTTGTTTACGACTTGTTTATGACTTGTTTACGACTTGTTTATGACTTGTTTACAACTTGTTTATGACTTGTTTATGACTTGTTTACGACTTGTTTATGACTTGTTTACGACTTGTTTATGACTTGTTTACGACTTGTTTATGACTTGTTTACAACTTGTTTATGACTTGTTTATGACTTGTTTACGACTTGTTTATGACTTGTTTACAACTTGTTTATGACTTGTTTATGACTTGTTTATGACTAAACAAATACGACCCATTTGATTTAAATAAAATAATAATAATAAAAAAAATAAGGTAAATTATTTTCCACATTTATCACAGAAATAGTTGTAAATTATTATTTCAAATATAACTTTAATAATTATATAGAACTTTTCATTAGCATGGAAACGGATTCTTCTACACGAAAAGAGTGACTGTATTTTAATAGTGTAAACATTACGTAAGAGACTGTACGTATCAATGATGATGATGATGATGATGATGGTGATGATGGTGATGATGATGATGATGATGATGATGATGATGATGATGATGATGATGATGATGATGATGATGATGATGATGATTCTTATTATTATTATTGTTATTGTTATTGTTGTTGTTGTTTAGCAGTGCTAATTACCTTTTTAACTCTACAACAGCACGCACTCAAAACACGAACGAAATAAAAATATTTATTTACAACATTTGATTATATTAGATTGCAAAATCTTCGATATTTTAATTGCTAATTAACGTGTGACTTCGACTGACACTCTCGTCCGTGGACATGCATTCATATTAACTTTAGTGAATTTATTATTGTTCTTTGAGACATGCGATTTCGTCTAAAGCATCCTGCACCTGTAACATTGGGAGTGTCAGTCGAAGACTCCATCTATTTGTTTATATACGTAAAAAAAAAACATATAAAATGAAGCACAAGGTCAAGGGGGGGGGTGGAGTCTGGTCTTCTCGAACTTCACTAATTGCATTAATTGACCATAACATCAACTGAAGACTCTTTTTAATATACGGCTAGTTTATTTCGCTCAAAACCTGTCTCGCAAACAGAACTAACGAGAGAGTGACCAGTCATTCTTTTTAACACGTTCCATTATTTTACATCACTTCCGGTAGCGACTTCCTGTTCGCTACGTCACAACTCGTTTCTCAGCCACACAACTTCCATTTGCTAACCTAATTTTGAGTAACCTAATTGCTACCACCTAAATATTGTTACAATTATTATTTTTGTTGTTGATTTTTTAATAAATAAAGTTTTTAATCATTTTTTAAATGTTTTTATGAACACATAATTTTTCGCGCCTAATGAAAACCGGTAAAAATGTTGCTTTAAAAATATTTCATTGGATTGTAAACCAGTGGGGGTTAGGGTTAGAGTGGGGGTTAGGTTAGGGTGGGGGTTAGTGTTGTGTTTTAACGTTCATTCGCTTTTTAATTGCTATTTTCAGTGGGGGTTAGCGTGGGGTTAGCGTGGGGTAAGGGTGGGGGTTAGGGTTAGGGTGGGGATTAAGGTTAGGGTTAGGGTGGGGGTTAGGGTTGTTTTTTAACATTTATTCGATTTTTAATTGCTATTTTCTTTTTCCCGACAGTAACAACGAAAGTTAAGGATGCTGAAGAGAGAATCCAAAAATATGATCTTTGCGAATATGACGGGTAAGTAAGTCATTTGTCATTCGGCCAGTTTAACAGGGTAACATGAGAGAGAGAGAGAGAGAGAGAGAGAGAGAGAGAGAGAGAGAGAGAGGGAGAGATGGGGAGGGAGAAGAGAGAGAGAGAGAAACTGTTAGGCCAGATCGGGTAGAAAGAGAGTGGACATATGAGCACTGTGAACCGATTTCTGGATGCCGCCTCAGACTATGGAATCGGATAATCCGAGTTCAAGTTCTGTCAAATTCTAAAAACGCAAAAATACATTTCCAAAAACTATGAATTTATAATGACCCCCTTCCCCGGCTATGGGTAAAATAGCAACTTACATGCAACTAATCGCTTACACTGAAACGTGTATAATAGATATTCTGTTTATAGATAAAATTACACCGGAAGGGTTGATATGCCGTTTAACTTCCTTTTAATCGTTATCTCCGATCCTTTTCTCTGGCCATACTATCACTTATCTTAGACCGTTTGAGTAGGGTTAGGGTTAGGGTTATCCAATACCGTTTGAGTAGGGTTAGGGTTAAGGTTATCTGCTACCGTTTGAGTAGGGTTAGGGTTAGGGTTAGGGTTATCCGATACCGTTTGAGTAGGGTTAGGGTTAGGGATAGGGTTATCCGATACTGTTTGAGTAGGGTTAGAGTTAGGGATAGGGTTATCCGATACCGTTTGAGTAGGGTTAGGTTTAGGGTTAGGGTTATCCGATACCGTTTGAGTAGGGTTAGAGTTCGGGATAGGGTTATCCGATACCATTTGAGTAGGGTTAGGGATAGGGGTATCCGATACTGTTTTAGTAGGGTTAGGGTTAGGGATAGGGTTATCCGATACCGTTTGAGTAGGGTTAGGTTTAGGGTAAGGGTGATCCGATACCGGTCGAGTAGGGTTAGGGTTAAGGTTATCTGCTACCGTTTGAGTAGGGTTAGGGTTAGGGTACGGGTTATCCGATACCGTTTGAGTAGGGTTAGGTTTAAGGTAAGGGTTATCCGATACCGTTTGAGTAGGTTATGGGTAGGGTTAGGGTTATCCGATACCGTTTGAGTAGGGTTAGGGTTAAGGTTATCTGCTACCGTTTGAGTAGGGTTAGGGTTAGGGTTAAGGTTATCCGATACTGTTTGAGTAGGGTTAGGGTTAGGGATAGGGTTATCCGATACCGTTTGAGTAGGGTTAGGGTTAGGGATAGGGTTATCCGATACCGTTTGAGTATGGTTAGGTTTAGGGTAAGGGTTATCCGATACCGTTTGAGTAGGGTTAGGGTTAGGGTTAGGGTTATCCGATACCGTTTGAGTAGGGTTAGGGTTAAGGTTATCTGCTACCGTTTGAGTAGGGTTAGGGTAAGGATTAGGGTTATCCGATACCGTTTGAGTTGAGTTAGGGTTAGGGATAGGGTTATCCGATACCGTTTGAGTAGGGTTAGGGATAGGGTTATCCGATACTGTTTGAGTAGGGTTAGGGTTAGGGATAGGGTTATCCGATACCGTTTGAGTAAGGTTAGGTTTAGGGTAAGGGTTATCCGATACCGTTTGAGTAGGTTAGGGATAGGGTTATCCGATACCGTTTGAGTAGGGTTAGGGATAGGGTTATCCGATACCGTTTGAGTAGGGTTAGGGTTATCCGATACCGTTTGAGTAGGGTTAAGGTTAGGGTTATCTGATACCGTTTGAGTAGGGTTAGGGTTAGGGTCATCCGATACCGTTTAAGTAGGGTTAGGGTTAGGGTTAGGGATACGGTTATCCGATACCGTTTGAGTAGGGTTAGGGTTAGGGATAGGGTTATCCGATACTGTTTGAGTAGGGTACGGGTTAGGAATAGGGTTATCCGATACCGTTTGAGTAGGGTTTCGGTTACCCGATACCGTTTGAGTAGGGTTACGGTTAGGGTTAGGGTTATACGATACCATTTGAGTAGGGTTACGGTTAGGGTTAGGGTTAGCCGATACTGTTTGAGTAGGGTAAGGGTTAGGGTTAGGGTTATCCGATATCGGTTGAGTAGGGTTAGGGTTACGGTTATCTGATGCCGTTTGAGTAGGGTTAGGGTTAGGGTTAGAAGTATCTTATGCCGTTTTAGTAGGGTTAGGGTTATCTGATACCGTTTGAGTAGGGTTAGGGTAAGGGTTAGGCTTATCTGATACCGTTTGAGTAGGGTTAGGGTTAAATTAATATGATGCCGTTTGAGTAGGGTTAGGGTTACCTGATACCGTTTGAGTAGGGTTAGGGTTAGGGTTATCCGATGCCGTTTGAGTAGGGTTAGTGTGAGGGTTATGGTTATCTGATGCCGTTTGAGTAGGGTTAGGGTTAGGGTTATCCGATACCGTTTTAGTAGGTTGTGGGTTAGGGTTATCCGATACCGTTTGAGTAGAGTTAGGGTTATCTGATACCGTTTGAGTAGGGTTAATGTTAGGGTTATCTGATGCCGTTTGAGTAGGTCGAGGGGTAGGCTTATCTGATACCGTTTGAGTAGGGTTAGGCTTAGGGTTATCCGATACCGTTTGAGTAGAATTAGTGTTAGGGTTATCTGATACCGTTTGAGTAGGGTTAGGGTTATCTGATAACGTTTGAGTAGGGTTAGGGTTAGGGTTATCTGATAACGTTTGAGTAGGATTAGGGTTAGGGTTATCTGATACCGTTTGAGTAGGGTTAGGGTTATCTAATACCGTTTGAGTAGGATTAGGGTTAGGGTAATCTGATAACGTTTGAATAGGGTTAGGGTAAGGGTTATCTGATAACGTTTGAGTAGGATTAGGGTTAGGGTTATCTGATAACGTTTGAGTAGGATTAGGGTTAGGGTTATCTGATACCGTTTGAGTAGGGTTAGGGTTAGGGTTATCTGATACCGTTTGAGTAGGGTTAGGGTTAGGGTTATCTGATAACGTTTGAATAGGGTTAGGGTTAGGGTTATCTGATAACGTTTGAGTAGGGTTAGGGTTAGGTTTATCTGATGCCGTTTGAGTAGGGTTAGAGTTAGTGTTATCTGATACTGTTTGAGTAGGATTAGGGTTAGGGTTATCTGATACCGTTTGAGTAGGGTTAGGGTTAGGGTTATCTGATAACGTTTGAGTAGGGGCAGGGTTAGGGTTATCTGATACTGTTTGAGTAGGATTAGGGTTAGGGTTATCTGATACCGTTTGAGTAGGGGCAGGGTTATCTGATACCGTTTGAGTAGGGTTAGGGTTAGGGTTATCTGATAACGTTTGAGTAGCTTTAGGGTTAGGGTTATCTGATACCGTTTGAGTAGGGTTAGAGTTAGTGTTATCTGATACCGTTTGAGTAGGGTTAGGGTTATCTGATACCGTTTGAGTAGGGTTAGGGTTAGGGTTATCTGATACCGTTTGAGTAGGATTAGGGTTAGGGTTATCTGATAACGTTTGAGTAGGGTTAGGGTTAGGGTTATCTGATACCGTTTGAATAGGGTTAGGGTTAGGGTTATCTGATACCGTTTGAGTAGGGTTAGGGTTATCTGATAACGTTTGAGTAGGGTTAGGGTTAGGGTTATTTGATAACGTTTGAGTAGGGGAAGGGTTAGGGTTATCTGATAACGTTTGAATAGGGTTTGGGTTAGGGTTATCTGATAACGTTTGAATAGGGTTAGGGTTAGGGTTATCTGATAACGTTTGAATAGGGTTAGGGTTATCTGATACTGCTTGAGTAGGGTTAGGGTTAGGGTTAGCCGATACTGTTTGAGTAGGGTAAGGGTTAGGGTTAGGGTTATCCGATATCGTTTGAGTAGGGTTAGGGTTAGGGTTAGGGTTATCCGATAACGTTTGAGTAAGATTAGGGTTAGGGTTATCTGATAACGTTTGAGTAGTGTTAGGGTTAGGGTTATCTGATAACGTTTGAATAGGGTTAGGGTTAGGGTTATCTGATAACGTTTGAGTAGGATTAGGGTTAGGGTTATCTGATGCCGTTTGAGTAGGGTTTCGTTTACCCGATACCGTTTGAGTAGGGTTAAGGTTAGGGTTAGGGTTACACGATACCATTTGAGTAGGGTTACGGTTAGGGTTAGGGTTAGCCGATACTGTTTGAGTAGGGTAAGGGTTAGGGTTAGGGTTATCCGATATCGTTTGAGTAGGGTTAGGGTTAGGGTTATCTGATGCCGTTTGAGTAGGGTTAGAGTTAGGGTTAGAGGTATCTTATGCCGTTTTAGTAGGGTTAGGGTTATCTGATACCGTTTGAGTAGGGTTAGGGTTAGGCTTATCTGATACCGTTTGAGTAGGGTTAGGGTTAAATTAATATGATGCCGTTTGAGTAGGGTTAGGGTTACCTGATACCGTTTAGGTAGGGTTAGGGTTAGGGTTATCCGATGCCGTTTGAGTAGGGTTAGTGTTAGGGTTATGGTTATCTGATGCCGTTTGAGTAGGGTTAGGGTTAGGGTTATCCGATACCGTTTTAGTAGGTTATGGGTTAGGGTTATCCGATACCGTTTGAGTAGGGTTAGGGTTATCTGATACCGTTTGAGTAGGGTTAATGTTAGGGTTATCTGATGCCGTTTGAGTAGGTCGAGGGGTAGGCTTATCTGATACCGTTTGAGTAGGGTTAGGCTTAGGGTTATCCGATACCGTTTGAGTAGAATTAGTGTTAGGGTTATCTGATACCGTTTGAGTAGGGTTAGGGTTATCTGATAACGTTTGAGTAGGGTTAGGGTAAGGGTTATCTGATAGCGTTTGAGTAGGATTAGGGTTAGGGTTATCTGATACCGTTTGAGTAGGGTTAGGGTTAGGGTTATCTGATACCGTTTGAGTAGGATTAGGGTTAGGGTAATCTGATAACGTTTGAATAGGGTTAGGGTTAGGGTTATCTGATAACGTTTGAGTAGGGTTAGGGTTAGGGTTATCTGATACCGTTTGAGTAGGATTAGGGTTAGGGTTATCTGATAACGTTTGAGTAGGATTAGGGTTAGGGTTATCTGATACCGTTTGAGTAGGGTTAGGGTTAGGGTTATCCAATACCGTTTGAGTAGGGTTAGGGTTAAGGTTATCTGCTACCGTTTGAGTAGGGTTAGGGTTAGGGTTAGGGTTATCCGATACCGTTTGAGTAGGGTTAGGGTTAGGGATAGGGTTATCCGATACTGTTTGAGTAGGGTTAGAGTTAGGGATAGGGTTATCCGATACCGTTTGAGTAGGGTTAGGTTTAGGGTTAGGGTTATCCGATACCGTTTGAGTAGGGTTAGAGTTCGGGATAGGGTTATCCGATACCATTTGAGTAGGGTTAGGGATAGGGGTATCCGATACTGTTTTAGTAGGGTTAGGGTTAGGGATAGGGTTATCCGATACCGTTTGAGTAGGGTTAGGTTTAGGGTAAGGGTGATCCGATACCGGTCGAGTAGGGTTAGGGTTAAGGTTATCTGCTACCGTTTGAGTAGGGTTAGGGTTAGGGTACGGGTTATCCGATACCGTTTGAGTAGGTTATGGGTAGGGTTAGGGTTATCCGATACCGTTTGAGTAGGGTTAGGGTTAAGGTTATCTGCTACCGTTTGAGTAGGGTTAGGGTTAGGGTTAAAGTTATCCGATACTGTTTGAGTAGGGTTAGGGTTAGGGATAGGGTTATCCGATACCGTTTGAGTAGGGTTAGGGTTAGGGATAGGGTTATCCGATACCGTTTGAGTATGGTTAGGTTTAGGGTAAGGGTTATCCGATACCGTTTGAGTAGGGTTAGGGTTAGGGTTAGGGTTATCCGATACCGTTTGAGTAGGGTTAGGGTTAAGGTTATCTGCTACCGTTTGAGTAGGGTTAGGGTAAGGATTAGGGTTATCCGATACCGTTTGAGTTGAGTTAGGGTTAGGGATAGGGTTATCCGATACCGTTTGAGTAGGGTTAGGGATAGGGTTATCCGATACTGTTTGAGTAGGGTTAGGGTTAGGGATAGGGTTATCCGATACCGTTTGAGTAAGGTTAGGTTTAGGGTAAGGGTTATCCGATACCGTTTGAGTAGGTTAGGGATAGGGTTATCCGATACCGTTTGAGTAGGGTTAGGGATAGGGTTATCCGATACCGTTTGAGTAGGGTTAGGGTTATCCGATACCGTTTGAGTAGGGTTAAGGCTAGGGTTATCTGATACCGTTTGAGTAGGGTTAGGGTTAGGGTCATCCGATACCGTTTAAGTAGGGTTAGGGTTAGGGTTAGGGATACGGTTATCCGATACCGTTTGAGTAGGGTTAGGGTTAGGGATAGGGTTATCCGATACTGTTTGAGTAGGGTACGGGTTAGGAATAGGGTTATCCGATACCGTTTGAGTAGGGTTTCGGTTACCCGATACCGTTTGAGTAGGGTTACGGTTAGGGTTACGGTTATACGATACCATTTGAGTAGGGTTACGGTTAGGGTTAGGGTTAGCCGATACTGTTTGAGTAGGGTAAGGGTTAGGGTTAGGGTTATCCGATATCGGTTGAGTAGGGTTAGGGTTAGGGTTATCTGATGCCGTTTGAGTAGGGTTAGGGTTAGGGTTAGAGGTATCTTATGCCGTTTTAGTAGGGTTAGGGTTATCTGATACCGTTTGAGTAGGGTTAGGGTAAGGGTTAGGCTTATCTGATACCGTTTGAGTAGGGTTAGGGTTAAATTAATATGATGCCGTTTGAGTAGGGTTAGGGTTACCTGATACCGTTTGAGTAGGGTTAGGGTTAGGGTTATCCGATGCCGTTTGAGTAGGGTTAGTGTGAGGGTTATGGTTATCTGATGCCGTTTGAGTAGGGTTAGGGTTAGGGTTATCCGATACCGTTTTAGTAGGTTGTGGGTTAGGGTTATCCGATACCGTTTGAGTAGAGTTAGGGTTATCTGATACCGTTTGAGTAGGGTTAATGTTAGGGTTATCTGATGCCGTTTGAGTAGGTCGAGGGGTAGGCTTATCTGATACCGTTTGAGTAGGGTTAGGCTTAGGGTTATCCGATACCGTTTGAGTAGAATTAGTGTTAGGGTTATCTGATACCGTTTGAGTAGGGTTAGGGTTATCTGATAACGTTTGAGTAGGGTTAGGGTTAGGGTTATCTGATAACGTTTGAGTAGGATTAGGGTTAGGGTTATCTGATACCGTTTGAGTAGGGTTAGGGTTATCTAATACCGTTTGAGTAGGATTAGGGTTAGGGTAATCTGATAACGTTTGAATAGGGTTAGGGTAAGGGTTATCTGATAACGTTTGAGTAGGATTAGGGTTAGGGTTATCTGATAACGTTTGAGTAGGATTAGGGTTAGGGTTATCTGATACCGTTTGAGTAGGGTTAGGGTTAGGGTTATCTGATACCGTTTGAGTAGGGTTAGGGTTAGGGTTATCTGATAACGTTTGAATAGGGTTAGGGTTAGGGTTATCTGATAACGTTTGAGTAGGGTTAGGGTTAGGGTTATCTGATGCCGTTTGAGTAGGGTTAGAGTTAGTGTTATCTGATACTGTTTGAGTAGGATTAGGGTTAGGGTTATCTGATACCGTTTGAGTAGGGTTAGGGTTAGGGTTATCTGATAACGTTTGAGTAGGGGCAGGGTTAGGGTTATCTGATACTGTTTGAGTAGGATTAGGGTTAGGGTTATCTGATACCGTTTGAGTAGGGGCAGGGTTATCTGATACCGTTTGAGTAGGGTTAGGGTTAGGGTTATCTGATAACGTTTGAGTAGCATTAGGGTTAGGGTTATCTGATACCGTTTGAGTAGGGTTAGAGTTAGTGTTATCTGATACCGTTTGAGTAGGGTTAGGGTTATCTGATACCGTTTGAGTAGGGTTAGGGTTAGGGTTATCTGATACCGTTTGAGTAGGATTAAGGTTAGGGTTATATGATAACGTTTGAGTAGGGTTAGGGTTAGGGTTATCTGATACCGTTTGAATAGGGTTAGGGTTAGGGTTATCTGATACCGTTTGAGTAGGGTTAGGGTTATCTGATAACGTTTGAGTAGGGTTAGGGTTAGGGTTATCTGATAACGTTTGAGTAGGGGAAGGGTTAGGGTTATCTGATAACGTTTGAATAGGGTTTGGGTTAGGGTTATCTGATAACGTTTGAATAGGGTTAGGGTTAGGGTTATCTGATAACGTTTGAATAGGGTTAGGGTTATCTGATACTGCTTGAGTAGGGTTAGGGTTAGGGTTAGCCGATACTGTTTGAGTAGGGTAAGGGTTAGGGTTAGGGTTATCCGATATCGTTTGAGTAGGGTTAGGGTTAGGGTTAGGGTTATCCGATAACGTTTGAGTAAGATTAGGGTTAGGGTTATCTGATAACGTTTGAGTAGGGTTAGGGTTAGGGTTATCTGATAACGTTTGAATAGGGTTAGGGTTAGGGTTATCTGATAACGTTTGAGTAGGATTAGGGTTAGGGTTATCTGATGCCGTTTGAGTAGGGTTTCGTTTACCCGATACCGTTTGAGTAGGGTTAAGGTTAGGGTTAGGGTTACACGATACCATTTGAGTAGGGTTACGGTTAGGGTTAGGGTTAGCCGATACTGTTTGAGTAGGGTAAGGGTTAGGGTTAGGGTTATCCGATATCGTTTGAGTAGGGTTAGGGTTAGGGTTATCTGATGCCGTTTGAGTAGGGTTAGAGTTAGGGTTAGAGGTATCTTATGCCGTTTTAGTAGGGTTAGGGTTATCTGATACCGTTTGAGTAGGGTTAGGGTTAGGCTTATCTGATACCGTTTGAGTAGGGTTAGGGTTAAATTAATATGATGCCGTTTGAGTAGGGTTAGGGTTACCTGATACCGTTTAGGTAGGGTTAGGGTTAGGGTTATCCGATGCCGTTTGAGTAGGGTTAGTGTTAGGGTTATGGTTATCTGATGCCGTTTGAGTAGGGTTAGGGTTAGGGTTATCCGATACCGTTTTAGTAGGTTATGGGTTAGGGTTATCCGATACCGTTTGAGTAGGGTTAGGGTTATCTGATACCGTTTGAGTAGGGTTAATGTTAGGGTTATCTGATGCCGTTTGAGTAGGTCGAGGGGTAGGCTTATCTGATACCGTTTGAGTAGGGTTAGGCTTAGGGTTATCCGATACCGTTTGAGTAGAATTAGTGTTAGGGTTATCTGATACCGTTTGAGTAGGGTTAGGGTTATCTGATAACGTTTGAGTAGGGTTAGGGTTAGGGTTATCTGATAGCGTTTGAGTAGGATTAGGGTTAGGGTTATCTGATACCGTTTGAGTAGGGTTAGGGTTAGGGTTATCTGATACCGTTTGAGTAGGATTAGCGTTAGGGTAATCTGATAACGTTTGAATAGGGTTAGGGTTAGGGTTATCTGATAACGTTTGAGTAGGGTTAAGGTTAGGGTTATCTGATACCGTTTGAGTAGGATTAGGGTTAGGGTTATCTGATAACGTTTGAGTAGGATTAGGGTTAGGGTTATCTGATACCGTTTGAGTAGGGTTAGGGTTAGGGTTATCTGATACCGTTTGAGTAGGGTTAGGGTTAGGGTTATCTGATAACGTTTGAATAGGGTTAGGGTTAGGGTTATCTGATAACGTTTGAGTAGGGTTAGGGTTAGGGTTATCTGATGCCGTTTGAGTAGGGTTAGAGTTAGTGTTATCTGATACCGTTTGAGTAGGGTTAGGGTAAGGGTTATCTGATAACGTTTGAGTAGGGGCAGGGTTAGGGTAATCTGATACCGTTTAAGTAGGGTTAGGGTTAGTGTTATCTGATAACGTTTGAGTAGGGGCAGGGTTAGGGTTATCTGATACCGTTTAAGTAGGATAAGGGTTAGGGTTATCTGATACCGTTTGAGTAGGGTTAGGGTTATCTGATACCGTTTGAGTAGGGTTAGGGTTAGGGTTATCTGATAACGTTTGAGTAGGATTAGGGTTAGGGTTATCTGATACCGTTTGAGTAGGGTTAGGGTTAGGGTTATCTGATACCGTTTGAGTAGGGTTAGAGTTAGTGTTATCTGATACCGTTTGAGTAGGATTAGGGTTATCTGATAACGTTTGAGTAGGATTAGGGTTATCTGATACCGTTTGAGTAGGGTTAGGGTTAGGGTTATCTGATACCGTTTGAGTAGGATTAGGGTTAGGGTTATCTAGTAACGTTTGAGTAGGGTTAAGGGTTAGGGTTATCTGATACCGTTTGAATAGGGTTAGGGTTAGGGTTATCTGATACCGTTTGAGTAGGGTTAGGGTTATCTGATAACGTTTGAGTAGGGTTAGGGTTAGGGTTATCTGATAACGTTTGAGTAGGGGTAGGGTTAGGGTTATCTGATAACGTTTTAATAGGGTTTGGGTTAGGGTTATCAGATAACGTTTGAATAGGGTTAGGGTTAGGGTTATCTGATAACGTTTGAATAGGGTTAGGGTTATCTGATACCGTTTGAGTAGGGTTAGGGTTAGGGTTAGCCGATACTGTTTGAGTAGGGTAAGGGTTAGGGTTAGGGTTATCCGATATCGTTTGAGTAGGGTTAGGGTTAGGGTTAGGGTTATCCGATAACGTTTGAGTAAGATTAGGGTTAGGGTTATCTGATAACGTTTGAGTAGGGTTAGTGTTAGGGTTATCTGATAACGTTTGAATAGGGTTAGGGTTAGGGTTATCTGATAACGTTTGAGTAGGATTAGGGTTAGGCTATCTGATGCAGTTTGAGTAGGGTTTCGGTTACCCGATACCGTTTGAGTAGGGTTAAGGTTAGGGTTAGGGTTATACGATACCATTTGAGTAGGGTTACGGTTAAGGTTAGGGTTAGCCGATACTGTTTGAGTAGGGTAAGGGTTAGGGTTAGGGTTATCCGATATCGTTTGAGTAGGGTTAGGGTTAGGGTTATCTGATGCCGTTTGAGTAGGGTTAGGGTTAGGGTTAGAGGTATCTTATGCCGTTTTAGTAGGGTTAGGGTTATCTGATACCGTTTGAGTAGGGTTAGGGTTAGGGTTAGGCTTATCTGATACCGTTTGAGTAGGGTTAGGGTTAATTTAATATGATGCCGTTTGAGTAGGGTTAGGGTTACCTGATACCGTTTGAGTAGGGTTAGGGTTAGGGTTATCCGATGCCGTTTGAGTAGGGTTAGTGTTAGGGTTATGGTTATCTGATGCCGTTTGAGTAGGGTTAGGGTTAGGGTTATCCGATACCGTTTTAGTAGGTTATGGGTTAGGGTTATCCGATACCGTTTGAGTAGGGTTAGGGTTATCTGATACCGTTTGAGTAGGGTTAATGTTAGGGTTATCTGATGCCGTTTGAGTAGGTCGAGGGGTAGGCTTATCTGATACCGTTTGAGTAGGGTTAGGCTTAGGGTTATCCGATACCGTTTGAGTAGAATTAGTGTTAGGGTTATCTGATTCCGTTTGAGTAGGGTTAGGGTTATCTGATAACGTTTGAGTAGGGTTAGGGTTAGGGTTATCTGATAACGTTTGAGTAGGATTTGGGTTAGGGTTATCTGATACCGTTTGAGTAGGGTTAGGGTTAGGGTTATCTGATACCGTTTGAGTAGGATTAGGGTTAGGGTAATCTGATAACGTTTGAATAGGGTTAGGGTTAGGGTTATCTGATAACGTTTGAGTAGGGTTACGGTTAGGGTTATCTGATACCGTTTGAGTAGGATTAGGGTTAGGGTTATCTGATACCGTTTGAGTAGGGTTAGGGTTAGGGTTATCTGATAACGTTTGAATAGGGTTAGGGTTAGGGTTATCTGATAACGTTTGAGTAGGGTTAGGGTTAGGGTTATCTGATGCCGTTTGAGTAGGGTTAGAGTTAGTGTTATCTGATACCGTTTGAGTAGGGGCAGGGTTAGGGTTATCTGATACCGTTTGAGTAGTGTTAGGGTTATCTGATACCGTTTGAGTAGGGTTAGGGTTAGGGTTATCTGATAACGTTTGAGTAGGATTAGGCTAGGGTTATCTGATACCGTTTGAGTAGGGTTAGGGTTAGGGTTATCTGATACCGTTTGAGTAGGGTTAGGGTTATCTGATACCGTTTGAGTAGGGGTAGGGTTAGGGTTATCTGATACCGTTTGAGTAGGGTTAGGGTTAGGGTTATCTGATAACGTTTGAGTAGGGTTTGGGTTAGGGTTATCTGATAACGTTTGAGTAGGATTAGGGTTAGGGTTATCTGATACCGTTTGAGTTGGGTTAGGATTAGGGTTAGGGTTACCTGATACCGTTTGAGTAGGGTTAGTGTTAGGGTTAATCATGGCTTCGTATATGTTATCCCCTTTCTCACAATTAGAAAAAGACGTGCCCTCATTTCACGTCTACGGATACATACAAGTG
>OY744522.1:200641258-200708758 GCA_963556195.1 Sepiola atlantica
TATCTATCCGGAAATTACCTTACATTTTTTTGTCTTTGTTTTATTAACGTTTACTCAGCAGCTGACACTTTATTTCAAATCCCTTTGATGTCACATGATTGAACTAACAAATCAAATCCACTTCCGGTGTATTGAGCGACAGCTGAACTTAAGATAAAAGCAAGTCACTTCACTTCAAAAGGATGTTACTGGGAAGTAATGTATGATAAATACGGGTTATGTAATCGCTTCCTCAAACAGGGTCCAACACGCGGTCCGGAAAACACGGCGGATCCTGACATTTTGAGAAACCGAAGACAATTACAAATAATTTAACTCACTCTTTCTTTCTTTCTCTCCCTCTCTTCTTCTCTCTCTCTCTCTCTCTCTCTCTTCTCTCCCTCTCTTTCTCTTCTCTCTTCTCTTTCTCTCTCTCTATATATATCACACTCTCTTCTCTCTCTCTCCCTCTCTCTCTCTCTAGATAGGCACTGTAAGTGTAGTATTAACACAGCATGATGTCGCTAGCTATAAATGCATCGTTCCTTTCATTAAGTTGAATGCTCTTATGACGTCAAGCCGCAGAAATAAGTGTTAAAATTATCACTGTGTATTTAGCTGTCTAGCGGTGGCCGAATGGTTCTAGGTGTCGGGGTTTGAGTTGTAAAATACTCGTAGCCCGGGGTTTCGATACCCGCGACGAGTCGGGAATAGTTTTATCTCTATGCTGATGAGTCCCGATTAAAAAGGACGAAACGTAACGTACATAGAAAAAACAAATATTATATATATATATATATATATATATCTTTATCTTTATCTTTCCTTTTTCCTTGACTTTCTTTCTCTTTACCTCTCTTCTCTTTTTTCTCTCCCCCTTTCATTTTATCTCTCTTTCTTTCCCTCTTTTTTCTCTCCATTTCTTTATATTTCTGTTTGCCTTTCTCTCTCTCACTCACACACACACACTCTCTCTCTCTCTCTCTCTTTCGCTCTCTCTCTCTCTCTCTCTCTCTTTGAGTATATCTCTCTCACTCACCCTCACCCATACGCACAAACACATATGATTGAAAAGTACCGTAGGAATCGACGATTAAATCTGACCAAGCCAATTTTAGAGTAATGAGGCATGCTTAAAATTATTCTAAGCATTACATAGAGCTAAACTCCCTACTCTTTCATCTTGTTCATAGTCTATGCTTCCCATCTCGTGGTGCTGGAGGTCGCTGTTGTCCAGATACTTTCTCTTGGTCAAGTGACTCGACAATCAATATAAAATGTCTACAATTTATATGTTATGTTTATTTCTGTGATTTTACATGTTTACATTTGTGGGTTTCATTTTTAACTTTTTTTTATTATTGAAGGCCTCCGAAAGAGAAGCAGTTTATACAGCATCCATCAAGAGGGCAAACTGTGTGCCTATTCGATTCTCGTGTTTGGCTTCGGTTTTCCCGGTGACCTCATCAAATCAAGTCTATCCAAAAAATATCTGGGAAGAGCGAAATATTTCTGTACGTATATCGAGCAACATTGTTTATGTTTTTACTTTATCTATCTATCTATCTATCTATCTATCTATCTATCTATCTATCTATCTATGATAATCAAATATCTATCTATCAATCTCTCTTTATATATATGTATATACATATATATATATATATATATATATATATATACATATATATATATATATATATATGTATATATATATATATATATATATATATATATATATATATATATATATATATATATATATATATATGTATATATGAAGTTAATCCAACAAAAGATATAAGAGGCAACTAAGATCTTTTAATTAGTGAAACATCCGGATAAAGACTGAAGCTCAATATACTGGATAGAGCATTAATAGCATAATATAAAATGAAATAATAAAATAAGGTGCGAATCAAATTTTATTATAATTCAAAATTTAGGCAAAGTATCTCAACGTCCTTTACTCATGAGTTTTCAAAGATAATTCTTCTCCTCAGAGGACCATTACCGCAGTGACGTTACTGCATGTGATAAAATTACACTTTGAAAATATATAAAAATATATACAAAAATACATAAAAGTACATAACACATCAAATATATCAAGCCAAAAACATACTTATTTGTTAAAGTTATAAAATCCATCCAAGTCATACAAATCAAAACATATTCAGGAAAGATATCCAAGAGGTTGATTGAAGATTGATCTAGGTATTGAGTGACAGTCCAAAAGCGAAAAAATTGAAAGAACTGAAAAACCGAAAAAGTTATCCAATCGGGAAATGCGTCCGCAATCGATGCAGTAAATTACAGTGAAAAATGCATCCAATATTTATGTTAATTAATACAATGATAAATGAACCAAATCAAATAAAAAGTTCAATAAACTCACTTTGTGTTGAAATAATAATGTTCAAAATTCAGGGTTCAAATGATTTGATCGGAGTAGCACAAACCAAAATTCGCTGGTTAAATGGAAAATCCGCTAAATTCGATTTGAATAAAATTAAATCAGAGTCAATATATTCGCCCATTTCTTCTTCCGGGTCCGATAAAGATTATTTCAATGAATAAAGTTAAATTTGAAAGTAATCATTCTCCCTGCAAGCCAAGTAAACACAACCCCTTCTCGTCGATCAGAAAGCAATACTAAAGTCGCAGACTGCCTTCTTATTCAAACGACGTTATCCGAGCGGATGTTATATGTCGAAGTTAACAAAGAAAAAAAACGTCATAACACACCGACAGATATATTAAATCAATTCAACTTATACTGGATGTTACTTGTCTGGGTCAAATCATAAGTCTAGGTCAAATCATAAGTCTAGGCCAAATAGGAAGGGGTGTGTAAATTTAGGTAAAAGCCTCTAATTTCCCTTCCATTCCACGTAGCTACCCAATTGTCTGGACAAAGCATAAAACCACAAATTTCACAGATTTTGCCCTATCAAATAATTTAGAAGATTTATGAAATTAATAATTACGAAGTTATTAAAGTAATTAGAATTTAATAATCTAATAGTTTAATTTAAGATTTAATTTTATCAAATCAAGAAGTTTATTTTCAAAGTGTAATTTTATCACCTGCAGTAACGTCACTGCGGTAATGGTCCTCTGAGGAGAAGAATGATCTTTGAAAACTCATGAGTTAAGGACGTTGAGATACTTTACCTAAATTTTGAATTCTAATAAAATTTGATTCGCACCTTATTCTATTATTTCATGTTATATTATGCTACATATATATATATATATATATATATATATATATATATATATATATATATATATATATATATATATATATATATATATATAGATATATATATATATATATATATATATATATGCATTTTTAAATCTATTTATCTATGTCTATATATATTTGTTAATTTCTAAATCTATCTATCTATCCATCTTTCTGTCTGTTGATCAATTAATCTATCTATGACAATCAATTATCTATCTATCTATCTCTATCTCTCTATCTCTCTCTCTCTCTCTATATATATATATTTATATATATACATATAAATATATGTGTGTGTGAATTTTTAAATCTATTTATCTATCTCTATATATATTTGTTAATTTCTAAATCTATCTATCTATCATCTTTCTGTCTGTTGATTTATTTATCTATCTATCTATCTATCTATCTACCTATCTATCTATCTGTCTATCTAGCGGGAAGAGTCTATGTCTTAATCACGTTGACCCACCCGTTCTTGACAGACTAGCGTACTGTTACATGAATTACTTAGGAGGCAATCAACTTCGCTTATCGCTAAAAGACAGGGGATAAGAACTTTAATTAAGACAGAACAAGAGACCAATTTCTTTTAAAACACATCACTTTTTAGCAAGTCCACTTGAGGATGAAGGGTTATTGGGTTTGACGGGTAGACGGTTAGACACCGACGGTGATTTGTAACGATGATTGTAACTGGTAAAGGTACTTGTTTATTTAAGAGGACGGCTTCACAAGAATTTGCTCACATTGGACTTGAAAATGGCAATGTTATAGTCAACTGGGAAGCAACCCCGTTATACTGTGTTTTAGGAAAGAAACGTTGCTCATGGAAATACTGATTAGATATAGGTAAATATAGGGAGAAAGGGAATTTATTGACAGTGGTTGTAGTTAGACGAGTGTGAATATTTTGAAGGGGGGTCGCAATCGTCTTCGTTTTGTGTGCGTCCTGTCCGGAATCAAATGAATTGACAACACCGTGTTATTAACAATTAAAAAAAAAACATTTATTCAGTGACCGGCTCATTTGGCATGTTCGTTAATGGGCCGAGAGACCGGGGTTCAATCTTCAGTCGAGTCGTACCAAAGATTCAAAAATGTTACTTGATGCCCCCTTGCAAAACACTTAGCATTTTAAGGTGATAATCAAGGGTAAGTGGAGTAATCCAGGGAGAAGAATAGCATCCTCCCCTTTCGCTGACGTAAGGATTTATATGTGAACTTACTACTACAGAGAACTATATATAGTGAACACCGGATTCACTGCTATCTTGCGTCATAGATTAGTAATGCCTTACTAATCTATGTCTATCCATTTATTGTACTGTTCTATTGCAATAAAACTCTCTTTCTTCATTCAACTATCGTGTTGATTGTTCACTCCACTCGAGTAACAACCTTGTAACCCTTTTCAAGGATACAACAAGAGATATATGAACTCACGCAGAGAAACCCCTAATGGACTAGCAATTTATTTGCTACAACGGTTCGACAGATTCTGTTTACGTCCTGCTGCCTTTTTAGATTCGATGAGATTCGTCAACAATTCAGATAAACGTATATAACCCTCGTTTACTAATTCACGCAGGGTTACTGCAAGAAAGAGTGGCCACATGAAAGTCATTTGCAGCTGTGAATTCATCATAAAGCAATCGTATAGATATTAAGGCCATTGAAGCCGTTGTTGTTGTTGTTGTTGTTGTTGTTGTTGTTGTTGTTGTTGTTGTTAAGCGGGTCGAAATTCTGCGTATAGCTCACTAAGGTCGTGCCGCAGGATTTTCTGGTCTGCACGAAGTCCTCCACGTTGATCGCAGCTATTTGTTAACCTGCAGGATTGCAGGTGTTGATCCCGACACAACAACAGCCAGGGCACAGCGGCTGCATGCGAAGTCGGGGAAGGTTGAACCTAAAACACACGAACGAATAGTACAGAAGCAACGTGGTCACTCTCACTTAATTGATTTATGGTTTCGATTTTTCACGCGAGTCCTGTTAACCGGGTAGCTATGAGACTACCACGTGGTCACTCTCCTTGTTGGCTCGGCCTTTTGGTCGAGATCAAAGTGTAGTATCTGTTCCGATGGATACTTCACCCCATGGATTGGTATTGTCTTGGCCTTCGGGGCTTGATTTACGCCGGTCTATGGGTCTGTCCTGTGCAGTTCTAGGAGGTCCACCCTCCCAGGCTTCGCCTCCCCTCTTTGGGGAGGAGTAAGTTTATTGCTTACTGCCTGAGGCGCCCCTACCTGGGAATGCCGACGGGGCTGCCCAGGCAATTTTTAATGGTCAGAGTGCTCACCTCTCGGGCGCTGGCTTTTCAACCCCCACTTCCGACCCGACCTTGGGTCACATCTTACTTGTGGGAGTAGGATAAAACTGGCCTTGTGCCTAACTCCTGGAGAGGAGTAAATAATACTCTCCTTACCATGCTAAAGAAAAGGGTTGGATTTTAGGATGGGCAGTTGATGTTCGTGCAATGTGCGGATTGAGAAAAGGAGAGAAACCCCACGAGTGTTCTCTTAGTGGTCGTGCACATCTAAGGGATGTAATATTCAAATGTTAGATAATATTATGACCTCTTGACCTATAGTTCTGTAATCGATACATATTGTACTCAATGACCTTGTTATAATCTTAGCTAGTTGTGTTTTGATTCTAATCAGACATCTTTCATAGCAGTGGAATCAATGTGATCCCGCCCAAATCTTAGTTCACGTGTCATACACAACCAATTGACCCTCTCCCGAATTTTTGGGTTGGTCTATTTTACCGGAGATAGAGGGATGGTCACCATCAAATAAGCAGGGACGAAATTTTAAGATGCGTCAATTCAATCGGCGCGTTTAGTGATTAAAATGCTATTTCAAACTTAAGCGTGACGTACGGACGAACAAAACCTCTTATCAAGATACGTTGACGCATCTAATGAACGACCTACTTTCATTTCCTTGTTTAGCGATCATAATGATCTTTCAAACTTAAGCGTGACAGACTGAAGAATTGGTATACAAGGTTTCCGTAGAATCTGGTAAAAATACAAATTTTATTCAAATCACTTCATTTATAATGCAAATATTGAAGTGGTTCTCAACGATTTTCTAAACCCAATGCAATAAATCCAAATTTATTCGTTATGTATTAGATCTGTGAATTTTGTTGAGTGCAGCATCTTATTTAGAATACCACAGAAAAAGAAATGAAGAGGACTACGTTTTGGTGAACGAATAGACCAACCCACATGACCACGTGTTCAAGTCCAATTAAAAAAAAATGCTATTCAGCAAATCCGTTGTCTTCCTAATCAGATAAAAGTATTGAATTTAGTATTTGATTTGATTAAATGAAAATATCTAATTATCCTGTGTGTCCAGACTTTACCGCTATCCTATATAAAGATGCACGAGACGCGACCTAAAAATAATTTTTGATTGAGTCGAAAATGAAAAGGGGAAGTCTGTGCGCTGTGTTATTTAAATGATTTATTATGCGGGAATTTACTTAAGCAAACACTAAATATTCTTCAACATAAAGAGTATTAGAAAGACTTTCGGTGCTTTTTTCGTTTCACAATTACATGTTAGCCATCTCTTAAAAAAAATAGCTAAAGAAATGTATAAAATTTGTTATGTACTTACGTAGTAGCTGAAAAAGCAGACTGTACACCAAAAATTACGCGAATTCATCCAGTATTTATTAGATTAAAAATAAAACGATTTTATCGGTCGGCCGCCATATTGTATCTATCAATCGCCAGATTGAAAATAAAAATGAGTTATCTCTCTTAATCAGTAAGCTGAACTGGTTGCAAAATGTCTACCGATACATCAGATCGTCTTTTGTTTTGTTTTTTTTTCTTTTTTTTCTTATAATTTATTAAATACTGGATGAATTCGCGTAACCTTTTCTGGACAATCTTATTTTCAGCTACCACGTAAGTACATAATAAAGTTTATACATTTCTTCAAATATTTTAATATCGTTGCGAAACGATAAACGAAATATTTTAATATCGTTGCGAAACGAAAAAAGCCCCAGACTTTCTCTGTGTCACTCTTTTCTTCAAAATAAAGAGCCTAATTAGTCACAACCTTCTTATAACCACCTGCAAGCTTTCGGATTTGGTTAAAGTACAAATAAAATCCGCTTAAAGTACGGAGTAAAATTAAATAAAACAACAAACTATTGACAGGCTTCTTCAACAACATCGAATGATTCGAATAGTCGAATCTTGATAAATTGGTAAGAATAGACCATAGTTAGATGGAGCAACGTCGTGACTATAAGTTGGATACAGCAAAACTTCGATAGCCCCCCAATTATTTAACACAGCGTACGAACTTTTTTTCTCAACGAGTATTTAGGATGGATTTTCGTTTTCGCCATTGCGACTGTCTTATCAACACAATTCTGTGCCGACATTAAAGGCAGAACAAACGTCTGCACGCATTCACCGATGCTTATCTCTGTTAATATTCCTGGAAGCCATTTCTTCCTCCCGTTCGAATTACTTTCCCATGACTTGTCACCAATTTGTCACAGTTGACTGAAGGTAAAAGCGATGAGACAGCTGAATAACCCCACCCCCATACACACACTATTCTAGGGGGGGGTTGTTTAGAACCTTTCTGTAAATTATGCACATACCTTATATAGGGTGGGCAAAAATAAGGGTCCTATTTTTAAAAATTCATAACTTTTTTATTTATTGATTTAAAAAAATTTTTTTTTTTAGAATAAGTAAAGGACCCCTTCCGAAGCAAGCATGAGCCGTATTAGCCCTAAGGAACGTACCTTCATTTAGAAAACATTATTTTTGCTTAAAAAACTCAAAACAGTGTAAAAGACAATACTTTATTTTTTGTAAGTTTTAAGAAGTGTTTTTCGGCTAAAATTTGTTTTGTTTATTTCAAAAAATCTCGGAAGGGTCAGTCTACACACACATAGAGTTTGGTGAGTTTAACTTTTATTTTGTGGAAGTTATTCAAATTCAAGTTATTCAAATTTAAAGATAGGACCCTTATTTTGGCCCACCCTGTATATATATATATATATATATATATATATATATATATATATATTATATATATATATATAAAGGTAGAAGAAATAAGAGTGATAAACATGTACGAATATCCAGGTTCATTTCAAAGTTAGATTGTTCAATGCAAGGTATATTCTTTAATAAACTAATGTTTATTGTTCTTTCCTTAAGCCAAGGCTTTTCAAAGATCGAAATCTTATCATCAGAGTAGATATACAGATAGATATGTTGGCTGTGGAAAGGCTAAAGTTCAAACATTTGAAAAAATATTATTATTAAAATAATAATATTGAGCTTAAACCATTTCACTATAGGTTCTATCTACTAAAAGTTTACTTTTAGTTTATATTTGATTATATATATATATATATATATATATATATATATATATATATATATAAACATAAAGAAAGAGTGAAAATGCCTTCATAAGAAACATTGTGTTAGATGCAGATATTTTTTTTATTAAAATCGAAATAAAAAATTAAAACATTTTTTTCTTCATCTTGACTTTTTCATCTAATATTTCGCTTGATACAACAAGCCTCGACAGAGCATTAGACAAATAAAAGGAATTAACCTTTTTTTCGTAAGAATCCTTCCTGTTCTTGTAGAAGTGATGTCCGTGGACTAACGGTGTAAATGTCTCTTTTAAATTGAACTTAAATCGCGCATGGTCGCTGGTAGGCATAAATTTTAGAAAGTTCATTTTTTAAGCATCTTTAGAATTTTAAACATTTTTAAACATATATATATATATATATATATATATATATATATATATATATATATATATTTATTTATAAAATACAGAAATTCAATGTAACATCAGTACCGTCGGTTTCAAAGCGGGAGGTTGATCCCGATTATCGTCAGCTGATAAACATATTCAGGAATGGTGGGACTTATTCGGTCACGTCTGAGATCACGTAGGACGTGATCTGTGTAAAATGGGGGGGGGGGGGTTACATATGTGTGTATGAGGGGTTAAATTTAGATTCTAATATTTAAATTGTTAATGTATATAGAATTGTTATTAATTAAAATAAAGCAGAAGGAAAAGTTTTTTTGTAATATATAAAAAGTGTAAGAAATTCTGTAGGGTAGGGGTCGGGGTTTGGGGGCCAGGAAGTATAGGGGAAGACGAAGTAGGGATGCAGGGTAAGACACCGAGGGGAGGGGGGAGAGAAGGGAGGGTCTAGGTGTGGTGAACATTGATAGCCGTTGGTTCTAAGGTTCGGCACCGCCGCTAGCTTTTCGCCCCCATATCGTAGCATAAAGTGTAAGAGTGGGGAAGAAGGGAATAATATTACTGTTAATAATAATAGTCAAAATAATAATAATGGTGGTGGCCCGGCGAATTTAAAAGATAAAAATAAAAATAAAAATAAACAAATAAATAAAAATAATAATAAGGGTAAAAAAATAATAAAAAAATAATAAAAATCCCGCGTGGCAGGGAAAAATACTGTAGGCATAAGCGTGTTATTAAAATAGCACTGGCTATTTGGTGTAACGGTTTCCGGGTGTCAAGCGGGTCCTAAAGTGTGATACTGAGTGAAGTGTGGAGAGGTATAAGGGAATGGATTTGGGGAGCTTGAAAATTTTAAAGGTTAGGTGACTTAAAGCGGAGGTTATGGAAAGTAGAGGATATGGAAGTACTATAGCAAAATTATAGAACGATAAATGAGCCTCGGATCTAACTGACCGATTCACTATCAACAGGTTCGGCTGTTGACGGCCCGAAAGAGCCTGCTACGAATCTGTTGATAGTGGATCGGGCTCTAAGGGTGTATTAAAAAGATCAAATATTTAAGGGGTCCGGCACGGGAGAAGTCTAATGGAAATTGGATGTCTGTCTAACGGCTGTCTATGGCATTATCTAAAGTTGGTGTTTACAAAGGGGTGGTGTTTACAAAACAGGTAGTTCTTCGTCGTCGAGGGGGGGGGGGGGGGGAGATAATTAATCGATAAAGGTAGGTGTCTGATTCTAATAATTGGGGTTGCTTGGGGTGGGTGGATAACTTAATAAGAAATATAAAAAAATATAAAAAAATATATAAAAAAATATTTAAGAAAATAAAAAAATAAATATATAGAAAATTATATAAAATAAAATAAAACGATAATAAAAAACCCAATAATAAAAAAACCACCAATAAAGAATAAAAAATAAAAATAAGAAGAAATAAAATATAAATAAAAAATGTTAAAAATATATAAAAAGGGTATTAAGAAAATAAAATTTAAAAATTTAAAAAATTTAAAAAATTAAAATTAAAAAAATTAAAATTAAAAAAATTTAAAATTAAAAATAAAAATTAAAAAAATTAAAATTTAAAAAATTTAAAAAATAAGAGATATAAAAAAATAAGAGATATGAAAAAATTAGGGAATTACGTTTATATCTAGGGTTAGGTGAGGGGGTAAGGGTCATATGGGGTTGAGAAATGGAGTGGTTGGTCAAGGCAGGGTGTGCAAGATGGGTTTGTCTTAGTCATTATTGTGTCGGTCAGTCCAGTTTATGAGGAGTGCTTTGCGTCTGTGGATACAGCCTCGGAATACCTCATCTCTTGAATTTAAGCAGGTGATATGCGGGTCCATGATGGCTCGTAATATGTGGTATTTTTCCGCATCGCACAAGGGGCACTTGTTGATGGCTGGGGAGAAAGATGGTCTTCTCTCGATGTTCTTCCATTTAATGGTGAATGGGGTCCCGTCGTCTTTCAGTTGCCATATTCGGGTTGCAAGGCTGGTGTTGGCTCTGGCTCTGTATTTGAATGTATGCCTATGTACATATAGTCTGTTTTTAAAGGGTCCTTGTGTCATTCCAATATATTTTTCTGTTAACCCGCTGGGGAGGCTTGTGACATTAGCCTCATAAATTAGGGAGCTGACTTTGCAATTCCCCTCTAAAGGGCAGTCGTTCTTGTTATGGCACGAGCATCCTGTGGGGTCTGGTGTCTTGGATTCTGTGGAGATGATTTTCCTTATGGATGGGGCGGTGGAATAGCTCACCTTGACTGTGTTCCTGTTGAAGAGTTTGTGCAGGCTGTGTGTGGGAGGGAAATGCTTATCGAGTAAACGGAGGAAGGCATGGCCTACCCTTGTTCTGGTGTTTAGTGAAAAAGGAGGTGAGAACCAGATAATCGATCTCCCCCTATTACGTCTGCTTTGTGCTGGGTTTCTGGCGGGTGTGAATTTAATATCTTCAGAGAAGATATTAAATTCACACCCGCCAGAAACCCAGCACAAAGCAGACGTAATAGGGGGAGATCGATTATCTGGTTCTCACCTCCTTTTTCACTAAACACCAGAACAAGGGTAGGCCATGCCTTCCTCCGTTTACTCGATAAGCATTTCCCTCCCACACACAGCCTGCACAAACTCTTCAACAGGAACACAGTCAAGGTGAGCTATTCCACCGCCCCATCCATAAGGAAAATCATCTCCACAGAATCCAAGACACCAGACCCCACAGGATGCTCGTGCCATAACAAGAACGACTGCCCTTTAGAGGGGAATTGCAAAGTCAGCTCCCTAATTTATGAGGCTAATGTCACAAGCCTCCCCAGCGGGTTAACAGAAAAATATATTGGAATGACACAAGGACCCTTTAAAAACAGACTATATGTACATAGGCATACATTCAAATACAGAGCCAGAGCCAACACCAGCCTTGCAACCCGAATATGGCAACTGAAAGACGACGGGACCCCATTCACCATTAAATGGAAGAACATCGAGAGAAGACCATCTTTCTCCCCAGCCATCAACAAGTGCCCCTTGTGCGATGCGGAAAAATACCACATATTACGAGCCATCATGGACCCGCATATCACCTGCTTAAATTCAAGAGATGAGGTATTCCGAGGCTGTATCCACAGACGCAAAGCACTCCTCATAAACTGGACTGACCGACACAATAATGACTAAGACAAACCCATCTTGCACACCCTGCCTTGACCAACCACTCCATTTCTCAACCCCATATGACCCTTACCCCCTCACCTAACCCTAGATATAAACGTAATTCCCTAATTTTTTCATATCTCTTATTTTTTTATATCTCTTATTTTTTAAATTTTTTAAATTTTAATTTTTTTAATTTTTATTTTTAATTTTAAATTTTTTTAATTTTAATTTTTTTAATTTTAATTTTTTAAATTTTTTAAATTTTTAAATCTTATTTTCTTAATACCCTTTTTATATATTTTTAACATTTTTTATTTATATTTTATTTCTTCTTATTTTTATTTTTTATTCTTTATTGGTGGTTTTTTTATTATTGGGTTTTTTATTATCGTTTTATTTTATTTTATATAATTTTCTATATATTTATTTTTTTATTTTCTTAAATATTTTTTTATATATTTTTTTATATTTTTTTATATTTCTTATTAAGTTATCCACCCACCCCAAGCAACCCCAATTATTAGAATCAGACACCTACCTTTATCGATTAATTATCTCCCCCCCCCCCCCCTCGACGACGAAGAACTACCTGTTTTGTAAACACCACCCCTTTGTAAACACCAACTTTAGATAATGCCATAGACAGCCGTTAGACAGACATCCAATTTCCATTAGACTTCTCCCGTGCCGGACCCCTTAAATATTTGATCTTTTTAATACACCCTTAGAGCCCGATCCACTATCAACAGATTCGTAGCAGGCTCTTTCGGGCCGTCAACAGCCGAACCTGTTGATAGTGAATCGGTCAGTTAGATCCGAGGCTCATTTATCGTTCTATAATTTTGCTATAGTACTTCCATATCCTCTACTTTCCATAACCTCCGCTTTAAGTCACCTAACCTTTAAAATTTTCAAGCTCCCCAAATCCATTCCCTTATACCTCTCCACACTTCACTCAGTATCACACTTTAGGACCCGCTTGACACCCGGAAACCGTTACACCAAATAGCCAGTGCTATTTTAATAACACGCTTATGCCTACAGTATTTTTCCCTGCCACGCGGGATTTTTATTATTTTTTTATTATTTTTTTACCCTTATTATTATTTTTATTTATTTGTTTATTTTTATTTTTATTTTTATCTTTTAAATTCGCCGGGCCACCACCATTATTATTATTTTGACTATTATTATTAACAGTAATATTATTCCCTTCTTCCCCACTCTTACACTTTATGCTACGATATGGGGGCGAAAAGCTAGCGGCGGTGCCGAACCTTAGAACCAACGGCTATCAATGTTCACCACACCTAGACCCTCCCTTCTCTCCCCCCTCCCCTCGGTGTCTTACCCTGCATCCCTACTTCGTCTTCCCCTATACTTCCTGGCCCCCAAACCCCGACCCCTACCCTACAGAATTTCTTACACTTTTTATATATTACAAAAAAACTTTTCCTTCTGCTTTATTTTAATTAATAACAATTCTATATACATTAACAATTTAAATATTAGAATCTAAATTTAACCCCTCATACACACATATGTAACCCCCCCCCCCCATTTTACACAGATCACGTCCTACGTGATCTCAGACGTGACCGAATAAGTCCCACCATTCCTGAATATGTTTATCAGCTGACGATAATCGGGATCAACCTCCCGCTTTGAAACCGACGGTACTGATGTTACATTGAATTTCTGTATTTTATAAATAAATATTTACGCTCTTAATCCTCCGAAATCTCGGATTTCTTAATTAATCGAGCACTCTGCTGGTTTTTCCTGCCCTACCACACAGTACTTATATATATATATATATATATATGAGGTGTGCACGTGATTTTTATTTCTTCTAACCTGATAATGAATGATTAAAAGAAAACACAGCGAAACGCACAAGACGTGTGTATGCTGCGACTAGGAAACAAAAGATACTAGCTCCATTAGGAAAAAACAAGTAAATGCTGATAATGCTGATAATGCTGATAATGCTGATGATGATGATGATGATGATGATGATGATGATGATGATGATGATGAGTGCAAATCGTAATTCAGGCTTTGCTTGCATTGATTTTCGTTGTCTTTCTTTGTTTTATATACGAGCACTGAGGATAGCCATACCAGGAAATAAATGCATATGATATAGGAACATTTTATAAATATCTTGATAGTAAGCCGAAGCGATTGTATGCTGAAAATAAAAAACAGTTTTTTTTGTGAAATGATGTGAATCTGTTCTTCTTAATATTTGACGGGGTTTAAAATTAAATAAAAATATTTCATACAACTTAACTCTAGCCTCACACTATTAAGCTATTACAATTGCTTTATGTTATAACATTTATATTTAAATATAAAAAACTTGAAATATGAATAGGAATATATATATATATATATATATATATATATATATATAGTCATCCACATACAGACTGTTTCGCTATATCACAGCTCTTCAGTGTGGCTAGACCATCTAGGTACTCAAACCAGGATTGAAACTAAACCTTCGAGCTGACAGTCGGCGCCTCTACCCCTATCATTAGACACTGACTGAATGTAAGTGATATCAAGTGCCGGAAGCTCGAATTAGTTTTACCCAATGAGCTATGCCTTAAAGCTAATGGCAGTTGGCGATATCCTTACAAATAAGCTCTACTCAAGAAAGGGAGCTTTATATATAAATATATATATTATTCATACTGGTCGTAAGTAGTATTAACACAGCCGTCATCGTAGCTATGATGCATGTTCCTTCAGTAGTTTAACACTGTTGACGACAGCTGCCTATAACAGGTTTAAACTTTCGTTGATTTTTCAGATCCTTTATAGTGGCCAAGTGGGATAAGCCGTCAGAAGTTTTGTTATAACATAACTCGTGTTTCGGGGTTTCGATCCCTGTGACCGGTATGAATAATTATCTGTACACTTTCCGAAAAGATATAACGTATACGTATGTAGATAAAAACATATATATATATATATATATATATATATATATATATATATATATATATATATATATATATATATATTGTCACGACTTATATATATTTATATTTTGGCCCTTTTTTGCGACTATATCAGTCTAGCTAACCATGTTTTGTTGGCTAGAAAAGGTGTCTGTCGGACGAGAACTGATAAGCAAAAACATAAAACACAATACACGGTGAAGGAAATACAAACAAAGATTTATAAAACGAAAGATAAGAGATAAAAGTATTATTGTTTAGACAAAATGTGATACGATGTGTGTCAACACGAAATGGAAGAAAAGTCCGTTTTCCAATGTGGGAATATGTATGGGGAGAGAGATGATAGAGGTTTCTTGACTTAGCCCGGGGGTATGGAGAGAGAGAGAGATGCTAGAGGTTTCTTGACTTAGCCCGGGGGTATGGAGAGAGAGAGATGCTAGAGGTTTCTTGACTTAGCCCGGGGGTATGGAGAGAGAGAGAGATGCTAGAGGTTTCTTGACTTGCCCGGTGGTATGGAGAGAGAGAGATGCTAGAGGTTTCTTGACTTAGCCCGGGGGTATGGAGATAGAGAGATGCTAGAGGTTTCTTGACTTAGCCCGGGGGTATGGAGATAGAGAGATGCTAGAGGTTGATAGACTTAGCCCGGGGGTCTGTCGATATCTCACTTGTCCTTATTAACTCCCGCGTTAGTAGACAGAAAAAGATGAAATGTCTAAAATTTAAGACTTAAGCATAAATCTCTTAATTTGATTGAAATTCAGGGAATCTTGCTTAATTAGTGACTAATGATCAAATTTAATGCAAATCTGAAATATTTAAGTTTTCAAATGGGAGTCTGTGCCCATATTATGCACCTTAAAACCCTTTTAAACTACTTTAAAGAAACTGAAACTAATTAATTGCTGTCTCACATTGTTAACATTTTACAAAATTGGATGAATGTGGATGTTCACAAAGATCTTCCATCCTCTCTTTTCCCTCTTTTACACATAACTAAATTAAACTAAATATAGCTCACATTAATTACCTTCACGCCTAGCAAGTCTGTTCGAAAATTCATAATAATAGGTGAATTAGTTTAGGAGTTAATCCTGTGTAATAGAAATATATGAACATTTACACATGTAACCTCACTTTATATAAATACTAGCAGGGTGACCCGACGTTGCCCGGGATTAAATGAGGATCACTACTATGTACTTTTTCACTCTGCTCATAAAACCTAATTACTTTCTTGGTACTTGCTGCTCCCTTCTCTCGTTTCGTCTTCTAATATAGTCGGAAGAAGCTGAAATGTTGCGAAAACTATCCAAATTAGTGTCTTATACATGTGGTTCAACTTTGATTAAAATCGGATATCACCATGGGTCACTTAGAGGTGGGGGCACGTAAATATTCGGAACACATAGATGGTAACTTAGAGATTTGGGACCACTTCCATTGTCTTCCCCGAGTAATAGGATATATTTGAAGTTTTAAAGGAAGTTTGGACCCCATAGTTCTCTTAGGTTAAGAGAACACTTAGAGATTTTGGACCACTTCCATTGTTTTCCCCGGTAAATTTTACATAAGAATTCACTTTTATATTTTATGTAGATTCTCTAACCTTTCTTTCTCTTTCAACATCACACACAGACACACACAAACATACACACACATATACACACAAACATGTACACGAACATACACACACACACAAACACACACATCCATTGAGTTATATGTATTCCTTTTTCTTTTCTTTTTTTAGTTGCTGTTCTTGATTCAATCATATGGAAACACGACGCCTATAAGATAAAACTATCTTTCCGTGGAGTCCTCTCACCCGAGTAAGTAGATTAAATTGACCGCTTCTTAATTCATTAAAACTCTTTTCTCATCGTCGGTACTCATGACATTAGCAGTACTACCGTTACAACTATCGCCATTTGCAATATTTTCTGGCTGAGACTGAATTCTAACCGTTCCCTTTCAATAAAACATGACCCACTCTTAAACCAGATCTTTCCGTAGATCCATTTACAAACAGACACCAAATATCCATTAAATATATATTTTTAAAAACGTAGTTCACCCCAAACAAGGCAAGCTGCCACTGTAGACGTAAGCCCCTTACTGAGAATTAGGGTGAACGTTTTGGGGCTCATACTAAATTGGGAGCTGTACAGCAAGATTCTTGTTCACATTAGTTTAACATTTCTGCATGTCGGTACAGTCGGGGAAACAGCGAGCAGGGAAGGAGTTCCAACAGCCAGCAGCTTGAGGAAAGACGCTACTGGAGTAGAAAACTCCCCGGCATCTGAGGATCTCAACAGTGAATGGATGGGATTTAGCTGATTGTCGGGTTAGTCGAGTGTATTTACGTCGAGCGGGGGGGGGGGGCACTAGAGCATCAAGTTCATCGGAGCACATTTCATTGAAGTACTTGTAAAACAAGTACAAGGATGCAATATTGCGGCGATGAGACAGGGACTAGAGCTTAATGGATAGTGAGGGACCTATCAGATTAGAGACTCTTTTGGGGATTTTGTCTAAGAGGGAGAGACTAGTGGATGGTGTACCAACCCAGATGTGACAACAATACTTCATGCATGGGCAGATGGTGGCTTTGTAGTAATATAGGATAATGTCAGGTGTGAGAAGTTTTCTAGCACGGTAGACGGAATTCATTTTCTTCGCAGCAGCCTTGGAGCATATATATGTGAAGCATTTTTTGGGCCAACGAGGTGCGGAGGCGGGGGCGGAGCGGAGCGAAGATTTGTCGTCATGGAAACCAAAAATCCTCCGCTGGATATCGGAAATTTCGCTACTCGACCACATCTGTAATGACGACATTCTAAGGCGCTACGACATCGCGCCGATTTAGGGCAAGATGATGGAATGGCGGCTCAGATAATTTGGACATGTGGCGAGGATCCACGATGACGCCAGGACGGCAAGCGAACGAGAAGAAGGCCGATTATGAAATCCGTACACGCCTTGCATAGTATTCTTTGTAAATCTCGCCTCTCCCCCCCCCCCCATCAAGCCTGTAATTTTGCCATGGTGGAAAATCGATTATTTCGGACCACGCTGTATCCCGTGAAAAAGAAGATTTATTTGGAAAATGGTGAACCAAAATGAAGTATCCCATTCCAAATAATGTCATGTTAGCTATACAACCAAATTCTTTGATGGTATATACTTTTATCGGTACTTTGCCAATTTAGATATCCCCATGATCCGCTTCTTGGATCAGCCACCAAGGATAGAGCTTCAAAAAGAGTGACTTCTCAGTTCACCAGACAAAGAGAAAGTCTTTGCTATGCTCTTTGCCACGTCTCACTTTTGGACTTCCTGTCTGTGACGTAACTTCCTGTACACGCAGATATACCTCTAACTTCACTTCTAATGAAAACTCCCATTTCTTGCTTGAAATAACCCCACGTGGATTTTTCTAATTTTAATTGTTTTTTTTTCACACCCAATATCTATTCCGGCTACATTAATTTGTAATGTTATATCAAATTCATTTGCACATTGCACCGTCCATGTTACATAAAGAAACGAGGTGATAGATATCATAGGCTCTGATTGGTCAAATTAAATCACGTTCTAGTAGAAAGTTTTAGATTTCAGTAGCAGTAGATGTTTGGCAATTGTAGTATGTTATCTCATGAGCAGGGAAATGTTTAAAGAAAGTGTTGGGATTTTTAACCCCGAAAGAAAGTCAAATTCTTCCACGAAAGAAAAAACGCTCTGTACTCGAAGATAAGTGTGAATTAGGAGCGACAGCTTTCGAAGAAAACGAACAACAACTGTGTATATTAATCGAAATTAGTCAATTAATAAAGATCGGTATACAAAACAGTAATATATATATATATATATATATATATATATATATATATGGGAAATGAAAAAAGTAAAAAAACAAAAGATAGCTGTTTATGTATTCATTAACGTTTCGTCTTTATTGTAAGACTTCTTCAGGATGACATTTTGAAGAAAAATGCCATGCAAGTACATAGAAGTTTGTGTTTCACTTAGTGTGAGAGAGGTGAAAAGGGGGGGCTCAGATTTTTGTTACCTCTCAAAATACATGCCACACCCCACCACAACAAAAATCCTAACCATCCATTTCACCTCTCTCCCCCTAAGGCCATTTCAATTATATCCTCACCCCTCCCCATTTCATAGCTGTCTCAATCTTGTCCACTTAAAGTTTTTCATATTCATTTGAATCCTTCTCGACAATTGACTCTAACATCCTGGACTCTCTGGCTGCTATATCCCTTCATCTCACCACTATGTCAACCCCAAACTTCTATGTACTTGCATGACATTTTTCTTTCAAACTATCATCCTGAGGAAGTCTTACAATAAAGACGAAGTGTTCTGTTAACAGGTGCGCGTGCTCCAGTTCTCAGTTGTTGGCTCGTCTGGATTTGTGTTGTAATGCAGCCGCCAACCGTTAGTAGTGAAAATGTAAAAACAGGGAGACGTGACCCCTAAGCTCTAAATGTTTGAGTTTATATATGCTTCACCACATGACCCCTAAGGCAGCAGTGAATGAGTTTATATTTTTGGCCAATCCACGTGACCCTTTAAGAGTCAAGCGACTTCAACAACATTGATCAATCTGCGCGGTTCTTATAAATTCCACTGAATATTCTTAAAGGTTAATTCTGCGATTAAAAACACGTAATGAAACGTTAAATAAAACTGACCTTGTGAATATTCGACGTGTCCGTGTTCTTCTATTTACATCAAGCCATCTGTCCAGCTACGATGGATGTATTTTGGGATGGCTACACGTTCGCATTTCTCTGAGACGAAACCATCTGACTTCCACAAAATCGTGTCTCGTTTATAAACTTCTATCGTTTGCATATTGCCAGTTGAATCACCGTTCCAACCCAATCATGTCTCTTTCTTTAAAATAATATGAATTTCTGTTTCTTTCTTTGTGGCGTAATTATTTTTCTGTCTTTTGTTCCAGACAACAGGAAACAACCCAGAATTATGAAGAAAATGGTAAGTCATCGAATTGCTAAAAGACTTCTACCAATTATATTTCAAGAATTTCTTTAGAAACCTGTTGCATTGTGTTGCATTGTGTTGCATTGTATTGGCGCGGCATTCTCTCACCAGAAGTTGAGTAAAGGAAGGAGTTTCTAGAGGATATTGAATTCACAAGCGGTCCCTATCATCAGCATGTATATTCCACTCAGATGAGATTATTTTGATGGCGTCGTTGTCCTCTCACATACAGTGTTGTTGTCCTCTCACACAGTGTTGTTGTCTGCTATTCCTAATTGGTCACCCATCTGGTACTGACCGTGTTAAACGTAGCTTAAGATTCAGTGATCTAATGAGAACCGGTGGTCCAACGTGATTATGCCGTATATGATGACGTATATGATGACGTATAAGCCTTGTTATTGTCGGATTTTTACAAAGATCGTGTTGCATAGCCGTCCCGGAATGGGCCGTGGCAGTTCTAGCTTAAACAACTGGTCATTTTTAACACCAAAAATGCATATGTTGCATACCTTAAATTTCTCGTAGCTTTACTTCTTCGTCGTGGAGAGGCGCTGTCTCGATGTCGTCTAGTGGTTGAATTCTTTCTTCGTTTCTGTACTGCCGTGAACATCGCCGTCCGTTGTGTATGCAAGAAAACCTCCATACGATACAAACAATTTTTTAAACTTTTGATTCTGTTTTATTCAGGCGTCAAATTTCCGTCGGTCACTGGAGATGCCTCACAAACGTTGAGGGAGAAACCAAATTACTGCTTTATCGTAGTTAATTCCTATTTAAGTCATTAGCAATTCGAGGAGGGGGGAAGAAGAAATCCCATGCCTGTATTATCTTAGGGAATTTAATTCCCCTAATCATTTGAAGACTACATAGAGAAATTGTCTATTCGGCTTGCTTCTAAAACCCAGACTGACAAAACTCTGCTTCCCACACAAAAGCCCGTGACGTCACAGAACCCCCATGCGCAGGTGAACCTTGACCCTTGATCTGAGGTTTCGTCAGCGTGGTGGCCCTGTCAACGTCTGTGAGCTCCGACTGTGAGAACCAGTTTATTCTGCACTCGACTGTACGGGTCTACCTGCACTAAATCGCGCAAGCCAAACCAAACGATCTCCCCACATACGTCCACTTCAAGATGCGTCCGCCTCACACGGCCATTATCCAAAGATCGTGCCTCAGGATTGTCTGGTCTGTATATAGTCCTCCTCTTTCATCACAGCTATCCTTTTACTTGCAAGATTGTAGGGTGTTTACTTCCAACACTCAGCGGTTGCATGCAAAGTCGGGGAAGGTTTGTCTAGAACACAAAAAGGAATCGATCAAAAGCAACGTTGGAACTCTCCATTGATTTGCGGTTCTGTGCCTGACACGTCATTGCTTGCCACGTGCAGAGGCAAGTACGACCAGGGGACGACGGCTCCTGATGTTTACTCCTCCTGGATTTTCACCATAGCCCTGTTAGCAAGCTACCTATTAATATTTTCCTATGTCGCGTCTTTGTATGTACACAAAAGAGGATGCCTTTAACTAACTGTGGAATTTCTGTGGCGGAGACTTCCCTTACCAAAGCAAAAGAAGGCAAAGTGTTTGTATGTGTGCTTGTGTACGTGATAAACTTGCGAGGAGAACATCCGCGAAGCTATGATGAACTTACACAGCGCATCCATTATCAATCCAAACGAGGCTAAGTCAACCGCGGGAAAATCAAAAGAGGTGTTTTTTGATTAAGCGGCAATTTCGTCTCTGGTACTGTTGCAGACTAGACTTGTAGCTCGAGGAAAGAAATAGAAAGCGAAAGGGGAAAAAAGGAAACGAGAAATATGGAGGGGATTCTTGTTTGCAGTGTACGCGTTCGCCGATACATTTTTGTTTTCTGTTGTTATTTTTTTGACCAGTTACACTTTGATGAGATGAAATGCCACTGATTCTTTGAGATATTATGTCATTAAGTCCCAACTATGCGTCATGAACATTTTAAAAACGTGTCATTGATATCTAACTATTTGTCATGTATGTCACAATGATTATTGTCTAACGGCAATAACCGTAATGCATAAAGATTGGTCCAAAAGCGAAAATATGTGTCAAATTCAAAAATAATCTGATTTCCAAAATCGTTGATTCGTGTGAATTGCAGTCATTATTTTCTCCGTTTCTGTTCGCAATGTTTCAACCGTTTTAATCTCCGGCCTTCTACAGGCGCATGCCGTACTCGATCGTATAACTACAATATTAAATACTGTTTTTAAAGACAAACCTTCAAAAACCAAGCAGTGAGAAGACTGCACAATTCTATATTGTCTCTATATTGCTTCCTTTTTCTAATCCAGCGTTTTAAGGCAGAAAGATGCAATCTATTGCACATTGGCACTATATTATTTTTTGTATTGCATTGATTTTGTAACCGCGCTAAACTAAAATAGTCATAAAGCGGGTAGCTGAGTTCTCGACCAGATGCAAGCCAGAGCTACAAGGTTTTTCAGGCGAGATTACTCCCAATAAGTGCACTGGCGCTGTACAATCTTTCAATATAACCTTTCATCAAGTTATACTGGGCGCATATCTAACAAAATAAGTAATAAGAGAACGTATAGTCTTGATATGCGTCCATTCACTCTGTGCAATTAGCGATGTGAATTCTGTTTCAAAATACTGGCATGCTAACCAGACTGACCGACAACTGGAGCCCCTATTTACTTGCCCCCTCCTCCGTCCGACGATGGCGCAGTTAGACACAAGGTCGGTTTTTAATGTAGGAAAATCAAGCTCCGTACAAATGGGCACTCTGGATTAGAGCAAAAATTAAAATTGCCTCAGTCATGAAAGGGTTCTTATATACTGACTGAAGACAGAACGGATACTACAGTTTGATTTCATCATAATTGCTGAAAAACTTAGACTTTCTTTCAGATATACGTAGACGCATCTAAAATGTGATTTCAAATGTAAGCATGCCGGACCGACCGATGGATATATTTTCTATAGATTCTTGTGCGCGTCTAAAATTAAGGGTGGGACGTAATGGCTGAAAATTTCAGATTCATGCGAGTAGTATTTTTTGGTGTTCATTTATACATAAATAACACTAAAAAATCAAACATTTTGAACATTTTGGAAAATTCAGAAGGTACAGGCCAAAAAATAGCCGTTACGGCTCCACGGGACTCAAAATCCATCATTTTTCGGTGAAAAAGTGGTTTCATGCAACATTGCAGGTCCTAAAACATCCTCAAAAGCTATGAATGGATATAGATGGTTAAATCTGATATAGTACTTTAATTTAGGACAATTTTCAGGCTGTGAAAGGGTTTTCATGAATGTAAAATAGCAAAAAAACTAGTGGCCTGCACCTTCTGAATTTTGCAAAATTTTCAAAATGTTTGATTGTTCAGTGTTATTTATGTATAAATGAACACAAAAAAAATACTACTCGCATGAATCTGAAATTTTCACCCATCACGTCCCACCCCTAGTAAAATACGTTGCGTACATTCGATCTACGCGTTTAACGATGCAAACGCTAATCCAAACTTGAGCGTGACAGAGCGATCGGTCATATTGTAGTGGAGCCAAATCTATCAGATAATGATGCTATAAAGTCGGGAGGAGGTGACCTTAGAAAATAAAGTCACTACCAAACTGAACAAAGGCAACTGACAGAGAGTGAGAGAGAGAGAGAGAGAGAGAGAGAGAGGGAGAGGGGGGGACACCTTGCCATTTGTATGTGGATTAGCAGGAATTGGTTTTGCAACAGATTGCCAGTGTTGCCACCACCTTGCTTTGGTTATATCAATACTGAGGTCTTATAAAACATTTTAAGAAGATCAAGGTATTTATCTACCTCCCACAAAGTAAAATGTGACACAAAGGTCGGAAAGTGGGATTTGATAAGTCAGCACCCTAGAGGAAGAGCACCTATTACCTTTAAAAATTGCCTGGGCAGCCCCGTCGACATTCCCCGGTAGGGGCGCCTCAGGCGATTAGCAATAAACTAACCCCTTCTCAAAGGGTGAGAAGGCAAAGCCTCGGAGGGTGAACCTCCTAGAACTGCACAGGACAAACCCATAGACCAACGGAAATAAAGCCCCGAAGGCCAAGACGATGCCGGTTTATAGAGGGTGTAGTATCCATCGGAACAGATACTACACTTTGATCTTGGCGAAAAGGCCAAGAAGTTCAATGACGTAAAGAAGTACAACCACGTGACTCGTTGAAAATCAGAAAAAGAATAACAACAAAAACAAAAGCAAACTCTGTTAGTTAAAAAGGTGTCATGTGATCATTTATGTCAAAATGCTGTAACTAAAAATTCATTCAAACAAGGCAGGTGCTTTTCCACCGCTCAGCCGGGGGAAGGAGACAACTGTTCCTGCCAACAAAGATTCTTATTTACGAGGTATGTTTTGGACCAGCTTCCCCCAAAAAGGACTCCATGGATTAGGACAAAAAAAAATAAATGCCCCACTCTAGAAGGATTCCTCCTTCACTGATTGACAAAAAAGATGAATTGTAGTATCAGAACAGATGCTACACTTTGCTCGTAGTCAAAAGGTCAGGCGTGTATGAACGGATGCGTCCGAAAAACGCGCTGTAAGTTGATTTATCAACAATTGAAGTATTTTGGCTTTCCAGGCGGAAATCCGACGTCGAACTATTTGAATTTCATGCAAGCGATAAAATTCTCCTTTTTAATGCCGTATCAAAAGTTCTCTGGTGTTGGCCACGCTTCCAAATCTGATAAAAAGAACAAAGCATGTCGCTGATTCTCTCAGACAAACTATCGGGCCTTTATATGATGGGGCGCGCGTGAAAAATAGGGTTTCCTTTTACTTACCGTTATAACTGAACCATAATGCATGGACGGCGGCACCGGGGGGGGGCAGGGGGGCTCAAGCCCCACCCCACTATTTTACTTGGCCCCCACACTTTACGGTCATCAATAATGAAGTTATATATGCATGTGTTTAACCGCCCCCCACTTTTTAGGAGAGCCCCCCCCCCCACACTTTTATAACTATCCCGCCGGTCTTGTAATACATGACATTTTTTTAAACTTTCATTCAAACCAGATTTTTATTTTCAATCAAGTTTCAGTTACTTTCTAATTTCGAAGTGTTACAAAGTTAACACATGTCGGCCATTTTTTATTCCTATTAAAACTAGATTAAGATGGCCCACTTGTTTTGATATGTAAATGCCGCTTCACTGTGAACTTCAAATCGCACAGCCACCCTTTTCAGATGACCCAACCTTTGTTCTTTGATACAATAAGGGTGCATGAGGAAATTAATGGTTTCCTTCGATTTGTCAGCACAAATGAACCATAATGCTTGACTTTTGCATTTAAACTTTAATTCAAGCCAGAGCTAACAGTCTGATCGCATACAGAAGTGAGGCAGTTTTTTTTTAATATTCGAACATTTCTTTATTTATTTCAGATTTGAAAACCATAAATGGCGAATATCATGCAATCGAAGGGTTTTCCATGAATTTTCAAAAGACCGAGAACTCATTATTACCAGTTTTCGGCGAGAATTTCGGCAAATTTGTCCTCATCCAAAAATGTTCCCGCCTTCAACATCTGACCTTCTACGATCTGCTGCACAATCAAAAACCAAACGCCGTAAGTCGAAATCAGTTTCTCAGCATCACAAAACGAAATGATTCGGTGCATTGAAGTGGCCGAGTGTATAAATAAATGCATACTGCAATATACCCCCTCCTCAAAAAAACAAATAGGGTGGCACTAACCTCTGTTGGTGCCACACAAAATAGTCAACACTCAACTGGAAGAATGCAGAGAGTACTGGAACCTTGGGAGGCTTATTGCCACTCAGATTCCAGGGAAGACAGAATTTTATTAACGATTCCATGAGTTGCATTTTAGGGTTGGGGTAACCGTTTATAATGACCTGTTTACAATAAAAAAAAAATAAATAAAAGAAAGATTTCGTTATTGCATACCCCTAAAACGGTTGATATGCCGTGAGACAGACAAAAAACAAAACAAATTTAAATGAAAACCGCAGAAATGGGCCGGCCACCCCATAAGCACCTACCAAATGCTGACTAGGATTTACTTATTACAGCAAGATATAGGTGATATAGGATGGTGAGGAAAACTAGATCCCACTGGTCGGATACAAAAAAAAAACAGGAACGGACTCCCTCCTTAGGTGATTGGCACTAAAATAACTATCACTCCAGAAGAATGAGGTAATGCCTGGAACCTCGGCTGGTACGACATTTCAAAATGACCTACTCCCTCTCTCTCTCTCTCTCTCTCGTTCTCTCTCTCTTTCCCTCTCTCTCTCTCTCTCTCTTTCTCTATCTCTCTCTCTTTTTCTCTCTCTCTATTTCCCTCTCTCTCTTTCTCTTTCTCTCGTTCTCTCTTTCTCTCTTTCTTTCTCTCTTTTTCTCTCTCTCTCTTTCTCTCGCACGTGATCTTGCTCAACCAATCAGAGCATTTCATATGTCTCAGCCCTACACGATGACTGACACACACCAACGGTCGATAATACCCTTTCTCCTTTATTCACGAACTAAATCGATTGTTTTTCATCTGACCACTTGTTTCTCATGCTTTTTTAGTACGACTTGAATTACATCGACTGTGTGAATGCCGAGTTGTGCCGGATCGAATTGCTTGAGACCGACCTCCTCCGCAGGCGGAATATGTATTTGAATTACGACGGGGAATTGTTGCCGATCACATCCAATATTGTCGACATTAGGTAAGTGGAATGTTTTGGATTTCCGTTAATTACAACAAACAGACATAAGTATGTTGGGGTTAGAGTTAGGGTTAGTAGACTTATTTAGATCTAGATATATATCACCTTCGCCGGCAACTCTTGGTAATGGTCAGGAGTTTAATCTTGACAATTTTACTCAGCCGTTTGGTTTCATTTCGATATTATTGCATATATATATATATATATATATATATATATATATATATATATATATATATATATATATATATATATATATATTATTAACATTGAATACTTTTCACTTCATCGATTATTGACACATTTCGCGACTGGATAACTTTGTCAGCTCCTTCAATTTCACGTATATGGACTGCTGTTTATAACTTGGAGTAATCCTCGGTTAACCCTCTGAATGTCTTTCCTGATTATGTTTTTCAATTTGTATGACCTGGATGGATTGTATAGATTCAACAAATAGTATGTTTTTGGGTTGATATATTTGATGTTATGTATTTTTATGTATTTGTGTATATAATTTTATATATTTTCAAAGCTTAATTTTATTACCTGTAGTAGTATAACTGCGGTAATGGTCCTCTGAAGAGAAGAATTATCTTTGAAATCTCATGAGCTAAGGACTTAAGGATACTTTGCTTGAACTTTGAATTCTAATAAAATTTGATTGACACCTTATTTTATTAATTCATTTTATATTATATTATAATATATATATATATATATATATATATATATATATATATATATATATATATATATATATATATATATGTATAAAAGTATAAAAGTATACTAAAAAAACAATAAATGGGAAATACCAGCAGAGTGCTCAATTAAATTAAATTAAGAGCGTAATATTTATTTTCTTTATAAATACAGATTTTAATCAGACATATGGATCGGCGGTTTCTGACAGGAAAAAGGTTGGATCCCCAAATTCCGTCTTCGTTAGCACAGCCTGAAATGGTAAATAAATTTATTTACCATTTCAGGCTGTGCTGACGAAGACGGATTTGGGGATCCAACCTTTTTCCTGTCAGAAACCGCCGGTCCATATGTCTGATTAAAATATATATATATATATATATATATATATATATATATATATATATATATATGAAGGAAGAAAGATAAAGATGTGCGATTTTTTAGATGTAAATACAAGTACTGTTATTCTAAAGAGAGTTCTATTCCCAAGAGAGAGAACTATGCAACGTGGCTAATTTATGAATCATCAATTTATTATACCTCGAAAAGACTCAACTGTATAGGAGCGTAATATATATATATATATATATATATATATATATATATATATATATATATATATATATATGTGTGTGTGTATGTGTGTGTGTGTGCGTGTGTAAGTATGAAGATGAGTGTATGAAGGCCATTTTTAAATCCGGAAAGATATAAGATAGAATGAACAAAATTAAATGACAGGAGACGGCATATGTACAAAAATATTCAAGACATGATGTTCGCAGAGAAAAAGAGAAGGCTCGCAGACAGATATGACAGAAAGAAGAAAAATGAAATTGAAATGCAATAAATATGTAATGCATTAAAATTACCTTGAAGAATTTATTTAGTAAAAAATTTAAAGTTTGGTTCTCTTCAACCGACAGATCGATCCAACTTCTGTTTCTTTCCTTTTGAAAAAGAGAGGTTATTACTATCGAAATAATTAAAGTTTTACCATTCCAGACCTTTAATATTTAGCAGTACGTCCCCCAATTTAATGTCTTCATATTTAAAGTTTATTTGAAATATTAATTGATTTGACATTTGTACACCTATACCGTATCCCGTCATTTATTTTTGTTCATACTATCTTCCATCGTTTCGGACACTCACCTTCATACTTACTCATTTACCAGCAATGCTTCAAGCAAACTACCATTTCCTTTTATTTATATATATATATATATATATATATATATATATATATATATATATATATATATATATATATATATATATAAAATGGCTGATTAGTTTGATCGCACACGTGTGAGTGTTTGCTCTAAAATATTTTGTTTGTTCTTTTGTTTATTTTCACCTTAAAATGAAACTGATGTATGATGTAGGTGTTTTTCAAGACACTCTAATCTAAGAATTCTTATTATTTGTGAACTTTTTCTGATGATTTTGTAGTGTTGCAGAGACGATATTGACATACAAATGTTGTTTGGCACAAAACAAATGAAACGGACCGTTAAATATATCTCACAGAAATTTGGAATTTTTGGAAATGTGAAAAAAATAAAAATAAAAATAAAATGAATAAAACAAACCATGGTTATTGGAATATAATAAAAAAACTGTTCTATATATATATATATATATATATATATATATATATATATATATATATATATATATATATTAATTTTAATTAAATAATATTAAATTATTTTTACCTACATACGCGAGTGTTTTAAGTTTTCGCTCTCATCAGTATAGGGAATGATAATCTCAGACGGTCGCAAGGTTCGTCATAACCATACGCCTACGAGACATTAGCACGTCAAGAAGGGAATGTATATATATATATATATATATATATATATATATATATATATATATATATATATATATATATATATATATATTATTTTACTAGTGTATTACAAATCAGTCTGAATATTTAGAGCTGCAACATTTGAAAGATGCATAAGTAGTGTGCATTTCATATCTTACCAATAAAAAACACCTTGAAAAGATGGCAAACGACATTTTTCTAGAGTTTGAATCGAAATCGAAACAATCTCGAACCGATGAAATGAAAACTTAGAATTGAAATAAATATTTACAACATTTAAAATGGCCGACGCAAATGTAATGGGATCGCAGCAATTAATCAAATCAACAACTCGGACGTTAAATTAGCCAACTCGCCGAGAGTGTTATTTATACGCTGTTAGATCCAGATGGGAGGGGGGAGGGGAAGGTAAGTGCTAAACGTGTCCGACTTGATAAAACCTTTTGAATCAAATCTTTACTGCCCATCCCTATTTTACTTATTACATTCTATTTCTTATGACACGGGCAATTATTAAATAAAAATGTTCAAATATGCACACATGTGCACACACATGCATTCGCGTAACCAAACAGAAACGAATAGCAGACACATACATAAAAACTCCGTATGGACATATGCACACACACACGCACACATACATAAAAGCTCCGTATGAACATATGCACACACACACGCACACATACATAAAAACTCCGTATGGACATATGCACACACACACGCACACATACATAAAAGCTCCGTATGAACATATGCACACACACACGCACACATACATAAAAACTCCGTATGAACATATGCACACACACACGCACACATACATAAAAACTCCGTATGGACATATGCACACACACACGCACACATATATAAAAACTCCGTATGAACATATGCACACACACACACGCACACATACATAAAAGCTCCGTATGAACATATGCACACACACACGCACACATACATAAAAACTCCGTATGGACATATGCACACACACACACGCACATATACGAGGTCTGTCTAAAAAGTATCCGACCTTAGGTAAGAAAAAATATTTTAAATACGTGACGGGGTTGTGCTTGCACACACTTAGCCCACCGATCTATCCACTGCCGGAAACACGTCTGGAAGTCTTCTTTTGGAATGGTGTTCGTCTCCGCGATCATGTTAGATTCAGCAGGTGTTTGGAGACGATGCGATGGGTGTAACACAAATTAAGGAGTGGTTCAACCGATTCAAAAATGGCCGTGCATCAGCTGAGAGTGGCCAGCGTTCAGGCAGATAATGCGGAACGCGACGGCGGAGATGAACACCATTCTAAAAGAAGAATTCCAGGGATGTTTCCGGCAGTTGATGGATCGGTGGGCTAAGTGTGTGCAAACACAAGGGACCTACTTTGAACGGGGTTAGGGTTCCAACCCCGTCACGTATTTTAAATATTTTTTCTGGCCTTAGGTCGGATACATTTTAGACAGGCCTCATATATACACAAACATATTAATAACCATATTTACATATATGCACATTTAAACACACAATGACCGCATAATCAGATATTACAGTATTAAAAAATATTATAGTCTTAGAAACCCCAAAATATTAGCTTCTTTACTTAGCATTTCTTGTGTATATTATAAAAAAGTACAACGAATTTAATTTATATTATTATTATATACTATTTATTATTGGTTACTATTAACTGCTAGTTTTTTATTTTTTCGTTTATTTATTTTATATTAACTGCGTTTAATATGAAATTTAGATTAATATTTATGAAACCTACTCTACTCCGTATACACACACTAACACGAATTTGTGATATTCTTATTCTATACTATTCATTTTAGCTATTAACTGCGAGTTTATTTATTTATTTATCTGTTTATTAATGTCATATTGACTGGATTTAATAAGAAAGTTTGAATAATATTTATTGCTTATCTAGTAAAAATTTATCACAAAATGAATTGTTTGAAATGCATACAATTAATCCCCACTTCATCTCTTTTATTTAACAATTTATCTCTTTCTTGAAACCTAATGATTGCTAATATTTCATTTAGACAGAGAAAACCTGTAGTGGTGTGTACTGTGGGTGTTAAAGCCTTCCTTAACATGATTTATTCCATCTATCTTTTTGAAACCATATGTATTGAAATAATTAAGTGTCACAGATTTTTCTGGGTCTTCGAAATCATTTAAGACTAGGATTATCTTCTGGGCACACCGTCCGATGTAGACTCTACTCTTGGTTAAACATTTTTTTGTAGAGGACACTTAGAGGACACTTATTTTTGGTTCTGCAATTACAATATCTGTTGTCATTACTATCTTGGATCTTATCAATCTTATTGCTGTAACTGGTTTCTGGATTTTTAGTTATTTTATATTAACTGCATTTAATAAAGAATATTTATAAAACCTTATTTTACTGTGTTTATACTTTGTCAGTTTGTGTTTATAGTTGTGTGTATATTTGTGTAAATCTATTTATGAATATATTTGCGTATATATGTCTACGTGTTTTTATAGGTTTAGCAGAGTTTTTATTTGTGTCTGTTATTACTCGGATACATGCATGTATATATATATATATATATATATATATATATATATATATATATATATATATATATATATATATATATACATGTGTGTGTGTGTGTGTGTGTGTGTGTACTAGCGGGCACCCGTCGCCCGACGTTGCCCGGAATAAATGTAAAAGAATAAAATAAAATGTGTAAACTGCCGACCGAGCGCAAATAGGTCACAACGAATAGTTTTAATGTAAAAAAACAAACGTTGCTTTTGAATTGTGGAAAATTCATGTACCCAAGAAAACGTTTACATTGGAGTGTAACAAAAATACAAATCGCCACAGTGTAGAAAGATATCTCCAGTGTAGAAAGATATCTCCAGTGTAGAAAGATATCTCCTTCAATGACCACTTCTACAGAATGTGAACCGAACCAAACAGAATTTTGCTGAACTAAACTTAAAACTTTGATTAGGATTAGTTTAGTGTTCCCACAAAGCAACAAAAAAGGTTTGTACTTCTACAGAATTTGAACCAGAGTTTTGTTTTTTTTTTGTAAATAAAACGTAGAAATATTTTTATATTTTTATTCATAAGTGTTTTTTTGTTGTTTTTAAGCGAATTGTTATTGCTATTTTGCTTGTAATTTAAGTTTATTTAAATAAAAATTACCCCTGCCCTCCCAAACTCCACGGAATATATCTCTCGCCGAAGAAAAATGAAAAGTAATAACTGTGGTTACCTGACACCTAAAACGCTGGGATGGGCCGGGAATGTCGAGGCATTTTACGTAAAATTTATGCGTGAAGCTGATTTTATAACTTTTTTATTATATTATTCTAATCTATTCTGCCAATTGTAGCAAGGTGTTTACTGTGTACACGTAATCGCCTAAAATCATAGAATCTAATTTTCGAATACATAAACCAGAACAAAGTTAGGTGTTTAAATATTGGGGGGAAAATACTTATCTGGTTTGTTATGGCGAACGATTTAATGCGTAATGTGGATGTAAGTTTTGCTGTGATTGGATGCTTTACAAATTCTGAAACGATGCAACTTGATTACAGTTCCTTGTGAAGTAATTGCCAAACGGTGTTTAAAGAGGGTAAGAGTTATTAATTCATAGCGAGAAATTGGCGTGCTACCCTCTCTTTAGTTCAAGTAGTTGGTAACGGCTTACAGTGCAGAATTAAAGTAACGTTTTTCGTTTAGCTTATAAAACTAATTTATAGTTTCTTGAAACACGCTCGAAGATATTAGGCGACTGAATTGATGTGTTTCGATGCGTTTGATTCATCACTTTTATTAATAATTCTAACCGAGTTGGGAAAGGAAAACTAACTCCATTTTATATACATATGCATATTATATGAATATTATATGAATATTATATGGATATTATATGAATATTAGATTGGAAATATTTTTATTTAATAGATCAATTCTTTGTTGATCGTGTTGTTAAAAATATAAATTAATAAATAAAACGGGGAGTGGACTATAGATTTGGTAGGTTTGATAAATATCAATTTAAATTTCTTATTAATTGCAGTTAATATAAACTAAATTAATTCATAAATAAATAACTCGCAGTCAATAGCTACTAATAAATAAATATGACATAATAGGAATATTAATTAACTTCGTTTTACTGAGATTATAAAATACACAAGGAACGCTAAGTAAACAGCTTAGATTTCTGGGTTTCTAAGACTAAATGTGGTTTTATCTTGATGATAATGTGTTTAAATGTATATATATATATATATATATATATATATATATATATATATATATATATATATATATATATATAAAGTAGAGACGATTTTTCCCCTGTACCTTCTCAGAGTATAGGAAAATAACCACATACATCACAGACTACTAAACTCACCATTATATTACACTTATTCATTCGAGCGTGTTTTAGTAAATTTCTTATTTTTTTCCAGCTGACACTAAATATTACATTTGGCCCGCCATCTCCGACTCTCCGACACACCAACTCCATATAGGTGGTAGCAAAGACTTTCCTCCCTAACAATTATGTACTGTCACTTCACTCATCGACACCGGGAACTAATAAACACAGTTTACTTTTCACAAAACAGTCCGTCCTTATTTATTATTTGCCTGGTATAAATTTACTACATAATATAAAGCAATACGCAAAGACTTAATGACCTCTCCCGTCACTCCGATGATATTCCGCGAATATCAGATTACGTTATTTCTAATTCTACCTATGACTTCGATATTAAAATTAATTCCGGATTTCAGCGAATGAAATTAACGAACACAGTTCCTGCAACATTTATGCATTCAACATGGCGGCTACAATTTCTTGATCGAATCGACTTGCTATTTAATTCAATAAGCGCCAAAATACTGGTAGACCCCGATACATTTACATTTTCAAAATCATACACCTTTAACGCGCATATTATAGAAAACTTGCCCAAATAAATGACCTAAACCGTGTCATTTTTTAACTTTATATTTGCCAATAAACAAGCTCAGCTTAATTCGCATATTTTCACATTCATTTTTATCTCGAAACCATAACGCAGTCGTTAAGAAGGGAGGTTTCATGATCGCCAGTTTCAGCGTTCGATTCCATTCTACTCTACCACTTTTTATTTTTATTTTTTTTTAATTTAAAACATTCACCAACACGGTATATATATATATATATATATATATATATATATATATATATATATATATATATATATATATATATATATTATGTTTACCTACAGACATCGATGTTTCATGTTCATGTAATTTTTAGTGTAAGAGATGTTAATTCACGTCGGTCGGAAGGCACGAACCCGGTTTTTACAATCGCCACTATTTCGTAATCGGATGTCTTTCCCCTCTGCCGGCGCCAATTCGCATGACAATTAGAAGGGATTTAAATCTAAAAACGCCAAATCGGCGGGCGCGTATAGCGAGTAGTGGAGAGTGATTCGACAACAACAACAAACGGGGTCGGAATGTCGCTTTTAAGCCATAGTATTACTGCTCGTTTATTAATTCTCTCAGAGTGCACCAATATATATATATATATATATATATATATATATATATATATATATATATTGTGTACATCTGTATGCGTGTGTGCATATGTTCATACAGAGCTTTTATGTGTGTGTCTGCTATTTGTGTTGTTTACTCGGATGCGTGTGTGTATATGTATGCATTTCCGAAATTATTATTTTATATATTTATTTTAATTTATTTTAAAAAATTTTTTTTATTTAATTTAATTATTTTTAATTTAATCTAATTTAATTTTAATTCTAATTTAATTTAATTTAGTAGGTGAACTTTTAGTTTACTATGTCGTAAGAAATATCATTTAATAAATAAAATAGGGATAGGAGTCAGAATTTGATTAAAATGTCTGTCAGGTCTGACACTTTTCGTGTTTGAGAGAGAAAGATCATCTCTGATCCTTATCTTCTGTCTTTTTGTTGCCATTGCAATATTTTTATTTTCATTATTATCTTTCGGCCCTGACGAGGCATATGGCTTGCTGAAACCTAATTAAATATTCATAGGTCATTCTAAATGTTTATATAATGTATATTTATAACGCTCTACTTATACTGAGCACATTTGTAAAAATATTGGTTTTGAGTTCATGTTATCAGTATATTTGAACTTGTTTGATTAAATTTACGTTTGTAGGTATAAATAATTTAATATTTATTTATAAATATTAAATTATTATAAAGCCCCTTTACGAAATTAGGGTTGAGAACTGTTTGAAGATATTCAAAAAACAGACATTCACTTAAGTTAAAACCGATTACGTTCGTCGAACCCTCTAGACTATCTGTGATTTACTGCCCGGTGTATTTAGGCATAAATAGAACTTAATTTCTCCTGTATCATTTGCTAATTTTTTATGGCTGTGAGGATAGAGCGAAAGCATGCGGAATCTTGGTTGACTCTGGGAACAAGGTTCGTGCCCTGTGACCGTCTGAAATTGTCACTTCCTACTAATGAGAACGTAAGCTTTAAACGCCGGCGTATGTAGGTATAAATAATTTATTATTTATTTTTTAAATATAATATAATATATATATATATATATATATATATATATATATATATATATATATATATATATATATATATATATATATATATATATATATATATATATTAATTCAAAATGGCGTATTAGTGGGTTCCCCCACATGTGAGTTTGCTCTTTTTCTTTGTTTTTGTTTTTGTTTGGTTTCACCCAAAAATGAACCATTGTATAGTGTAGGTTTTTTCAAGACACTTTAATCCAAGAACTTTTTACTCTTTGTGAATTTTTCTGATGATTTTGTAATGCTGCAGAGACAATATTGACATAAAAACGTTGTTTGGCACAAGACAAATGAAACGGACCGTAAAAAATATATCTCACAAAATGTTATGTTTTTTGGAAATGTGAAAAAATAAAAATAGTAAAATAAAACCATGGTTATTGGAATATAATATGAACTGACTTATATTTGCTCTGATATCACTAATTGACAATCATCGAGCTGAATCTTTTAAAGAGACTGCAAAGTAAAAGGCCACTGATAGTATATGCTAATACATATATTGTCATTAATAATTATATATATATATACATATGTATATATATATATATATATATATATATATATATATATATATATATATATATATATATATTACAACTTCTTTACACAAAAGGGCCATCCCTACAAGATTGCAATGCCTGTTTCTAGGCACGCAGTTGACTCAGCAGCCCCAACTTTTTTTACAAGATGTGTGCCGGATATGACATAGAAGACCACTGGCTTGAGTTTACTGGCAAGGAAAAGACAATGACGACTGGAAACAATGCCGGTATGAGCAGAGAGAGACTGTTGTTATTTTGGAATTTTCTCTACTAGACTAGTTGCACAAACCAGGCTTGAGAGTCTAGTCTACCCTATTATTCTACGCATAGCTGGAGGGGGGATACATTTATTCATACCTCTCTCAGACGTATGAGTCAAAAGCGGTGCAGTAGCCTTGACATTACTCGAATGTTAAACCATTACACCAAATTCATGAGGTTCTTTAAGTATCATTGATGAGGTTTGGCCCCGGGGTCAGCCATGATACCTATATACAAGCATATATATTTATTTGATTCGAGTTTGATAATGTGACGTAGGTTAACATTTCTGTAAATTTTTGGCGTTGTTGGTTTTCTAATAATCACGTGGTTAGTAAAAGAATGAATCGGCATGCTCATATCAGTTCAGTATATAAGTATTCCGATTATTGGCAAAGAATAGCAAAGTGCAACAAGCCATGTAAACAGATAGAGGATATTTAAATCTATATACAGTCTAAAGGTTTGCTCAAGGCCATATTTAACGTAGATTTGGTAGGCATTGGCATGGCCCCTCTTGACAGACTGTTCCACAGAGAGTAAACACTGGCAGCGAATGCTGCCTTTGTTCTATTGAGACGAAACCCACGATGGTACATTTTCTGTCTTCCAAAGGTTGCGGGTTCAATCCTTACTACATGTGATAGTAAGTAACAATAACATAAATGAACACTTTTACCCGATAATGGCTGACAGAATGAGAACAATCTACCCCCTACAATTGTAATTTTATTTATTTCTTAATTTCTCATTTATATTAATATTTTATGCACTTCAAGGTAAAATGATTACACGTGGACCCATGCGAGAAAAAAACCCATTCAATCCGCGTTTTTCTTATCGGGTGTCAGACAGATCGGACATCAAAAACAAGCGGTCCACCGTTTTGCCTTCGCTTGGGCTCAGACCAAAGAAGATAAACTGAGAGACGCAAATATAGAAAGAATTTTCTTTGCCGGTGTTCGCGGAGACTACGACTTGGCGCTGCGGTGGAAAACTATTCGAAGGGTTGATTAAATTCGCGTTGATGATGTTTTACGTCAGAATCAGGTCTTCTCACATCCTCCGCCGCTCAAGTGAGAACAGATAGATTTCGTCCTTGGAGCAATTGCATGTTGATAAGCGTGGAAAGTCCCGTCACCATCCTGGTTGTTAACCGTTGAACATACTCCAGGTGCACGATATATTTCCGAAGATAAAGATTTGTTGCTTGGATATAAGTTAAAATAAGTTGGAAAAACGTTAATAATTTGTGTTTTTTTGCTGATGATATTTGTTTCTTTTTTATATCTTTTGTAATTCTTTTTTCTGTTTTTTTTTTATGCGAAAAGTTAATTCATATATTTTTATTTTTATTCCAGGCTTCAACCTCAAATCGTTTCGTTCTTTGGAGGTTAATCCAGAAAATCCAAGCAACACCAAACACCGGAGGATTTCCTATTTCCCTTTCTTCATAATAAACAGACAAATTATTGTCATAAAATACATTCATGTCATAAAAACGTAAAATAACAAATAAAAATTTAACAAACAAAAAGATGCTCTTCATGTTGTACTCTTTTTATTTGTTGGTCACTTATAGGCTCCGAAGCTACTCGACAGAATCGGAACAAAGTTATTACGGAACTGCTTTGTGGTGTGGCATTAGTCATATGCAGTAAGAATCTTACTAGTACTACTGCTAATAATGTAGCGATAGTGGAGAAAGAAGGAAAGCAAAATTACATTTTGTAATTAAATTATGTAAACAGGAATTTCTTCACTAGAAGTTTGGAATTTTAGCTTAAGAGAACGTTTCTTTCGATGCTTCCTGTCTGTGACGTAACTTCTCAGAAACCTACGTCGCGAGGAGAAAGTCTCAAAATAGATGCTATAGAAGAAGTTGATGAAATCGTTCGCTTTGGTTTGGTGACGGGACCGAACAGAGGTGCCTCTCTCTCTCTCTCTCCCTTTCTCTCTCTCTCTCTCTTTCTTTGTGTAACACCTATGTACCTCTGCAGTATTATGTGTGTCATACGATTGTATTTGTAACAGAAAATAAATCAAGACAAAGGACATGACAGTCCAGAGCCAAATAATTTGTTTCTTTAACAATTAACGGTAAATTCTAATGGATCAGCATCGTACAACTTCTATTGTTTTCCCCGTATGTTTTTTTATTGTTTACAGGAGAGACCACGTGAAGCTTAACAATATCCGTAAGTAAAAGTTGCGCTATGGAATCGACCGGATTCGAACTTGCCACACACAGTTCGTCAGTCCGTGTTGTTATTCACTTCACTAATGCCACCTCCCGCTTCAAAAATTTTAACCGCTACTATTTAAGAGAACGACTCTTATAATCAACACACTATTATGACGACAACTATTGCCACGATGAATTACCGCTGAAACAGCGACATGTCACAGCTGATTAACTACCTTCTTGTGCAATCAAACACTTATCCTTTCTCTCCCTTTATTCATGATTAATAAAAAATAAAATATAGATTAGGATTAAATATTAAAATCGATTAAATTTTTTATTATTTTAACAACATGGGCCAAGATTTGACATAAATGACTGGCGAAACAGATTTCAGTAAGTTGCTTTTTGTTAAGAAAGTTAATAATTATAACGATAAGGAAAACGGGCGATATATTATATAAGATGATACCAAGACAAAATAGGCAAATAAAACAATATTGTTTAGCCCTACGTATTGTGTGCCGCCTGGCAAGTAAAATTATGTCATTTTTTTACTAGTCAGACCAGAATAGCAAGAGAAAATCAAGCTTGACATTTCGGAAATGTGGTCGTGAGTTTTAACAGGACAAAAAGATTGAAACACACAAAAGTCTCATACAACGCCATACTATTAACAGCAGTAATAGTTACATCGCTAGCGATATTAATAGCAGCAGCAGCAACAACAACCATAACGAAAATAGCAATAACAAAAATAATACTAATTCTTATTTTTTCTTGTTAAAATAAAAACCCAAACAACTGTTTTTAAGCAATCTTTGTTTTTTTTTCTTTTTTTTAACGAAACAACTTATTTAAGCAATTTTGGGGTGTTTTCTTTTCTTTTTTTAACGAAACAACTTTTTAAGCAATTTTGGGGTGTTTTCTTTTCTTTTTTTAACGAAACAACTTTTTAAGCACTTTTTGGGGGTTTTCTTTTTTTTTTAACGAAACAACTTTTTAAGCAATTTTGGGGTGTTTTCTTTTCTTTTTTTAACGAAACAACTTTTTAAGCAATTTTGGGGTGTTTTCTTTTCTTTTTTTAACGAAACAACTTTTTTAAGCAATTTTGGGTTTTTTTCTTTTCTTTTTTTAACGAAACAACTTTTTAAGTAATTTTGGGGTATTTTCTTTTCTTTTTTTAACGAAACAACTTTTTTAAAGCAACTAGGGTTTTTTTTCAATCTTTTTTTATTGTTTTTTTTATTTTCGTTACATTTTCTGAGTTAGAGTTTAGGGTTAGGGTTGCAACTGGTCCAGAAGGGTTTTTGGGTACTGGTTCTGTTGCACTGAGTGCAGACGACGACGACGACAGGGTTAGGGTTAGGGTTTAAGGTTAGGGTTAGAATTAGGGTCAGGGTGTTGTTGTTTTTTCATTCGAAAATAAAACTAGTCAACTTCAACCGGCACATACATTCACATTTACGGCATTTCTTCTCTTTCGCTACAAGTGACCCGACCGTTGCTGACAGAACTCAATGAGTCCTTCGGGAGATGCAACTTGATTGGTTAATAGTTTCGTAAACTCTCGGGCGCTTCCGAGACCTACCCGAACGTTGACGATGCGAAGTCACGGAAACGCGGTGCGTTCTCTATAAGGGTACCCATAATTGCTTCAGTTGATGCGACGTAGCAATCACAACTATTTGCCAGAACCAAATATCAAAAGTATAGATTAACCATGACCACATGTGAAACTATTAAAGGTAAGACGACGGTGTGGCAGACTAGACATGAGCAGACGAGAAAAAGATTCTAGCAGTTTCAGGGGGGGGGGGTCGTTCTTGAAAATTATGTTGCTGTGTGGTTTGAACAAGAATTTTAGACCATCGTGTAAACCTTATGTTATCAAAGAATTTGTTCAGTTTCTCATATTAATTCTATTTCGCCAGTCAATTACGACATATATTTGTCTGTGTTCTTAAAAGAAATATTGTATTTTTCAATAGATTTTAATGTTATATTTAACCCTGTTTTGTTTATGATTAGTCATAATTGCGAGAAGAGGAATTCCTCCTCTCGCCACTTATGAAAACCGGGAACAAATTTAATAGGAGGTAGTTTTCGAGATTCACCGGTAGGAAATGTACATAGTGTACCTTCATATCTGAGAATAAGAATTACTCCATCAACTGGCGAAGAAAAACAAACACTATAATAAAACTATGTTATTCGAATATGAATTAAAAAAGCGCCCTAAAATTTGAAATTTGAAAGAAAAACTTACAATTCGCATAAAAATCGATTTAATTATTATTTTCCTTATAATTTCAAACACAAAAATGAGAAATGTTTTCATGCACTCCATATAAGTTTTGTCAATATATATTTTAATTGGAAAAAAGTTTTTATGCTTTCTGGATAATTTGACTTTATTTTTCTATTTTGGTTTAAAAGATTAAAAGCTATTTTCAAAATAAGTCTTTAATAATAGCATAGTTTTATGGAAATAAATAAACGATAACATGAAATTTGTAATTAACTGAATAGTCTTTAAATATAAATGCGAATATTAAAAATAACAAACGATATTGTTCTATATATATATATATATATATATATAATTAGAAACTTGGCTACCATTGTTTCATCACTCGCTCTGCCTCATCCCATTAGATTGTTAGGCGAGCACCTACTTTCTTTGTCCATCTGTCGTGAAGTATGCATGGTAAAAGATACCATAACACTACATATCGAAACTGAGGTCTAGTCTAAACTTTCGAATATCCACCGTTGTCATATTCGTGACGCCGGGACATTTGGTTATCAATAATCTTTAATATCTAAAAAAAAAAAATATCGAAATCATCTTTCAATAGATAAATAATAATCTAAAAAATGTCCCTTTTTTGAAATTTAAAAACATGCAACGTCATCTCAACAACAGTGTTCTAACTTCTATTAAAAACTTATTATGTTTTAGTAACTTGTAGTTGACTTTTATTTAAATTTAAATTAAGTTAAAAATTAAGATGAAAATGAGTAAACATTAAGAAAATATATCAAAGAATGAATTCGGAAATCACCGAAACGTCGGCAAATACCGGCTCTTTTTTTGTTTAAAGTAATGGTATATTAAATATATTTCCGTGCACCTATTTTTAAACCGTCGCTGCGCTGTACTCTCGTCATCGACAAACACTTTCAGGATGTATCCATTGTCTCTAGAGAGAGAAGGAGGAAAATGACTATGCCTTATAATAATTTTCTTTTTAAAACTGTTTGTCCACCCGAAACAAGGCATATTGTCACTGAAGTGTAAGGAGCTACTATGATAAGGGCCAGATTTACAAGGGGCAACCTGGGTGGAGAATTGGGTAACATTATGTGTGGTCACATTACATTTAAATTTCTGCATGATGGTAAGGTTGATGGAAACAAGGAGCGGGTAAGGAATTCCAAATGCAAGCGGTCTGATCGAAAGAGGCTATTATAATATAAATTCTTCCGGCATCACCCAGAGAAGAGTGTGATTTTGTTGCCAGTCCGGTAGATCAGGGCTATTTACGTTGATGGAGTACAAATGCAGTAAGTTCATCGGAGCACGTTCTATGGAAGTACTTGTAAAACAAGCACAGGGATGCAAAACTGCGGTGATGTGACAGGGACTAAATCTTGGCAGCCAGTGCGGGACCTATTAGACTAAAAATTCTTTTTGCACCCTGTCCAAAATGGAAGAGATTAGCGGTTGGTGCACCAGCGCAGATGTAGTAACAATACTTCATGCACGGACGAATGGTGGATTTATAAAGATATAGAATAGTTTTCTAGCCCGGTTGAGGGAGCCTACCTTCTTTACAGCAGACTTGGCAGTATCTTCTATGTACTTACTCAACTTTATGTTGTCTGAGAATGTCAGTTCGAGGAGTTTGAACGTCCAGTAATACCATACGAGTTGATTTTTCTGAGAAGAGCTTCATTCCAGACCTTGTCAAAGGCCGTGGATATATCTAGAGGTATCGCCATAGTTTCACCTAACTTATCTAGTGTACGGTAAATACGTTAGGGGATACCCGTTAAGATATCTACAGTTAAACGGGATAGCCTACATCCATACTGTTGGTCAGAGAGAAATTGAGCATTTTCAAGGTGACGAATTATCGCTAGATTGATTAATGATTCAAGATTTTAGGAAGAACGGGTGGAAACTTATGAGGCAATAATTTTGCGGGTCAGTTCTTTAGCTAAAGTTCTGGAAAACCGCTACCAGAGTGGCAGCTTTCCAGCTATCAGGGATGCACGATTGGGTAAGGCATTTTTATAGAGTTTGGGGTGTACAGGGGCTAGCTCAGCCAAGCATTTCTTTATTACTGCAGCTAGGATAAGATCTGGTACACATGTTTTAGAGGTGTCGAGATTTTTTATGATATCAAGGACATGGGGAGGGGCAAGATCAGATCATCAAGCGTGATTCCCGTTCGTAGTGAAAAATAAGGAAGGGGGGTGCGGAGTAATCTTACTAGCGTCCATTCAATATGAGTGACAGACTGACAGGAACGATCGACAGACGAACAAAGCCTCTTTTAGAGATGCGTGGTCACATCTTAAAATACTATGTAAACTTATGCGTGACAGACAAACGAAAATGTGTTTTAAACTTAAGCGTGACAGACCGACTGAACGACGGACATATCCTCTTATAGAAATGCGTGGACGCGTGTAAAATGAAACTAATTGCATGTGTTTGGTGCCTAACATTTATGTGGGGAAATTGACAAGTGAATGGAGAAAAGAAAACCAGTTCTGATAATTAGTTATTGTTACATAATTCGTGCGCTCGTGTCCATTTGGGAGGACAGACTCGTAGATTGTTGGATTAGAGCATTTGGTCATTAAAGCAGAATTTCGGTTCCCATTTCTGTCGTATTCGGCCCGAACGCAATGGCCTTCATCAACAATTTGAGTTCAGCTGAAGAGATAAGGAGAAGCGACGACCGATAAAATGGTCGATTATACCAGAGGGTCTCGAAGCCGACGTGGAAAACATTTCTCGGCCAAACAGATAAAGAAAAGATAACAAACCTAAAAGCCGCCCAACTTGCGGCATTTAACCTCATACTTGTAGATGGCTATTGGGCAGTTGTTTAAACCTGCTCGGACTATTTTTACTTTGGTTTTTGTTTCACTTTATTTTTTTTATATACAATGTTGCTTGTTTTTTTTTGTTTTTTTTTACTAGATTCTTTTTAATAAGATTTCAAAGTTATATTGAATTGCTATCAAATAATGTTGTTAAAATATTGTTTTAATCTCTGATTTGGATGTAAATAGTTTCCCAAACGTTCAATTTTTTAATTAAATGAAGATTTGCGAAGAGTGTTTAAGCCAAGAATGACTTTTTATCCGATAGTTCAAAGTTACTTTCAAATTTCGAAGTGTCACGACGTAATTAATTATTTTTTTCTAACTATCAAGATAGAATAAAAATGGCTGACTTCCGTAAGAAAAAACTGAAATGCATTCTGATGAATTTAATTGAGCAATTTTTTTAACAGGATTTTTTAAAATTCGTTTTATTTTCCGCTTACATTTTTATTTCAATAAATATTCAAATGAAAGTTACGTAGACACGAGAATTACGCATAGACAGAGACGCACTTATACTTTGACTAATATAAATATTGTTTCTTTATAATCGAGTATCATTCAGTTATTTGATCAACACCTGAATTGTCTCAGAATTCCAGTTGCCTTAATTGAAGGACTTCGGTTGACTGTTTCATTTTCCCCCTTCGTATAGCATTCGTTGTTCCCCTATTTCGGTTTAGTTGGCTCGCTGTTCTCTGAATTCATGTTCCTGGTTGGGGGGTGTCAGATAAATCCTAAATAGAAACTGAAGCCTCTTATTACACAGTGTGACTCCAAAGAATGCCATTCATGGAATCGTTAACAACATTCACACTCCTTTCTACAATTCAACCATATTTAATAAACAATAAACTTAAGTCTACGCCTCGCTTGTCCACCAGGTTCAGTCATGAATGTCCAACAGTCTTATTTTATATCGATGTTCAATGATATGCTGGAAAACTCTTGTGGTCGTGTCATCAGCAGGAATCAGCTTTACACTTACCGGACCTTAACAACCCCCTTCACGAGTTTTATATATAGGGTTATCTGAAAAAAAGGGTCTATAAAAACGATTCCCAGACTATCCGTGAAGCTAAGAGGGTCATCGCAGCAAAAAAATAGGGCCGTGTAAAGAGAGGAGTGTTTCAAATTAATTTATAATTTGGCACGTCGTGTCCAAATGTGTTTATAATTAAATGGCGATAAAACAAAGATTGTTGGATATTCACGACTGAAACGTGGTGGACAAGTCAAGCATAGACTAACGTTTATCTGTACTAAATGAGTGGCATTTGAGGGAGCTCACACTCTATTACGACGTAGTACGTCGTATTAAAACTTTGTATGATGTCGTTCAGCGGTAGAGCGTGTGGTGTGGGTGTCGGTGACAATACAAACGCGAAACCGACGATGGGTTGGGAAAGGAAGAGAAACGGACATTTTGTAGCAAAGAAAAATGGGGAAAACGTTAGAAAAAATACTTCGTAAATCTGCATGCGTTTTGGGGCAATTTTCTAGCCAGCAGACGACAGACGGCGAGATAGCAAATACCAAGATGGTTAAGACATTTTTAACGTGTTTTTTTTTTTTTTTTTTTTTTTTTCTTCGTTCAGATTAAATTTCACCAACATTTCGTAGGAAATATTTACTGAACTTCTTTCACAACATGCGTCCAAGCATCTTTACAAGCGGCTCCGGTCGTCAATCAATCCGCCTATTCTCCTGTAACGTTTAACTTCGAAAAATGCGTAGAATGGTTGGACGCATCGTATTTTAGATGCGTCCAACTATTTCTATAAGACGCTTGTCCGTTTGTCTGTCTGTCTATCACTCTCATCGATGAGATAACCCTCTTCCCCGATGCATCGCTGTGCTGGTTTTACAACTACTTCAATGGAAAGTGCTCTAACGACCTTGCTGTATTTGTGCATCTTTAATGTAAAAACCTCCGACAATCAGCAAAATCCCGCCCCTTCACTGTAGAGGTCCCCAGATGCCGAAAAACTTTCTACTCTAATAGCTTCTTTCCTCGAACTGCTTTCCTTTAGAATTCCTCTCCTGCTCCCTGTTTCCCCCGACTGTATCAACATGCAGAAATTAAATCTAATGTAAACAAATATCTTGCTGCTCACTTAAGACGCCCTTATAAATCTGGCCACTAATTCACAGCAAGCCTTTACGTCTGGATAGCAATGTACCTTGTTTGGGGGTGAATTGGAGTTTTAAAAATGTGACCTGTTAGGTCACCCATTAAGCTCGGGTTAGATTGTTTGAATCTGAGCAAATTGAGTTTGAAAAGCCAGTGAAATATAAAAAATAAACTGACCAAATTCTAAGGTATCTCTCTCTCTCTCTTGGTCTCTCTTTCTCTCTCTCTCTCTCTTTCTCTCTCTCTCTCCCTTTCTCTCTTTCTCTCTCCTTCTCTCTCTTTACTACTCTTTCTCTCTATTTCTCTCTCTCTCTTTCTCCCACTCTCTCTTTCTCTCTTTCTCTCTCTTTTTCTTTCTCTTTATCTCTCTCTCGCTCTCTCTCTTTCTCACTATATTTCTCTCTTTGTCTGTCTCTTTCTCTCACTCTCTCTCTCTCTCTTTCTCTCTCCCTTTCTCTCCTCCATCTTTCTCTCTCTCTCTCTATATATATATATATATATATATATATAGGGGGTGTATAGCTACGGGTTGAATAGTATTACTACTAGTGGTATTCTCATTTGTTTATAATGGACTATTCCAATCTTGTTATTCTTTACTTTCTTTATTGCATTCAACTGTTAATAAACAGAGAGAGAGAGAGACGTAAACGAGAGTGATAGATATCGTATAAAATCAGAGTGGCGGGCATGAAAAAAGAGAGAACGGATGAAATTGATAGAAAGTTAGTAAAAGTTGGGGCATTTGCTGTGTTACTTGCAAATTACCGTTAATTAGAACAATTAAAATGGATTTTTATCAACGTAATTCAATCCTAAAACTGAGGAATATTTAGCATGTATTTTCGTGTGACTAAAATATATAGGAAAAAGGGTTAACGAAGAAAAAACTTTGCTTAACTCAGATTTAGTATAATAATAGATTTTCGTTACTAAACGCGTAGATTGAGTGGAAGCATCTTGCGTGTGTGTTTGTGTGCATGTGTCTTTATGTGTGCGTGTGTGTATGGGTGTGTGTATGGGTGTGCTTGTGAAACCGAAACATGAGAAGATAAAGTTAATTGTATCAAATCTGCCGTTGGCCATCTTGCCAAGAGCTGATGCTGCTATCATTTGAGTCGGACAGCTCAGACTCTTAACTGCTGTTCAGTTTGTAGCCATGGACACGGTAATGGCCGCCAAGGGAAACAAATAAAAACGATCGACTTCTCAATTGGTTTCTAATTTCCCCAAAATGCAGGAAATCATCCAATTGTAATGAAATGGTGAGTATTTATTCATTAACTTTTTGCATGTCACGCAATGTTTCTTCCGTACAACTATAGCTGAAGTGCCAGATTTCCGTGACTTCGCGTCGACAACGATCGGGCAGGTCGCAGAAACGCCCGAGCGCTAACGGAATAATATCATTTTTACTTTCTTTCATCTTATAAAAACATTGACCAAATTTTACCCCCACCCCCACCCGCCAAAATAACATTATTTTCACACAAAAAAACAATTGATTTTTATCTATGTATGTTTTCTTTGAATTTATTCGTATTATATTAGCGTCTGCCAGTTTTCCAGTTAGAGATAGGCAGTTTGAATGCAGGGCTTGGCTATCGCTAAGAACGGGAGGCCTAACCCTAACGGTAACCCTAACCCTAAGCCATTTTTCTTTCTTTTTTTGTTGTATGTTAGCAAGAAAAAAAAAGAAAATCAGTGAAACAAATAAAAAAAAAATTGACAAAATTCCCCCCAAAAAAAGGAATTGTTTTTTTCTTTCTACACATTTGATTGAAAATGGTTCATTTGACACCCCCACCCCACCCCACCCCATCCTACAGTTTGTTCGGTTTTTATCTTTTTATCTATGTATTTTTTCATTGAATTTATTCGCCTGCAAGTCTTCAATTAACGCTTGGCGTTTTCGTCTCGACAACTCTCGGGCGCTTCCGCGACCTGCCCGATCGTTGCCGACGCGAAGTCACGGAAATCTGGCGCGTCGTCTATAACAGCACCGTTTCTTCTTGGTTCATAAGTCAACTAAGTGAAAATGTATTTTTGCATTAAATGAATCTCCTCCCTAATAAAGTTGGGTAAATTCTGACCCTCCTCCAAAGTATAGATACGTACATATCTCTTCCATTTTTATTTAGTAATTATTTATAGTGGCATGCTGATCTCCCCTATTGCGTCACTACATCGACTCTTCTTGACTCTATGAATAGAGTCGTGATCAACCTGTCAATTGGCTCTTCTCGAAACTATGAACTGTAATAATGGTGGAAAGAGAGCGAGTCACTATGACCAAACAAGAAGCAGTCTCTGGCAACCCATTACTTCTGTACTTTCTGTAAATACATACCCTTGTCAATACCCCCTTGTTGTCTAATTTTTTCGACCCTTTAAGGTCACAACAGGATTTACTCGAAGAGTGCTTAACGCATGAGTAGAGCTTAGCACTAGTATATATACTAATATGATAATTCATTTTCCGGGTCGGAATTTATCCATCAGACACTTATTGTTGGCTATTTTTTTTACCTTAAAGAAGTAGTATTTTTTAGCTCATACATCAAGTGGCTTCATGCCTTGTCTGGAGCGACTTCCATGAAAACAAAAAAAAACAATTTATACATAAACGGTTGTGTCATTTCCTCGGTGAATTATTAGGTAAAATGCATGGATTTACATTCTGGTATCGTTTTTCTAGTTAAGCAGTGCTCACTCCACCTTCGACTAATCATTGATTTGATTCCCCCTCACACCTTATTCATATCATCTGGTTCTAATGGATTTTTAAGACACACAGATCTTTGCACACGACAAATTAGGGATACAATGGCTTTGTCCAATATCTCATTCATGTCGTTGTAAAAGTATTGCCATTCCTCTTAGCTAGAATCTAGTGGAGAAAAATCTAGCTCCCCAAAAGTGGACACTGTAGATTGGGACAAACATTTAAATTGCCTGAATCTAGAAGGATTTCTCTTCCACTGATCGAGGACAGAAAAAATAAAGTGTCGTATCAGAACAGATACTACACTTTGCTCTTAGCCGAAATACCAAGGAAGAGAAAGAGTCACTGTCCTTACGCCTCTCCCATCCAAGTAATGCTGGGTACATGTTCAAGCAACACCTACAAAATTGAAAAATATTCAATTGATAATATGTGGTCCGCCAAATGTGATACCAGTAAAAACCTCTATTTTTCTATATCTCTTCAGAACACCATCACAGTCTAATAACACTAAACTAGCAGTGCCAATGGGAGTACAGGCGTAGCATATAAATATAGTTTAAATAGGTGACGCTAAGAAAGAAGGCAATAAATAGTGGGCCAATGGAACAAATAAAAGCCAGTACCAAGAAGAAACCAGTAGAAGAAGAAACCAAGAAAAACAGTGTGAAACGGAACGGATGCAAAGGATTAGAATATGACATCGAGAATCTATGTATATGCTACTGAGACTGCTGGTTTGGGTTATGGTAGGGTTAGGGTAGGGTTAGGGTAGGATTAGGGTTAGGGTTAGGGTAACTCTGCCCCACCTCATCCACCCAAAGAAATACATGCCATAAAATGGTTAATGAAATTCATAACCTTTCCTGCAACTTAACCATATTTAGTACAAATAAACTTCAGTTTATGCCTGACTTGTCCACTAATTTTCAATCATAAATATCCAACAGTCTTTGTTGTATCGCCATTCAGTGATAAGCACACCCGGATAATTATCAGTAACTCTGATACACTCTTCTATTCGCACTGTTCTAATTTGGGCTGTGATTGCCCTTTTTCAGTTCACAGATAGTTTGCGGATTTTTATGATAGACATTAGCTTTGAGATCACCTCACAGATAAAGATTTGGGGGTTAAGCTCGGGTGAGTGTGTAGCTCGTTTGGGATCACACCTACTACTGATTACACGACCACCAAAGTGTCTCGCATTTATTCTAACAAGTCATTTGAAATGTGAAGAATTGTCCCATTTTGTTGAAACAAATGTACATCCCTCATGACACCTCTTCGTCTGCGTAAGGTTGACCAAAACCTCTTAACGACCATAGGTGATATTTGAGGGGAGGGGGGGGGGTCATCCTGTATAATTATATTCAGGAGAGCTGGACAAACGTGCAAGATCATACGTTATTAGGGTCTTCCGTAACTAGATTAAAAAATGTTTTTACTAAATGCTCGTATGAATGGAAACTAGTGCCCCTTTTTATTTGCCTTTCCACGAGGGCAGAGTGAGACACAAGGTTGGTGTTTAATGTTTGAAAATCCAGTTCCCTAAAAGGGGGCAATCTTGATCTGGACAAAAGTAAAAAAATAAAAATTGGCTCCGTCAAGAAAGACTTCACTGACAGAGGACAGAAAATATTAGGTTTAGTATGAGAACAAATACAGTCAAACCTTTACATACGAATTGAATTCGTTCCGAAGCGGAACTGTGAATTGAACTCTCCATCCGGTCGTGAGGCATACCGCATAGCGGGCTAACCACGAAACTTCGACGTCGTATGTTCGATTTTCTATCGAGTGTTCAGTCGATAATTTGATCAAATTTCACGCCATATGTTGGAAAAACTCGTATGTGGGGGAGCTTTGACTGTACTACACTTTACTCGTAGACAAACAGCTAAGTGCGCTATCTATTATCATGCGGAATCTCCTTCAAAAATATTGCTTCGTGATTCAGTCAAAGAATTTCACTGCAAAGTAAAAGGAAAGTAAAGAAGTATTTACTTGATATAATGATTCGAGGTGAACGCCAATTTAGCCATGTTTACAACATATCCGATGAATGTGAACCTGAAATTCAATACGGCTATAAAAGCTGAAGCCGATCGCATAGTTGCAGTAAGCAGAAAAGCAGCACAATTGAAATCATACGACGGACACTAAAACGAAAAGACACGCATGAATGTATAGAATCTATATGATAATACACGAAGGCATTTCGTGTTCGTACGTACGCTATCACGTTTCACACACATTTCATTAACATGAGATCATCCGATTAGAAAACATGGTGATTGATGATTAAACTGATATCAGTTAGATAAAAAAAAAGCCACTTGCGCAGTATAGTAAACAGCGGCAGATAATCCACAGGAAGTAACGACCAATAGATTAAAACATTTCTTTATTATTATTAATACGCCTGTGGACGAGTGGTTGTAGCACTTGTCTTTGGGCTGGACGACCCGGGTTCGATCCCACTCACGGCATGCGAATTTTCGGGTCTGAAAACTCCCTCTGTCCACCCAGCAGTAAATGGTACCTGACTAAAACTCAGGGAAGGTTCAAGGCAGCGGAAGGAGAGAGATGGGCTCCGCCTTCCATATGCTGTGCCCTAGACACGGTGATTCTTAACAAATCACCGCCGCTACGGCCGTGGGCAGTGTGCGATGTCGGCAATATGCGACCTTTACCTTTTTACGCCTGTGTCCATATAAATGCCACAATGGGTACTGAATAAAAAAAAGTTATGTTAATTATGTTGGGTGCTCTCTTTTCTTTCGTTTTTTTTTTTTTACTTCTATTCGCTCCAAACAAGGTACACTGCTACTGAGACATAAGGGGCTACTGTGAATTAGGCGCCAGAAATTAAAGGTGCATCCTAAGTGCGAGTTGTGCAACGAGATGTTTGTTTACATTACATTTAAATGTTTGCATGTAGGTACAGTCGTGGAAACAGTGAACAGGGAGGGAATTCCAAAAGCTAGCAGTTCGAGGAAAGAAGCTATTAGAGTAGAAAGTTTGTCGGCATCTGGGGACCTCAACAGTTAAAGGGTGTGATTTTGATGATTGTCGAGGTATTTACATTAAGGAGGGGGGCACAAGTGCAGAAAGTTCATTGGAGCACATTCCATTGAAGTACTTGTAAAACAAGAACAGTGATGCAACATTGCAGCGATGGAACACGGGCTGAAGCTTGGTAGAAAGTGTGGAACCTATTAGATTAGAGATTCTTTTTTGGACCCTGACTAAGTGACTGGGGGTCATTTCTTAAGGATTCAACCAGCCGTTGGCTGTGGAAATGTGAATTAAATAGCTATTTTCGTTATGTTAGGAAATTCTCTTTTATAGAAAAATGAATTGTTCCTTTTAATTTTCAATTTAGCTCAATTTAGCTCTCAGAGATCAAGAGACCCCTTCTTGGGGGCTAACACTTAATTTTCTTATGAGATAACGCATCACTCAATAATTCCCATGCCTGACATATAGATGGCGCCAATAATGAAAAAATATCACAATGATTATTATAAAGTACTAAACTTCAAATGGCGTTTAATGTAACCCTTGAAATTGTATTTTTACCGTTACGAAAATATATGCACACATTACACGGAATTTCACGGTAATCCAAGAATTAAGAAAAAAAAAACTACAACAACTCTATAATTAAATATTTGGAAATTTAAAAGGAATCAGGATCGGAAATTGTATCGGAATCGAGAATTTCGAACATAATCGGTAATTGCATCAGAATTAGGTAAAAATATTGGAATCGTCCCATCACTACTACTAACAACGCTAGACGTCAAATACAACACTACATAACACGCGTATCTGTTTATGTGGCGAAAATTCGTCCACTCTGTTCCAGATGACTTTTGGGGGCCGTGATCACTCTTAAGAAAATAAACGGACGATGTTATACACGCGCACTCGCACCGTACATGATCCTTCATGCCGAATACAAACCCATTGCCTTTACTTACGCACAAATACTGTTAGAAAAAAAGCATGAACATATAATTCTTCCTTACTATCGAGCAACCTGTGTTCAACAAATCGTATCCACCCAATCGTTTATTTCCGTATGAAATAATACCAAAAAGCATTTATTTCCGTTAAACATACAAAACGAGAAAAACTGGTGTTAGACTAGTACCCTTAATAAGTCGGGTGGATTCAGATTAGAATTCTCATTATGGTAAAGTGGAATGGTCTTTTTTAATTGACGCGTGAATGTAAGTCTGTAAGCCCCTACTCCCCCCCTCTCTCTCTCTCTCTCTCTCTCTCGAATTCTACTATCTATCACTAGCTCTCTTTCACACACATACACACATAATCACTCACTCTTGCGTGCAAGCATTCTCTCTATCTTTCTTTTCAAATGTAACTCTTTTACATAACCGCTCCTTCTCTCCTTTTCTCACTGGCAATTCAATCTCACCCTCCTTTTCGCACTCTCTCTACTTCTCTCTCTACTTCTCTCTCTACTTCTCTCTCTACTTCTCTCACTCCAATTCCATCCTCTTTCTGTCTCTCTTTCTAATATAATTGTGCACTCCCTCACACCTCTCTCACCTCTCTTACTCTCCACTCCCTCTCTCTCTCTCCATTGTTCCCTCTCCCTCTTTCTCTCTCCCTCTTTCTCTTTCTCTCTGCTCTTCTAATTACACGGTCTACTGAACGATTCTCAGCATCTTAAAAGCTTACTTAACAATATCGAAATAACTGTTATTATCAAAAACGAACAGCGGTTTCCGGTTTGAAGGTAGGGCAGACAATAGCGAACATTTCCAGAAGGCGTTTTGTCTTACGTTTATAGTCAACTCTTCAATCTTCTGTGTAAAAAGGACAGCAAAATATTTACTAATTGTATTGCAAGCACCCAAGCAGGTGCGGCCATTTTTTCCTTTGCCTCTTAAGACATATCACGTTTTAACAATTTTAATTAAATTCTTAAAAAGACATTGCATAGAGCATTTACACTATAGACACAAAATCTAATATAGCTATCGAATCCTGTCAAATATTTCATCCGTTAGTCCCTAAAAATGTCCCTTCTCTCAGTTCCTTGTTTACCATTATTTCTGAACTTATCTAATTCCATCTTTAAATGTGCTGTTTTAAATATGATTTGCCAAGAATAATAAAAGAATCAAATTTGTTAATAGATGTAATTCTTCAAATCTGCCTTCACAATAACTTTTTTATAAATGTCCGCATGAGTTCGAAATGCCATTAATTATTTTTAAAGTTTTAATTCAAGCATCTTGAATTCATCTTAAGGGTACTCTTATAGAGAACGACCCGCATTTCCGTGACTTCGCGTCCCTAACGTTCGGGCAGATCTCGGAAGCGCCATTGAGTTGACGAGGCAAAGACTGGCAGACGATAAATTCAAACGAAGAAAATCAAAGTAAAATACATATATAAAAATAAAAAACGAACAAACCATAGCAAAACAACTTTTATTAATTAGATTTTTTGTCAAAAGAACCATTGTTAAGCAAATGTTTTTAAATGAAATGTTTTTTTGTGCAACGTAATGTTTCAAAAAAATGATTTTCTTTTATATATATAACAAACAACGAAAAAACTGCCTTTAACCAATTTCTTTTTTGATTTTTGTTTTTATTTTTTTTCAATGTTTTTTATTTTTAACATTTTCTGCGTTAGAGTTAGGGTTAGGGTTAGTCTTTCGCTAGAAGTGACTGTTGCTGACAGAACTCAATGAGTTCTTCGAGAGATTCTACGTGCTGACACAGATCGTAGACATTCATTTTTTAACGCGCTGCAGATCGTAGAAATTAATTTATTCTAAAAGTTATCGTCTGCTTGTTGGAACCTGCTTGTGTAATGCCTGCTGCAACCTGATTGGTTAATAGTTTCGTCAACTCTGGACCAATTCCGAGACCTGGCCGAGGGTTGACGACGCGAAATCACGGAAACGCGGGTCGTTCTCTATAAGAGTACCATCTCTAGAATGAAGTAGTTACTTTTAACTTTAATTTTGTTACTCTTTTTGGCAGTGGTATTGTCATGCTCTTCAGGGCTTGATTTACGCCGATCTATGGGTCTGTCCTGTGCAGTTCTAGGAGGTCCATCCTCCCAGGCTTCGCCTCCCCTCTTTGGGGAGGAGTAAGTTTATTGCTTACTGCCTAAGGCGCCCCTACCGGGGAATGCCCAGGCAATTTTTAAACCCCACTTTCCCGACCCGACCTTGGGCCACATCTTACTTGTGGGAGTAAGATAAAAAACTGTTCTTGTGCCTAACTCCTGGAGAAGAGTAAAACAATACTCTTTTTGTCAGCGTTGACAGCTTTCTTTGCGTGGCTTCCGCTCTCAATATGGCATTCCAATGTACATGTCTAGACATTGCAACCCAGGATTGAAGGCTATAATCTATATACTGTCTTACTTTGTTGTAGGATACATGAAACTTGGTTACTTTATGCGATAATCCCCAAAAGATCTTCGTACACTTTTTGGATAGGCAATCCTTCTATTTTCCCCGATATTTTACCAATATGTCCATGGTTAGCAAAGGAAGCTGTACATGGCTGCGGATCTGATCAGTCCAGCGATTTGGAGGCCTACCACAAGGTCTTTTATCAGAAAATTCTTCCTTGGATTCTTTGTATAGATTGCTATCCGCACCTTTTCTGACGACACATCCAAATCTTCTTTTCTTGATGATGTCATCTTGAAACACAAGAGTTTCTTTAATTCGGGTTACCCTACAGCGATCCAGACAGGTTTTACCGACCCTGGTTCTAAGACAGTCATTTTCAAATACAGATAGTTTGCGTTTAACCTTTGTTTCTAACGTCCAAGTCTCAGAGAATATTGGAACCACAAGTTCATTCGAAAGTCTAAGTTGCTAAATATGAATTTGTAGAATTTGGTATATTCGGACTACTGTTCTCATCTTTGGTGTTTGTATCACAACGTTTCGGCCGATGTCACCTCTGACCTTCTTCAGGTGTACCTTGTCGAACTCGGAAATCTGGACGGAATTTCGATCGCCCAAGATGAGAACAGTAGTCCGAATATACCAAATTCTACAAATTATCAACCCTCATCTAAAAAATTCCGAAACATAAATATAGATTGTTTTTTTCTGCTTTTAATTGAGCATTAACTGTAATTTTATTTGAGAAGAAATTTTAAAAACATTTCGTCGTAGCCGAAACATTTCTGTTTTTGTTTAGTTCAGATTGCAGGAACGACGACGATAAACCCTTAAACGTTTTTTTTTCCTTTGTTTTTAATAAAAGACAAAGGAAGCGCTAAAAGCCCAAGTTTGTGCTTAAGTTTCATGGGAAACTTGTCTGAGAGTTTGAAAAATACGAAACGAAAGAAAATAAAACAAAGAATTTGTAGAGACATTTTTACGAGGGAAAAGAATTCGGTTTCTCTGACATTTTTAAGAAAATGGAACATTTTGTCAGTGGAATCAACTTGAGTAATTGCGACAGAATTAAAATAAGGAATTGGATAAGAAGAGGATAAGGAAGATTTTTTTTTTAATCAAGCAACTATGTCAGTGCATGTACAACCACACTACTCTTTATCTGCATGGTAGTTTCTCGACTGAGCTCCAATATATTGTTGCTCCCTGTAAAACAATCACAACAAAAACTCGTCTAGCTACAACCACTATAAATAATTTTCCTTTCTTCCTCTCTGTACCTAAAACTAAACGAAACTTCCATGAGCAGAGTTTATTTCTTAGAACTAAACGTTTGTAGAACACAATTCTACGGGACTGCTTCCCAGCTGACTACAACATGGTCGTTTTTAAGTAGGAAGAAGGGTATAAAAAGGTAAAATGTACCAACGTTGACAAGTTAGGCAGACAACATAGGTAAGTATAATTACATACAACCACTGTAAATAAGTTTCTTTTTTTCCTCTGTGTACCTAAAACTAAACAGAACTTCCATGAACAAAGTTTCTTTCCTATAACATCCCATCTGTGGAACACAATACCACGAGGCTGCTTTCCAGCTGACTACAACGTGGTCGTTTTCAAGTCCAATATTAACAAATACTTGTTGAGCCGTCTTCTTAAATAATCAAATTCTGTTCAGTTTCAACAATTTTTACCATTCCCCACGGTGTTGCCTCACCGTCCACCTGACAAACTCATAAACCCTTATCCTCGAGTGGCCGTTTGGCCTTGATAAGCTGTGACTCATTAGTACGTAAGAATATGCTGAGACATTCAAGGGGGATGCTATAAAGCAAGCACTAGAGTGTACGAATGCACGCAAGACTATTTTGCCAGTTCGCCCGTCTCGCATATCTACTTTTGAATACACTAGACAACCACCCTACGATATGCAAGTACATCACAGAAGGCTAGTATAAAGTTAAAACTAGGATGTAAAAAAGAGCGATAAAAGAAGAAAAAGCAAAATAAAACCCTAACCCTAACCCTTACACTAAGCCTAACCCCTAACCCTAACCCTAAGCCCTAACCCTACACCCTAACCCTAAACCTAAACCCTAACCCTAAACCCTAACTCTGAACCCTAATCCTAACCCTAACTCTAACTCTTACACTAAGCCTAAACCCTAACCCTAACCCTAACACTAACCCTAAACCCTAACCCTTACACTAACCCTAACCCTAAGCCCTAACCCTACACCCTAACCCTAAACCTAAACCCTAACCCTAAACCCTAACTCTGAACCCTAATCCTAACCCTAACTCTAACTCTTACACTAAGCCTAAACCCTAACCCTAACCCTAACACTAACCCTAAACCCTAACCCTTACACTAACCCTAAACCCTAACCCTGAATCCTAACCCTAACCGTAACCCTTACACTAACCCTAAACCTAACCCTAAACCCTAACCCTAAACCCTAACCATAAACCCTAAACCTTAACCCTAAACCCTAACCCTAACCCTTACACTAAGCCTAAACCCTAACCCTAACCCTAAATCTTAACCCTAAACCCTAACCCTTACACTAACCTTAAACCCTAACCCTAACCCTAACCCTAAAAGGTTAAACTGGGTAGTAAAGTGATTTTTTTGGTTTTTTATTATAAAAAGCCTGAATAAAAAGAAAGATACTTTTCTTCTATTATGTTTATAAGTTGTGTCAAATTTTAATAGAATCAGTCGATAGAAACTGTGTTTAAAGTCCGATCTGAAACAATTGCAGTTTGGCTTTAAATAAGAACAGATGATTAATTAACTGGAGAAGAAATGAGATTTGAGTAGGTTGTGGTGACTCGCTATCCCAAAATAGTTTTATGTCTTATTATCTGACGGGTCACATTAGTTGATCGTCAAACAGACATACAATTGAAGCGTTTATGGTGCTACGGTTGTTGAAGCCGAAGAAGTGGATTAGCGATGTGATAACTCGTTGAAGTCTTGTTCTTCATTCCGTCGAGTTCGTAGTGTTGGGTGTCTCCAGTTGTTAGCCAAAGGAAACGCTAAGTGCCACCCACCCACCTTCAACAGTGATTGCAACCGTCGTGCTAACTACAGAAATCGTTTTATTCATTTCGATTTTGAACGTGTTCTTTATCTTTTTTGTTGAACCCTGTTTCGAGACTTCTGAAACATTCCGGTCAGTCACTACGTGCGAAACTCAGTCTAACGATGTCTGTTGAGTATTTCATGAACACGTGTTCCAATTGGTGTTCTCTTATCTATAAAATAATGAGGCATAACATTACGCGCTGTGTTATGTTTCAATCGCATTGGCAGTAACGCTATAGTTCGCTCCCTTTGGTTGAACACTTTTAGTATAATTAGCGGTACAAGTTTGTATTAAAACTATATTAGCTCGTCCACTTGCGCAGCTGACCTGCTAGACAAGGGGTTGTAAGTTCGAGCCCGCTGGTAAATAGGCCAGTTGTTTGAATCCCTACTGATGAGTCTTCAAAATATGAAACAATCTTGTCTATGAGTAAATAAGTAATATGTAATTAGTTAATCATTATGCAATTAGTTAATTATTATATATGTGCATGTTTTTTGTTGTTGGTTTTAAAACTTATATATATATATATATATATATATATATATATATATATATATAATAGAAAAAAGAAAAAAGAAAAGAAAAAAAAGAAAAAAAGAAAAAAGAAAAACTTTTTTTTTCTTTTTTCTTTTTTCTTTTTCTTTCGAAAATTTAAGATTACCCTTTGCCGAACTCTTATTTACCAGACAGTATTTACTATTTTGGTATTTAATCAGTTTTTCGTGAAATTATTAATAAATCGTTTTGAGTTTCACTTTCTCTCTTCGTTTATTTCTTTTCACTTTTCCATCTTACAGCAACTACATCGCATTGCTACAGCCTCGGACGACTAATCTGCACTTATATTTACCAGCAATGCTTCAAGCAAACTACAATCTTCTTTTTATATATTTATATATATATATATATATATATATATATATATATATATATATATATATATATATATATATATATATATATATATCTTTGACGTCAAGCCGCCGTATAAAGTGTTAAAATTATCACCGCTTATTCGCTATTCAACATGGCCGAGTGGTTAAGACGTCGGATTTGAGTTGCAAAATACTCGTAATCCAGAGACTGGCTTTTTAAATTTTTAAATTTGGATGAAACCGCGGTACCACTCTGAAATATGTAACGTGTAGTTTTTTAAATAAATCATTTGTATTTAGCTCTCACATTTTTGCGATCAACAACTTTATTGATTTCTTTTCAAAATAACCTGACACACACTATATATATATATATATATATATATATATATATATATATATATATATATATATATATATATATATATATATATGCTGATGACGGCTGATAAACTGAAACACGTGTCCATGGATTACTTTTATGTACGTATAATAATAATAATAATAATATATATATATATATATATATATATATATATATATATATATATATATATATATATATATATGATTAATTATAAATATTTGTTTGTATCTACATACGTATACGTTATACCCTTACGGTACATCAGCGAGAGATTAATCCTATTTAAAGACATCTGTCTTAAAGGGTTCGACTTTAGAAAAGAAACATTGCATTAAAGCCACAATGACGGCTGTGTTAATACTACTCGCTACAGAGCCCAGCCTAGTTAGGGGTCGACAAATAATTAATAATAAATATTTTTTTATCTACATACGTATACGTTTCATCCTACATACGTATACGTTTTATCTACATACGTATACGTTTCATACGTTATATATATATATATATATATATATATATATATATATATATATATATATATATATATATATATATATATATATATATATATATAAATATGTGTGTGTGTGTATATATATATTGAACCATAAACATGTTTTGGTGAAGCTATCTATTTATGAGATAAGACAATAACGGAATAACTATTGTTTAAGTGAGTCGAATGCGAATGTAAACCTGATTACAACGTGTGAAATGTTGATTTCCGTGGAACAATTAATTACGGAATTACAGAATAGCAAAACAATTATTGTTTCATCTAAGTGTAATTTTTTGAATATAAATTCAGTTTCAAGATAACGTATTGTTCTTTTTCGTTTAACCAAGAGGCTTTGTTAGGTTACTGAATAATCGTGGTTGGATAAAAAAGCCAAAAACTGTCAATCAGTAAGTCTGGTATTTTGTTAAGCGAGATTAACAAACGCAGCGACTGTTTAATGTCCGAAATATTATGTGGGTTATCCAATTAAAATGTCTCTTCAGAAAGAAAACGTCTAAGGAAACGGGTGTACCTTGTATTGTATTAAAATGAAGATTATTTCAAGTACTATTACAAGATTCAAATATGGAATAATAATGATGATGATGATGATGATGATGATGATGATGATGATGATGATGATGATGATGATGATGATGATGATGATGACGACGACGACGACGACGACGACGACGACGACGACAACAACAACAATAATAATAATAATAATAATAACAATAATACTAATCAAAGACACGGAAAAAACGAAGTAAATACACAGAACTAGCCAGAGAGCTGAAAGGAATATGGAGCATGAAGAAAGTTAGTATAATACCAATAATCGTAGGAGCACTAGGAACAATCCCGATAAACCTGGAGAAAAGACTGGGAGAAATTGGAATCAAAGGGACTATCGAAACCATACAAAGGACGGCAATGATTAAAACAGCTGCAATCTTAAGGAAAATCCTCGAATGCGGAAACTAACACACATAAGCTACAAAGGCTAACCAGTCACAAGGAATTTACAACGGAGAAAACAAAACCACACGAAGAACACCACAACAAGAGCCAAGGAACAGAAACTGCAAGAAACAGCACTTCATAATCTCCCCGCCCCCCAATAAATTACACCGGCCTCAGCTATCACTACACAAAAATGAACCAAGAAACAGAAATTACAAGAAACACTATAAGCTCCTTCCTCTCCCCCCCCCCAAAAAAAAAAAATTAAAAAGAATTAAAAAAAAAAAAATTTAAATGAGGAAAGAGAAAAGGAAAAAAGTAAGGAACTGAAAGGAAAAAATTTTTACAAAATTTTTAATTAAACTTTTTTTTTTGTTTTTAAATTAATTTAAAGAAATGTTATTTTATTTATTTGTTTATTTTAGGCTGACACCAGACAACATATTTGTAGAGGGTCGAGGAGGATGAGAAGACCGAGGAGGGACAGCACAAACCAGACCTCCACTGGAAAAGTGCAGAAAATGCTGAGACCTTGGGGGGGCTTATTGCCATTCAAATCCCAGAGAAGACCAATTGTCCTTACCAGCGAGAAATCAATGGTAAGAGGCTGTTGCGATACCGCATCGTTATTGAAAAGAAGTGAAGAATACTGGAAGTCTGGGGAGACTTGTTGTCACTCAGACTCCAGGAAATACCACTGGTTGTTGTCGGCGAGCAATCACTGACGATGATCTGTGTGAGAACTCCTAGTGAGTACAAATAATAATAATGATCATAGGAGCATTAGGAACAGTCCCCCCAAAACTGGATAAAAAACTGGGAGAAATTGGAATCAAAGGGATCACTGGAACTATACAAAGGACGGCAATGATCAAAACAGCTGAAATTATAAGGAAAATCCTCGAATGCGGAAATCAACCGGCATAAGTTACATGAAAGTTACAATAGGAAGAAAGAAAACCCACAGGAAGAACACCACCGCACGAACCAATGAACAGAAAATGCAAGAAATATCATAAGATGCCCCTCCCCCCCCCCCCCCCCAATAAATAAATGATGGTGCCGGCCTCGCCTGAGACCACACAAAATGGTCGTGGAGGGTCAAGGAGGATTAGAAGACCGAGGAGGGACAGCACTAACCAGACTTCGATTGGAAGAGTGCAGCGAGTGCTGGAACCTTGGAGAGGCTTATTGCCACCCAGATCCCAGTGGAGACCAATGTCCGTTGCCAGCGACAAATCACTGGTAGGCGGCTGTGGCGATACCGCAAGGTCATTTGCGGTGGTGATCGAAAAGAGGTAGAGAGTACTGGAAATCTGGGAAGGCTTGTTGTCACTCAGACTCCAGGGAACAACACTGGTTTTTGTCGGTGAGCAATCACTGATGATGACTTGTGTGAAAACTCCATAATAATAACAACAACGGTGCTACGAAAATACTAATCTTACAAAATGTCTTCTCGGTGGAAGTGGATGCAAGTGGAAGTTCATTTATGTGTCAATATTAATCGCTACACGTGTTTCGAGACGAATGCCCCGCTTAAGACGGGGTTGATTTGTTTATAACTGAATTTTGGTTTTAACCGTGACACATACAGACAAACAGACGAATGTTTTTATGAGGTCGCGCAGGTCAAATTATCTAATACTGTGAAACATTCTGACACTAGGAACTCGCTTATTTTGGGATCAAACCCCTTTGTCTAAGTTAGCAAGTGTACGGTTCGGTCCTAGGAAGCCATCCTTCCAGGCATTACCTCTTCCCTTATTATTGCTTATCGCCGACTGGTCAATTATCAGCTATTTTTATAACCTTTTAGAGAGTCTCCCATGAGAAGCTGAACCCCCACCCACCCCACTTTAAACCGACTTCATGTCTGACCTTGATGCAGTGGGAAGTAGGTCAATACCCAGACGAATGCCCTTCATCAATCTGTCGATTAACGTTGAAATATGCATTTTCATTTTTCACATAATATTTCAGATGCCTTTTAAGCTATATGTTTTATTGTTTAAATACCAAACACTCTTTGGTGTTGACATATTGAAAGAAAATAAGAAAATAATGGTGAAAAATTCTTCTAACTTATGTCAATATGCTGCATTGTGTCTTCGTAAAACTGTGAAGCGAATGAAACCCTCATCTGTCGAAATTAGGAAATCCCAACAAGTTGCTGACATGAAATATGACAATTGTATCAATTCTGTGCCAAGAATATACGAGATGTGTCTGAAAAGTAACGGTACTGGTATCACAAACAATTTGTTTCAATTCAAAAAACAAAATTTCACCACATATGTTTACTACTTTTTGTTGTGCTCTTGTCATTTTTCCCACATATTGCTCCAGGAGTGTTTCGTTTCTGTCGTGTCCTGTTTTTGTTATTAATTCATTTATGTTTCGGTAAAACTGGCTTTCATTGTTATCAAAATTAATATATTGTTTGTGTAGTTCAGATGTTATCTGTATTTTCTCAGTCTTCTCTCTTTTGCCAGAAACTTTTGTTTCACTGCCACATTTGTTTACAGTTAAATATAGAATTAATTCACTAAATAGAACAGACCATGACTCCTTTCAAAGATTAAACTCTAGATATATACGATAGTAAAACTTAGATCTATCACCTTTATTCCAACTTGGATCAAAATACATGAAATGGTTTCGATACTAGAAGAAATTTAAAAATTGAGGCTTTAGCTTAAATGGTATTACAAAGAAAGTTTGACCCAGAAGAATTTGATCCAGCATTTAACAACAAATACCGCTTGATCACTGGCTGCCTGAAGTCTACCAACCTGAACAACCTGTATCTTCTCACTGGCATTGCCCCTTTCAGATGTGAGACGGGAAGTTGCCAGCCAAGTAGAGATCACAAAGGCAACCAGTGATGAACGCCATCTCATTCATAGACGTGAACCAACGGTTCAACGACTGAAGTTAAGGGGAAACTTCTTCCGCCATGTCGAGCATCTAACAACAGGAAGCGGCCAGATTACAGATGTGGACCAAATGGCTAGTGAATTGCCCCTTCCTACTCCTCCGACTTCTAAAGCTCTCCCTCCTAGCCGAGAAGCACGCTGAATCCAGTGGCGACACTCAATCGATTGAGAACGGGAATAGGGCGATCAAAAGTTGTTATGGCCTGATGGGGCTACAAAACCGACCCAACCATCTGTGAATGTAGAGAGGAAAACCATGTGATGCAGCACTGAATAGTACAACCAAAAATATAAAGGACTGTGTAAAAAGTGGGGAACTGTTGTATGATCACATGCTTAGAAGAAGAAGAAGAAGAAGAAGAAGAAGAAGAAGAAGAAGAAGAAGAAGAAGAAGAAGAAGAAGAAGAAGAAAGTGAAATTCAGATAATAGTGCTTAATCGATGTCGAATAATTTCTACATGGTTTCCCCATCAACGAATATAATGCACGTTTCCAACCTTTCGTGGAATTTGTCTATGTGCTGGTGGACGGAATTTTCTCAGATGCCCCTGAGTTTCAGCCTTGTCATTACAGCCTTTTTATGGCCACCGTGCATTCAATACGGGTCCCCTTGATGTGCCCCTCAAGCTTATTCAAAAGAAAGGGTCACATGGAACAAGATTAGGTGAATACAAAGGTTTGACTAGTAGCAAAGAATTCTTAGTCAGAAACTGCTCGGAGAGTTGTGATGAGAAGGTGCATTGTCGTGGTGAAAAAGAAAAAGCGGAAGGAAAAGCATGTGTAAACGAATGTAATGGTTGTATAAAGCTAAGATTACAATTATATATCAAGATATCACGTTAGATGATACGTATTCATCTTTCGCCCATAGCTCACATAACACTCACAGTCCGCGGAACGAGCACATTAAACCACGTGGTGAATATTTTCCGCTTCTAAATCCGGATTTATAAATTAGTTTTGAAGAAGGTGTTCATATAGATGAAGCCTTATTTCGCATTAACGCAGTCCGCTAACAAAACAAGTGAAAGTCAACAACACAGAATGGAGACTGGGTGTTAAAGTGCACATTTGATTGTCGACGTCTATGGCACACAGTGTGGTGCTTGTGGGAAGAGAATTTGCATGTATTCGTTACGAAAATAGTAAACGGAAAGTTAATGAGAAGAGACCTTACCAAAAATTCAGTCATGGCTAAAGCTATGGTAGAAGGAGAGAAGTAAATAAAGGATTTTTAATGAAAGTACGGAATGACCAAGCAGTTTTATTTTAGAAAAGACTTAAGTAACGCGTGGATGTAGGGATAACTTATTTTTATTATTCATTCCTGATTTTATTTTCCTGGCGAAACTGGGTGTGATATTGTAGAAACCCATTCGTTGTTTGATAATGTAACCAGAATAGGAAATCGATTTTAGATGCTGGCTAGAATCTTTGTGTCAGTCGGTTAGTCGCTTTGTCTGATTTTAGTTTGAAATAGAATTGTCATAGCTGACCGCGTAGATTAAATGGACACGACTTAACAATACTTGTTCTTCTTCTCCTTTTTTTTTCTTCTTCTTCTTCTTCTTCTTCTTCTTCTTCTTCTTCTTGTTGTTATTATTATTATTATTACTATTATTATTATAATGTGTACTCACTAGGAGTTCTCACACAGGTAATCATCAGAGTGATTGCTCACTGATAATGACGGGTGATGTTCCCTGGAGTCTGAGTGACAACAAGTCTCCCCAGGTGTCTAGTACTCTCCACCTCTTTCTATAACTATTGCAAATGACTTTGCGTTATCACAATAGGCGCTTACCATCTATTTCTCGCTGGCAACGACCATTGGCAATAATAATAATTATAACAACAATAATAATAATAATAATAATAATAATAATAATAATAATAATAATAATAATAATAATAATAATAATAATAATAATAATAATAATAATAATTATTATTATTATTATTATTATCATTATTATTATTATCATCATTATTTTGTACCTTAAATCTAAAAACAAATGTATCCTTCTTTCCCCACTGATTGATACTGGCGGTTTCAAGGTGAATCGGTGGTCCGGCCTGTTTCGTGAGAACTACCATCGTCAGTTAGCTAAATAGGTGGATTCGTGTGGTAGTCGTGTGGTATTCCTAGCCCCAAACACTGCATCTTATATTCCTCCTGAAACCGCCGGTATTAATCAATGTCTCCTCAAAGTTTCACTATATATATATATATATATATATATATATATATATATATATATATATATATTGTGTGTGTATTTAGGCAGCATTTTTTCATTAATGTATGTGTTGTTGAAAACGACAGAACTCTTCTGTTTAGTGATTCCTTTTTTATTTTTTCCATTCGTCGAATGATCTTTTTGACGTTGAAATGGAATGAATTAATGTAGGATCCGTATGTTTGACTAACGTTTTCGATTCTCTCCGGAATCATCTTCAGGTCTTTAATGGCAAAAAGGAATAACGACTGAAGTACCTTTTTACGACCATATGGGAAACATATATACGCAAATTGACGGAGTTTCTATGGGTTCGGTTCTCGGCCCGACTTTTAGTGAATTTTACATGTCCAACCTTGAAAACCTAACATTCAACACAATTGAAAAACCTCCTATTTACGTTAGATATTTTGATGATATACTAATTCTAGCCAATAACACTAAACAAATTAATAAACTTAAAGACCTATTTCAAAAAAACTTCCTTAAAGTCACCATAGAATTAAACACCAATAATAAAATCCTATTTCTAGATGTACTAATTGACACTTCTAACAATACTTTTAACACCTCTACCTATAAAAAAACAACTAGCAAAAACTCCAGCCTATTAAATTTCAAGAGTGAATGCCCCCACTGTTATAAAATAGCTATCATAAAAAATTTACTAAACCGAGCAAAATTGATTTCCTCCTCTAAAAAAACACTATTCATCGAACTAAAAAATATAAAACAAGTATTAATTAACAATGAATTTCCCAACTACCTCGTTGACGAACTAATTAAATCAATGATAAAAAACCTTACAAACACTAATATAAATAATAATATACAACATAACAACTCCAATTACATCAACATATATTACCGCAACCAAATCCAGTCAAATTTCAGACTAGAAGAAAAGGCTATAAAGAATATTACACATCGATATATATCTCCATCAAATAAAGAAAACAAAATTAAATTAATTATTTATTATAAAAGATTCACAACGCAAAAC
>OY744522.1:200713758-200786258 GCA_963556195.1 Sepiola atlantica
GTGTGAGGACGGGCGCCCCACTCCCCTGCCTCTAAAATAAATGGGATTTTCTTTCTGGCTCGGTTTTATCGCTAAAACAATTCCCCCCCCCATCCTGCCACACAGCTGGTGACGATCTCTCACCGAGTTCGTGGTTAACGATGACAGGCCTAATTGTTTATCCGCTAAATCAAAGCAGACTTCCAGAATCGCAAATCCAAAGCGTATCCTTACTCAAAACCATATCTCTTTGTTGATATTTATTAGAATTAACACGGAAATCATGGATTTTTTAAATCTTTAACTTCCCATCTGGCAACTCTCTTCTTTTTGTGGTGGCGAAGGTGTTGACTATCAAACACGACTCTACCAGACAAACCGGCGCCTTGTTCCCGTCGCCTGAATAAGTTCGTTTCCACGTCAAATATATACTAGTTTTATATCTCCACTTCGTCTCTACGCAGGGCCTAGCATCACCACCAAGATGCATACTAGTGCGTAACCAGGGTACACGGTCCCCATGGGGCCCCGGACACTTCGTCACACATGTTCCTTACTGTTGAACACTATTGCTGTCCGCTTCCCTTGATATAGTGTTTAATTTCCATCTCGTCTGCAGCAATTTCCGTTAGCTTCATTGCTTAGTGTGCCCAGAAATGGAGTTAAATATGACTTGTTCCAGGGTTCGAATCATGTGACTGGCACGAATAGTTATTTATGCACTGATCATTCTGCAAGGATTAAATGTAGATAATTAAATATTTATATTAAAATAATTCTGTTTTAAATGTAAAGCATTGCAAACGTTTAAGCCTGAGGTGTTTTAAGAAGAAATTGAAATTCGGAGAATATTGCTTAATTAGTGTCCAATGATTATAGATCAAATTTAATGCAAATCTGAAATGTTTGAATTCCTAAATTCATGAATTAGTCCATATTATGACCCCTTTAAAATACTACAAAAAAATTGAAATTTGGAGAATATTTATTAATTGATGTCTAATACATAGTCAGTTTAATGGCAAGTGTATCCCCAAAGCACTCCTGGCTCAGTACAAAAATAACCTGGTGTGTACTGTGAGTACTCGCAAAAGAATGAGGCCGCCTCGGGCGACAAACATTAAACCTAATCGGCACAGAAAACACAGATGTTCACTTTTTCGTGTCTTGTAGCTTTTAGCGTGTTTATACAAAGACGGGAAACTGTAACATAAACTTTTAAAAGGATTTTACGGATAAAAATAAAGTTTAGCTTTTTGCAAACGTTTATGTTTCGCCCAAACTTTCATGTTTCGGGTTACCTGCCCCCTTTAGCTACCAAACGATCAACCATCGCGTTTCCTGTTTAGTGGGGGGGGTGATATACGAAGCAGACGAACTCGCATTACAAGTTATGAAGTTAAAACGGAAAAAGAAACGAGAAATTGCTGTTATTTCGACGCAATTCTTTGGAAATAATATGAAACCAACACACGTAAATAAAACGTAAACGCGTCTTTATTCAACTTGGTACGAGATTTCGTATCTCTATTTTAATAACATCATCAGATAACTTCACATGTGGGGGGGGGGTCTGTATTTCTCGCGTCAAGTTGAACTTTCTTTTCTTCCTCCGAAAAGACGTTGATCCTATTTCTTTATGTGTCGTTATTTCTATGGCAGGTGATCGACCGAGCTCCAATCTCTAGTTGTGTGATGTGTGACGCTTAATTATCTTTACGCTAACACTGACTTATATCTGCGGGTTATTTCAAAGATAATATATATATGACCTCCCCTCAAAGCTCCATTTACAAACACCTTACATCTCGAAAGATAATTTTAGAAATATCTTAACCGGTAGTACATCCATCCTGGCTGTGTTATTTTTCGGTATTCGCCTCCCCATAATGGAAGCATTGTTCATTCAATTAAAAAAAGCCTAACATCAACCATGCCCGTTATTAGGGGTGCGAAGGCGTGTTGAAATGCTGTTGAATGTTTTTAATGTTTTTTAATCACATGGAAACGTCTTCTTAAATAAATTCACCAATTTTATTTTGCATTGTTCAATCATCCGCCTGAAGACGACCAATGATGGTCGAAAACGTTTGCCTCAAATATGGAGATTTCCTACGTCCCTTCGTTAATAGTACAAGATCTATCGTTCGACGAATAGAAAGACTGGATCACAAAAGGAATAAACAGAAGTTTGCACTCCTGTTAAACCAGATATGTATAAAAGAAGAATTGTTGCCTAATTATACAATATATATATATATATATATATATATATATATATATATATATATATATATATATACAGAGAGAGAGAGAGAGAACGCGAGAGAGTGAGAGAGAAAGAAACAATCCCAACATTATTCCTTCCATCGCCAAAAGAGGAATGTGTCAGAGTAGTTGTCTGTTTTGCAGATCGTGTGTATAAATATTCCCATTTAGGAATTAAAATATTTCAGATTTGCATGAAATGTGATCCATAGTTATTAGACAATAATTAAGTAAGATTCTCTGAATTTCAATTTCTTCTTAAGACAGGTGTGCTTGAACTGCAATAAAAAGAAAACTGTTGGGCATCCATGACGGAAACTTGGTAGACACGTCAGGCATAGTCTGAAGTTTATCTGCGCCAAATATCGTTTAATTGCAGAAAGGATTCCGAATGTTATTATTGATTCCATGGGTGGCATTTTGGAGGGTCACGATAATACGATTGTAAGGTCCTGCTAGATAGGTGCGATTCGACACTTGTTGGGATGATATATTTGTAAGCAACGCGTAGGTAAGGAAAACGATTCATAGTTAATTAACTACAAAACATTTTTTGAATTGAGATGAATTTCGTTCGGCGTCATTATTCGTAATGTGCCAGCGCAGAAAACAAATTCTCCTAGTCAAATGGCCCAACAATAGTTACACATAACACACAGACACCCATCAGACTCCCTCCTTCAAATTTCTACAAATAGAATTATAACACCCTAGAAATAGGGGGAATATAAGACCTAGCTATTCATCTCAGACATTACTATTTTAACAATTTAAATTATTTAAATAAATCAACCTCTGAAAACCCACCCAGCTTAAGTTAATTATCACATATACAACAAACTCCCTCCACAGTTAATTATCACATATACAACAAACTCCCTCCACAGTTAATTATCACATATACAACAAACTCCCTCCACAGTTAATTATCACATATACAACAAACTCCCTCCACAGTTAATTATCACATATACAACAAACTCCCTCCACAGTTAATTATCACATATACAACAAACTCCCTCCACAGTTAATTATCACATATACAACAAACTCCCTCCACAGTTAATTATCACATATACAACAAACTCCCTCCACAAACCAACTTCAAAAACACTCTACACTCACACACACTACACTTCTTTATAGAAACTAAGAAGATAACATTCAAAGTATAAATTAAACCCAACCCCAACTTACACATAAATTTTATAAATAAAGAAAAAAATACCGATATATGAACCTTCATGCATTCACACTCGATATGAAACACCTCACAATCTCCATAGCAACCCAAAAATTAATGTAATATAACCATAAGTAGTAGAAATATTTAACTCGTAGCAGAGAGAGAGAGGGAGGACGATGGGGAGGGCAGAAGGACTGAGAGGGGCAGACGAGGAGTTATAGCAATCAGAAAACGACTAATTTTCGATTTTGTTTTCTTATTTTTTATATCTAACTGGTTTTGCAAACTCACTTTTTCCTGATTCAAACAATCTAATTCGAGCTATGTATACATGTTTTGGAGATTCACAATTGAAACCTGGTGGACAAGTCAGGCATAGACTGAGTTTTTTTTTTGCCTGTTTCAGTTACCTAAATGATATAGAGTTATAGCCAGTTGAATCGTAAACGTTAAACGCCCCTATGAAAACTAAATATGAAAATTAGTCGTCATCGATATAAAGCGGCTCGCTAAACAAGTTCATATTTTTCTAAAATTATCAGTTTTTAACACGATTATCAGATAAGAAATGTACATAAAATTACCAATGTAAGGGGGGGGGCAGTTCTTTTTTATTCCTTTACAATTGATTTACAGCCGGTGTAATTACATCCAATAAATTCTTAAAATATAAGTATTTTGCTAAAATGGTATCTTTTTATCAAACACTGACAGCGGAAAATAATACATGAAATTCTACTATTTTCTCGTGCGTTTGTTAAAAACGTCAATTCGTATGAATGGGGTTAGGGTTAGGGTTGATTCAGTCGTTAGCATTCGCTTCCTCAGGAATCAGGTACTTATAGGAGGAACCACGTGAAGCTTGCAAACATCCATACTGAAAACAATTCATTGGAATTGGCAGTATTCGAACTTGACACGCCCAGGTCGTCAGTTAAGGTCGATATCCATTTAACCACGGTCACCTCCCAGAAGTTCGTTATTTCGCCTGGTCGAGGTATCCATTTGAACGCCACTTAATATCGAATCGTGTCTAAATAATGAAGTCACTTTTGATGTTAACAATCAAAATAACAACGATTAATTGACTGACCAATCGACACAAAAAGAAAAACCCGGAACGTCGGGCGGGAACGGCCGACAGCAGGCAATAACTGTTAATTATCTTGCTCGCTGATTCACGAGGAGGATCGAACTCATTGCACAGAAACTATAATTAGCAAGGACATTTTGCTAACGCTTGATCCAACGACAAGACGACACCAATCCTCCAAAATGCTAACATCGTTTTTAGTTTTCAACAACAAAAAAAAACTTTCATTCTACAAATCTATGGTTAGGGGTTATTGGAAAGTAACCCCTAGTATTACGTACTCGTCATTTATCGTGGAAATATAATTCATACACGAAATAAATATGATGAGAAAGTGTATAGCATAGAGATAGTGTTGGATTCAATACGGACGCCAGCATTCGCCACCAGCTTATCAAGCCGCCTGGGAACCGTATCACATGATTTCAAGTGTAAATTTTCAATCCTAAAAACAGTTCCGTGTTAAATCAGTTAATGCGGTTACCAAGCGGCTTCAGAAGCTGATAGCAAATTTTTCTGGGTTTTTTTTTTGAGTGGGTGGTATGTGGAGACTTTCAATCTTCTCATAGTATTCATCATCATTCAAGTGTGAATTTATCCATCTCATTAACCTTTATCCTCGAGCATTTTCAGCCTTGATACGTGTTGACTAAATTAGTAAAAAGAAACACTTCCTTGTAAAATCGGTTAATTCGGTTCCTCAGTGGCTTGAAAAGCTGGTGGTAACTACCGGTTGCCATATTGAATTTGAAATCAAACCCCACTTTCCTGTAACATTTATTGCTTGTGAGAATTATAGTTCAGAAATGAAATATGAGTATTTAATAATCGTCTATGTAATAAAAAAAAGTCAACTGTCTCCCATTTCATTGACAATAATAGCATTCGAACCCAAACCTGCATATGTTAATCTGTTACGCCAACCACTTAGCTCAATTCCTGATGCGTGTTTACAGAAAATATGCGTTCGTTTTGGTCTCTTTCAAAATTTCTCACATTTTTTCCGGGTAAACTGATTCTCTCATCACATTCACTTACAAAGAAGGTTGGAGGCAATTTCACTCTCACGCTAATTACTTCTATCTCCCCCAGTATTATCGTACCACTTCTTAATAGGGTTATTTCTTTACTAAATCACCGCTATTATTTCATATTTCTCTTCCTACTATTTTCTATACACTGCACTAGATTTTGAATCTAAATACAGATCACTCATTTATGTACTCTTTAAATTAAATCTTATTTATCTTTACGCCTCGATGTTTGCCTATTTACAGACATTTGCGAATAAAGGATTATCGGAATATACTAAGAATATAATTTACGAACATATAATGAAATAAAACGCGTCAATGCAAGATGGCCGGTAATTTCGTTTTAATTTACTTACTAACTCCTACTTTTCGTTGTTATTTTTTCTTTTCGTATTAAAAAAATCTATTTCATAGCTTCTTTTGATGATAAACTTCACCAACAAAGAAAAACAAAACTGGCTGATTTATTATTTTATCAGCAAATATCAAGTACACGTGTTTATGTACAACCAACTGTGTCTAGCATTCATTCACCCACAAATGTTTTCCTCCTTCCTTTTTGACCTTCAGCGTTTCTTTCACAGTATTATTATAGAATCACACCCGTCTCTAATTCAGACTTTTTACGTTGTTCTTTTTCATTTGTTTTTTTATTTTAACTTTTTTAGGCATGCTTTTTTATTTTGTCTTTTTAAAATTTATTTTTTTTTTTACTTTTTTAGGCATGCTTCTTTATTTTGTCTTTTTAAAATTTATTTTTTTTTTTTACTTTTTTAGGCATGCTTCTTTATTTTGTCTTTTTTAAATTTATTTTTGCTGACACAACCTTCTAAAGGTTAAACTTTTTGTGAGCAAAAAACGGATTGTTAATTAAACTTCCGCCATAAATGCGAGTTTACATTTACATCATGGGGTCTTCGTTCGCGCCGGACAACCAGAAAGAAAAAAAAACAAATAAATTAATTTTCTTGTCGATTAATCTTTTCGTTTTTTTTTAGTTGAAAAAATGACTTTTAACGGTCACACGTCTTTTTTAAGCACGGAAAGGATTTCAGAAAGACCTTTTATCCTGAATGAGCTAAAAAAAAAAGCAGAACAAAAGAACATAGCCATGGCATGGATCGACTACAAGAAAACTTACGAAAAGCAGGAAAACAAAGCTAATACACGGAACTTGTTAGAAAACTAAAAGGAATATGGAACATGTGGACGATCATTGTGATACTAATAATTATAGGAGCACTGGGCACAGTCCCGAAAAAACTGATAAAAGACTAGGAGGAATTGAAATCAAAGAGAAATCTAAGACCATAAAACGCACGGCAATGATAAAACAGTTGAAATATTAAGGAAATCCTCGAATGCGGAAACCAACCCTATAACCAACGGACGCTAACGAACCACAAGTACGTTATAATAGAAATAGAATAGAAGTGTAGAAAGAACATCACAAGAGCCCAAGGGAACTGAAACTGTCAGAAATCTCATAAACAGACCCCCCCCCCAAAAAAAAAAAATAAATAAATAAAACACGCACGCACAAAATGGTTATGAACGTTCAAGGAGGATGGAAAACTCGAAGAGTGGGGAAACAAATTGCCATAAAAATTGCCAGTGAGAAATGAATGGTAAGCAGTTGTTGCGATAACGCAAAATGGTTTGCAACGGTTATCAAAGAAGGCGCATAATTCTGGAAATCTGGGGAGACTTATTGTCACTCAGTCTCCAGGGTACACCACAGGTTTTTTTTTTTAAATGAGCAGTCAGAGATAATGATTAGTGTGAAATAATGAGAATAGATGACGTAATGATATTAACGTGATGATGATGATGATGATGATGATGATGATGATGATGATGATGATGATGATGATGATGATGATGATGATGATGATGATGATGATGATGATGGTGGTGGTGGTGGTGATGATGATGATGATTATGATGATGATGATGATGATGATGATGATGATGATGATGATGATGATGATGATGATGATGATGATGATGATGGTGGTGGTGGTGGTGGTGGTGGTGGTGGTGGTGGTGGCTGTCTTCCTTACGAAAGTGGGTTATACGCATATAGGTTAGCAAATGGAATGCTGATTTCGGTTGCACATGAAACTCAAGCCAGTTTTACTTTCACGGTGATTAAGGAAAGTAAATTTATTGTTGCTAGTTCCTCTCTTCTCCATCGATATTTCCACAGAAGATGCTCGACCGAATTCCAATCTCAGATTTCTGTTTGTAACAGAATTTTCCTGTTTTCCTTCGTGTGTCTAGCGTCAGGTGGAATTTCCATGAAAAGAGTTTCTTTCCAAGAACTTCCGATCTTCGGAACATATTACTACAAGACTGCGTCACTGCAGACTACAACGTGGCAATCTTCAAATCGAATGTCAAAAATACTTTTTATAAACCTTCTCCATAAGTAATGAAACTTTGTTGTTCATTTCATTCATTTTCAATCCTCTCATAATATTCGTCATGATTTAGCTGCCAATCTAGTCATCTCATTGACCATTATCCTCGAGTGACTGTTGGCCTTGATAAGCGGTGACTCATTAGTAAAAAACAGAAAAATGCATAGATGTGTTGCGTTTGATAAAGCATGTTTGCATACTTAAGTTTACCCGAATTTACTCGTCCATTGCAAATGCGATTGACAGCTTTTCACAATCCTATCTGAATTTGAACACGCCTCGGCACGTTCAAACAATTCGAGTCGAAGAAACTTCACAAGAAAAACTGCAATTCTCGTTTAGTGCTGGATACTTCTTGAATTGAGCTTGTCTCAGCAAAATTCGTTTTCTTTTTCTTTGGTGTGCGTGCGTGTTTGTGTTTGTGTGTGTGCGTGTGTGTTTGTGTGTGTGCGTGTTTGTGTGTGTGTGTGTGTGTTTGTGTGCGTGTGGGCAATAAACAAGATCAACAAAAAAAGAAACTTTATTTTCAGTCGAAAATAAATTAGCGACGAAAAGAATAATAAGCACTGAAGATATTCTTGGCGGCGTTTTCCGCCGACGCCCGTGTGACACACAAACGACGACACACGGCCAGATTGCCATCGTTAACGCAAAAAAAAAAAAAGATTCTAAAATAAAATTATACAAAAAAAACAAAGATTCAACTTGTGTCAACCAGAATCAAACAAAGAATGTTTTATATTCACCAAATTCCCTGTTATTTTAATTCATCCCAGCTAGGGGGGGGGGGGGAACAAGGAAAAGGAAGAAAAAAAACACTGGTCTCGTTGACATTAATACGGTTGACAGAGCACTCTTAACAACAACAACAACAACAACAATTTACGATCGAATTATAAATTTAAGATGCGTCCACGTATCTCTAACTGAAGCTCTGTCCGTCTGCCGGTCGACTTCGAACGTTTAAGTTGAAATGAATTACTTGCGTCTATCATCTCTACAAGAGGTTCGGGTTGTCTGTTATGCTTACGTTTGCCATATCACCGACGCATCTCTATAAGTTGGAAATAGCATGTTCGTCATTAAACGCGTAGATTGAATGATTAAAGAATATAAATTCTTTGTAAACTGTACACTGAAGTTAATAGCAGTATCCGATCCCCAAATGGGAATCAGTGAGGGAGGGCCGCGGAATAGAGAGAATATCTGACTATAGCCTATTGCTGTAGAAAAACGGCGCTGATCACCGCCGAAATTAAAATAAAACGAACTCTTGTCACATCTCACCCTCGTGGGGAAGTGGATATATACTCCCTTTCCCTCCCTCTCTCCCCTCTCTCTCTCTCTCTAACACACACACACATAACAATGCACACATAAGATACACACGCATCTATATAAAAAGTGCTGATGTCTGTGTTTGTTCTGCCAAAAAGTCCCCACGAGGGTAAAGTTAGACACAATGTTGATGTTTAATGTGACGACAACTCATGTGGGACAAAAATAAAAACTGCCGCAGTCTAAAAGGATTTCTTCTCTTCTAACCGAAGACAGAACAGATATCACTCTTCGATTTTAGCCCGAACGCCGGTAAGCGACATACAATAACATTGGTTTGGACCATGATTTCAGTTATGCAATCGGCGATGACGACTATGTTGGGAGTATCCATGTCGATGAACACCATCACTTCGACTGTGGTCATCTAACGGATTTAGAAATTAACCTGAAATGACTATAACACTCCTCATTTGATTAAAAGATTGAAATGTTTGAAAGTTATTTAGGTCCAATAATCTTATAAATAGAGATTAAAACAATATTACCTTAATAACAATTCGTTTTTCGGACGCTTTTGTTACTAAATTTACAAAACGGTAGTATAACATTTACATCTAACTCTTAAAATCCTTAAAAAACTAAATCAAAAATCATACAAAAACGTGTTCAAAACTTTCAGTTTAAAAATAACTAGTAAATCCTTATTTGATTAAAAGGTTGAAAGTTTTGAAAATTATTCACATCCAATAATTTTATAAAAACGGATTAGAATAATATTACATTAACAACAATTAGGTTTTTTTCGGACGCCATTTATAAACTCATTTCTGATTATTAAAATGCTAATTTTTTTGTTTTGTTTGGGGGGTCTCTACAAAAGTATAATGTTCAAAAATGACGATTTCTTTGTCAAATAAAAAAAAGAGTTGAAACAGTTCGTGATTGGATGCAAAGTATACGCGGTTTTCTGAACTGTAATCTGTAAGGTGGCCTCCCTCTTCCGTGTTAGAAAACTTCTCACACCTGCAAGTATCTTATATCTCTACAAAGTCACCATCCGCCCATGCATGGAGTATTGTTGCCACATCTAGGTTGATGCATCGTCTACTAGTCTCTCCCTCTTAGACAAGGTTAAAAAAGAGTCGCAAACTTAATAGGTCCCTCACTATCCACCAAGCTCCATCGCCGCAATGTTGCATCCTTTTGCCTGTTTTACAAGTACGTCAATAGATTGTGCTCCGATGAACTAGCTGCTCTAGTGCTCCTCCCCCCGACACAAATACACTAGACCAACCCGACAATCAACTAAATCCCATCCATTCACTGTAGAGGTCCCCAGATGTCGTAGAGCCTTCTACTCCAATAGCTTCTTTTCTCGTGCTGCCGGCCTCTGGAACTCCCTCCCTGCTCCCTGCTTCCCAACAGTACTGACATGCAGAAGTTTAAAATGAATGTAAACAGACATTTCGCTGCACAGCTCCCAACTTAGGATGATCCCAAAACTTTCACGATAATTCTCAGTAGCCCCTTATGTTTATAGTGGCGGCCTGCCTTGTTTGGGGTGAACTATGTTTAAAAATAAAATCTGCCTTTTGTCAGTTGCGTTTAGGATTTTACGATCTTTTTGGGGGGGAGGGGTGCGTATATTTAATGCTGAAACACCATAACTATTGTGAACAGTCTATTAAAAATATTAAACTCAGACTCTCAATAGTATCGTCGAAGCTTCGCTCCTTAAGTATGCATAATGTTTAGTCTTAAGATCCACTTTTGTTTTCATAAAATAATAATAGTAACACAACTTTAGTTCGCGTAGTTCGTAAAAATGAGTTCGCTTAATTCGTAAAAATTAACAATTTAAATTCCCGCCGTTTTTTTTAATTTAAAAAGAATAACGAAGTAATGAATAATGTATTTGTACTGACAAACGAGAACAGACGTAACTTGAGAAAGCTTTATTCGGCATACAATGTCGGTACAATATTAGTGCTGCTATTTATATTGTTTAGTAAAAGCAGGAAGTTCTCCAAAGGGGAGATAATTCAAAATAGGGAAAGTTAATCGTAATTGTTCATTACAGTTTTCTCCCTTGTTTACAACTTCTTCCCAACGTTCAACAAGATTTCCAATACTTCATGGTAGAAATAAAAAAGTAAAAAGAAAAAAAAAGAAAAAAGAAGTTTTCTTAACTTGGCATTCTATTTTAATGATCTAAAAATTAACAGAAATTCAATTAAATAAACTCGAAAAACAAAACAAAATTCAATAATTCCAAAATAGAATTCTCGACAAAAAAATAGATTCCAAAATTTTAAAAACAAAACGGCGGAGACTGAGTTGCCAACCCAAAAGATTAACTTTTTTTTACGGATTATCGAAACATTTTTTTTTTAAATAAAATATGACTTCTTTTTTTTTTACGGATTATCGAAACATTTTTTTTTTAATAAAATATGACTTCTTTTTTTTTACGAATTATCGAAACATTTTTTTTAATAAAATATGACTTCTTTTTTTTTACGAATTATCGAAACATTTTTTTTTAATAAAATATGACTCCTTTTTTTTTACGGATTATCGAAACATTTTTTTTTAATAAAATATGACTTCTTTTTTTTTACGAATTATCGAAACATTTTTTTTTAATAAAATATGACTTCTTTTTTTTTTTTCTGAAATAAATGAAAACCGTTTTCTCTTATGAACTGGTTTAGTAATCGAAGAAAAAACTTGAAAAGGGGAAGAATCTTTTTATACATTATTTCTCTTATGTAAATATACATGCTCAACATTGGTAAATGCATATTTAGCACAGCTTAATGAAGCGCCTACCTTCATCGCTAGATTAGCAGATTGTGTCTTAACTCCCGTTCAACACTCGTATCTGTATCTGAGACTCGTGACATTAGAACGACCATCGCAAATCAGAAATCGATGAGACGAACGGGCATTGAAGAAAAGTACTAGATTAGTTACCCCTTTTCGTGCTAGGTTCGTTCGGCTTACTTTCTCCTCTTCTTTTTTCTTCTTCTTTTCCATTTCTTTCTTTCTTCTTGAAGAGCGAATCACCGCGGCCAGTTGCTAAGAAAATACAGACAGACAGACGTTGACGCAGATTGTGAACTCAGCGAAAAGAGTTCACACGTGTTTTTAGTCTGAAGGTAACAAGTAGGTGTGAAATGAAACACTTATAAAAACAGGGAATTGGTCAACAAAATCAGAGTTCGCTGGCGACACCGAACGACGACGCGCCTCGGCTTTTATGATGATCAACAACTACTGCTGGTCCAAGAAATATCGACTTGAAGTGCCAAGCTGAGAAAGCACGGTTGCTGTCTTCCCTAATAACAGCTTAACCCAAATATGTAAACACACAGACGCACACATACACGCACAACATTTCCTATTTTGTGAACTTTTCTAACCATCAACAAATTTTGATCGTTTATATTTGACATCTTTTTTACAATTGTTGTTATAAAAATGTTTTATTCTGTAATCTACAGTTTCTCCTTTTTTATTAACAAAATTCTATTGTTAAAATTTAGCACTTGCTCACTGGTGATCCATTCAAAATGTATATGTTTTTGATCGATCCGGTTCATTCGCCAATTTAGCTGCACAAATATTAATTGTTAGCGTGGTGCTTGGCAATCCCTAAAGACGCGAACGTCGTCTAAAATACTCGATCCAAAATCGGGAACCAAGACATCCACACCACAACTGTTTCTCCAGTCCAAGGGCGGACAACTGTTTCTCCAGTCCAAGGGCGGACAACTGTTTCTCCAGTCCAAGGGCGGACAACTGTTTCTCCAGTCCAAGGGCGGACAACTGTTTCTTCAGTCCAAGGGCGGACAACTGTTTCTCCAGTCCAAGGGCGGACAACTGTTTCTCCAGTCCAAGGGCGGACAACTGTTTCTCCAGTCCAAGGGCGGACAACTGTTTCTCCAGTCCAAGGGCGGACAACTGTTTCTCCAGTCCAAGGGCGGACAACTGTTTCTCCAGTCCAAGGGCGGACAACTGTTTCTTCAGTCCAAGGGCGGACAACTGTTTCTCCAGTCCAAGGGCGGACAACTGTTTCTCCAGTCCAAGGGCGGACAACTGTTTCTCCAGTCCAAGGGCGGACAACTGTTTCTTCAGTCCAAGGGCGGACAACTGTTTCTCCAGTCCAAGGGCGGACAACTGTTTCTCCAGTCCAAGGGCGGACAACTGTTTCTCCAGTCCAAGGGCGGACAACTGTTTCTCCAGTCCAAGGGCGGACAACTGTTTCTCCAGTCCAAGGGCGGACAACTGTTTCTCCAGTCCAAGGGCGGACAACTGTTTCTCCAGTCCAAGGGGAGACAACTTCAAAGTAATACTTCAACTATTCAAGCAGTTGCACAGTTACATGTATTGTAAATGGTTTATTACAAACGATTCAATGAAGACGAACTGCTAGGTGGGGGTGGGGTGAGGTTTGTGTGTATGTAAGAATTAATTGCACTGGACAGGATTTTGAGCTCAGTTTTGTAGAGTCGACGCCATCGGTAACTAATATGTCGATTACATCCACCGCCCTCGGATGTTGACCTTTTTTTGTATTTTGTCTTTTGTCTCAAAGTAGTGACAACTATTGTTTATCTGAATTGTAATGTCTACCCATTTTTATGGGAAGGATGGGGGCCCTCGGTTTCCGGCTTTGACGGTTGGAAAAAAAATAGTTTCTCTTGACGAGGGACACAAATCATTCGACGAAGAAAACTTTTTGTTTTAATATTTTTTCAGCTTTTTTTGTTTTTATTTTATTTTTATTAGTTTTTTTGTTAAATTTAATTTTTTAAACTTTTTTTAACAAAAAAATGAGAACAAAAGAGGAATAAATATTTACAGCAATGTAAATTCGACCCTGTAGCACATCTCTCACTCTCTCTTTCTCTCTCTCTCTTTCTCTCTTCCTCTCTCTCTCTTTCTCTCTCTTTTTCTATTTTTACATCTTCCCTATCTTTCTCTTACTATCTTTCTATGTTTTCTCTCTCTCTCTCTTTCTCTCTCTCTCTTTCTCTCTCTATCTCTCTTTCTCTCTCTCTCTCTCTCTCTCTCTCTCTATATATATATATATATATATATATATATATATATATATATATATATATATATATATATATATATATCCGTTTCTCTTTGTTTCTGTCTCTCTTTCCTCCACTATATCATCATCTTTCACTCTATATATTTTTATTGCTATCTTTTTCTATCTTTCTCTCTCCTTCTTTCTTTTTTTCTTATTTTCTTTTTTCACTGACCTTATCCCTTTTCTCTCTCTCTCTCTATTTCGTTAAATTATTCTCTCTCCCTCCCACCCTCTTTATCTCCTTTTCTTTTACTATATGTTTACATATTTCTCTCTCATTTCTTTGACCATCTCTCTCTCTCTCTCTCTCTCTCTCTCTCTCTCTCTGTCTGTCTGTCTGTATGTCTTGTCTGTCTGTATGTCTGTCTCCCTCTCTCTCTCTCTCTCTCTCTCTCCCTCTCTCTATCTATCTATCTGTCACTGTATCATTATCTCTAGGACACTCTCCTATTTTCACTTAATATCTCTCTCTCTCTTTTCTCTCTCGCCCTATCTTTCTATTATTCTTCCTTTATTCAACTATATGTCTTAATATATATGATAACATTATGATTATGATAACATTATGATTATGATAACAATATGATAACAATATGATAACTATAGATTTAGTAAGTGTCAATAGATTACAAATTTAATGCGTTTCATCAACCCTGTACGATTGAAATAACTCAATATTTCTAAAGAAAAATCTGAATAAAATCATATACAAACACAAAAAGTGTTATCCCATGATAATTTTTAAAAAAGGTAATCTATGATGATTTCAAAAGAATTGTTATCCCATACCAATTTCGAAACAATTTTACCTAATGAGAATTTCGAAAACATATTACCCTATACGAATTTTGAATAATGTTTTCCCATGAGAATTTCGTAAAAAATGTTATTCTATCAGAATTTCGAAAACCTGTTACTCATTATAATTTCGAAAAAATGTTATTTTATGAGAATTTCGAAATAATTGTTACCCTATAAGAATTTTCAAAAAATGTTATCCCATGAACATTTCGAAACGTGTTATCCTATAAAGATTTCCGGAAAAAAACTGCTATCCCATGAGAATTTCGAAAAGTGTTCTTATCCCGCCAGAATCTCGAATAATTTTATATGATAAGAATTTCGACAAAATGTTATCATATGAGAATTTCGACAAAATGTTATCCTATGAGAATTTCGACAAAATGTTATCCTATAAGAATTTCGACAAAATGTTATTCTATGAGAATTTCGACAAAATGTTATCCTATGAGAATTTCGACAAAATGTTATTCTATGAGAATTTCGACAAAATGTTATCCTATGAGAATTTCGAAAAAAATGTTATCCTATAAGAATTTCGACAAAATGTTATCCTATAAGAATTTCGACAAAATGTTACCGTATGAGAATTTCGAAAAAATTGTTATTCCATAAGAATTTCGAAAAAAATGTTATCCGATGAGAATTTCGAAAACAATGTCAAGAAGCCGCAGAAAATTTTTTTAGATGTTAGAAATTTTTTTAATTCGATGCGTGACGCACCAGGGTCTATTTTTGCCAGCTGAACAACTCTTTTTGGAAGAACTGAATCACCACTCTGTATTGGCCTTATGTCTAACCTTGTCTGGCTATGGAAGGCAGATGAACAAATCCGGTCTTTGGGCTAGAATTAAAGAGTAGTATCTACACGGTCCTAAGTACGAGGAGAAATACTCCTAGACTGGGGCAATTTTGGATCTTTTGTAGAAGTTATCTGCCATTAATAAAAAATAAGTTTTGTAAAAAAATATCGCTGCCAGACAGGCTCAGTGCGCACACACGCACTTGACTTACTTTTGTGAGTTCTTTCTAGATATGCGTTGTGTTCGGGTTGGTGTTAGGCTGTACACAATGCAGAATAAACGCCATTGTTATACGCATCGTGGAACGGTGCACAGCTACCTGTGTGACTTTATGTGGAAGTAGAAACGATTTTCTTATGCAGATACTCAATGACATTAAATGGAGTCCGTCCTCTTAAGTAAGTAATAAAACTTTCCTTCTTTTTACTACATCCCGTATTTTGTTCTGTTTTGGGTGGGGTGGTGGTGGATATTTGGTGGGGGGGGGGGGCTATTTTACAACAGATCAACAATTTTTAGTTTAGTTTCCAATCCAGAGTGCCCCTTTTGGGGGAACTTGATTTTCCCCATTTAAAAACCAACCTTGTGTCTACCTTTGTCCCCGTGGGGAGGCAAGTACATAGGGACTTTATTTTGATCGTCACAGAATCATTTCTTTCTCATCGAGAAAATGTCCGCTTCAAGATGGCCGACATAAAGAACAAAGCTTCGACTGTTATCACCGTTCATCCACCACCCAACCACATCCCTTGCTCGTTTTCGGCTTTGCTTTTCCTGCAAGAAAATGGAGGATCTGATTTCCGTTTTTAATCGACTACCTAACGAATAAAATAAATATTCAAATTTCTAAATAACAAATCTTTTATTTTCTTTACTAGTTGCGACCACGCGTCTTCATAAGAGGTTCGGTCGTTCGGTTGGTTCGTTGAGCTCTCCCACTTAAATTTTAAACAGGATTTTAATCCCTAAACACGTTTTATTTTAGACTCGTCCAAGCATCTCGATAAGAGGCCTTCCTCGTCGATCGATCGATCGGTAGTCTGTCAGGTTTCAGCTTAAAAAGCCTGAGTTAGGGTTAGGATTAGGGTTAGGTTAAAAAGCCTCAGTCTGCCAGGCTTCTACTGTAGCATAATTATGTATGGATGTGTTAAAATAATGTTAGAAACGGTAATTTCAACACAAGATTAGAGTAAGTGTAAAGTTTAAACAGTGTGAAATTCCATTGAAAGTTAAAAGTTTCAGATCAAAACTACGTGTCGGGATTTTTGTGTCAGAAAAAGACCGGCTTCACTTTATGCTGAGATGACGTATGAAAAAGAAAGACAGAAACGTTTCTTGTTACATGTTTTTAACGCAAACACTGAAATCATATTTTCACGTGTGAAAATGGAAAAGAAACAGTAAGATGTACTTTTCCTCCTCTTCTAAAAAGAATTTAAATTTCAGCTTTTAGATGAGTCCACGCATCTTGACCAGGAGCTTTGTCTGTCTGTCACGTTTCAGTTCAGAATATCATTGTCATCGCTAAACGCACAGATTGAATAGACGCATCTAAGATGAAATGCGTCCAAGCATCTTTATAAAAGTATCTGGTTGTCGGTCAATTTGGTATGCTTAAGTTTTAAATAGCCGATCAGGATTGATTTGTTTGTTGTTTTTTCTGGATCACCACTGATGAGATCGTGCTTTGGGGACAGCTACTCCCACCCACATTGGAGACGATTAGGGATATTATGTAAACCGTGTATCGTATAGTAGAAAATAAAACAATGGTTTTGTGTTGTCATATTTAGTGACTTTTACACCCGCTGTTATAAAAACAAAAAACATTTCATCTTTTCTGTTCCGATCAGAGAAAAAGGGATCTTTCTAGAATGAGGCAATTTTGAATTTTGTTCCAATCCAGAATATCCTTTTTGGAGAGCAGGATTTTTCCCACATTAAAAACTGACCTTGTGTCTAACTCTATCCTTGTGTGGAGGCAAGTTAATAGAAACAATAATAAAGAGAGAATGAAACAGAGAGACGTCACTATCCACTGAGCAGCAACTTACGATGCGTCATCTATGCAACAAGACTCCAGCTGCCTACGTGATGAGCCGCCGTCCGGATCGAACAATTGGTCCATCATAGTGCCACAAAGTTTGAAATATTTCAGATGCGTCCGTGTAACTCAATAAGACGTTATGTCCATCCGCTTAAGTTTGAAATAGCATTACATATTCTTCGCTAAACGCGCAGTTTGAATGGACGTATCTGCAGAATATCTGTTCGTGTTCAAACTTTTTTTATATATACAAGTGTATTCGTTTGACTTCAGTATTTGCCATATAAGCAAATAATTGATTCACTTACCGTGTATTTGTTTGAAAACTGTCGTTAAAACATTATCATTTTTATTATTACCTGTTATTATTTCGTTTCTCGGGCAATTTGATTTCTACTTATAAGTGTAGCACTTCAGCACCAAATATGAAGTACAGTGGACTAATTTTTGTCTCGGGCAGATTATTACGTAAACAGCTGGAATATTGTTGTGTGGATGACACGTAGCAATAGTTTTGTTTCTTTTTCCTCTTTCACTGTTGTTAACAGCCGTCGGATGTTTGTCGTGATGTATGTTGATTCTCATCTTCTTATTAATAACGGTGGTTGTAAAAGTGTTTCATTTTCACTTACATAACGACGACACGGGTGTATAACCCGTTATACACCCGTGTCGTCGTCTCCGTCGTCGTCGTCGTCGTGAACACGGGTTCTTTTCGTTGGTTGACAACCCCACTCGAACACCGATGTTTACATGAACAGGTTTATTTTAAAAAAACACAGAAAAACATCATAGAGACAACTTGGATACGCGTGAGAAAGATAGAAAAACAAACAACTTCAACAACTACAAGAAACCTCTTTAACCACTAATTGCCATGGCAAATAACACTTTACCTGGGAATCCAACGTTGAAACTCCTCGGGCTAACATTCACAGGTACCATGAATTGGAAAAAATACATAGAAGACATTGCCAAAGCTGCTGCAAAGAAGGTGGGCCTCCTCTACCGTTCTAGAAAACTTCTCACACCTGAGAGTATCTCTACAAAGCCACCATCCGCTTATCCATGGAGTATTGTTGTCCCATCTGGACTGGTGCACCATCCACTAGTCTCTCCCTCTTAGACAAGATCCCAAAAAGAGTCTCTAATTTAATAGGTCTCTCACTATCCACCAAGCTCTAGCCGCTGTCCCATCGCCGCAATTTTGCATCCTTGTGCTTGTTTTACAAGTACTTCAATGGAATGTGCTCCGATGAACTTGCTGCTCTCTATCGAGTATTATAATTGTATTAGTGTAGGTGTTCCACCAAAAGATGACGGAGATAAATGTTGCATTTTTTTAAACAAATAAATTCAGCATTGAACAAAATAAGCAACCATTTTTGTATTAAAACCATGACCCGTTGGGTCACAATCACTGCCACTATTTATTCCACTTGGATTTCATTTGAAAATTCATAAACTCTCACACACCTAGTAAAGGGGAGTTTGAATTACCTACTGGACACAATCCTCGAGTGTCTTCGGTCTCTCTGTACAAGGGTTTGTCAAGACAGACTGGCATGAGGATACTTCCTGGCCAAATATTAAAAATAACATAGTATTCGAAGCCCAAATAAGATCCCCTCAGCACGGCTATACACTGGCTCATACGAGGAATAGTACGCCTTTTCCAAGTAATGTTACCTCAAGTAACAAAACTTAGCTGGATATTCCACCAGACTAGAAGAATTCTTGTACTGGAATCCGGTACAACCAAGAGAATACAATAAATATATACTATAACATAGTTAATTGGTCAATTGTGGAGAGGAAAACTAATGTTTTCCCCTTCTTTACTAACTCAACGTTTGAGAAATAAAGGAGAACTTTAATTGAATATTCGAATATCTATGTATCGCATACAGAGATCAAGTGCGTTAGCACCAGGAAGGGGCCCCTTGATTTCTGAGAACTTCGACTGAAGTAAAATAAAACAAAAAATAAACTGGAAGACTTCTTGTTGTGAATGGCTTACGGTGAAGAACCAGAGATTGGAGCTCAGTCGAGCAGCTTTCATGGCAATAACGATAGAGAAACGCGATCAACGTCTCTTGTGTAAGAAAAGAGCTGCATAGAACAGATCGTTCTTTTTAAGGCGGACTACATCTCGGACAGATATATGGATAGCATGTAGAGTATTTGTAGTCAGAGGTGGACATTCTGGGAGAAGATGGTCCTGGTCACAAAGGCGGAATTGGAAGCAAAGTTCTTTGCAAAAAGCTTTACTTTCAGATACTGAAAAAGTTACTTCTGATCCATTAATGATGGAAGTGTTACATCTGTTCAGTAACCTGTTTGGTATTCTTTAAAACTCTCGAGAACAAAGCCTCCTCCTTCGCTCAGCAACTCTGGATTTAACACATTGGGAATATGACTCTTTTCCGTTTCGTATGACCCATTTGTAACGGTTTTAAGGACGACTTTGGTTTCAGGGCGTCTATTCCATTGAAATAGCGGTTTCTATGAGAAATGGTTGTGGCACACTTAGGAGTGTACCATGGCTAGCTGTTTGGTAACTGAATTTTTAATGGGGCATACAATTCTCAATACCAGCGATTAACCAATCAAATATGTCTTTTCTTTCTCATTGAAGCTTTAATTGACTCTGAAACTTCTTGAACACTTGGACAATAGGTATTAGACATCTTTCTCTCTCATCAAATGTTTCTTGGAGTTCATACATTAGATCCATTTCTCTTTCTGCTTCTCGTAAAGTCGATTCTCTTTATCGCTTCAAACACTTTCTCACACATGAGTCTATTCTCTATCTCTACAAATTCACAATCAGACCATGTATCGAGTACTGTTGTCTTGTCGTATTTGGGCTGGTGAATCTGTGTCCCATTTGAGGGTTCTTGATAAGGCGCAGAAACGTATCTGTAGTTTTATTTGCCACACCCTTTCTTCTTCTCTACACCCTCTCCCTCACAGACGTGATGTTGCTAGTCTCAGTCTTTTCTATAAATACTATTATGGCATATGTTCTTCAGAATTATGTGATCTATTCCCTGCTTCTTTTGTTCCAGCTCGTTTGACTCGTTGGTCTAGTGGTCTTCATCAATTCGCTGTTTTGATACTTCATTGTAATACAGCTTCATATTCCAGTAGCTTCTTTCCAAGAACCGCAGGTTTGTGGAACTCTCTTCCTGCTGACTGTTTTCCTTCTACCTATAATCTTGGTCTTTTCAAGACTAAGGCCAATAGAAATCTCCTGTTTTTGCGAAAATCATATCTGTTTTGGTTAGCTCCTTACATCAAGTGGCTTCCAAAATGTCCTTCTGCATTAGGTATGCGAGTTGGTTTTTTACCAATCCGAATAAGCTCATAAACTTAAGAAAAGTCATGACTAACCCTAACCCTAAACTCTAACCCTAACCCTAACCTTAACCTTAACCCTAACACTAAACCCTAACCCTAACCCTAACCCTAACCCTAAACTTTAACCCTAACCATAACCCTAACCTTAACTCTAACCCTAACCCTAACCCTAACCCTAACACCAAACTCTAACCCTAACCTTAAACTCTAACCCTAACTCTAACCCTAAACTCTAACCCTAACCTTAACATTAACCCTAACCCTAACCCTAACACTAAACCCTAGCCCTAACCCTAACCCTAACCCTATCCTAATCCTAAACTCTAACCCTAACCCTAACCCTGACCCTAACCTGCCTTCATCTTCTTTTTAGACTCGACTATCGATTCTAAATTGTTAACATTTAAGACAATATTCTATCATTTTAATAAGTTTTATGACATTATTACATTATTTGAATGAGTTTTATGACATTATTTCATTATTTTAATGAGTTTTATGACATTATTTCATTATTTTAATAAGTTTTATGACATTATTTTATTATTTTAATGAGTTTTATGGCATTATTACATTATTTTAATGAGTTTTATGACATTATTTCATTATTTTAATGAGTTAAATGTTATTATACTATAAATGTAATTAGTTTAATAACATTTATGCTATTATTATGTAGATTACTTCTATGCCACTATTCTATTCTATTTTAATTAGTTTTATGACATCATGTCATGATTTTACTGAGTTTTATGACATCGTGATATATTTTGTATTAGTTTTTGACATTATGTTATGATTTTTATTTTTATTCTATTGCTTTCGTTAGTTTATAAATCTATTATTTTAATTGGTTGTCTTTATGAGAAAGAGAAAGATGTAAGATGATATAAGAAAGATCTATCTTTCGCTTTTTCTGTCAAATAATAACAAGTTACTAGAAATTATTGACAGCAGCGTCGGATATAGAGAAAAGAATAATCAAGGGAGGCGCGATAGCGCTCTATCCCTTAATAGACTTCAAAAACGGCCTATGCTAGAAATCTCATTTCTTTGATCAGTCATAACTCAAAAACCAATAAACCAAATTAGTTAAAACTTTGCACAACATTTTCATTTGATAGGTTCTATAAGTGTGTAAAATGTCAGCATCATTAGTCAAGGCAACCCAGAAATCCAGAAAGGTCTGAAGTGATTTTGTGTTATCCGTGTGTACGTACGTACGTGTGTGCCACCCTGTATCTCATCAACTACTTGATGGATTCGGCAGAGATAGAGGTTCTAGTGTCTAGTTGATGACATTTTAATTTCAGTTTACCATATACCTTAGTTTTCCAGAAAATTCAAAAAGAACTTTAAAATTACCATTGTATTGAGGCATAGCCTTTACAAAAGTAGTGACATTCCATGAACAATGCCAGTATACTGAAATCATATGCCCTTAATAGGGTTAAGATGAAAATTCATATACACTAAATGTACAAAAGCAAGGAAATTCCCAAATTTTTACACTTTTATTGTCATTAAGGGTATGACTACATATCAACCAAACCATTTTATTATCACATCACTACAGTATAAAACTCTATGCATGAGTGGATGAAGTGTGAGAGGTGCGCTGAAGAAAAATTCCTACAAGTAAAATACATAGCCCTATTGTGCTCGCATACCCTTAATGACAATAAAAGTGTAAAAATTTGGGAATTTCCTTGCTTTTGTACATTTAGTGTATATGCATTTTCATCTTAACCCTATTAAGGGCATATGATTTCAGTATACTGGCATTTATCATGGAATACAAATATACAACGGCTATTATATATATATATATATATATATATATATATATATATATATATATATATATATATATATATAATAGAATTTTCGTTAGATTTGAAATGGAAAATTCGTCAAATTAACTTTGAAATTAACTTTTCATTGGCCTGCCTCAAAAGGCGCAAATTGGATGGACGTATCTTACGAATATGCGTCCAGATTTACGGCCGTCTCCTGCCAATGAACTTGGTGCGCATGCATGAGATGAAGTATTTCGTTCAACGTAGTATATGTATGCGCCTGGTGTGTGTGTGTGAGAGTGTGTGTGTGTGTACGATATCCTTTTTTTCTTTTATCTTTTTTGTACCGACTGTTCTTAATTCGCTCGACGAAGGTTTTTTAAGGTCAGCCAGTCCGACTGTATAACTATCCGAGATTGTTGGCAATTTAAAAGTTATGTGAAAATAAGATCCCTATGAACCTTTTCCTATCCATATCCTGTGTTGCTCCTAAACACATAGCCTATCTATCTATCTATCTATCTATCTATCTATCTATCTATATATATATATATATATATATATATATATATATATATATATATATATATATATATATATATATATATATATTGGTACAGAAAAATGAGTACAACTTTCGTACCGTCGGTTTCAAGCACGGAAAGACTGAGCCATCCGGCTCTCTTAAGCTAATATATATATATCTTATCTATTTGCCTTTCTGGTACCAAAGGTACTAAAGCTTTTTTTTTTTTTTTTTTTTTCAATGCAACCTTAATTCCTATATAATTTTATTTCTAGCTACCATATCGTAGAATGGTTTGTCGGTGTAGTGTTTAGATAGTATTTTATTATTATTATTATTATTATTATTATTATTAGTAGTAGTAGTAGTAGTAGTAGTAGTAGTATTAGTATTAGTATTACTATTGTTATAAAGAATTTTATTTGATATGCAAATTACCATATCACACGGTAGTCTTAAGGGTAGTATATTATTATTATTATTATTATTATTATTATTATTTTATTATTATTTATTTATGTATATATAAGTAACATTTTAAGCTGAATTATTTCGACACTTGATTATTGGGGAAATGGTAGTTTTATCTGTACCATTGGAGAGCCATGCATATAACTGTCCTGTTTTTAAATCTCCGAAACAGTTACATGGTAAACAGCTGAAGATCCCCGTGTTAATATTAGATGCTTACGTTAAGGTCTCCTGCTTTTGTTTCACTGTTAGATACTTAATCCCCCTTTTTATTTTATTTACTTACTATTATATATTATTTATTTATAAATTTTCCAACAAATGTTAAGTCTACACTATTTTTGGATTTAGTTAGTTTCTCTGGGAATTTAAACTGCATTTTCCTTTCTTTTTTTTGTCTTTTTTGTTTAAAATAACTCAAAGCTTCTTTAGACTATATATATATATATATATATATATATATATATATATATATATATATATATATATATATATATATATATACTGTAATCTATAAATATATAAAATATATAATACGTCAAAGTAAGCAAATAAATAAATAAAACATGGATCAATAAATATGAACATTCAACAGCATATATATATATATATATATATATATATATATATATATATATATATATATATTGTATGAAACTAAAAGCAGGATGTATTTAATTTAAACCTATCTTGAAATGATTTCAGCTCAATATACGGCATAGAGCAATTATATAGATAAATGAAAGAAGAGAAATAAAAAATGTAAGAATAACAAATCTATTTGATCTTCAGTTGTTCAATGCAAGATGTATTCAATAAAAGAATGTTTATTTGTTCTTTAAAGAAAAGCGTAAAAATAAAATGAACTTGGTGACCGCCATTTTCTTCCATTAATTCCACCAGACCAAAATGGCGTCAACGTTGACTATCGTTTTTACATATTTTAGGGGTGAGAAATTATTTGAAGAAAAATGTTGTTCATTGTAGTTATGTCCGTTTTATATACATTCCAATGTATATATTCCAATGTGTATATTCCAATGTATATATTCCAATGTATATATTCCAATGTGTATATTCCAATGTATATATTCCAATGCGTATATTCCAATGTATATATTCCAATGCGTATATTCCAATGTGTATATTCCAATGTATATATTCCAATGTATATATTCCAATGTGTATATTCCAATGTATATATTCCAATGTATATATTCCAATGTACATATTCCAATGTATATATTCCAATGTATATATTCCAATGTATATATTCCAATGTATATATTCCAATGTATATATTCTAATGTATATATTCCAATGTGTATATTCCAATGTATATATTCCAATGTGTATATTCCAATGTATATATTCCAATGTATATATTCCAATGTATATATTCTAATGTATATAGTCTAATGTATATATTCCAATGTGTATATTCCAATGTATATATTCCAATGTGTATATTCCAATGTATATATTCCAATGTATATATTCCAATGTATATATTCCAATGTGTGTGCCAGTTGACACGGTTAAGATTCGGATAAAAATTGTTGTTTGGGATAAATACAATTTAGGCGCGCAGTGTGAATATAATTGTATTGGCGCGTGAAAGATAAAAAATAACGCCCACGCAAATTCCGGCGTGGCCTTATATATTAAATCAACTCAAAACGAGCGGACGTAGTAGGGAGCACACCACGTGATATTTCTGTCCAATGGGATTTCTCCAAAGACATTTTTCTAAACTTTTCTCCTTAAGCTCGCTGGAGCCTATCCAAATAGTATTTAAGCACACGCAAACATCAAACCCTCTCTCTCAACTGACTCTTCATTCGGAGGTTACACGCGTCTTACTATCACTCTTCCATTTCACCTTTCGCGCGCTTCATACAATTTCACAGGCGAACATTACCTATTGCCTCTCTTAACATTTTATAACACATGAGCATTTCAACAAAACAAAAGACATTCTCCTTTTTACTTACCCTGAAACTAAAGAAAGGACTTCTGAACTCATTACAAAAGGAAATATGTTATATTTGTTAATGGTTTATTTCAGTGAATAAACTTCCGTTGGTTTTGCATGTAAGTCTTCTTATTTTTATTTTTATTTGTGGAGGAAGTTATCGCCAAAAAAAGGCATGACGACCACCACAAGTTGGTGACCCGACTTAGAAAATTGCATGCACAACGGAATCTCCTTATAAGCTACACGCGGTTTCCTAACCTACTGGCGATATCATGCGTGCGGTAACACTCAAAGGAAGTAAAAAGACGATGCGAATCTCAAGGGATGATACAAGCCGTCAGACGAAGCGTGGATCTCAGTACAATATAGCAACAAATTAGCGAGTTATGCCGATAGTCGCTATTAAATCGAAATTAAACAAATCAACCGACAGTTTAAAGGCTTTAAAATCATTTTCAAACGAAAAACGGAAAAATGGAAGCTCCCCGCGGTGAAACACCTCTAGCTACATTAACGCTAAATATTCCAGCTTTTAATCCCACCAATATAAATACGTGGTTTATCCAGATCCAGGCCCTTTTCGACGCAAAACGGATTACGTCTCAGCGAACCAAGTATTGTTATTTGGTTGAAAAACTCCCGGCAGACGTCGTCGAGGAAGTGACTGATTTATTGGAGAACGTACCAGAAAATAATCCAAACGATGAACTTAAGGAGGCTATTTTGAGACGGACTGGCTTATCAAATGAGACAATGTTACGCAATCTCTTCACCCAAGTAGAATTGGGAGATCGCACACCGTCGCAACTTTTACGATACATGCGATCATTGCTAGGAGACAACAAAATGTCCGAAACTATAATGAGAAGTTTGTGGCTGGATAAACTCCCAGACACAACAGTACAAATTCTGGCACCCACAACGGAAGAGACAAGCACTGTAAAACTCGCCGACATGGCAGACCGAATTCATGAAAATCTGAGGAGCCGCAAAGTAAACTCAGCACAAGCACAGCCAAAACAGACGAGAGACGACAAAGTGGCCGGACTAAAACCTACAGTCGAAAATCTCACTCGTAAATTGCAGGAATTAATGCAAATAAACCGTCGTTACTCATTTAATAATCGACCTAACTACCGAAAACGAAGTTTTAGCAGAGGTCGAAGCAACACACGAGAACGAGCGAACGAAATCTGTTTTTACCACAAAAAATTCGGCACAGAATGAGGCGTTGCACTTATCCTTGTACTTTTGAAAACAAGAATCAGGGAAACGATCTTTCCAGCCAGTAGTGACGACAACTGTTGCTGGATTTTCCACTAAAGGTCGTCTATTTTTCATTCGTGACAGTAATCACGGATATAACTTCTTAATAGACACCGGAGCCGAAATAAGCGTGATACCAGCGCTAAGTAAACAGAAAGCTACTCCACAGCCTTACCACCTCCAGGCAGCTAATGGCACACAAATACCGACATACGGTGAAAAGTACTTAAGCGTCAATCTCGGCTTGCGTCGCACATTTTCGTGGATTTTTACCATAGCCAACGTGACGACACCAATATTAGGAGCAGATTTCCTAGCACGATTTAATCTATCAGTAGACATGACTAATCGCACACTGACTGATAACCAAACAAAAGTCTTAATTAAAGGTATCACCACAAGATACCAGTCTACTGGGATTAGTTCTGCCTTTCCTGAAGAGACGTACATTCGTCGGCTGTGTCAAAAATACCCACAACTTACTCAGCCATTCACAGTCGCGGATGATATTAAACATAATGCAAGACATTATATTAAAACGAGTAGACAACCCGTCTACGCCACCCCCAGACGTTTGAAGCCGGATAAGTACAAGATCGCAAAGGACGAATTCCAACGCATGTTACAACAAGGAATTATTCGACCTTCCAAAAGTGCGTGGTCATCTCCTCTACATATGGTACAGAAATCAGACGCGACAACATGGCGTCCTTGCGGCGATTTCAGGAGATTAAATGCACAAACTGTACCGGATAGATACCCTATCCCACACATTCACGATTACGCAATCGGACTGCAAAACGCCACGGTATTTTCCAAACTGGATTTAGTGAAAGCATATCACCAAATACCGGTGGCGGAAGAAGATATCCATAAAACAGCACTGACCACGCCATTTGGACTTTACGAATTCGTCAGAATGCCATTCGGACTTAGGAACGCCTGTCAAACCTTCCAAAGGTTAATAGACGAGGTTTTTAGGGACCTTCCATTCGTATTCGCATACGTGGACGATGTCCTAATTTCTAGTAGAAACCTCGACGAACATAAACAACACTTGGAACAAGTTTTCCAAAGACTTCCCATTACGGTTTAAAAATAAACTTGGACAAATGTATTTTCGGTCAGCAAGAAGTAAATTTTCTCGGACATTCAATTGATAAGGATGGAATTTCACCATTACCCGAAAAAGTAAGTGCCATTACGAATTTTCCACAACCTACGTCTGTTAGACAAATTTGTCGCTTCATAGGTGTAATTAATTATTACAGACGATTTTTACCCAACGGTTCCACAATCCTTGCACCGTTAACGTCATTATTGAAGAACAAAACGAAAAATCAACAATTAAAACTGGAAGGATCAGCTTTAAAAGCTTTCCATCAAGCTAAAACTGCCTTAGTCAATTTCACAAAATTGAATAATATTAAGGACAGTGAGGAATCGAAACTTACACTTACAACAGACGCATCAGACATAGCTGTAGGAGCCGTTATACACCAACTGACAGGGAATACAATGACCCCTATTTCGTTTTTTTTCAGCCAAACTGAGCAAGACACAGACAAAGTACAGTACCTTTTCAAGGGAACTATTAGCAATTTATTTGTCAATTAAACATTTTAGACATCTGTTAGAAGGAAGAAACTTTTGTATTTACACTGACCATAAGCCGTTAACATATGCACTGCATACACATGTAGATAAATATGGCCCAAGAGAAATCAGACATCTTGATTATATTGCTCAATATTCTACAGACATCAGATACGTCAAGGAACAAGAAAACATCGTGGCGGATGCATTATCACGAGCTGCAATAACTTCGATAAATTCCAGTTCGCTGAGTATGGAATTAATTGCACAAGAACAAAAGACGGACGAGACACTCACTGACGTACAACAGAAAACGTCTTTGCAACTGAAGGAAATGCCTGTACCTTTTAGTACAACAACATTTTATTGTGATACAGCGAAAAAACAACCACGTCCATACATACCGCCAAGCATCAGACGACATGTTTTTCAACATTTCCACAATTTATCTCATCCAGGCAAACGAGCCACGGTAAGAATAATAGCAGACCGTTTCGTTTGGCCGAAAATGAATACAGATATTCGAAATTGGACCAAGACGTGTGTATCCTGTCAACAGAATAAAATACACAGGCATACAAAGTCACCACTGGGCACTTTCAGTACGCCAGATGCTAGGTTTACCAATATCCATGTTGACTTGGTGGGGCCATTACCCCCCTCGAAAGGACACACCCACATTCTCACCATAGTCGACAGGTTCAGCAGATGGCCAACAGCCATACCCGTGAAGGACACATCGGCGGCGACAGTAGCTGGAACAATATTAAAAGACTGGATAGCGATTTTTGGAGTACCGTCAGTACTCACAACGGACAGAGGCTCGCAATTTCAATCGAAACTCTTCGCAGAGTTCAACCAATTGTTGGGAACAACCCACATAAAGACAACGGCTTATCACCCTTGCTCGAACGGCCTCGTCGAACGCTTCCACAGACAGCTAAAAACTTCTTTGGCTACGAGTCATAACAAAGCAGACTGGTCAGATAATTTACCATTAATCCTATTAATGATCCGAAACACGATAAAAGAGGATTTACAAAGCACGCCAGCGGAGGTAGTTTTTGGATCAGCAGTCACACTACCTGGACAATATTTTGATGCATACGCAGACATTTCACCCACAAATACATTTGTGACGGAATTAAAGAACAAAATGTCTTCTCTCAAATTTACACCCACCAGGAGCGCTGACAAACAAACACATATGCCAAATGACCTTCACACATGCAAATATGTATTTATTAGGAATGATACAGTCAAAAAGCCATTTTGTCCAAATTACACAGGACCATACCAAGTTTTGGATAGAAGTGAAAAATATTTCACTGTCCAAAGGAAAAACAGGAAAGACAACATCGCGATCGACCGAATTAAACCAGCATACATTGAGGAACACCCTCAGACAATTTCCCCACCAGAACAAATTCCCTTAGAACATGGGAGTCCAGCAGAAAATGACGGGAACATCAAACCTACGACAAAAACAGGTAGGAAAGTCCACTGGCCGAAACATTTCCAGGAATACATTACATATTAGAGAAAAAAAATAAAAATATTTTTTTCCTTTTTTTCAATCTGGGGGGAGTATTGTGCCAGTTGACACGGTTAAGATTCGGATAAAAATTGTTGTTTGGGATAAATACAATTTAGGCGCGCAGTGTGAATATAATTGTATTGGCGCGTGAAAGATAAAAAATAACGCCCACGCAAATTCCGGCGTGGCCTTATATATTAAATCAACTCAAAACGAGCGGACGTAGTAGGGAGCACACCACGTGATATTTCTGTCCAATGGGATTTCTCCAAAAACATTTTTCTAAACTTTTCTCCTTAAGCTCGCTGGAGCCTATCCAAATAGTATTTAAGCACACGCAAACATCAAACCCTCTCTCTCAACTGACTCTTCATTCGGAGGTTACACGCGTCTTACTATCACTCTTCCATTTCACCTTTCGCGCGCTTCATACAATTTCACAGGCGAACATTACCTATTGCCTCTCTTAACATTTTATAACACATGAGCATTTCAACAAAACAAAAGACATTCTCCTTTTTACTTACCCTGAAACTAAAGAAAGGACTTCTGAACTCATTACAAAAGGAAATATGTTATATTTGTTAATGGTTTATTTCAGTGAATAAACTTCCGTTGGTTTTGCATGTAAGTCTTCTTATTTTTATTTTTATTTGTGAAGGAAGTTATCACCAAAAAAAGGCATGACGACCACCACATGTGTCAATATGGGTGCAATTACTGTTGAAAAGAGTCTCAAATTCATGACGAAAGGAAAAAGGCGGGAAAACAAAACGAAACGCAAGTAATTGAAGCTGTCATGGCGGCCTTAAAAGCTTAAGATATTAAAATGATGGTTTCTTTCATTTCTAGTAAATGAAAGGGTTCACGATATGCCTGTCGGAATAATGTCCTTGGAATTGACGTATCAAATTAAGCTGGAAGCCATCAAATATTTTGCAGTTAATATATATATATATATATATATATATATATATATATATATATATATATATATATATATATATATTGTAAGTTATGAAAATATATTTATAGCAATTAAGCTACACAGAATCTTCCGCGTTTCATCCTCGGAGGGAATCGTCAGGCTAAAATTTTAGCCTGACGATTCTCTCCGGAGATGAAACGCGGAAGCTTCTATGTAACTTTATTGGCATAAATATATTTTCATAACTTACTACCTAGCTCTACTCACGTATTGAGCACTGTTGAAGTAAATACTGAAAATTGATAAATGAAAAGTCATATCTCCTTATAACATATATATAATATGTATTGCGATGTATATTGAGAGAGAGAGAGAGAGGGTGAGAGGGGACAGAGAGAGAGGGGGATTAACTGTGAATAAAATGTGTACATGTTCTACATTTCTGGTATTTTTAGAGCACTCAATATTTTAATCGAGCGTTTATATGGTTCACATCAATTCTTGTTAGAATACGTTTCCAAAACAAAATAAACCTCAATATTTCTTTTTTTAATTTAAAATTGCAATAACATGGCTATTATTATTATTATTATTATTATTATTATTATTATTATTATTATTATTATTATTATTATTATTATTATTATTATTATTATTATTATTTCTGAAGATGGAAATGCCCATATAATAACTTGGATTTTATTCAAGTATGCTGTGAAATTTCTCCAGAAACACATGTAACATTTTCTGCTCCGAAACTGACATGTATGATATAACTATAATCTGTGATTATATATATATATATATATATATATATATATATATATATATATATATATATATATATATATATATATACAGAGAGACAGAGAGACAGAGAGACAGAGAGAGAGAGAGTAAGCTATGAAAATATATTTATGGCAATGAAGCTACACAGAGGCTTCCGCGTTTCATCCTCCGGGGAAATCTTCAGGCTAAAATGCGTAGAGTTATTTTTGCCGGGTGTTTTTATATACGCGGCTAGCTAGTTACATAATCAGGTTCTTTGTTGCTGTACCAGCCAATCGTTGGGTTTCCCACGAACAAAGGTCTGGTTAGTGTTACTGTACTATTGTTCTGTTTTCTATAGAGTGGCCTATATCCTGTTTCTTTGTTGTGTCAAAATAATGGGTGAACTTATTTTAACACGTGGTTCCTTGTATTTCTATTTTAGGTTTTAGTTTTTAAATTGTTAGGTTTTAGTTTAGTTTAGTTTTATTTGCTTATTTGTTTGTTTATTTATTTATTTATTTATTGATGTATTCTTAGCCGAAGGTAAATTTATTTCTTTGCAGTCAGCTGTTTACTATCTCACTTCTACAGTTTAATAGATTTTCAGGGTCTTTAAAGTTTAGGATTTCAAATTTTTCATTCAGACATAATCTACACAGGTCGTTTAAATTTCTACATGTACTGGCCTGTCGTATTATTTTCCATTCAATTATTGGTGAGTGTCCATTTTTTTCAGCTTCCAGTAGTGGTTTGCTAGTGCTGTTTTAAATCGACGTTCTCTGTTTTTAAATATATATATTTAAATATGTATATATGTGTATATTTATTTATATATATATATATATATATATATATATATATATAAGAAGAGGTGATTTGCTTGAAGCATTGTGTGTAATAAAATCAAACTACCTCTCCTTATTATCTCTTAGTCTGAGCAAGACAGAGTTTGCAACAACCAAACCTGAGACCTTCTTATACTCCCTCTCTCTCTCTCTCTCTCTCTCTCTCTCTCTCATTCACTATATATATATATATATATATATATATATATATATATATATATATATATATATATATATATATATATATATATATAACTTCTTTGTAATATAGCAGGAAAATCCTAGCAGAGTGCTCGATTAATTTTTTTATTTTTTTAATTTTTTTATTTTTTATATTTTTTATATTTTTTATATATCCTTTTAAATCTTCTCCGGTTTAAATCTCAATTTCACCCTCCCCCTTTTTTTCAAACATTATTAACTATTCTTACACTAAATTTAAACAAACATACATAACACTCTAAGCAAATAACGCGTCCAAACGAGAGTGACACGTGACTTCACATTTCTGAAACAGATGACAACAGAAGCTGAAGAGAGCCGGATGGCTAAGTCCTTCAGTGCTTGAAACCGACGGTACGAATGTTGTACTAATTTTTCTGTACCAAAATAAATAAATATTATGCTCTTAATTTTTAACTTCAATTCTTAATTAATCGAGCACTCTGCTGGGATTATTCCTACTATATTACAAAAAGTTATTTATTAAAAGTATTTATTATCATAGTGAATTAAGAATTAAAAAGATAAAAGGGCAGCTGACCAGTTTCGTACCTCGCTCAACACTCTCCTTATCATCTCAAGATCTTAGAAACAATCTATATTAAGTCCTTGAGACCTTTTCTTTGCAAGCAAAGAGAACATCTCCTCGGGCTTAATGTTTGTTTCTTTTTTTTTCCTTTCTTTTACCCCTTTCCCTCGCTATAATTCTCATAGCATCTTTATTATATTTTTCATACGATACCTCGATATTTGGCTCTTTTGAGCGAGGTATTAAACCGGTCAGCTGCCCTTTCATCTTTTTAATTCTTAATTCATCATGATTAATAAATATAGTCTCTTTCATGCCATTATATATATATATATATATATATATATATATATATATATATATAATTCTTTTTTTCATTTTCTCACCCCCCCCCCTTTTCATTCTTTTTTCCCCCCCTATGTTTTTACCGTTATTTCAATAAATTTAAAATCTTCACTTTTTCTTGAAGACGTTCGCTGATCCGAACCGTACGAAACCGGTGCAGCTTTCGTTTTTGCTGATTTATTCCTGTGTTTATTTTTTTTTATTTTTGTCTATTTCACACACACATATACACACACACACACACACACACACACATATATATATATATATATATATATATATATATATATATATATATATATATATATATAGAGAGAGAGAGAGAGAGAGAGAGAGAGAGAGAGAGAGAGTGGGGGTGCGTTTGCTTTGCTTGCAACAATTATTTCAACAAGAATGAGGTAATAATCGCCTGGGCGTCGTCGGCATGAGGCCCAATTATGCAAATTATTCAGATTGTAACTGGGGAATCCGTAGCGATGGGCGGGAAAAGTGCGTCTCCTTGTAAATGCTACTGAGGTCATTCATAAAAAGGATTAGTCTCTCATTAACTTAAAGGTCTTCTATTTTATTTCTAACTAGTTGTACATACTCGGCGTTGCCCGGGAGTCCTTTTACTTTCATTTTTGTTTGTCGTTTTCTTAACTATATGATTTTTTTAACAATTTTTCATTTTAAGTAGGATTTTGAAAGTTAAAATTAATTATTGCTGCATTGATTGGTCATTAAATTATTAATTGAACAAAAAAATGCTATAAAACTAAAACCAATATTGTTAAAATAAGGTAATTATTTAATCTCTATTTATAAAATGATTGGATGTAAAAAAAAAAACTACCAAAACTTTTAATCTTTTAATAAAATGGGGATTTGTAAAGATTTTAAAGCCACTTTAAATGATTTTCCCTTCGACAGTTCAAATGCTTTAGGATTTCTGTCAAATTTCAAAATGGTTACGAAGTAATTCATTCTGTTTTGTTTTTGTTGTTTTTTTTTGTTGTTTTTTTTAACTATTAATAAAAGATTTAAATAGCTAACTTTTTTTACAAAGAAATCGAAATGCATATTGGTGGATTTAATTTCGTAACTAGATTATTTTTTGTAATAATATTTTTATTAATAGTCTTATATTTTACGCTAGTTCATGTTTTTATTTCAATAAGTATTCGATTACGATTGTAAATAATAATAAAAATAATAATAATGATTAAATGTATAATAATCAAAGTTACGCTGACGTGTGAAATACATAGACACGTGGAATGGTGAGGAGAGACGACGAGATAGGCAGCCACGACTGGCATGTGCTTGTTACAAAAGAAAAAAGGGTGCTTTTTTAGAATAAGCTCCCTGCAGAAAATTATTTTAATGTAAAAGCATTATTTTGTACTTACTCAGTCATAGTTTCTCACTCACGGCACGAAAAAGAATTTAAAAATATCAAGCAGAACTTTAATTAGAACGAGTTTTCCATTTCCATAACGGCGATATAAAACGTCGATTCGCCGACATTTTGGGTGTGGCCGATTGATGGAATAGCTAACTAAGGGCCCCGGTTACCATGTAAATAAGAAAGAAAGAAAAAAAAAACAAGAAAATTATATCGTGGAAAGTACCCCGGTGAAGAAATCAAAAATAATTATTTAATTTTCTATTTTTTAATTTAATAAATATATATTTTATTATTATTGCATATGTGTTTCTTTCTTTTTTAAATTCTAACAATAAAAATTGGCTATTCCATCGATCGCTCACACCCAAAATGTCGGCGAATCGACGTTTTATATCGCCCTTATGGAAATGGAAAAATCGTTCTAATTAAAGTTCTGCTTGATATTTTTAAATTCTTTTTCGTGCCGTGAGTGAGAAACTATGACTGAGTAAGTACAAAATAATGCTTTTACATGAAAATAATTTTCTGCAGGGAGCTTATTCTAAAAAAGCACCGAAAAAAGCAGTGACTACACACAGAAGCGAGTTTGGGAACTGGCTCACTTTAAGGGGGGAGGCTAAAAGTATGACGATTCAAAGTAGCCGGCGTCTTCGGCAGACTAAACAGCGGAATTAACAGAGAACTATTGTGATTTGCAGTTGAGTTTTTGGACCCCTTTTTGTATATAAAAAATACTTCCCAGCTCCCCATTGTATTATGGGGGTTTTAATGATTGGACAATATTATTTGGATGAATGGCGGATGAATGTTTCGGATGATTGCGATGTTTTGGTGAATGATACCACCATCATCATCATCATCATAATCGTCATCATCATCATCATCATCATCATCATATTCGGTTTAACGTCCGTTTTACATTCTGGTATGCGACTTTTACAAATTGACTTCCAAACTAACCTATCTCTGGCTTGGTCTGCATTTATACCCCTCCTTATCACAAATACACCCTTATTACTTATTCCCAGGTTTCCCTTGGCCTTCCCCTGCCAACTGACCCTGCTATCTCAACTGTTATACATCTACTAGTCCAAGAACTCGCATCCATTCTTTCAATGTGACCAAACCAACGAAGTCTCCTGTTCTGCACACATCTCCTTATATTGTGATGATTCAAGTTAGTAATGGCAGAAATTCACTGAACTTATCCCATCCATTCCTAACTCTGGAAACCACACTAGAACCAACTCTTCCCTGTGCTCCAATGATGTCACTAAGGTAACAAACGTTCTGAACAATCGCATCCTGTATTGTATACACTTCTGAACAATACGCACTCCATACGCACTCCATATTTAAGAAAGGGACAATAGATCAATAGTAAAACACGTATACACACTTTAAAGAACACTTTTACTCGAGAAATTACAAATTAGTCTGATTTGCAATCCGTGACTTATCTAGTTCATTTAAGTCATTGTATTCGCTGTGGATAGAATATGATACGAACTAATTGATTACGAACTAATTAATTACGAACTAATTAATTACGAACTAATTAATTACGAACTAATTAATTACGAACTAATTAATTACGAACTAATTAATTAGTGTCAAATAAAATGAATCAGCAAATGAATATGAAAAGTCTAGAGCAGAATTAATGTTTTTTGTTGTAATTGCAATGATTACTGCTGTTAGAATAAAAATAACTACTATTTTGGCAACAACAGAACACGAAGAACGATTCTACTGGCATTACTACAGAAAAAAAGAAAGAAAGAAACGTCACAACTCATTGAGCTTACTACTACAGCGTGTCAACAAAACGCATCTGTTAACTGGTTACGCGTGTATGAAAAGATTTGTGTCGGGAAAAAGCATAGATCGTAACTCAACAGTAACACAATATTATCATTTTTTTTTGTTCCTCTATCTTACATTTTATAATATTACATTTTTAGGGTAGAGTCCAAGTATATACTTATGAAATGGTGTAAGTAAAGCCACACTAATTGAAATGCATTCCAGTAAATTAAATAGTTTTTAATTCACCGAGACACATCTGACGTTTCCCGAGAATCAATGCGAACCAATGTGCACTCCTGCTCCAACCCCTGAACTCCTTATTACCCTTTTTTTTAAATTTTATTTCTTAAAATAAAGTAAAACATCTTATTTTCTTGCGATGGGTGTAAAAGCGCGAACAAAAATCCCCCACTGTAATATTGTACCTTTTGATCAAATTAAATATACTTACCCTGCTAATGTAGTTTCAGAATATATATGGTTATGGGGGAGGTCTACCTCCAAAACCTAACCAAACACGGAACATTTCGTACATTCTACTATTTTACAATTGATGAGTCAATGAAAGCCTTCGTTTAATGTATGCATGAGTAACCTCCAGTCCAGCCACAATATAGGGGCTTGGTCTATTACGAATATGAGCACGTCTTTTAACTTTGACAAGTAAGCTGGTTATTTGAAATGCAACGGCGTACTTAGCAACCGTTTCATTTTACCACCTGCATTTAACCATCTGCATTTTACCACCTGCATTTTACCCCCTGCATTTTACCATCTGCGTCAGTCAAACACCTAATTGTTTTGAATAGGCTAGCTCAATTAGTTTGATGTTTTTTATGTCGTGAAAGAAATTGACTTTTCCCGAAATTATTGTTTTGATAAGGCAACTTAGTATTTCAAAAGTGCAAATTTGGTTGCACTTATGATATCACTTTTACTTGTTTTATAAACTGAAAATTCAAATAGAAAAAACAACTTACACTAAATTCCGAAAGAGACGTTTTTAAACGGGATTCTTAGAAAATTTATTGGAAAAATCAACTTACATAGAAAAGTTCAATTGTTTAAAAGTTTTATAATCTGAACATTTTCTGATTCGCAGAATAAAAAAAAAGTGAAAATATTTTAAGCGTCGGTGGTAAAGTATAGCATACGTTCACCGATTTATGTGTGTGCCATCTACTATTGCAATAACAACGATTCACGGTCAGAAACAAGAGCGGACACTCCCTGGAACTGACCAAACAACACCACAGACTGCATATCAGAGGAAATTACTTGTCTGGGCGTGTTATGAAATTTGCGCAATTAGCAGTTCTGTTAATAATTACTTTATAGTCATGGAGGCATTAGCACTTAAGTCAGCACAAACTGATTTCTTCGAGATTAGCTCCATTATGATTTGTGAAATAACAAAACTCCCAAGTTTAAGTTTTTTGCTTTATTCAGAAATCCGTCAAATCCATCCAAATTTCCATTACCTTTGAACTAATTATTATTATATCTGAGTTTTCCCAAAAGTTTTTACACGCTATTAAATATCATATGTAAAGCAGTAACAAAAAAAAATGGTGTGTGTAACCAACATGCCTATTGCAAGACCAAATTCTAAAATTATTTCTCCTTCTGTCTTCCTATCACCATTTCCTCCATGCACACCCTCAAAATCACCCTCAAATCTTTCCTACATGACCATTCAAATCTCAGCAAGAACTTCCTTCTCATCAACCTTTCAACTAATTATTCATCATATCTGAGTTTTCCCAAAAGTTTTTACACGCTATTAAATATCTTATATATAAAGAAGTAACAAGATGGCTTTCCTTTTTCATAAAAATGGTGTTTACAACCAATATTGCCGTTGCAAGATAAAATACTAAAATTCTGCATTTCTATCACCATATCCAGTTCCTCCATGCACACCCTCAAAATCACCAGGGGTCTTTCCAACCTGACTATTCAAATCCCCTTCCACAACAAGTACTTCTTTCTCATCAACCTTACTAAATGCTGCAATAAACCTGTCATAAAACTTATCTTTTGCACTTTCACTCAAGCCACATTGTGATGCATAAACAGATAATAGCTGTGAATATTTTCTCACCAACCATCAACTTCATCAGTTATCACTTACACGATTACTTGCAATCACTTTTAAAGCAAAATAAATCTACCTTTTCTAAATGTAGTCGTACTCATTCATAATAAAGCAAAAACGTAATCGATCTTCTCACCAACCTATGGCCATAGCCAGTACGAGAGACGTAATTCCGCACCTATAACTCATACATGATGAAAAATCATGAGAGATATGATTCCGCACCTATAACTCATACATGATGAATCTGCACATATAGGTCATACATGATGAAAAATCATGAGAGATATGATTCCGCACCTATAACTCATACATGATGAATCTGCACATATAGGTCATACATGATGAAAAATCATGAGAGATATGATTCCGCACCTATAACTCATACATGATGAATCTGCACATATAGGTCATACATGATGAAAAATCATGAGAGATATGATTCCGCACCTATAGGTCATACATGATGAATCTGCACATATAGGTCATACATGATGAAAAATCATGAGAGATATGATTCCGCACCTATAACTCATACATGATGAATCTGCACATATAGGTCATACATGATGAAAAATCATGAGAGATATGATTCCGCACCTATAACTCATACATGATGAATCTGCACATATAGGTCATACATGATGAAAAATCATGAGAGATATGATTCCGCACCTATAACTCATACATGATGAATCTGCACATATAGGTCATACATGATGAAAAATCATGAGAGATATGATTCCGCACCTATAACTCATACATGATGAATCTGCACATATAGGTCATACATGATGAAAAATCATGAGAGATATGATTCCGCACCTATAGGTCATACATGATGAATCTGCACATATAGGTCATACATGATGAAAAATCATGAGAGATATGATTCCGCACCTATAACTCATACATGATGAATCTGCACATATAGGTCATACATGATGAAAAATCATGAGAGATATGATTCCGCACCTATAACTCATACATGATGAATCTGCACATATAGGTCATACATGATGAAAAATCATGAGAGATATGATTCCGCACCTATAACTCATACATGATGAATCCGCACATATAGGTCATACATGATGAAAAATCATGAGAGATATGATTCCGCACCTATAACTCATACATGATGAATCCGCACATATAGGTCATACATGATGAAAAATCATGAGAGATATGATTCCGCACCTATAACTCATACATGATGAATCTGCACATATAGGTCATACATGATGAAAAATCATGAGAGATATGATTCCGCACCTATAACTCATACATGATGAATCCGCACATATAGGTCATACATGATGAAAAATCATGAGAGATATGATTCCGCACCTATAGGTCATACATGATGAATCCGCACATATAGGTCATACATGATGAAAAATGACGAGAGATATGATTACACACCTATAACTCATACATGATTAAAAATGACGAGAGATATGATTCCGCACCTATAGGTCATACATGATTAAAAATGACGAGAGATATGATTCCGCACCTATAGGTCATACATGATGAAAAATGATGAGAGATATTATACTGCACTTATAGGTCATACATGATTAAAAATGACGAGAGATATGATTCCGCACCTATAGGTCATACATGATGAAAAATGACGAGAGATATTATACTGCACTTATAGGTCATACATGATTAAAAATGATGAGAGATATGAATTCGCACATATAGGTCATACATGATGAAAAATTACAAGAGATATTATACTGCACTTATAGGTCATACATGATGAAAAATGATGAGAGATATTATTCCGCACATATAGGTCATACATGATGAAAAATTACAAGAGATATTATACTGCACTTATAGGTCATACATGATGAAAAATGACGAGAGATATTATTCCGCACATATAGGTCATACATGATGAAAAATTACAAGAGATATTATACTGCACTTATAGGTCATACATGATGAAAAATGACGAGAGATATTATACTGCACTTATAGGTCATACATGATGAAAAATGATGAGAGATATTATTCCGCACATATAGGTCATACATGATGAAAAATTACGTAAACAAAAATATGAAAATCTTTTTTTTAATTATGAATTATTTTTAATTCGATTTGCGCAAGCGTGATGGTCACATATGTCTGCGGATCCGTAAAAGAAGCAAACGTTTATCTTCCACTGAAGTAAATGCAAACGGTATATTGAAGCCAGTGAATTGTAGTGTCTTAGTTATTTCCCTTACATCGGCTGCCATGATTTCATTTGGCGACCAGAGTAATTTCCTTTGTATAGATTTTGTGATATAAATAAAACGTACGAACGTCAGATGTAAACACGTGATAGCTTTTCTAATGAAAAATAAAAATCTAATCCTGTTTCACTAGTTATTTATAGCCATGTTCTTAAAAATTGTATTTCGAATCGATGTTATTGAACACATAATTACTCCTGATAAATTATTTCGGTACAAATTTAGTTACAGCCGTTTTTCTCGATTCACCGATATTTATTCATAGTTTAAGTGTTTTCATTGTGTATTCGGTATAGATTTAATCAATCTCTGAGAAATTACAGAATAAAGGTAACATTCTATCTGTTTAAATTTCTTTGTACTATCAAATGAGTTATTAAACCCGGAGCTTATTGAAATGCGATCTGGAATCAGTATAGCATCAAAAATAGGAATTAACAACTCTACAGATAAATACATTCCTTATATTTATATCACATTTTATCTTTATCTTTTTGAAAACCGAGATTCACTTGAAGTAATTTAAGTGAGTGAAATCGGATTTTACTTCATAACACAAAAAATGTTGGCTTCCTAGTTAACAAGTCACGTTTTTATAGTTTTGAAAAATTGAATTACTTCGTGACCCTTTGAAATTTGAAAGCATTTAAACTGTCGAATAGAAATTCATTTTAACTAGTTTTAAAATTCTTAGCTTATTCTCATGTACTAACTGATTGAAAGTGTTGGAAGCTATTTACATTCAATCATTTTATAAATAGAAAAGATTAAAATAAAATTACATTAACAAAATGTGTTTTATATATGACAAATGGCGGTCGTTGGTTGAGTCATTCCAGAACATTCACTGTGCCATCTCTAGTGGAATTGTATCGATTTCCTCTGCAATCATTTCCTTCAAATTTTCAAGAGTTCATGCACAGTGTCTAAAGGCGTTTTTATTTCGAAAAATGACACAGACAAAATCACAATAGGCTAAATCTCGTGAGGTTATGTTCCTGGATCACGGAAGGCAGCTTGTCGTCGGACCATGCACCGGTGTGAAAGAAAATCACAAGGGGTTAAATCTGATGACCTATAAGTCTCCCTACTCCCTTAACCCCCAGGAAACATTTGCATTCACACTTCATGATTATTGATAGATATAATAAATAGGATGTAGAAATTGATAGATATAATAAATAGGATGTAGCAATTGATATGATAATTGATGAAGAAAATGAAAATGATAGCATCGATTGGTACCTATACTGCTTCTTTACCGACGATGTTTCCTGTAAATGTTATTTATTTGTTTATTCGTTACGGTGTACTTAATGTCTTTGCATTTGTTGTTAGAAAGTTATGTTCAAAGTTATGTGTTGGAAGGTGTGTTCATCTACATAGTTGCAATTATTTACAGTGTCTTTGCATTATTTAAAAGAATAAAAGAAAATATGTTATTTAATGAAACAAAATATATTTCTATCAGGTTAACTTCTAAAAAAAATCAGGTTGGAAGAGATAGCATATGAATTGTTTCATTCTTGTTGACTGTTAAAATAATACAAAGTTACATTGGCAAAATAATAATAGTGAGTCATTATGAATACATATATAGGGAGATATATAAGTATAATTTTTATTTATATAAACATTTTGGATACATATGTGTATACATGTTTCAGTTGCGTGTGACTAGATTCAAAGTCCAGCTCAGTTTTTTTTAAGTATATATTTTTTTAATAAACTTAGCTAAAAAGAAATTATCATCATCATCATCATCATCATCATCATCATCATCATCATCATCATCATCATCATCATCATCATCATCATCAACAACAACAACAACAACAACAACAACAACAACAACAACAACAACAACAACAACAACAACAACAGTTATTTATCTACCTCCCACAGCAGTAAGATGTGACACAAGGTCGGGAAAGTGGGATTTGAAAAACCAGCGCCCGAGAAGTTGAGCACTGGCCATTAAAAATTGCCTGGGCAGCCCCATAGGCATTCCCCGGTAAGGGCGCCTCAAGCAGTAAGCAATAAACTTACTCCTCCCCAAAGTGGGAGGCAAAACCTGGGAGGGTGGATCTCCTAGAACTGCACAGGATAAACCCATAGACCGGCGTAAATCAATCCCCGAAGGCCAAGACAATACCAGTCTACGGTGTCCAGCCCCCATCGGAACAAATACTACACTTTGATCCCGGCTAAAGGCAGAGTAATAATAACAGCTGCAATCTTATCTTATGGAAAATCCTCGAATGCGTAAACCAACCCACATAAGTTACGAATGGTAACCAGCAACATGGAAGTTACAATAGGAAGAAAACAAAACCACATGATAAACACCACGGCACGAACCAAAGAATAGAAACTGCAAGAAATCTCATTAACTGCCCTCCCCCCCCCCCCCAAAAAAGTGATGGCACACAAAATAGTCATGAAGGGTCAGGAGGATGGGAAGACCGAGGAGAGAGAGCACTAACCAAACCTCCACTGGAAGAGTGTGGAGAGTGCTGGGACCTTGGGGAGGCTTATTGCCACACAAATCCGAGAGGAGACCAATGGTCGTTACCAGCAGGAAATCAATGGTAGGCGGCTGTTGCGATACCGCAATGTCATTTGCGGTGGGTATCGAAAAGAGTTGGAGAATACTGGAAATCTGAGAAGGCTTGTTGTCACTCAGACTCCAGGGAACACTACTGGTTGTTGTCGGTGAGCAATTACTGATGATGACTTGTGTGATAACTCCTAGTGAGTACAAATAATAATCATTTACCCAGAATATAATTCGGAGTAGAAAAATGTGCACTACTAGAGGTCAAGAAGGGAAAAACGACAGCAACAACGGAAGGCATAACATTTTGCAAATCACACTAAAACTGTATTATTTAAATCTGAATGCAAAAGCATAGAGTAGTTACTAGAAACTGGAAAATATGCTCAATTATTATTATAATTTTTCCTACTGTTAATTATGTTTAGATAAATTATTGATTGATTAAATAGTTATTATTATTTAATTTGATTATTTTAATATCAAATTTATTTTCACATCATTTTGACATTCTTGAAAATTACTATAAACTTGTAGATGTACATTAACTTGTAGAGATACATTAAAATTCGAGCCAATAAAAAAATAAAAACAGAATTAACATTAGTTACATCACAAATTTCTATTTCGATAGAAGCCAACATAAATATATTTTACATTAATAATTTCTAATACGTTGGCTATTTATCATTGCATAAATTTACGATCTAAATAGTATTTTTAGAAATTCTGCAGATAAAAACATGGATGTCAAGTTATAATATTATTGTAAAAAAAAAACTCCTACGTAAAATATAAAATTAAATTCTCTTAGTAAGCCTATATTGGTCATATCTAAATTTCCTCTGACATAAGTGGGAAGAAATTATTTCAGATTTTTTGTTCAGAAGATAAGACTCAAATTTCATGATAGCAAAAGCCCCATATATATATATATATATATATATATATATATATATATATATATATATATATATATATATATGACAACGGTCGTATATACACAAAAAATACATATATATATATATATATATATATATATATATATATATATATATATATATATATATATATATTTAGTGTTATAATGGAATAATTCCAGGAAGAAATCCGGGTAAGAGAGCTCAATGTGGTAAACAGAGCAAGAATAACGTAAAATATAATGTTATATTTTACGTTATATATATATATATATATATATATATATATATATATATATATATATATATATGACAACGGTCGTATATACACACAAAATACATATATATATATATATATATATATATATATATATAAATATATATATATATATATATATATCCAGCTGCATAAAATATATTGCTTACAAGTAAGCTACACATAAACGTGTGTGTTTCATTCCCTGAGAAATTCGTCCAGATAACATTTGTTTGCTAATACATGGCTCTACACATATATTAAGCACTCTTGAAGAAAATACTGAATATATATATATATATATATATATATATATATATATATATATATATATATATGTATATGTATGTATATATATATATATATATATATGTGTGTGTGTGTGTGTTTGTGAGAGAGTGTGTGTGTCTGTGTGTGTTTACAAAAAGCCCTCCACAAGAAACGCCATCCACAGAAACAGGCCATAATGCTAACAATACAGAAACATTCCCCTCTTCCGTATTCTTAATGATAAATATACGGACTCCAATGTGATCTTGATCCTTGGGATACTAACTAAATCCGCACACACACGCATGCAGACATATATATAAATATATTTTTTTGTTTAATTTTACTTCAATCGAAGTTCTCAGAAATCAAGGGGACCCTTCTTGGTGCTAACACTTGATCTCTATATGAGATACATAGATATTCAAGTATTCCATTAATGTTTTCTTTTACCCGTCAAACGTTGAGTTAGTAAAGAAGTTAAGAATATTAATTTTCCTCTCCCCAATTGACCAGTTAACTTTGTCATAGTATATCTTTCTTGTGGTCTCTTGGTTTTACCGGATTCCAGGACAAAAATTCATCTAGTCTGGTGGAGTATGGAACTTAGTACTGTTAGTGGAGGCAACATCACTTGCAGAAGGTGCACCATTCCTCCTATAAGTCAGTGTGGGTGGATATACTGAAAGGATCTTATTTGGGCTTTGAATACAATGTCATTTTGAATATTTAGTCAGGGTTTACTTGTAGGAGGAAGTATCTTCATGCTAGGTTATCCTGACGAAATCCTGTACAGGGAGACATTAGACACTCGAAGACAGTGTCTAGTAGACATTCAATTCTCTCCAGTAGGCATTCAAGTTCTCTCTCTCTATATATATATATATATATTATAATATAAAATGAAGTAATAAAATAAGGTGTCAATCAAATTTTATTAGAATTCAAAGTTCAAGCAAAGTATCCTTAAGTCCTTAGCTCATGAGTTTTCAAAGATAATTCTTCTCTTCAGAGGACCATTACCGCAGTTATACTACTACAGGTAATAAAATTACGCTTTGAAAATATATAAAATTATATACACAAATACATAAAAATACATAACATCAAACATATCAACCCAAAAACATACTTTTTGTTGAATCCATACAGTCCATCCAGGTCATACATATTGAGAAGCATAATCAGGAAAGACATTACTCCAAGTTACAAACAGCAGTCCAAATACGTGTAATTGAAGGGGCTGACAAAGTTATCCAGTCCCGAAATGTGTCAATATTCAATGTTAATGATAAATAAATCAAATAATATAGAAAGTCCAATCAAAGTTCCAAAATCCCGAAATTTGCAACCCAAGTCAAATCAAAGTTCGTTGTTTAATTAGAAAACCCGTTAAATCCGAATTGAGCAAAAAAAGACTGAATCCCAATCTCACCTTGCTAGCAAAACGAAAAAATAAGTAATCTTCTCTCACCAGCGATACAACCAGACATGACAAATTCTTAACGAGCAGGAGGCGATTTTAAATTGTTTCACTAATTATAAGATATTAGTTGATGCTTATATCTTTTGTTGGATTGCTTCATATATATATATATATATATATATATATATATATATATATATATATATATATATATATATATATATGTGTGTGTGTGTCTGTGTGTGTCTCTGTGTGTGTGTCTGTAAGTTATATATATATATATATATATATATATATATATATATATATATATATATATATATATATATAATTAAAATAGTGTATATATAAAATAGAAAGTTTGTTTGTGCGTAACTAAGATGGTAGCAGTTATAAGATCCCGATGACTAAAACGAATATTATAGTAGAAAGGAGAAAAGTCCAAAACGAATTCATTTGTTTAGCAATAAAATATTATTAATAAACTAATAAAACTTAAATTAACAAATAAATCTAATTTATCTCCAAGAATTTTGCTTGAGGCAAATGTTTAACTGAATTTGCTTGCTGTTATTGGTGACCTTTTGGGAGTTATGGGAAAAACTGGTGACCTTTTGGGAGTTATGGGGAAAACTGGTGACCTTTTGGAAGTTATGGGGAAAACTGGTGACCTTTTGGAAGTTATGGGGAAAACTGGTGACCTTTTGGAAGTTATGGGAAAAACTGGTGACCTTTTGGGAGTTATGGGGAAAACTGGTGACCTTTTGGGAGTTATGGGAAAAATTGAGTGTGTAAATTGAGATGGATATGAATCTTCCATGTCCGTCTCAATAAAAACATAATAAAAGATGTTCATTTTTACTAATTTGACTTTTGATTAATGAGAAAGCACCCGCATGTTTAAACGTCTGCCAAAAATAAACTAATTGGGCTTGATAACTTTTTAGGTTTATTTAAGGAGGGGGGGGTTATAATGAAGTATGCACTTTTGTTGAACATTTTTTAGGTTGTGTGTGCACTTCCTTTTAAAAATGACTTCCGGTTTTTAAATAAATATTTCCATGACTTTCTTTCAATTCTTTTTGCGTTTAATGTGGCCCCTAATTCTCAGTAGCCCCTTACGTATCAGTGGCAATGTTGGGGCAATGTTGGGGTGAATGAAGTTTAATAAAACAAAATAAATAAAAAATAAATTCAGTTAGATTATTGGGTTTTTGGGTAAAACAAATCTCTGCGAACTGCGGTCATTTTAAGTACCCTAGGGAGGAAGTGGGCACCCACCACCGCTGGCTGACACACGTCCGACGTGGATGAACTCGTGAGCTCAACAGAATAAGCCAACTCGAAAAGGGAAGTCACCTGACTCATGACGTAACCTTCCTCTTACACGGTGAGACAGTAGGCAACATTATTCAACATATTTTCAAGTCCAATACAAACAAATTCTTGTTAAGCCGTCCTCCTAAATAATTAAATTCTGCTAAACTTACACCACAAGTACCGATCATCAGGGTGTTGTTTCACCTCGAGTGGCCTTTAGGCCTTGGCAAGTGATGACACTTCAGTAAAAAAAAAATTTATAAGAGTCATATAGATCCTAAAATAGAATATTGCTGCCACATTCAGAAGTGCCGTGAATAGCATTTTTTTCTTGCATTGAAAGAGTACACAATCGACTCCAAAATCCAGTAAGGGGAGTGAACTCTTCCCTACAACCAATTCTTCAGAGAAGAGAGAAGAGACATTGCTAGTCTCTATCTACTCTATCGGTATTTCTATTGAAGGTGCTCCACTGAGCTCCACTGAGCTCCACTGAGCTCCAAAGATTGTCGAACACCTTCCATGGAAATAACGATCCAGTAGAGAGAGACTCGTCCTCCTACCACAACGGAAAGTGACTTTCTCCATTCCTGTGCCTAGCGTCATTCCTTCAACGGGCTTGGTTCAGTACCTGGATAGGTTAACGTCCATCTTTGCGTAGCTTCTACCGCTTTATATCTCGTGCGAAGACAAATAATTGTGAAATTCAGTGGAAATAATACGCTACTTAGTATTTCCATGAGAGCGTAATTAACCACAAGAAATGTATTTAAGTATTACTTTTATTGGCAAATAACATCAGAAATTATGTTAAAAGTAGAATCGCTTTGAACTAATGCCGAATATCTTTATATTTATGTTTTTGGCTGATTATCAAATAAAAACTTATTTTAAACTAATATTTATGTAATGCCTTTTTATAAGGTATTTTAGCACACCTTTCTTCCTTTTCTTCTTCTTCTTCTCCTTTTTTCTTCTTTTTCTTCTTCTTCTTCTTCTTTTTCTTCTTCTTCTTTTTCTTCTTCTTCTTCCTTTTTTTCTTCTCCTTTTTTCTTCTTTTTTTCTTCTTTTTTCTTCTTTTTCTTCTTTCTTTTCTTCTTCTTTTTCTTTTTCTTCTTCTTCCTTTTCTTCTTCTTCTTCTTCTTCTTCTTTCTTTTCTTCTTCCTTTTCTTCGTTCTTTTCTTCTTCCTTTTCTTCTTCTCCTTTTTTCTTCTTTTTTTCTTCTTTTTTTCTTCTTTTTCTTCTTCTTCTTTTTCTTCTTCTTTCTTTTCTTCTTCTTTTTCTTTTTCTTCTTCTTCTTCCTTTTCTTCTTCTTCTTTTTCTTCTTTCTGTTCTTCTTTTTCTTCGTTCTTTTCTTCTTCCTTTTCTTCTTCTCCTTTTTTCTTCTTTTTCTTCTTTATTTTCTTCTTTTTTATCTTCTTTTTCCTCTTCTTCTTCTTTTTCTTCTTCTTCATCTTCTTCTTTTTTCTTCTTCTTTTCTTCTTCTTTTTTCTTCGTTCTTTTCTTCTTCTTTTTCTTCGTTCTTTTCTTTTTCCTTTTCTTCTTCTCCTTTTTTCTTCTTTCTTTTCTTCTTCTTTTTCTTCTTCTTCTTTTTCTTCTTCTTCATCTTTTTCTTTTTTCTTCTTTTTCTTCTTCTTCTTCATATTATTCTTTTCTGATCTTTGTACATGATATTTCTGTCTATATTTCTTCTCCAACTCCCTATCAACCTCGTTCTGCTACTTTAAGCTTTTGTCTTCATTATCTTTCTCTTCTTCTTCTTCTTCTTCGCCTTTTCCTCTTCCTCTTCTTCTTCTTCTTCTTCTTCTTCCTCTTCTTCTTCTTCTTCTTCTTCTTCTCCCTCTTCTTCGTCCTTTTCTTTCCCCTCTTCTTCATCTTCTTATTCTCCTTTTTGTTCTTCTTCTCATCTTCGCCTTCTTTATTTTTTTCTCTTCTTCTTCGCCTCCTCCTCCCTTTCTATCTTTTTCTTTCTTTTCTTTTATATCCAACTTATTCTTCCTTTTTAGTTTTCTTTTCTTTTCGAATTGTTTCAACTTTCCCAACTACGGAAGATATCTTATCTAGCAGAAAACAGCAAATCAAATTCATATGAAATATTTTCTTCTTCTGACATTTGCTTCATTTTTATGAAGCAAATGTCATACTGAAAACATCTTATGAATAGACATGGCACTTCTTCTATTGGTAACCCTAACCCTAACCCTAACTTTTAGTTATACTGAAAACATCTTATAAATAGAACATGGCACTTCTTCTATTGGTAACCCTAATCCTTACTTCTTGCTATACTGAAACATGTTGTAAATAGAACATGGCAATTCCTCTATTGGCAACCTTAACACTAACCCTAACTTCTTGTCATACTGAAAACATCTCATGAATAGAACATGGAACTTCTTCTATTAGTAACCCTAACCCTAACCCTAACTTTTTGTCATACTGAAAAAATCTCATAACTAGAAACTGTCACTCTTTCTATTGCTAACACTAACCCAAACCCTACCCCTAAATCTTGTCATACTGAAAACATCTCATTAATAGAACATGCCAATTCTTCTATTGGTAACCCTAACCCTAACCTTAACTTTTAGTTATACTGAAAATATCTCATCAATAGAACATGGCCCTTCTTCTATTGGTAACCCTAACCAAAACCCTAACTATTTGTCATACTGAAACATCTTATAAATAGAACATGGCACTTCTTCTATTAGTTACCCTAACCCTAACCCTAACCCAAACTTCTTGTCATACTGAAAAAAACTCATGAATAGAAACTGTCACTCTTTCTATTGCTAACCCTAACCCAAACCCTACCCCTAAATCTTGTCATACTGAAACAATCTCATTAATAGAACATGCCAATTCTTCTATTGGTAACCCTAACCCTAACCTTAACTTCTTGTCATACTGAAAATATCTCATCAATAGAACATGGCCCTTCTTCTATTGGTAACCCTAACCAAAACCCTAACTATTTGTCATACTGAAACATCTTATAAATAGAACATGGCACTTCTTCTATTAGTTACCCTAACCCTAACCCTAACCCAAACTTCTTGTCATACTGAAAAAAACTCATGAATAGAAACTGTCACTCTTTCTATTGCTAACCCTAACCCAAACCCTACCCCTAAATCTTGTCATACTGAAACAATCTCATTAATAGAACATGGCAATTCTTCTATTGGTAACCCTAACCCCAACCCTTACTCTAACTACTTGTCATACTAAAAACCTCTCATAAATTAAACATGGAACCTCTTCTATTGGCAACCCTAACTCAAACCCTAACCCTAACTTCCTGTCGTACTGAAAACACCTCATGAATAGAACATGGAACCTCTTCTATTGGCAACCCTAACACTAACTTCTTGTCATACTAAAAACATCTTATAAATAGAACATGGAACCTCTTCTATTGGCAACCCTAACACTAACTATTTGTCATACCGAAAACATCTTATAAATAGAACATGGCACTTCTTCTATTGGTAACCCAAACCCTAAACTTAACCCTACCCCAAACTTCGGGTCATACTGAAAACATCTTATAAATAAAACATGGCACCTCTTCTATTGGTAACCCTAACCCAAACCCTAACTTCTTGTCATACTGAAAACATCTTGTAAATAGAACATGGCACTTCTTCTATTAGTAACCCTAACCCTAAACTTAACCCTACCCCAAACTTCTTGTAATACTGAAAACATCTCATGAATAGAACATAGCATTCTTCGATTGGTAACCCTAACACAAACCCTAACTTTCTTTCATACTGAAACATCTTATTAATAGTACATAGCACTTCCTCTATTGGTAACCCTAACCCTAACCCTAACTTCTTCTAAAACTGAACACATCTTTTAAATAGAACATGGCAATTCTTCTATTGGTAACCCTAACACTAACCCTAACTTCTTGTCATACTGAAAACGTCTCATCTATAGAACATCGAACTTCTTCTATTGGTAACCCTTACCCAAATCCTAACTTCTTGTCATACAGAAAATATCTCATTATTAGAACACGGCCCTTCTTCTATTGGAAACCCTAACCCAAACCCTTACTCTAACTTCTTTGTCATACTGACAACATCTCATGAATAGAACATGGAACTTCTTCTATTGGAAACCCTAACCCAAACCCTAACTTCTTGTCATGGAGAAAAGATCTCATAAAAAGAACATGGCACTTATTCTATTGGTAACCCTAACCTTAACCCTAACTTCTTGCTATACTGAAAATATCTCATGAATAGAACATGACACTTCTTCTATTAATAACCCTAACCCTAACCTTAACTTCTTGTCATACTGAAAAATCTCATTAATAGAACAGTGCAATTCTTCTATTGGTAACCCTTACCCAAACCTTTACCCTAACTTCTTGTCATACTGAAAACATCTCATGAATAGGACATGGCCCTTCTTCTATTGGTAACCCTAACCCTTACCCTAACTTCTTGCTATACTGAAAATATCTCATGAATAGAACATGGCACTTCTTCCATTGGTAACCCTAACCCTAACCCTAACCCTTACTCTAACCCTAACCCTAACCCTAACCCTAATCTTTATCCTTACCCTATCCGTAACCATAACCCTAAACTTAATCCTTAATCCTTACCCTAACCCTAACCCTAACCCTTACCTTAACCCTAACCCTAACCCTAACCTTTACCTTAACCCTAACCCTAACTCTAACCCTAACCCTAACTTTAACCCTAACCTTAATCCTTACCCTTACCCTAACCCTAATCTTAACCCTAACCTTGACCCTAACCCTAACTCTAACCTTAACCCTAACCCTAATCTTAACCCTAACCCTAACCCTAACCCTAACTTTAATCCTTACCCTAACCCTAACCTTAATCCTAACCCTTACCCTAACCCTAACCTTAACTTTAACCCTAACCTTAACCCTTTACCCTAACCTTAACCCTAACCCTAACCCTAACCCTAATCCTAACCCTAACCCAAAGACTTACTTATATAAATGGATAATAATTTAGGACGAACATATTTTAGTATGGCTCAAAAATGGTGCAATTTTAAATGATAAACTCATTCATTTATTTTTCGCTAATATTTTCAATTAATACATCTTTCTCAGAAGCAGGACTTATTCTGTTCTGTTCTACATTTTTCGTCAAATATCGCTGAGATGTAAAGAACAGATACTACACTTTTAAATTATTTATTTGCAGAAAATATTTGTTTTAAATTACATTCAAAACCAATTCGACACAAGACCATCAAAAGTTTGGGGGGGGGGGGGGGGGAGGAATGGGTGTCGTTGGTCACCATTGGTCTAAAGTTATAATAATTTCCATCCTATGACCCTTTCACCCCTTTCTAAATAATAGACCACCCACTGTTTTCCAGTTTGTTACGAACCGAAAACGACGTTTTACTAATGCCGGCAGTAAATTATCTCCCTTGAAAATGAAATTCTAAAAACGTTTTAAAGACTATATCCTTTTTCATATAAAATCTCTTTATATGCTGTTAATAATAATTATAATAATAGTACTATAGAAAAAACAATTGCATATATAGAAGCAAATTCGGCAATACAAATTAGAAATGTATATTATATATTCTAATCTATTATTAAAAGAAAATAAATATGCAAATGAGCAATTTTGAGTTTGCTTAAGGGCGTTTAGAGATGACTATATATATGGTATTTCAAAATATACGTGTAACTTTAGAATTACATAACCCTAAGCAGTTTTGATGTTAGTATAGTTAGGATAGTTGAAAAAAACTTTCGCATTTATTAATTCAGATATTTAGATATATAGAGAGAGAAAGACAGAGGGGTGTATTTCCATCCTATCACACAACAGTTAGCGAGCAAAACACGTGCCTTTTTCTAGTCCTCTGACAAAACCATTTGAAATGGTGAGAGGAAGCGATAAAGCAAATAGCAAGTCAGACAAACACCTCAGACTTACCCGCTGCCTGAAATGAATTTGGAAAGACAATCTATAATAAAATGTTATCGGTGGTCATCAGAAATTGTAATAATAATAATTTATATGAGCGTGCTGCGTGACTGAGTGTGCTGTGAGAGCTTTGGGCGAAAGAGGGATAAGCAGATATTGTTATCATCTAACGTGATATCTAGGGAGTATATAAGTGTAATCTTGCTTTTGTTTATTCCTCCCCCTTTTCAGGTCGTTCAGCTATGAGCACTGAGGAACAAACGATGAATACAGAGTAATAATCAAAAGGAACCTCAGTGGACTAGTACAACCTCCTCATTCACATGCACTTGCTCCGTGTGACTTTTTCTTTTCACAGACTGAAGGGGATCATTGTTTTTGATGCGTGGAAGCCATCAGGAGCTGAGAGTCATCTCAGGAGAATCCAGGATGACTACTACTACTACTACTACTATTACTGATGATGATGATGATGATGATGATGATGATGATGATGATGATGATGATGATGATGATGATGATGATAATGATAATGATGATGATGATGATGATGATGATGATGATGATTATAATAATAATAATAATAATAATAATAATAATAATAATAATAATAATAATAATAATAATAATAATAATAATAATAATAATAATAATAATAATAATAATAATAATAATAATAATAATAATAATAATAATAATAATAATAATAATAATAATAATAATAATAATAATAATAATAATAATAATAATAATAATAATAATAATAATAATAATAATAATAATAATAATAATAATAATAATAATAATAATAATAATAATAATAATAATAATAATAATAATAATAATAATAATAATAATAATAATAATAATAATAATAATAATAATAATAATAATAATAATAATAATAATAATAATAATAATAATAATAATAATAATAATAATAATAATAATAATAATAATAATAATAATAATAATAATAATAATAATAATAATAATAATAATAATAATAATAATAATAATAATAATAATAATAATAATAATAATAATAATAATAATAATAATAATAATAATAATAATAATAATAATAATAATAATAATAATAATAATAATAATAATAATAATAATAATAATAATAATAATAATAATAATAATAATAATAATAATAATAATAATAATAATAATAATAATAATAATAATAATAATAATAATAATAATAATAATAATAATAATAATAATAATAATAATAATAATAATAATAATAATAATAATAATAATAATAATAATAATAATAATAATAATAATAATAATAATAATAATAATAATAATAATAATAATAATAATAATAATAATAATAATAATAATAATAATAATAATAATAATAATAATAATAATAATAATAATAATAATAATAATAATAATAATAATAATAATAATAATAATAATAATAATAATAATAATAATAATAATAATAATAATAATAATAATAATAATAATAATAATAATAATAATAATAATAATAATAATAATAATAATAATAATAATAATAATAATAATAATAATAATAATAATAATAATAATAATAATAATAATAATAATAATAATAATAATAATAATAATAATAATAATAATAATAATAATAATAATAATAATAATAATAATAATAATAATAATAATAATAATAATAATAATAATAATAATAATAATAATAATAATAATAATAATAATAATAATAATAATAATAATAATAATAATAATAATAATAATAATAATAATAATAATAATAATAATAATAATAATAATAATAATAATAATAATAATAATAATAATAATAATAATAATAATAATAATAATAATAATAATAATAATAATAATAATAAAAAAAAAAAAAAAAAAAAAAAAAAAAAAAAAAAAAAAAAAAAAAAAAAAAAAAAAAACAACAACAATTCTGGAGCAAGATATGGGAAGAACCAAAAAAGTACAACAAGAATGCCCAATGGTTGAAAAACATGAAAGATGAACTGCAAGAAATCGAAGAAGGAACCGAAACAGAAATCAACAAAGAAACGATCAAGAAAACCCTAAGAAAAATGGCAAACTGGAGAGCACCAGGCCACGATGGAATACATGCATACTGGTTTAAAAAATTCACGACCCTGCATGAAAGAATAGCGCAGAAACTGAGCGGATGTATCCGCAAAACAGACATACCAGAATGGATGACGGAAGGAAGAACAACACTAATACAAAAAGACCCCAAAAAGGGAACGACCCCCAGCAACTACAGATCGATAACATGTCTACCAATAATGTGGAAAATTCTCACAGCACAACTGAGAGAACAAATCTACCAATCCCTGGACAAACGTGGACTGCTCCCCGAGGAACAAAAAGGATGCCGGAAAGGACAAAGAGGTGCACATGATCTACTATACATTGATCAAAAGACTCTGAAGGAGGTGAAGAGCAGACAAAAGAACATAACCATGGCATGGATTGACTACAAGAAAGCCTACGACAGAATCCCCCAAACATGGATAATTGAATGCTTAAAAATATACAAGATACCAGACAGGATTATTAATCTCATCCAGAAAGCAATGGAAACATGGAGACTAAAACTGACAGCCGGAGGACAATACCTGTCTGAGATAAAAATACAGAGAGGCATTTTTCAAGGAGACTCTCTATCACGACTACTGTTTATAATAGCCATGATGCCACTCAACTACATACTCAGAAAGTGTGATGCCGGATACAGGTTTACGGATACAGAACAAAGAATAAACCACCTGATGTACATGGATGACCTTAAACTGTTTGCAAAAAACAAAACAGAACTGGAAAAGCTGATAAACACAACCAGGATATTCAGCCAGGATATCCAAATGGAATTTGGAATAGAAAATGTGCACTGCTAGAGATCAAAAGAGGAAAACTGGAAAAGACAGAAGGTATAGAACTCCCCAACCAAGAGGAGATGAGGGCGCTAGGAGAACAAGATAGTTACAAATACCTGGGAGTTCTGGAAGCAGACACAATCAAATATACAGAAATGAAAGAGAAGATTGGAAAAGAATATCTACGAAGAACAAGGAAACTCTTAGAAACTAAACTATATAGCAGAAACCTAGTAAAAGGGATAAACACATGGGCTGTATCACTAATAAGATACTCTGGACCATTCATAGGCTGGACCAAAGAAGAACTCAGGCACCTTGACCAAAGAACTAGAAAACTAATGACTATGGACAATGCACTGCACCCAAAAGACGACACGGACAGACTCTACGTGAAAAGAAATGAAGGAGGTAGAGGTAGAGGACTGGTAAGGACTGTGGAAGACACCAAAAAAGAGCTGGAGAAATATATAACCCAGAACACGGAAAGACTGATCAGCACAGCAAGAGACACTAGCCCAACAAACAACCCCGGAAGCACTGAACCCAGAAACAAAAAGACAAGAAAGGAAAAGTGGGAAGAAAAAAGCCAATGAAAACAGCTGGGCATGGCTAAGAAAAGGAAACCTGAACAGAGAAACGGAATCTCTGCTGACGGCCGCACAGAACAATGCGATTAGGACAAACTTTATTAAAGCAAAGATAGATAAAACCCAGGAAAACAGCAAATGCTGATTGTGTGGACAAAGAGACGAAACGATAAATCATATAATAAGTGAATGCAGCAAGCTAGCACAAAGGGAATACAAGAACAGACATGACAGCATGGGGAAAGAAGTACACCAGGAAATGTGCAAACAACTGAATTTCGAATATGCAAGAAAACGGTACAAACACAAACCAGAAACTGTACTAGAAAACGAAAAACACAAAATCATATGGGATATGAATGTACAAACAGACAAACCCATAACAGCAAGGAGACCGGATATGATAATAATCAACAAGAAAGAAAAATCCTGCAAAATCGTGGACTTTGCCGTTCCAGCAGCCCACAGAGTGAAGATCAAAGAGACGGAAAAGAGAAGGAAATATACTGAACTTGCCAGAGAATTGAAAGGAATATGGAACATGAAGAAAGTCAGTATAACACCAATAATCATAGGAGCACTAGGAACAGTCCCCAAAAACATGGAGAAAAGACTAGGAGAAATAGGAATCAAAGGGATAACTGAGACCATACAAAGGACAGTAATGATCAAAACAGCTACAATCCTGAGAAATGTCCTCGAATGCGGAAACCAACCCACATAAGCAACGAATGGAGAACAAACACATGGAAGCACAAAACAACAGAACCAGGGAAAATACAACCGCACGAGAGAGGCGCAAGCATAGGCTGACGCCACGAAAATTATGGACAGAGGGTCGAGGAGGGAAAGCGCAAAACCAGACCTCCACTGGAAGAGCGCGGAAAGCTCTGGGACCTTGGGAAGGCTTGTTGCCACTCGGGCCCCAGAGGGGACCAATGGCCCTTATCAGCGGGAAATCGTTGGTAGGTGGCTGTTGCGATTACCGCAAGGTCATCAGCGGTGATGAACGAAAAGAGGTGGAGCATACTGGAGGCCTGAGGAGACTTGTTGTCACTCAGACTCCAGGGAATACCACAGGTTGTCGGCAGTGGGTGACCACTGACGATGACCAGTGTGATAACTCCTAGTGAGTAAATAATAATAATAATAATCCCAGAGACGACCAATGTTCGTTGCTAAGAAGTGTTGAATATTTGGTTTATAATACGTTTTTTATGTCGGAATCTGGCGTAGTACAATAGCTCCTTTGTTGATCCAGCGAACGGCATCACTTGCTAACGGGACGATATGTCGTTTCTCGATCCGGGCGACGTCGAGTGGTCTTGCCAGTCGGTCCCGGCTTCAATTTCTCCTTTTCGGCTGACACAGCAGTAAACCCAATTCAGGAATTATATTTCCCTTTCTTCTTGCTGTCTCTTCTCTTTCTGCTTTCAATGTCTGCACCCTAGCTGCTATTGTTAGCAGCTGACCCGTCGCCGCCACCACTCTCTGCAGACGCTTTGTCGTTGTCACAATTTCGTGCCGGCGGTTTCTCTCTGTAACTGAAATCAATCTACACATAACAAAATATAACAAGCCTTCTCTTTTAGTTCCGAGCCATTTATTTTCATTTATTAGCTTGTCGACACCGAAGCAAGTTCGTTGAAACAGAGAAAGAGAACCTTATGCTAGTTAATTAACTAATTACTTAATCACTTGCAAGGGAAGGAATAGGGGGACATCGTCTGGCTCTCAATTTTGGGGATCTGAATTCCCCTATTTTATTCAATCGCTACATGGCTAAGGCGACTTGACTAGTCGGCTTCCCGTCAAGAACTGAATTTTCACTGCAGTTTTCTGTGACGTAACGAAATCTCGTGATCAACGCACAGGTGCGACCCAACCCTCAATCTGAGGTCTCATCAACTGTCACCGCGAATCGTGAGAAAACATCGCACCAAAGTTGCACGAGATGACTATGTTACAAATCGCGCAAGTTAAGCGATCTCGCTTTACGTCCATCATCACATGCGTCCCATTATATAACAGAAGAAATCAATGGGAAGTGGATGTTGCGATAATGCAAAATTATTTTCAATGGTTATCGAAAGAAGTGGAGAGTACTAGAAATCTGGGGAGACTTGTCGTCACTCAGACTCCAGGGAAACCCACCGGTTATTATGTGTGAGAAATCCTAGTGAATACTGAATAATAATAATAATAATAATAATAATAATAATAATAATAAGAAGAAGAAGAAGAAGAAGAAGAAGAAGAAGAAGAAGAAGAAGAAGAAGAAGAAGAAGACGAAGAAGAAAAAGAACGTTCTATATTTTATAAAGCCACCTCAACCGGGCTAGAAAACTGTTGCACACCTGCAAGTATCCTATATCTCTATAACACCGCCATCCGCCCATGCATAGATTATTGTTGCAACATTTGGGCTGGTGCACCAACCTTGGACAGGGTGCAAGAAATAATGTCTAACCTAATAGGTCCCACACTGTCTGTCAAGCTTAAGCCCCTACTGCGTTGCCGCAGAGTTGCATCCCTTGTTTTAGAATTACTTCCACAAAATGTGCTCTGGTAAACTGACCGCACTTGTACCCTCTCAAAAACATATTTCCGACGAGCAGCAAAATCCCACCTCTTCACTATAGAGGTCTAATAGCTTAATTCCTCGAACTGCTTGCCTTTGGAATTCTCCCCCCTGCTCCCTGTTTCCCCACCGTACCAATATGTCAAAATTTTAATGTAATGTGAACGAACATCTTACTACCTAACTCCCCACCCAGGTTGCCCCCTATGAATCTGGCTCCCATCACAGTAGTCCCTTTTGTGTCAGTCGCAATATGCCTTGTTTGGTGTGAATAAAAGTCGAATATGGGGAAGGGGTTACTTTGAAGAGGGAACCATGTAGCTTCTTGTTCAAAATTGAAACAGATTGTTGGTGTCACAATCCCGTTACTTTTCAGACACACCTTGTATAGTTAACGTTGTAATAAAACTGGAATAAAGAAGAAAAAACTGAAAATTATATAAGATATGTGATATAAATTATATAAGATATCTGATATAAATTATATAAGATTATATGTGATATTAGTAAAAAAAAAAATTTCTCAAAAATATTTAGGTTATCAATGACCGAATCTATCTAAAAAAAAAAAAATTATGTGTCAACCCAACGTTACCCGGGAATGAATGAGGGCCTCTGTGAACACCTGCTCCCAGCCCTGAACCCCGTATTACCATTTTTTTTATTGTCATTATTTCTCATATATACTTCTATGAATTTAAAGTTAATAATATAAAACATCGTCGGTAAATTAGTCGTTTCCCACCTAAAATATCAGACAACTTTGACGTCAATGAAGCGTCTGTTTTTTGGAGGTTTTTTTTTCAACCTCACAAATGAAATTGTTTTGGACTAATTTTAAATTTACCTTAAATTATTTTAAAGGAAATACAGTTGGAAAATTAGCCCCCAAAATTATTTGGGTTTACTTACTCATGTTTGAGTTAGGAAATTAGCAGACGCTTCTTTAACGTCAGAGTTGCCCGCCATTTTAGGTGGGAAACGACAAGTTTACCATGTCGTCTTTGCTGTTTATGTATATCTGGCGCGAACGAAGATCTTACGATGTTATTGTAAAAAAAAAAACTACAGCCGAATAAATACGATCATTGGATTCCTGGTAAAATGCTACTCTTTAAAAGTATGTTTTCTTGGTGTAGAGCTTTGTTTTCAATTGCATCCCCGAACAGAGATGACACAAATGTAGTATCGATGAGTGACATTTCATCCGGACTAGAGTTCAAGGGAGATAATTCATGATACTTAAACAACACAAAGTTGATACAAAATCATTACAATTGCTTAAAAATGCACTTTTTTCTCAAATGTCATAATTTAATCAAATATTTGATAAAATAAATCGAAATAAAGAGCTGAAATCACAACAAGTTAGGTTTTAAAAACAAACCATATTTATCGATTTATATTTGGTGCTATAAGCCAAACAAATGAATAAGTTTAGAGTTATCCCCCTTGACTCGTGTCGGTTATTTGAAAAGTTTATCAAAATGCTGAATGTTAATTTACACATTATTGGTCAGAAAGTAATGACGGCTGAAGCAGTTGTAATTATTTCCACTTTGTACGTTCCCACTTGAAGCTGTCGTAAAACATTTTCTCTGAACTTAATGGAGGAAAAGGGGTTCATTTAGTTTGATGCTTGTCTACTATTAGAAATACGATTTTTTTGTTTTTACTCTCGAAGGCACCGTTTCAGAGATTTCCTACACACGAACATTCATTGATAGCTAAACTATATATATATATACACACATATATATATATATATATATATATATATATATATATATATATATATATATATATATATATATATATATATATATATATATATAATCTCGGCAAGGTAAACATCCACAGGATAGGAATCCAAAGAATTTCAACAGGTCTTATAAAAAATGTTCAATATTAATAGAGCCTTACTTCAGATCATACTTGGGAAGACCCAACTATGATCTGAGGTAAAGATTGGATTTTAAGTTCTGCCTGATGAGATCTCTGCTTCTAACAGCTGTTGATCGATAACATCGACATGCCAGCGTCGCAGATTTTGTACATGTCTCTATAAATAAAACTAATTATATATATATATATATATATATATATATATATATATATATATATATATATATATATATAGTAAGCAATGAAAATATATATGGCAATCAAGCTACACAGAGGCTCCCGTGTTTCATCTCGGGGGGAATCGTCAGGCTAAATGCCTGACGATTCCCCCCGGGGATGAAACACGGGAGCCTCTGTGTAGCTTGATTGCCATATATATTTTCATTGCTTACTACCTAGCTCTACTTACTTATCGAGCACTGTTGAAGTAAATAGTGAAAACTGACACATAAAAAATTATATCTCCTTATAATATTTTATGTGGATACATGAAGTACTAATATATATATATATATATATATATATATAACATTTTTAAAATGCAGCAACATTTTTGTAAGTAACGGGTAAATTTTATTAGACAGACGAACAACACAGGTAAGGAGGACTTTTTTTTTCTTTTTTTCTAATATAAGTTAGCAAAACATTTATACGGAACAAAACTTAGGTTTAGTATACGGAACGTTTATGTTTTTGTCTTTTAAAGGAAGTGGGGCCTGATCAACTCTGCTGGGAAGCCATGAAATTAAATACTGTCTTGTTTTTAAATTCCCGAAACAGTTTTTCATGGTAAACAACTGATGATCCCTTAAATAATGTTAGAAGCAAACTAATATAACTAAAAATTAAATTGACTTACATGAGTGATTTTCCACTGAACGACTTGGGACTTAAGGGTTGTTTTTTTTTTGTTTTTTTTATATAGTTTTAATGGTTGAGAAACTTCCGATGAGACTACTTAGTTGAGCTTTTTCCTCTTATTTGTGATATGTTCAACAAGGAATTCCTCCCGCTTTCGGCAAAAAATATACCCATCCCCTCAAATGAAACCTATATCTGCAAGCTTATCCAATCTGTGAAGAAGTTCATCACTAACGTTAGATGGAAAGCATTTCACCATGACATGATCCTCTCCGCTGGACTCTTCGACACCGGACTTTTTGGCAATCGGACATTTGCTTGCACCCTGGCACAGTTTTGCCCTACGTTTCCTTCCCTACAACTTTTATTTTATTTCATTTTTTCAAATTTTAAATCTTGGCCATTGCCAACTTATCTATCCCAGCGACTTCCTCTGATGATAAGATTTTGATCTTTGAAAAGCCTGGCTTAAGGAAAATTTAACTTGAATAAATTGCCTTTTTGCGGAATATACCTTGCTTTGAACTTTTGAATTGAATTTTGATTTGGCTTTTGCTTTCTCTAATTCCTTTCCACTCTCCTTCATTTATATATATATATATATATATATATATATATATATATATATATATATATATATATATATATATATATATTCTTACTTTGATATATATATATATATATATATATATATATATATATATATATATATATATATATATATATAGGGTTAGAGTGAAATGAATTTCAGAAGGAAATCTGGGTATGAGAGCTTAATGTATTAAACAGAGCAATAATAAAACAAAATAAAGTAACACGGAACTACATAATCACCGGTGCAATAATTTATTTCGACCCTACGGCCTTATTGAAGCATCCAAGCAATATATATATATATATATATATATATATATATATATATATATATATATATATATATATACATTCCTACTGCGATCGCCACTCCTGCACTTATGAGAGTAAAATAAAACGAAACGATATCGTCTGTAGGTGAAAAAAACAATTTAATATTTTTTATAAATATTTATAGTTAAAAATGTAATAGTCTTCTAAGTAGAGCACCGTGAAATTGAGAAAATTTGTTGTCATCTGCGAGAATCGAGTTCCGCGTGAGCGTTGAACACTGTAGGCAGCAATGACATCTCCCCCTGCCTCCTCGGGTAAATGTATCTCAATTTCAATTACTGTCTGTGCCGATTGCCGACGGCCGTGTGGTCCTGAGCGTTAGTCTCGTGATTCTAGTCTGAATCTACAAACTGTCTCGTTTGATCGAATAACAAATTTAAATAATTAATGATCAAAAAGAGAGAAAGAGAGGCCTCCATTCAATCTTGAAAACAATGGACAACCACTGTGTGGGGAGTCTATCGTGAAGTCAGGGTTAAGCAATCTCTAACCACACCTCTCATGAATCGTCGTTGCTGGTGGCAAGACGTAGAAGACAACTAGAAATAATACCAGGATAAACAGAGAGCCCTTCCAGATAGAGAACCTGGCATTTCTCGAATTGTCACCCATTTAGTACTGTAACCTAACGTCGGTCATCCATAGGTTTATAAAAGTAATCAGAAGTCTGACGCACCTTGTATTAACGCTTGCGTGTCTCAAGGATCCATTCTTGGCCCAATTCTCTTTCTGATCTCCGAAATCTCATTCTACGATCATTCGTTGACGTCTATGCAGATGACACAACCATCGACTTCAAAGAGCATTAATGATAATCAGTCTCTTATAAGTCATAAGTAAGTTATTTGAATCTGTGATAAATCAAGAAGTTGTCAGCCATGTCAGCAAAAACAATCTACTCAGTGGCAAACAATATGGATTTTGTCCTGCAAGATCAACAATTGACTTGCTGACTGTAATATAACACAGGATTGGTGAATTTATTGACGGGGCTTCGTTTATAGAACAACAGCTCTTGCTATATCAAAGGTCTTTGATAGGGTTTGGCCCAAAGGTTTGTTTCACAAGCTTGCTAGTTATGGAGTATCTGGAAATGTCTTCTCAACCATCAAATCTTTTCTCTCTGATAAGTTTATAAAAAGTAGTCGCTGATGGACAGAAGTCTGAAGCACATAGTATCAATGCTGATGTGCCTCAAGGATCCATTCTGGGCCCAACCTTCTTCTTGATATTCATCAATGATCTCCGAAATCATTTTCTACGATCATTCGTTGACATCTATGCAGATGGCACAACCATCTATGGCAGCACTTCCAAGAGCATTAACGAGCAAGGTTTTGCTGATTCTCTCTCTTCCGACCTGGAACACGTTGTGCAATGGAGAAAAAGGTGGTTGGTTACTTTTAATGCATCTAAAACGAATCTTCTCTTCTTTCACCACCAACGCTCGGATCCTTACTTTTCCCCAGTTGAAATGGATGGAGCTTCCCTTGAGGAGGCTCCTTCTTTTGAAAAACTTCTAGGACTGACTTTCACCCCAGATATGAAGTGGAAGACTTACATCAGATCTGTTGCTAAGGTAACTGAAAAAATGGTTGAATCATTTTACCACTCCAGAAAGTATTTCACTCCTGACGCAATCCTCGACTTGTATACGAGCCAGATACTGTCTAAAATGAAGTACTGTTGCCACATCTGGGGAGGTGCCGCTCAGTGCACTCTATCTTGCCTTGACAGAGTACAAAATTGACTTAGAAATTTACTGGGGGATGTTTTTTATCTTCCCTTATTTTCATGGTAGGTGCTCGACTGAGCTCCAATCTATGGTTTATTCCCCCGCCTCTCCATGTAAAGCATTCACAACAAATACTCGTCTAGCTACAACCACTGTAAAAAATCCTTTTTTCCTCTGTGTACTTGGAGATAAACGAAACAGCCTCTCTATGGAACACAATACCACAGGTCTGCTTCCCAGCTGACTACAATATGGTCGTTTTCAATTCTGCCCAGATCCAACCATGGTCTGCAATCCTTAAGGGGTCTGTCTCACCATCCACCTGAGACAAACCATTAACCATTGTCCTCGAGTTGCCTTTAGGCCTTAAGGGGTGGTGGCTCGTTAGGAAAAAAAACGGGAACTGGTTTCTCAATGTGATTATGCCGTATATAGGGCCATACAATCCATAAAGTTTATAAAGAACGGAAAAGCATCTCAATTTTTACCTTTGTTTTGACTTTTCTTTTGTTTTGTATCCATCCTTGTCTCTATGACAGCGCACCCGTGATGAGGCCCCAATTCAGAAGCGTTGCAGAATATGAAGTCACTCCTTAGTTTTAATTACTCCTCAGATCAAATCTGACCGGGAGTGGTAGCACCTAACAGGGTTCCATCTATGGCCGGGCACCCTTATGTAAGGTGTTCGACCCACCCTCCACCTATTCTCCCCAAAATCCATTTTTCTCATCCGTTTCTACTTTTTTTCTCCCAACTCCATCAACTACCCAAGATTTTTCTACCTCTATCCGTCCTAGGTATTACAGAAAACTGTATCCGGTGGTTAGGGTTAGGGTTAGGGTTAGGGTACAGACCCAATTTGAAGCTTTAGTAACTGTAGAATCACCCCTTAGCTACCACTACTCCCAGGTCCATTCTGATCCGGAGTAGTAGTAGTACCTGTCAAGGCTTCATCTATGGGTTAAATAGTACTTATCGATTATAAAGTATGTATTTACAAAATATACGACGTCTACAAAACACATTAATCTACAAAGCAATCATATACAACATAGAATCTATTCAATGTTTCAAGATATTAAGAACCTCTACCAATATAAATGGATTCAGCATTGAATCAGACGAAATGGGTTGATATGCCGTAAAACAAAACACCCAAACGAAACGAATAGCATTTTCTTTATTCTGTCATGCTTCAATTTCAATTAGCATTTTGGTCTGTCATGCTTCAATTTCAATTAGCATTTTGGTCTGTCATCCTTAAGTTTGAAATAGCATTTTTGGTATGTCACGCTTACGTTTATAAATATGATGTTTCGTGTGTCGCCGCATTTCTGTCAGACGTATATCTGCCTATCAATCTGTCACACTTAAGTTTAAAATAAGCTGTTCAGAAATTAAATGGACGTATCTTCAGACTTGATCTGTTATCGCTTATCTGTGATGACGTGTTGTCACTTGATGCATGTTTTAAATATAAACACTTGTCATCGTCTTTGTCTCCGAATGTCAATCAAATTTGTGCCGTTCCGAAAATTGCACAGACAAAGGGAAATAACCTCTGCGCAATTTTGTTCTGGAAAATCAAATTTTGAGTTCATGAAATTTTAATTTTAATAAAGAGATGCCAGCATTTTCTCATAATGTTCTCCCTTTCGGAGAGTTAGGGTTAGAGTTAGGGTTAGGGTTAGGAGGGTTAGGGTTAGGGTTAGGAGGGAGGGGATATTTTATGTAGTTAACTATTTACACTGTTTTCTTTATTTTATCTAAATTTTTTTTTTTTTTGCAACCATATTTGGCAACGACATTTGATCCGTGCCAGCAGAAATTAGAAAGAGTTTAAACTTGGAAAATATCTTAAAAGATTTTGGAGAGAAAAAAGGAAAAAGTTTAGAAAAAAAAAATTCATCATCACATCATCATCATCATCATCATCATAATAATAATAATAATAATAATAATAATAATAATAATAATAATAATAACAAGCCGCGCATGCGTGGTCCCCCTCTGTATGTGACTCGATGTGGCGAGTGTAAAATGCAATAAATTTGGGTAATTTGGGGCATTTTTTACCCCCCTTTGACCTCCTGGGGACGCGAACCAGAATTTTTTTGAGGTCACGGGTACTCATTTTATATCCAGAACAATTGCCTCTACATTTTGGCCAAGTTTCAGAAAAATTGAATGGATGGATCAAACGTTATGGTAGAAAAGGGTAATTTTTGCCTTTTAGGGGGCTTTTGACCTCCTGGGGGCGCGAACCAGATTTTTTCAAAGGTCAGTGATACTTATTTTCTATTAAGAACAATTGCCTCCACATTGTGGCCAAGTTTCAGAGAAATTGAATGGATGGATGAAAAGTTATGAGGGAAAAAATGTCATTTTTTGCCATTTCGGGGACTTTTGACACCCTGGGGGGCTAACCAGATTTTTTTTTTTAATGTCACTTTCTAACCTGACCAAAGTTACAACTTCATGCAAAATTTCAGAGAAATTCAATGGATGGTTGCGGAGAAAAATCCAGACGGACGGACAGACGGAAATGCCTCAAAACATAGGTCCCCCGATTTTATAAATCGGGGGACCAATAATAGATCTATATAATAATACACTAAGGCAATTTTAAGTTGGTATTACGTTATCACCTTTCACACACATTTTTAAAAAATGAGATCGTCTGGGGGTGTTTGGTGATTAATCTGATGTCGCTAAGGTAAATAAAATCCCAACTTTACCCAATTTTAAAATGAATTGTTCAAAAACCGAATGACGTCATCTTGTCATATATATTTTAAATAAATACATTTCAAATAGTGACATTTTATTTTATTGATTTGAAGAATATTTAGCTGACAATTATTTTTACAGTAATCAGGTAGAAAATATTTATTGTTTAAATAGAACTAAATTGCTATAAATGAAGCAATTACAGACATATTCGCTTTATTTATTAAAAGAATATTTTTTATGGAAGAAGGGACATTTTTCTTAATAGCATTCACACTGACAGACATTGTTTCAAAAGGATTATTATTATTTACTCACTAGGAGTTATCACACTGGTCATCGTCAGTGATCGCCCACTGCCTACAACCTGTGGTATTCCCTGGAGTCTGAGTGACAACAAGTCTCCTCAGACTTCCAGTATGCTCCACCTCTTTTCGTTCATCACCGCTGATGACCTTGCGGTAATCGCAAAGCCACCTACCAACGATTTCCCGCTGATAATGGCCATTGGTTCCCTCTGAGGCCCGAGTGGCAACAAGCCTCCCCAAGGTCCCAGAGCTGTCCGCGCTTATTATTATTATTATTATTATTATTATTATTATTATTATTATTATTATTATTATTATTATTATTATTGTTATTATTGTTGTTATTATTATTATTATTATTATTATTATTATTATTATTATTATTATTATTATTATTATTATTGTTGTTGTTGTTATTGTTATTATTATTATTATTATTATTATTATTGTTATTATTATTATTATTATTATTATTATTGTTGTTATTATTATTATTATTATTGTTATTATTATTATTATTGTTATTATTATTATTATTATTGTTGTTATTGTTATTATTATTATTATTATTATTATTGTTATTATTATTATTATTATTATTATTATTATTATTATTATTGTTATTATTATTATTATTATTATTATTAATTATTATTATTATTATCATCATTATTATTATGATTATTATTATCATTATTATTATTAATTATTATTATTGTTATTATTATTATTATTATTATTGTTGTTATTGTTATTATTATTATTATTATTATTATTGTTATTATTATTTTTATTATTATTATTATTATTATTATTATTTTTATTATTATTATTATTATTATTATTATTATTATTATTATTGTTATTGTTATTATTATTATTATTATTATTGTTATTATTATTATTATTATTATTTTTATTATTATTATTATTATTATTGTTGTTATTATTATTATTATTATTATTATTTTTATTATTATTATTATTATTATTATAAATTATTATTATTATTATTATCATCATTATTATTATGATTATTATTATCATTATTATTATTATTAATTATTATTATTATTATTGTTATTATTATTATTATAATTATTATTGTTGTTATTGTTATTATTATTATTATTATTGTTATTATTATTATTATTATTATTATTATTATTGTTATTATTATTATTATTATTATTATTATTATTATTATTATTGTTATTATTATTATTATTATTGTTATTATTATTGTTATTATTATTATTATTGTTACAGTACTGTAGGGCCCCATTATGCAAGGCACAGTAGGTTAACTAGTATCAAATAGCTAATTTTGTTATTGAAAAATAGGTTTTGTTTCTGGACTCAGAAGTGAGTTCAGAGAAGAGTTTGATCCAAGAATAGTCATAATAAATTTAGACACCTGACGTGACCTTTGAGTCAGAGATCAGAGTGAGTCGTTTTTGTCCCCATCTCGTGCGTGGGAATGATGATTACGTCACCACGGAGAACAAGAACTTAGCTATTTAGATCAGTCCGCTATGGGAGCTCGAAGCGACAACGTCGTTTCGGAAAAGCGAGCGAAGTTTTCCCAAAAATGTAATCGCTCGCGATAAGGGCTGTATCCAAAAGAGATCACCATGGAAGCTTGTGGCGAGCGCATGAGGTAGCTCTCGAATGCAAGAGTTCGGGTGTGAATCGAAGAGATATGGGCCAAAGCTACTAAGAAAAACTAACAGCGTCTAACGTCCCACACAGTACGAACTTAGGAAGATGTGAATGAAGAACCAATAATGGAAACCCCTCCACTCGAATGAAAGCATGAAATAAAAAGAACAAAAGAAATCTCTCAGAAAATCCGACTTCGAGTGTCTTTGTCCTCCGCTTAAAGATAGAGTTTGCCCACAAAAACAGGTGCCGCGCAGCGATCACAGCCAGTAACAAGATGAGGGCCAGCGACGGACGAGAACTACAAAGGTAACTTTCTTATAATGTAAAATATCTGGAAACTGTGTTTCAAAGTGACTTTTGGACTCTTGAAAAAGGTGTTTGGAAATCTGTTTAAATGACTCTTAAGAAAATTGTGTTTAAGGTCCCTGTTGAAAAATGACTCTCCAAAATGTGTTAAAATTACTGAGAAACATGTTGCTTAAAGAATGACTATGAGAATCTCTATGAAAATTGTATCATCAGAAGTATTAAGAAAAAAGATTGAAATCACTATTAATCCTCTCGTGAACATTTCGCGTTATTTTCGGCCGGAGAGGATGTAATAGCGAACTGTTGAGGTGGTTTTGGAGAACTGCCTCAGTCGGAAGGATTTCTGCCTGTAGTAATAAATAAGCTCTCTCCCCCCCCCCCTTCGCCTCTCGTGACGTTTAATTTCGGTGGTTATGCAACAGATGTTTCTTTTTGGTGCTTAGTGACCAGCTGTTTCGACATGGAACAGATTGAATTCGAACCATGGGTACTGACAACGTTTGCGGTCTAAAATAAAAAAATTAAATTGTAAAAAAAAAAAAAGAAAAAAAAAAACCACATTCGGTCCGATAAAATAAAGGGAAAAAGAAAGAGAGAGAGGCAGAGACGGACAGAGTCGGAGACAGAGAAAAAGGTGATATGCCGTTCAAATTGGATGAGTAAAATGATTTAGTAAAAAAAAAAAAAAAAAAGACAGAAAAAACACGATTGGATTTTTAAGGTAACAAAACCTTGAGGAAGAATAGGTTGTGGTTTTCATTTATGTGTTAATTTGTGTTTTAAATGTATTTTTTTATTTTACATATATGTTGTGGGTGGCGTTTGATGCAGAAAAAAATGAGAGAGAGGATAAAAGTGAGAGTGATGAGTTATATGTTGGTAGAGAGAGATACAGTGTAAAAGAAAGAGGAAAACAGTATGAGATGGAAAGAAAAAAAAAGTGAAAGAAAGGGAGAAGGAATGTAAAAAAAAAGAGTGAGTGAGAGGCACATGTGCTGACTGGTGCCGCATAGTGTTTTGTCTACGAATCCTGTTTTGTTTCAGGACGGACATGAGTGACGCACGGCTGTGGTTGGACTTTGAGGTAACGGAACTTTAAGAGAGAGAGGGAAAAGACTGCGTGCGAACAGCTGGCGGGGTCGCCTGATGTCGCCCCGGGATAATTGTCTTTGTTTTTTTTTTTTTGTTCAATTGAATTGTATTGCATGAAATTTTTTTTTTTAAATATAATATTGTACTGCATAATTTGTAATTGTATTGTGGAGAGGGTTTGCCATTAATTCATTGGTTCGACTTTTATTTTTTTTATTATTGTTGTTTTTGAATGAATTTTGGAGAAGTTTAGTCGGTTAAGTGAGAATGCTATACCAGTTACGTAAAAGATTTTTAAAAAAAAAGGCAGATACTTTAATGGGTATGAGTTTGGGTCAGCCGGGCGATTTGAGTTGATTAGGTTCGGGCAGCTGGCGGCAGCTAGAGTTGGTTTGGGTCGGATCGCGGAAACCCTTGGACAGGGTTGATTTCATCGGGAAGAAT
>OY744522.1:200796258-200831258 GCA_963556195.1 Sepiola atlantica
CAACCATTGGGCATTCTTGTTGTGCTTTTTTGGTACTTCCCATATCTTGCTCCAGAATTGTTTTGTTTCTGTTCGGTTGCTCTGTTGTTGTTTTATCTCCATTTACGTTTTTGTAGAACTGGCTTTCATTGTTTTCAAAGGTCCTGTTCTGTTTGCTCTGTTCTGTTTTGTACCTGTATCGTCTCAGTCTTCCTTCTATTGCTGCTATCCTTTGTTTTATTTCTTCATGTTTCTCATTTAGTTTTTCCTTGCGTTTCTGATTTTTGCTTCTTAATCGTTTCATGTCCTCCTTCCTTCTGTTCATGGTTTTAGCTTCTTTGCGAAGTTTGGTGATCTGGGTTTCCAGTCTGATTTCCCATCCAGGTTTTGTCGGTCCTCTCTTTTGTCCATTCTCTTCGTTTCTTAGTTTCATACTTACCGATTTTGCCCCAGCATATAGCAGGTTGTTTAGGTCTGTAATAGTTTCTGTTGGGATGTGTGTGAGGAGTCTGTTTACTCTTTCTGTTTCTGCTTGTAACTTCTTTGCTACTTCATTCCTGAGAGATGGGAGTTTTGTTTTGTTTTCTAACATGTATCGTCTAATGTTCTCCACTTCACTTGCTTCTTTTTCGTTGAGTTCTATCTCAGCAGGTTCTGTGGTTCCGCAGTCTTCTATCTCCCCTGGTTCTGTGATATTATTGTTATTATTATCGTTAATATTATTATTATTATTTTTATTGTTATTATTATTGTTATTGTTATTATTATTATTATTATTATTATTATTATTATTATTGTTATTGTTATTATTATTATTGTTATTATTATTATTATTATTATAATTATTATTATTATTATGATTATTGTTATTATTGTTATAGTTATTGTTAATGTTCTTATTATTGTTGTAATTATTATTGTAATTATTATTATTATTATTATTGTTATTATTATTGTAATTATTATTGTAATTATTTTTTTTTATTATTATTATCATTATTATTATTATTGTTATTATTATTAGTAGTAGTATTGTTATTATCATTATTATTATTATTGTTATTGTTATTATTAATATTATTATTATTATTATTGATATTATTATTAATGTTGTTGTTATTATTATTATTATTATTATTATTATTATTATTATTATCGTTATTTTTGTAATTATTATTGTTATTATCAATGTTATTATTATTATTTTTACTTACTAGGAGTTATCACACAGGTCATCGTCAGTGATTACTCACTGACAACAACCGGTCGTATTCCCTGGAGTCTGAGTGACAACAAGCCTCCCCAAATTTCCAGTACTCTCCACCTCTTTCTGATAACCACCGCAAATAACCTTGCTGTATTTCAACAGCCGTTTATTATTGATTTCTCGCTGGTAAGGACCATTGGTATTCTCTGGGATTTGGGTGGCAACAAACCCTTCCAAAGTCCCAGCACTCTCTGCACTTTTCCAGTGGAGGTCTGGTTTGTGCTGCCCCTCCTCGGTCTTCTCATCCTCCTTGACCCTCTACAAATATTTTGTGTGGTGTCAGCCTAGGCCGGCACCATTTTTTTTCGGGGGTAGGGGAGAGTGGGGAAGAGAGCTTATGGTGTTTCTTGCAATTTCAGTTCATTGGTTCATTTTTGTGTGGAGGAGGGGGGGCCTTATGAAGTGATGTTTCTTGCATTTTCTGTTCCTTTGTTTGTGATGCGGTGTTCTTCGTGTGGTTTTGTTTTCTTCCTTTTGTAAATTCCATGTGACTGGTTACCCTTCGTATCTTATATGGGTTAGTTTCTGCATTCAAGGATTTTCCTTAAGATTGCATTTGTATGGTTTCAATGATCTCTTTGATTCCAATTTCTCCCAGTCTTTTTTCCAAGTTTTTTAGTTTTGGGCATTGTTCCTAGTGCTCCTACGATTATTGGTATTATACTGAGTTTTTTCATGCTGGTTAGTTCCGTGTATTTGCTTTGTTTTTCCATCTCTTTCATCTTCACTGTTTGGTCTGCTGGAACGGCGAAGTCTACGATTTGGCAAGACTTTTCGTTCTTGTTGATGATTATATGCTTGTATGAGTGTGTCTGTTTGAACATCTATATCTCAGAGGATTTGTTTTTCGTTTTCCAGTACTATGTCTGGTTTATGTTTGTACCATTTGTCTACGTATTCGAAATTCAATCGTTTTCACAGTTCCCAGTGCATTACTTTCCCCACACAGTCAAGCCTGTTCTTGTATCGGGGGGGGGGGGCTTGTTAGCTTCATTCACTTATTATATAGTTTACTATTTCGTCTCTTTGTCCACACAGTCTGCATTTACTGTTTTCCATGATTTATCAATTTTAGTTTAGGCTGCCGCAAAGAAGGTTGGCTCCCTCTACCGTGCTAGTAAACTTCTCACACCTGACATCATCCTGTATCTCTACAAAGCCACCATCCGCCCATGCATGGAGTATTGTTGTGCTTGTTTTACAAATACTTCAACGGATTATGCTCCGATGAATTGACTACTCTGGTGCCCCCTCGACGTAAATTCACTAGACTAACTCGACAATCAACTAAATCTCATTCATTCATTGTGGAGGTCCCCAGATGTCGGAGAGCCTTCTACTCAAATAGCTTCTTTCCTCGTACTGGCCTCTGGAACTCCCTCCCTGCCCCCTGTTTCCCTGACAATACAGACATGCAGAAATTTAAAACTAATGTAAATAGACATCTCGCTGTGCAGATCCCAATTTAGGTTGACCCCCCCCCCTTCCTTCTCCCCTTTTCTTTTTCTCAGTAGCCCCTTATGTCTACAGTGGCGGCCTGTCTTGTTTGGGGTGAACTATGTTAAACAAAAAAAAAAATGTTGTTTGTCCTGATTGCACTGTTCTGTGCAGCCATCAGTAAAGATTCTGTTTCTCTGTTCAAGTGTCCTTTTCTTAGCCATGCACAGCTATTTTCGTTGGTTTCTTCTCTTGTCAGTCTGATGAAGCATCCATGTAGTTGTTTTTCTTCCCATTTTCTTTTCTTGTCGTTTTGTTTCTGGTTTCGGTGCTTCCCGAGTCCCTCGTCGGAACGGTGTCTCTTGCTGCGGTGATTAGCTTTTCCGTGTTCTGAGTTATGTATTTCTCCAGCCCTTTTTTTTAGTCCTCAACACACGCTTCTATACTTACCAGTCCTCTTCCCCTTTCGTTTCTTTTCATGTAAAGTCTGTCTGTATCGTTTTTGGGTGTAGTGCGTTATGTATTGTCATCTAGTCTTCTGGTCAAGGTGTCTGAGTCCTCTTTGGTCCAGCCTATGAATGGTCCAGACTTACTTATTAGTGCTACTGCCCAGGTGTTTATTCCTGTTACTAGATTCATGCTATATAATTTCGTTTCTAGGAGTTTTCGTGTTCTTCGTAAATATTATTTTCCAATCTTCTCTTTCATTTCTGTAGATTTGATGGTGTCTGCTTCTAGAATTCCCAAATAGTTGTAGCTATCCTATTCACCTAATGCCCTCATTTCCTCTTGGTTAGGGAGTTCCATGCCCTTAGTTGTCTCCAGTTTTATTTCTAGTAGTGCACACTTGTCGCATTAGATTTAGCAGGTGTTTGGAGAAGATACGAGAGGTGTAAAACAGATTAAGGAGTGGTTCAACCGATTCAAAAATAGCCGCACATCAGCGGAGAGTGACCAGCGTTCTGGCAGGCTCCAAACTGCTCGGAGTGCAGATGTTGGTGAGAGAATGCGAAAAAAGAGATAATGCGGAACGCGACGGCAGAGATGAACATCATTCCAAAATAAGACTTCCAGGGGTGTTTTCGGCAGTGGATGGATCGGTGGGTTAAGTGTGTGCAAGCGCAAGGGGCCTACTGTGAAGGGGATTAGGGTCCCAACCCCGTCACGTATTTGAAATATTTTTTTCTGGCCTATGGTCGAATACGTTTTAGATGGGCCTCGTATATATATATATATATATATAGTGAATGCTTTTATTCAAACATGTACATGGTCTGCTACACTGGCATGTCGATGTTATCGATCTACAGCTCTCAAGAGCTGAGGTCTCATCAGGCAGAGGTCTCATCTCTGCCTGATGAGACCTCAGCTCTTGAGAGCTGTAGATCGATAACATCGACATGCCAGTGTAGCATACCTTGTACATGTTTGAATAAAAGCATTCACAATACAGCTCTATATTTTTTTATTGAGCACTCTTTTATAAACCCGGTTTGATTCCCTTTGGATTTCTACCCTGTGGATTTTTACCCTACCTGGATTACTATTTATATATATATATATATATATATATATATATATATATATATATATATATATATATACATATATATATAAATATTAGTTCATGATGGAATAGAGATTTAACATATTGATATACAATGCTATATTCGTACTTTTCAAATTGAGGAGGGGAAACGTGGGACCACAAAAAATTTAGGACGAAAAATAGAAATATGGAGTATTTTCTAATTAATAATTATTATTTGAAATTAAAATATTAAATGTACTACTTAATTAAATATTAAATTAATCTAATGACCCATTTTGTATGGTCATTTTTTGTCTGATCTATGCCAAATAGCTGTTTTTGGTTTTTAAGGTTCTTAAAAATTTAAAAATCGTTTCTTAAAATTAAGAAATGTTTTTATCAACTTGTCTTTCAACTTTGTATTTTTTTTGTAATTGTCTTTTTTTTGTTATTGTATTTTTTTGTAATTGTGTTTTTTTTGTAATTGTGTTTTTTTTATTATATTTTTTTTGTAATTGTGTTTTTTTTGTAATTGTATTTTTTTGTAATTGTGTTTTTATTGTAATTGTGTTTTTTTAATTATATTTTTTTGTAATTGTGTTTTTTTTGTAATTGTATTTTTTTTATAATAGTATTTTTTGTAATTGTATTTTTTTGTAATTGTCGCATTAAATTGTTTGTTCAATTGTTTGCTAATAAAACTTTTATCGTATATATAGAGTAAATTTATCCAAATAGTATATTCTTTGATTTACAGTTTCCAAAGGCGTAGTAAGTTTAAGGACGTAAAATAGTAATAACTCAAGTTAGAAGGCGTTATAAAGAACTCGCATTTGGATTGAAGGGGGCCACGACCAAAATAAGGTTGAGAAACACTTGTTTGGACGAAATGGTTGTTTTATTTCTTGAAACCTCCATTTTAGACAAACAAACAAATAAACACAGACCTGTCTGCCGCAAACTGAAGTCAGACGTTTTTATTTTGACACCAAACATTTTCAGTCACGTATATTTTTTTATGGAAATGTTTTATCGGATTTTATCTCAAAACAAATTCTGTAAACTTTAAGAAAAACATTTTTTCACCTTTTTTGTTGTTTTTGTTTGTTTGTCAAAAGAAAACAAAAAATACAAGATAAATAATCTTTCTTGCGGAAAGCAAAGATGCTTATGTTTGATACTAATGAGTCGCCACTTACCGAGGCCAAAAGCCAGTCGAGGATGGGGGTTAATGGGATTGTCAGTTGGATGATGAACAATATGACGAGACGATTGGAAACGATGGGTGGGATGGAAAGAGGAGAATTTAAGAGGACGGCTCGGCAAGTATTTGTTTACATTAAACTTGAAACAACCATTTTGTAGTCAGCAGGGAAGTAGTCCCATAGGTTTGTGTTCCACAGATTGAAAATTCTTGGTAAGAAACTCTATTCGTGTAAATTCTGTTTGGTTTCAGGTACACATCAGAAGAACGGAAAGCTCTTTGCAGTTGTGGTAGGAAGACGAGTTCTTTCTGTGAATGTTTTACAAGGGAAGGAGCAAAGATTGGAGCTCAGTCGAGCACCTACCATGAACACAACAGAGTAGAGAAAGACTAGCAACTTCTTCTTATGTGATAAAGAGGCTGTAGGAAAGAGAGGGGATCATCCCTTGCTAGATTGCAAAGTCGATTTTGTGATCTTTCATGGCAAGAAAGGGTGCTCTGAACAGCACCTCCCCAGATGTGGGAGCAGCACCCTGTCTTAGGAAGTAACGGACTCTTATATAGGTAGAGTATTTGCAAAACAAGATGATCTCTAGAAAAATCTTTTAACTGAACCAGACTATAAACAATACTAGACGACCCGTGAGCCGTTGGGTCAACGTTGGTACATTGTACATTGGTGTATACGCATTTAATGCACTGAACCGTTTGTGAAGGTAAATAAGTAGACATTTTCAATGCACATTTATTCATTGGTAGTTTTATGGAACATGTAATCAGATCTGAAACAATTGTATAAGAAATTACAAAACATTCTTATTTACGTTTATTCATTGGTAGTTTTATGGAACATGTAATCAGATCTGAAACAATTGTACAAGAAATTACAAAACATTCTTATTTACGTTTATTCATTGGTAGTTTTATGGAACATGTAATCAGATCTGAAACAATTGTACAAGAAATTACAAAACATTCTTATTTACGTTTATTCATTGGTAGTTTTATGGAACATGTAATCAGATCTGAAACAATTGTACAAGAAATTACAAAACATTCTTATTTACGTTTATTCATTGGTAGTTTTATGGAACATGTAATCAGATCTGAAACAATTGTACAAGAAATTACAAAACATTCTTATTTACGTTTATTCATTGGTAGTTTTATGGAACATGTAATTAGATCTGAAACAATTGTATAAGAAATTACAAAACATTCTTATTTACGTTTATTCATTGGTAGTTTTATGGAACATGTTATCAGATATGAAACAATTGTATCAGAAATTACAAAACATTCTTATTTACGTTTATTCATTGGTAGTTTTATGGAACATGTAATCAGATCTGAAACAATTGTATAAGAAATTACAAAACATTCTTATTTACGTTTATTCATTGGTAGTTTTATGGAACATGTAATCAGATCTGAAACAATTGTATAAGAAATTACAAAACATTCTTATTTACGTTTATTCATTGGTAGTTTTATGGAACATGTAATCAGATCTGAAACAATTGTACAAGAAATTACAAAACATTCTTATTTACGTTTATTCATTGGTAGTTTTATGGAACATGTAATCAGATCTGAAACAATTGTACAAGAAATTACAAAACATTCTTATTTACGTTTATTCATTGGTAGTTTTATGGAACATGTAATCAGATCTGAAACAATTGTACAAGAAATTACAAAACATTCTTATTTACGTTTATTCATTGGTAGTTTTATGGAACATGTAATTAGATCTGAAACAATTGTATAAGAAATTACAAAACATTCTTATTTACGTTTATTCATTGGTAGTTTTATGGAGCATGTAATCAGATCTGAAACAATTGTATAAGAAATTACAAAACATTCTTATTTACGTTTATTCATTGGTAGTTTTATGGAACATGTAATCAGATCTGAAGCAATTGTATAAGAAATTACAAAACATTCTTATTTACGTTTATTCATTGGTAGTTTTATGGAACATGTAATCAGATCTGAAACAATTGTATAAGAAATTACAAAACATTCTTATTTACGTTTATTCATTGGTAGTTTTATGGAGCATGTAATCAGATCTGAAACAATTGTATAAGAAATTACAAAACATTCTTATTTACGTTTATTCATTGGTAGTTTTATGGAACATGTAATCAGATCTGAAACAATTGTACAAGAAATTACAAAACATTCTTATTTACGTTTATTCATTGGTAGTTTTATGGAACATGTAATCAGATCTGAAGCAATTGTATAAGAAATTACAAAACATTCTTATTTACGTTTATTCATTGGTAGTTTTATGGAACATGTAATCAGATCTGAAACAATTGTATAAAAAATTACAAAACATTCTTATTTACGTTTATTCATTGGTAGTTTTATGGAACATGTAATCAGATCTGAAACAATTGTATAAGAAATTACAAAACATTCTTATTTACGTTTATTCATTGGTAGTTTTATGGAACATGTTATCAGATCTGAAACAATTGTATAAGAAATTACAAAACATTCTTATTTACGTTTATTCATTGGTAGTTTTATGGAACATGTTATCAGATCTGAAAAAATTGTATAAGAAATTACAAAACATTCTTATTTACGTTTATTCATTGGTAGTTTTATGGAACATGTTATCAGATCTGAAACAATTGTATAAGAAATTACAAAACATTCTTATTTACGTTTATTCATTGGTAGTTTTATTGAAAATGTAATCAGATCTGAAACAATTGTATAAGAAATTACAAAACATTCTTATATACGTTTATTCATTGGTAGTTTTATGGAACATGTATCAGATCTGAAACAATTGTATAAGAAATTACAAAACATTCTTATTTACGTTTATTCATTGGTAGTTTTATGGAACATGTTATCAGATCTGAAACAATTGTATCAGAAATTACAAAACATTCTTATTTACGTTTATTCATTGGTAGTTTTATGGAACGTGTAATCAGATCTGAAACAATTGTATCAGAAATTACAAAACATTCTTATTTACGTTTATTCATTGGTAGTTTTATGGAACATGTAATCAGATCTGAAACAATTGTATAAGAAATTACAAAACATTCTTATTTACGTTTATTCATTGGTAGTTTTATGGAACATGTCATCAGATCTGAAACAATTGTATAAGAAATTACAAAACATTCTTATTTACGTTTATTCATTGGTAGTTTTATGGAACATATAATCAGATCTGAAACAATTGTATAAGAAATTACAAAACATTCTTATTTACGTTTATTCATTGGTAGTTTTATGGAACATGTAATCAGATCTGAAACAATTGTATAAGAAATTACAAAACATTCTTATTTACGTTTATTCATTGGTAGTTTTATGGAACATGTCATCAGATCTGAAACAATTGTATAAGAAATTACAAAACATTCTTATTTACGTTTATTCATTGGTAGTTTTATGGAACATGTAATTAGATCTGAAACAATTGTATAAGAAATTACAAAACATTCTTATTTACGTTTATTCATTGGTAGTTTTATGGAACATGTATCAGATCTGAAACAATTGTATAAGAAATTACAAAACATTCTTATTTACGTTTATTCATTGGTAGTTTTATGGAACATGTAATCAGATCTGAAACAATTGTATAAGAAATTACAAAACATTCTTATTTACGTTTATTCATTGGTAGTTTTATTGAAAATGTAATCAGATCTGAAACAATTGTATAAGAAATTACAAAACATTCTTATTTACGTTTATTCATTGGTAGTTTTATTGAAAATGTAATCAGATCTGAAACAATTGTATAAGAAATTACAAAACATTCTTATTTACGTTTATTCATTGGTAGTTTTATGGAACATGTATCAGATCTGAAACAATTGTATAAGAAATTACAAAACATTCTTATATACGTTTATTCATTGGTAGTTTTATGGAACATGTATCAGATCTGAAACAATTGTATAAGAAATTACAAAACATTCTTATTTACGTTTATTCATTGGTAGTTTTATTGAAAATGTAATCAGATCTGAAACAATTGTATAAGAAATTACAAAACATTCTTATTTACGTTTATTCATTGGTAGTTTTATGGAACATGTATCAGATCTGAAACAATTGTATAAGAAATTACAAAACATTCTTATATACGTTTATTCATTGGTAGTTTTATGGAACATGTATCAGATCTGAAACAATTGTATAAGAAATTACAAAACATTCTTATTTACGTTTATTCATTGGTAGTTTTATTGAAAATGTAATCAGATCTGAAACAATTGTATAAGAAATTACAAAACATTCTTATTTACGTTTATTCATTGGTAGTTTTATGGAACATGTATCAGATCTGAAACAATTGTATAAGAAATTACAAAACATTCTTATATACGTTTATTCATTGGTAGTTTTATGGAACATGTATCAGATCTGAAACAATTGTATAAGAAATTACAAAACATTCTTATTTACGTTTATTCATTGGTAGTTTTATTGAAAATGTAATCAGATCTGAAACAATTGTATAAGAAATTACAAAACATTCTTATTTACGTTTATTCATTGGTAGTTTTATGGAACATGTTATCAGATCTGAAACAATTGTATCAGAAATTACAAAACATTCTTATTTACGTTTATTCATTGGTAGTTTTATGGAACGTGTAATCAGATCTGAAACAATTGTATAAGAAATTACAAAACATTCTTATTTACGTTTATTCATTGGTAGTTTTATGGAACATGTTATCAGATCTGAAACAATTGTATCAGAAATTACAAAACATTCTTATTTACGTTTATTCATTGGTAGTTTTATGGAACATGTCATCAGATCTGAAACAATTGTATAAGAAATTACAAAACATTCTTATTTACGTTTATTCATTGGTAGTTTTATGGAACATGTTATCAGATCTGAAACAATTGTATAAGAAATTACAAAACATTCTTATTTACGTTTATTCATTGGTAGTTTTATGGAACATATAATCAGATCTGAAACAATTGTATAAGAAATTACAAAACATTCTTATTTACGTTTATTCATTGGTAGTTTTATGGAACATGTTATCAGATCTGAAACAATTGTATAAGAAATTACAAAACATTCTTATTTACGTTTATTCATTGGTAGTTTTATGGAACATGTTATCAGATCTGAAACAATTGTATAAGAAATTACAAAACATTCTTATTTACGTTTATTCATTGGTAGTTTTATGGAACATGTTATCAGATCTGAAACAATTGTATCAGAAATTACAAAACATTCTTATTTACGTTTATTCATTGGTAGTTTTATGGAACATGTCATCAGATCTGAAACAATTGTATAAGAAATTACAAAACATTCTTATTTACGTTTATTCATTGGTAGTTTTATGGAACATGTTATCAGATCTGAAACAATTGTATAAGAAATTACAAAACATTCTTATTTACGTTTATTCATTGGTAGTTTTATGGAACATGTTATCAGATCTGAAACAATTGTATAAGAAATTACAAAACATTCTTATTTACGTTTATTCATTGGTAGTTTTATGGAACATGTTATCAGATCTGAAACAATTGTATCAGAAATTACAAAACATTCTTATTTACGTTTATTCATTGGTAGTTTTATGGAACATGTTATCAGATCTGAAACAATTGTATCAGAAATTACAAAACATTCTTATTTACGTTTATTCATTGGTAGTTTTATGGAACATGTTATCAGATCTGAAACAATTGTATCAGAAATTACAAAACATTCTTATTTACGTTTATTCATTGGTAGTTTTATGGAACATGTCATCAGATCTGAAACAATTGTATAAGAAATTACAAAACATTCTTATTTACGTTTATTCATTGGTAGTTTCATGGAACATGTTATCAGATCTGAAACAATTGTATAAGAAATTACAAAACATTCTTATTTACGTTTATTCATTGGTAGTTTTATGGAACATGTTATCAGATCTGAAACAATTGTATCAGAAATTACAAAACATTCTTATTTACGTTTATTCATTGGTAGTTTTATGGAACATGTTATCAGATCTGAAACAATTGTATCAGAAATTACAAAACATTCTTATTTACGTTTATTCATTGGTAGTTTTATGGAACATGTCATCAGATCTGAAACAATTGTATAAGAAATTACAAAACATTCTTATTTACGTTTATTCATTGGTAGTTTCATGGAACATGTTATCAGATCTGAAACAATTGTATAAGAAATTACAAAACATTCTTATTTACGTTTATTCATTGGTAGTTTTATGGAACATGTTATCAGATCTGAAACAATTGTATAAGAAATTACAAAACATTCTTATTTACGTTTATTCATTGGTAGTTTTATGGAACATGTTATCAGATCTGAAACAATTGTATCAGAAATTACAAAACATTCTTATTTACGTTTATTCATTGGTAGTTTTATGGAACATGTCATCAGATCTGAAACAATTGTATAAGAAATTACAAAACATTCTTATTTACGTTTATTCATTGGTAGTTTTATGGAACATGTTATCAGATCTGAAACAATTGTATAAGAAATTACAAAACATTCTTATTTACGTTTATTCATTGGTAGTTTTATGGAACATGTTATCAGATCTGAAACAATTGTATCAGAAATTACAAAACATTCTTATTTACGTTTATTCATTGGTAGTTTTATGGAACATGTTATCAGATCTGAAACAATTGTATCAGAAATTACAAAACATTCTTATTTACGTTTATTCATTGGTAGTTTTATGGAACATGTTATCAGATCTGAAACAATTGTATCAGAAATTACAAAACATTCTTATTTACGTTTATTCATTGGTAGTTTTATGGAACATGTCATCAGATCTGAAACAATTGTATAAGAAATTACAAAACATTCTTATTTACGTTTATTCATTGGTAGTTTCATGGAACATGTTATCAGATCTGAAACAATTGTATAAGAAATTACAAAACATTCTTATTTACGTTTATTCATTGGTAGTTTTATGGAACATGTTATCAGATCTGAAACAATTGTATCAGAAATTACAAAACATTCTTATTTACGTTTATTCATTGGTAGTTTTATGGAACATGTTATCAGATCTGAAACAATTGTATAAGAAATTACAAAACATTCTTATTTACGTTTATTCATTGGTAGTTTTATGGAACATGTCATCAGATCTGAAACAATTGTATAAGAAATTACAAAACATTCTTATTTACGTTTATTCATTGGTAGTTTTATGGAACATGTTATCAGATCTGAAACAATTGTATAAGAAATTACAAAACATTCTTATTTACGTTTATTCATTGGTAGTTTTATGGAACATGTCATCAGATCTGAAACAATTGTATAAGAAATTACAAAACATTCTTATTTACGTTTATTCATTGGTAGTTTTATGGAACATGTTATCAGATCTGAAACAATTGTATAAGAAATTACAAAACATTCTTATTTACGTTTATTCATTGGTAGTTTTATGGAACATGTTATCAGATCTGAAACAATTGTATAAGAAATTACAAAACATTCTTATTTACGTTTATTCATTGGTAGTTTTATGGAACATGTCATCAGATCTGAAACAATTGTATAAGAAATTACAAAACATTCTTATTTACGTTTATTCATTGGTAGTTTTATGGAACATGTCATCAGATCTGAAACAATTGTATAAGAAATTACAAAACATTCTTATTTACGTTTATTCATTGGTAGTTTTATGGAACATGTTATCAGATCTGAAACAATTGTATAAGAAATTACAAAACATTCTTATTTACGTTTATTCATTGGTAGTTTTATGGAACATGTCATCAGATCTGAAACAATTGTATAAGAAATTACAAAACATTCTTATTTACGTTTATTCATTGGTAGTTTTATGGAACATGTTATCAGATCTGAAACAATTGTATAAGAAATTACAAAACATTCTTATTTACGTTTATTCATTGGTAGTTTTATGGAACATGTTATCAGATCTGAAACAATTGTATAAGAAATTACAAAACATTCTTATTTACGTTTATTCATTGGTAGTTTTATGGAACATGTCATCAGATCTGAAACAATTGTATAAGAAATTACAAAACATTCTTATTTACGTTTATTCATTGGTAGTTTTATGGAACATGTCATCAGATCTGAAACAATTGTATAAGAAATTACAAAACATTCTTATTTACGTTTATTCATTGGTAGTTTTATGGAACATGTTATCAGATCTGAAACAATTGTATCAGAAATTACAAAACATTCTTATTTACGTTTATTCATTGGTAGTTTTATGGAACATGTTATCAGATCTGAAACAATTGTATCAGAAATTACAAAACATTCTTATTTACGTTTATTCATTGGTAGTTTTATGGAACATGTTATCAGATCTGAAACAATTGTATCAGAAATTACAAAACATTCTTATTTACGTTTATTCATTGGTAGTTTTATGGAACATGTCATCAGATCTGAAACAATTGTATAAGAAATTACAAAACATTCTTATTTACGTTTATTCATTGGTAGTTTCATGGAACATGTTATCAGATCTGAAACAATTGTATAAGAAATTACAAAACATTCTTATTTACGTTTATTCATTGGTAGTTTTATGGAACATGTTATCAGATCTGAAACAATTGTATCAGAAATTACAAAACATTCTTATTTACGTTTATTCATTGGTAGTTTTATGGAACATGTATCAGATCTGAAACAATTGTATAAGAAATTACAAAACATTCTTATTTACGTTTATTCATTGGTAGTTTTATGGAACATGTATCAGATCTGAAACAATTGTATAAGAAATTACAAAACATTCTTATTTACGTTTATTCATTGGTAGTTTTATGGAACATGTATCAGATCTGAAACAATTGTATAAGAAATTACAAAACATTCTTATTTACGTTTATTCATTGGTAGTTTTATGGAACATGTTATCAGATCTGAAACAATTGTATCAGAAATTACAAAACATTCTTATTTACGTTTATTCATTGGTAGTTTTATGGAACATGTTATCAGATCTGAAACAATTGTATCAGAAATTACAAAACATTCTTATTTACGTTTATTCATTGGTAGTTTTATGGAACATGTATCAGATCTGAAACAATTGTATAAGAAATTACAAAACATTCTTATTTACGTTTATTCATTGGTAGTTTTATGGAACATGTTATCAGATCTGAAACAATTGTATCAGAAATTACAAAACATTCTTATTTACGTTTATTCATTGGTAGTTTCATGGAACATGTAATCAGATCTGAAACAATTGTATAAGAAATTACAAAACATTCTTATTTACGTTTATTCATTGGTAGTTTTATTGAACATGTTATCAGATCTGAAACAATTGTATCAGAAATTACAAAACATTCTTATTTACGTTTATTCATTGGTAGTTTTATGGAACATGTTATCAGATCTGAAACAATTGTATAAGAAATTACAAAACATTCTTATTTACGTTTATTCATTGGTAGTTTTATGGAACATGTTATCAGATCTGAAACAATTGTATCAGAAATTACAAAACATTCTTATTTACGTTTATTCATTGGTAGTTTTATGGAACATGTATCAGATCTGAAACAATTGTATAAGAAATTACAAAACATTCTTATTTACGTTTATTCATTGGTAGTTTTATGGAACATGTTATCAGATCTGAAACAATTGTATCAGAAATTACAAAACATTCTTATTTACGTTTATTCATTGGTAGTTTTATGGAACATGTATCAGATCTGAAACAATTGTATAAGAAATTACAAAACATTCTTATTTACGTTTATTCATTGGTAGTTTTATGGAACATGTTATCAGATCTGAAACAATTGTATAAGAAATTACAAAACATTCTTATTTACGTTTATTCATTGGTAGTTTCATGGAACATGTAATCAGATCTGAAACAATTGTATAAGAAATTACAAAACATTCTTATTTACGTTTATTCATTGGTAGTTTTATGGAACATGTTATCAGATCTGAAACAATTGTATCAGAAATTACAAAACATTCTTATTTACGTTTATTCATTGGTAGTTTTATGGAACATGTAATCAGATCTGAAACAATTGTATAAGAAATTACAAAACATTCTTATTTACGTTTATTCATTGGTAGTTTTATGGAACATGTTATCAGATCTGAAACAATTGTACAAGAAATTACAAAACATTCTTATTTACGTTTATTCATTGGTAGTTTTATGGAACATGTTATCAGATCTGAAACAATTGTATCAGAAATTACAAAACATTCTTATTTACGTTTATTCATTGGTAGTTTTATGGAACATGTTATCAGATCTGAAACAATTGTATCAGAAATTACAAAACATTCTTATTTACGTTTATTCATTGGTAGTTTTATGGAACGTGTAATCAGATCTGAAACAATTGTATCAGAAATTACAAAACATTCTTATTTACGTTTATTCATTGGTAGTTTTATGGAACATGTTATCAGATCTGAAACAATTGTATCAGAAATTACAAAACATTCTTATTTACGTTTATTCATTGGTAGTTTTATGGAACATGTTATCAGATCTGAAACAATTGTATCAGAAATTACAAAACATTCTTATTTACGTTTATTCATTGGTAGTTTTATGGAACGTGTAATCAGATCTGAAACAATTGTATAAGAAATTACAAAACATTCTTATTTACGTTTATTCATTGGTAGTTTTATGGAGCATGTAATCAGATCTGAAACAATTGTATAAGAAATTACAAAACATTCTTATTTACGTTTATTCATTGGTAGTTTTATGGAACATATAATCAGATCTGAAACAATTGTATAAGAAATTACAAAACATTCTTATTTACGTTTATTCATTGGTAGTTTTATGGAGCATGTAATCAGATCTGAAACAATTGTATAAGAAATTACAAAACATTCTTATTTACGTTTATTCATTGGTAGTTTTATGGAACATGTAATCAGATCTGAAACAATTGTATAAAAAATTACAAAACATTCTTATTTACGTTTATTCATTGGTAGTTTTATGGAACGTGTAATCAGATCTGAAACAATTGTATAAGAAATTACAAAACATTCTTATTTACGTTTATTCATTGGTAGTTTTATGGAACATGTTATCAGATCTGAAACAATTGTATAAGAAATTACAAAACATTCTTATTTACGTTTATTCATTGGTAGTTTTATGGAACATGTCATCAGATCTGAAACAATTGTATAAGAAATTACAAAACATTCTTATTTACGTTTATTCATTGGTAGTTTTATGGAACATGTTATCAGATCTGAAACAATTGTATCAGAAATTACAAAACATTCTTATTTACGTTTATTCATTGGTAGTTTTATGGAACATGTTATCAGATCTGAAACAATTGTATAAGAAATTACAAAACATTCTTATTTACGTTTATTCATTGGTAGTTTTATGGAACGTGTAATCAGATCTGAAACAATTGTATCAGAAATTACAAAACATTCTTATTTACGTTTATTCATTGGTAGTTTTATGGAGCATGTAATCAGATCTGAAACAATTGTATAAGAAATTACAAAACATTCTTATTTACGTTTATTCATTGGTAGTTTTATGGAACATATAATCAGATCTGAAACAATTGTATAAGAAATTACAAAACATTCTTATTTACGTTTATTCATTGGTAGTTTTATGGAACATATAATCAGATCTGAAACAATTGTATAAAAAATTACAAAACATTCTTATTTACGTTTATTCATTGGTAGTTTTATGGAACATGTAATCAGATCTGAAACAATTGTATAAGAAATTACAAAACATTCTTATTTACGTTTATTCATTGGTAGTTTTATGGAACATATAATCAGATCTGAAACAATTGTATAAAAAATTACAAAACATTCTTATTTACGTTTATTCATTGGTAGTTTTATGGAGCATGTAATCAGATCTGAAACAATTGTATAAAAAATTACAAAACATTCTTATTTACGTTTATTCATTGGTAGTTTTATGGAACATGTAATCAGATCTGAAACAATTGTATAAGAAATTACAAAACATTCTTATTTACGTTTATTCATTGGTAGTTTTATGGAACATATAATCAGATCTGAAACAATTGTATAAGAAATTACAAAACATTCTTATTTACGTTTATTCATTGGTAGTTTTATGGAGCATGTAATCAGATCTGAAACAATTGTATAAGAAATTACAAAACATTCTTATTTACGTTTATTCATTGGTAGTTTTATGGAACATGTAATCAGATCTGAAACAATTGTATAAGAAATTACAAAACATTCTTATTTACGTTTATTCATTGGTAGTTTTATGGAACATATAATCAGATCTGAAACAATTGTATAAGAAATTACAAAACATTCTTATTTACGTTTATTCATTGGTAGTTTTATGGAACATGTTATCAGATCTGAAACAATTGTATAAGAAATTACAAAACATTCTTATTTACGTTTATTCATTGGTAGTTTCATGGAACATGTTATCAGATCTGAAACAATTGTATAAGAAATTACAAAACATTCTTATTTACGTTTATTCATTGGTAGTTTTATGGAACATGTTATCAGATCTGAAACAATTGTATAAGAAATTACAAAACATTCTTATTTACGTTTATTCATTGGTAGTTTTATGGAACATGTAATCAGATCTGAAACAATTGTATAAGAAATTACAAAACATTCTTATTTACGTTTATTCATTGGTAGTTTTATGGAACATGTTATCAGATCTGAAACAATTGTATAAGAAATTACAAAACATTCTTATTTACGTTTATTCATTGGTAGTTTTATGGAACATGTAATCAGATCTGAAACAATTGTATAAGAAATTACAAAACATTCTTATTTACGTTTATTCATTGGTAGTTTTATGGAACATATAATCAGATCTGAAACAATTGTATAAGAAATTACAAAACATTCTTATTTACGTTTATTCATTGGTAGTTTTATGGAACATATAATCAGATCTGAAACAATTGTATAAGAAATTACAAAACATTCTTATTTACGTTTATTCATTGGTAGTTTTATGGAACATGTAATCAGATCTGAAACAATTGTATAAGAAATTACAAAACATTCTTATTTACGTTTATTCATTGGTAGTTTTATGGAACATGTAATCAGATCTGAAACAATTGTATAAGAAATTACAAAACATTCTTATTTACGTTTATTCATTGGTAGTTTTATGGAACATGTTATCAGATCTGAAACAATTGTATAAGAAATTACAAAACATTCTTATTTACGTTTATTCATTGGTAGTTTTATGGAACATGTAATCAGATCTGAAACAATTGTATAAGAAATTACAAAACATTCTTATTTACGTTTATTCATTGGTAGTTTTATGGAACATATAATCAGATCTGAAACAATTGTATAAGAAATTACAAAACATTCTTATTTACGTTTATTCATTGGTAGTTTTATGGAACATATAATCAGATCTGAAACAATTGTATAAGAAATTACAAAACATTCTTATTTACGTTTATTCATTGGTAGTTTTATGGAACATGTAATCAGATCTGAAACAATTGTATAAGAAATTACAAAACATTCTTATTTACGTTTATTCATTGGTAGTTTTATGGAACATGTAATCAGATCTGAAACAATTGTATAAGAAATTACAAAACATTCTTATTTACGTTTATTCATTGGTAGTTTTATGGAACATGTAATCAGATCTGAAACAATTGTATAAGAAATTACAAAACATTCTTATTTACGTTTATTCATTGGTAGTTTTATGGAACATGTTATCAGATCTGAAACAATTGTATAAGAAATTACAAAACATTCTTATTTACGTTTATTCATTGGTAGTTTTATGGAACATGTAATCAGATCTGAAACAATTGTATAAGAAATTACAAAACATTCTTATTTACGTTTATTCATTGGTAGTTTTATGGAACATATAATCAGATCTGAAACAATTGTATAAGAAATTACAAAACATTCTTATTTACGTTTATTCATTGGTAGTTTTATGGAACATATAATCAGATCTGAAACAATTGTATAAGAAATTACAAAACATTCTTATTTACGTTTATTCATTGGTAGTTTTATGGAACATGTAATCAGATCTGAAACAATTGTATAAGAAATTACAAAACATTCTTATTTACGTTTATTCATTGGTAGTTTTATGGAACATGTAATCAGATCTGAAACAATTGTATAAGAAATTACAAAACATTCTTATTTACGTTTATTCATTGGTAGTTTTATGGAACATGTTATCAGATCTGAAACAATTGTATCAGAAATTACAAAACATTCTTATTTACGTTTATTCATTGGTAGTTTTATGGAACATGTAATCAGATCTGAAACAATTGTATAAGAAATTACAAAACATTCTTATTTACGTTTATTCATTGGTAGTTTTATGGAACATGTTATCAGATCTGAAACAATTGTATAAGAAATTACAAAACATTCTTATTTACGTTTATTCATTGGTAGTTTCATGGAACATGTTATCAGATCTGAAACAATTGTATAAGAAATTACAAAACATTCTTATTTACGTTTATTCATTGGTAGTTTTATGGAACATGTTATCAGATCTGAAACAATTGTATAAGAAATTACAAAACATTCTTATTTACGTTTATTCATTGGTAGTTTTATGGAACATGTAATCAGATCTGAAACAATTGTATAAGAAATTACAAAACATTCTTATTTACGTTTATTCATTGGTAGTTTTATGGAACATGTTATCAGATCTGAAACAATTGTATAAGAAATTACAAAACATTCTTATTTACGTTTATTCATTGGTAGTTTTATGGAACATATAATCAGATCTGAAACAATTGTATAAAAAATTACAAAACATTCTTATTTACGTTTATTCATTGGTAGTTTTATGGAACATGTAATCAGATCTGAAACAATTGTATAAAAAATTACAAAACATTCTTATTTACGTTTATTCATTGGTAGTTTTATGGAACGTGTAATCAGATCTGAAACAATTGTATAAGAAATTACAAAACATTCTTATTTACGTTTATTCATTGGTAGTTTTATGGAACGTGTAATCAGATCTGAAACAATTGTATAAGAAATTACAAAACATTCTTATTTACGTTTATTCATTGGTAGTTTTATGGAGCATGTAATCAGATCTGAAACAATTGTATAAGAAATTACAAAACATTCTTATTTACGTTTATTCATTGGTAGTTTTATGGAACATGTAATCAGATCTGAAACAATTGTATCAGAAATTACAAAACATTCTTATTTACGTTTATTCATTGGTAGTTTTATGGAACATGTCATCAGATCTGAAACAATTGTATAAGAAATTACAAAACATTCTTATTTACGTTTATTCATTGGTAGTTTTATGGAACATGTTATCAGATCTGAAACAATTGTATCAGAAATTACAAAACATTCTTATTTACGTTTATTCATTGGTAGTTTTATGGAACATGTAATCAGATCTGAAACAATTGTATAAGAAATTACAAAACATTCTTATTTACGTTTATTCATTGGTAGTTTTATGGAACATGTAATCAGATCTGAAACAATTGTATAAGAAATTACAAAACATTCTTATTTACGTTTATTCATTGGTAGTTTTATGGAACATGTAATCAGATCTGAAACAATTGTATAAGAAATTACAAAACATTCTTATTTACGTTTATTCATTGGTAGTTTTATGGAACATGTTATCAGATCTGAAACAATTGTATAAGAAATTACAAAACATTCTTATTTACGTTTATTCATTGGTAGTTTTATGGAACATGTAATCAGATCTGAAACAATTGTATAAGAAATTACAAAACATTCTTATTTACGTTTATTCATTGGTAGTTTTATGGAACATATAATCAGATCTGAAACAATTGTATAAGAAATTACAAAACATTCTTATTTACGTTTATTCATTGGTAGTTTTATGGAACATATAATCAGATCTGAAACAATTGTATAAGAAATTACAAAACATTCTTATTTACGTTTATTCATTGGTAGTTTTATGGAACATGTTATCAGATCTGAAACAATTGTATAAGAAATTACAAAACATTCTTATTTACGTTTATTCATTGGTAGTTTCATGGAACATGTTATCAGATCTGAAACAATTGTATAAGAAATTACAAAACATTCTTATTTACGTTTATTCATTGGTAGTTTTATGGAACATGTTATCAGATCTGAAACAATTGTATAAGAAATTACAAAACATTCTTATTTACGTTTATTCATTGGTAGTTTTATGGAACATGTAATCAGATCTGAAACAATTGTATAAGAAATTACAAAACATTCTTATTTACGTTTATTCATTGGTAGTTTTATGGAACATGTTATCAGATCTGAAACAATTGTATAAGAAATTACAAAACATTCTTATTTACGTTTATTCATTGGTAGTTTTATGGAACATATAATCAGATCTGAAACAATTGTATAAAAAATTACAAAACATTCTTATTTACGTTTATTCATTGGTAGTTTTATGGAACATGTAATCAGATCTGAAACAATTGTATAAAAAATTACAAAACATTCTTATTTACGTTTATTCATTGGTAGTTTTATGGAACGTGTAATCAGATCTGAAACAATTGTATAAGAAATTACAAAACATTCTTATTTACGTTTATTCATTGGTAGTTTTATGGAGCATGTAATCAGATCTGAAACAATTGTATAAGAAATTACAAAACATTCTTATTTACGTTTATTCATTGGTAGTTTTATGGAACATGTAATCAGATCTGAAACAATTGTATCAGAAATTACAAAACATTCTTATTTACGTTTATTCATTGGTAGTTTTATGGAACATGTCATCAGATCTGAAACAATTGTATAAGAAATTACAAAACATTCTTATTTACGTTTATTCATTGGTAGTTTTATGGAACATGTTATCAGATCTGAAACAATTGTATCAGAAATTACAAAACATTCTTATTTACGTTTATTCATTGGTAGTTTTATGGAACATGTAATCAGATCTGAAACAATTGTATAAGAAATTACAAAACATTCTTATTTACGTTTATTCATTGGTAGTTTTATGGAACATGTTATCAGATCTGAAACAATTGTATCAGAAATTACAAAACATTCTTATTTACGTTTATTCATTGGTAGTTTTATGGAACATGTAATCAGATCTGAAACAATTGTATAAGAAATTACAAAACATTCTTATTTACGTTTATTCATTGGTAGTTTTATGGAACATGTCATCAGATCTGAAACAATTGTATAAGAAATTACAAAACATTCTTATTTACGTTTATTCATTGGTAGTTTTATGGAACATGTCATCAGATCTGAAACAATTGTATAAGAAATTACAAAACATTCTTATTTACGTTTATTCATTGGTAGTTTTATGGAACATGTAATCAGATCTGAAACAATTGTATCAGAAATTACAAAACATTCTTATTTACGTTTATTCATTGGTAGTTTTATGGAACATGTTATCAGATCTGAAACAATTGTATCAGAAATTACAAAACATTCTTATTTACGTTTATTCATTGGTAGTTTTATGGAACATGTCATCAGATCTGAAACAATTGTATAAGAAATTACAAAACATTCTTATTTACGTTTATTCATTGGTAGTTTTATGGAACATGTCATCAGATCTGAAACAATTGTATAAGAAATTACAAAACATTCTTATTTACGTTTATTCATTGGTAGTTTTATGGAACATGTTATCAGATCTGAAACAATTGTATCAGAAATTACAAAACATTCTTATTTACGTTTATTCATTGGTAGTTTTATGGAACATGTAATCAGATCTGAAACAATTGTATAAGAAATTACAAAACATTCTTATTTACGTTTATTCATTGGTAGTTTTATGGAACGTGTAATCAGATCTGAAACAATTGTATAAGAAATTACAAAACATTCTTATTTACGTTTATTCATTGGTAGTTTTATGGAACATGTTATCAGATCTGAAACAATTGTATAAGAAATTACAAAACATTCTTATTTACGTTTATTCATTGGTAGTTTTATGGAACATGTCATCAGATCTGAAACAATTGTATAAGAAATTACAAAACATTCTTATTTACGTTTATTCATTGGTAGTTTTATGGAACATGTAATCAGATCTGAAACAATTGTATAAAAAATTACAAAACATTCTTATTTACGTTTATTCATTGGTAGTTTTATGGAACATGTAATCAGATCTGAAACAATTGTATAAAAAATTACAAAACATTCTTATTTACGTTTATTCATTGGTAGTTTTATGGAACGTGTAATCAGATCTGAAACAATTGTATAAGAAATTACAAAACATTCTTATTTACGTTTATTCATTGGTAGTTTTATGGAACATGTTATCAGATCTGAAACAATTGTATCAGAAATTACAAAACATTCTTATTTACGTTTATTCATTGGTAGTTTTATGGAACATGTAATCAGATCTGAAACAATTGTATAAGAAATTACAAAACATTCTTATTTACGTTTATTCATTGGTAGTTTTATGGAACATGTCATCAGATCTGAAACAATTGTATAAGAAATTACAAAACATTCTTATTTACGTTTATTCATTGGTAGTTTTATGGAACATGTTATCAGATCTGAACCAATTGTACAAGAAATTACAAAACATTCTTATTTACGTTTATTCATTGGTAGTTTTATGGAACGTGTAATCAGATCTGAAACAATTGTATAAGAAATTACAAAACATTCTTATTTACGTTTATTCATTGGTAGTTTTATGGAACATGTTATCAGATCTGAAACAATTGTATAAGAAATTACAAAACATTCTTATTTACGTTTATTCATTGGTAGTTTTATGGAACGTGTAATCAGATCTGAAACAATTGTATAAGAAATTACAAAACATTCTTATTTACGTTTATTCATTGGTAGTTTTATGGAACATGTCATCAGATCTGAAACAATTGTATAAGAAATTACAAAACATTCTTATTTACGTTTATTCATTGGTAGTTTTATGGAACATGTAATCAGATCTGAAACAATTGTATAAAAAATTACAAAACATTCTTATTTACGTTTATTCATTGGTAGTTTTATGGAACATGTTATCAGATCTGAAACAATTGTATAAGAAATTACAAAACATTCTTATTTACGTTTATTCATTGGTAGTTTTATGGAACATGTCATCAGATCTGAAACAATTGTATAAGAAATTACAAAACATTCTTATTTACGTTTATTCATTGGTAGTTTTATGGAACATGTAATCAGATCTGAAACAATTGTATAAAAAATTACAAAACATTCTTATTTACGTTTATTCATTGGTAGTTTTATGGAACATGTTATCAGATCTGAAACAATTGTATAAGAAATTACAAAACATTCTTATTTACGTTTATTCATTGGTAGTTTTATGGAACATGTCATCAGATCTGAAACAATTGTATAAGAAATTACAAAACATTCTTATTTACGTTTATTCATTGGTAGTTTTATGGAACATGTAATCAGATCTGAAACAATTGTATAAAAAATTACAAAACATTCTTATTTACGTTTATTCATTGGTAGTTTTATGGAACGTGTAATCAGATCTGAAACAATTGTATAAGAAATTACAAAACATTCTTATTTACGTTTATTCATTGGTAGTTTTATGGAACATGTTATCAGATCTGAAACAATTGTATCAGAAATTACAAAACATTCTTATTTACGTTTATTCATTGGTAGTTTTATGGAACATGTCATCAGATCTGAAACAATTGTATAAGAAATTACAAAACATTCTTATTTACGTTTATTCATTGGTAGTTTTATGGAACATGTTATCAGATCTGAAACAATTGTATAAGAAATTACAAAACATTCTTATTTACGTTTATTCATTGGTAGTTTTATGGAACGTGTAATCAGATCTGAAACAATTGTATCAGAAATTACAAAACATTCTTATTTACGTTTATTCATTGGTAGTTTTATGGAACATGTTATCAGATCTGAAACAATTGTATAAGAAATTACAAAACATTCTTATTTACGTTTATTCATTGGTAGTTTTATGGAACGTGTAATCAGATCTGAAACAATTGTATAAGAAATTACAAAACATTCTTATTTACGTTTATTCATTGGTAGTTTTATGGAACGTGTAATCAGATCTGAAACAATTGTATCAGAAATTACAAAACATTCTTATTTACGTTTATTCATTGGTAGTTTTATGGAACATGTTATCAGATCTGAAACAATTGTATAAGAAATTACAAAACATTCTTATTTACGTTTATTCATTGGTAGTTTTATGGAACGTGTAATCAGATCTGAAACAATTGTATAAGAAATTACAAAACATTCTTATTTACGTTTATTCATTGGTAGTTTTATGGAACATGTTATCAGATCTGAAACAATTGTATAAGAAATTACAAAACATTCTTATTTACGTTTATTCATCGGTAGTTTTATGGAACATGCAATCAGATCTGAAACAATTGTATAAGAAATTGTAATTCTTTTATACACGTTTCCCTTTATTAACAAAAACGTTAACATGTTTCTGTGTTTGACCTCCACTCGACCTTTCATCATTCATCTCCCTGTTTTTATTTACCAAACAATTAATATTAAAAATTAATATATAAACGGAAAGTAATTGAATAAGAATGGTGAAAAGTGTATCCCCCTTTATTTGGTACAAAATAGAAATTAGACAATGAAAGTGAAATAACCAAAGAAAAAAGTGCACGGTCATCCGCACACAAACTAAAACAGAAACAGAATAATAAAACTTTTTTATTTTTATTTATCCTGAACAAGGGACGTTGGCACTGAAGCACAAGGGGCTACTGTGGTAGGAGTTAGATTTATAGGGGGAAACCTGGGTGGGGAGTTGAGCAGCAAGATGTTTCTTCACGTCACATTTAACTGCTTGCATGTTGGTACAGTATTGAGTAACAGAGAGCAGGAAGGAAATTCTAAAGTTAAGCAGTTTGAAGAAAGAAGTTATGACACTAGAAAACCTTCAGACATCTACGGATTTCGACAGTGATGGGGTGGGATTTTGCAGATAGTCGGATAGGTCGGGAGTATTTTTGTTTAAGGGGTGACAAGTGCAGTAAGTCCATCAGAGTACATTCCATGGAAATACTTAAAATAAAAACACAGGGAAGCAACTCTACGGTGATGGGACAGTGGCTAGGGTTTGGCAGACAGTGCGGGACGTATTAGGTTATTTTCAGTCTAAGAGGTAAGGGCTAGTCGTTGGTTCACCAGCTCAGATGTGGCAACAATACTCCATGTAAGGACGAATGATAGCTTTGTACAGATATAAGATACTGGCAGGTGTAAGTAGCTTTCTAGCCCGGTAAAGGGAGACTATCTTCTTTGCAGCATATTTATCAGCATCTTCTACGTACTTATTTCATTTAATTTAATTAAAAATTCAAACGTAAATAATAGCATTAAAAAAATATATAAAATAAAAAAGCAATAAATATGAGAACAAAAGACAAAGAATTTTTTTCAAAATAAACGGATAAAGTGCACAAAGCAGTAAATGTCTGCAGCATGATTATGGAAAAGCAGAAGTGCACAAAGCAGTAAATGTCTGCAGCATGATTATGGAAAAGCAGAAGTGCACAAAGCAGTAAATGTCTGCAGCATGATTATAGAAAAGCGAAAGTGCACAAAGCAGTAAATGTCGGCGGCATGATTATGGAAAACCGAAAGTGCACAAAGCAGTAAATGTCTGCAGCATGATTATGGAAAACCGAAAGTGCACAAAGCAGTAAATGTCTGCAGCATGATTATGGAAAACCAGAAGTTCACAAAGCAGTAAATGTCTGCAGCATGATTATGGAAAACCGGAAGTGCAGAAAGCAGTAAATGTCTGCAGCATGATTATAGAAAACCGGAAGTGCACAAAGCAGTAAATGTCTGCAGCATGATTATGGAAAACCGGAAGTGCACAAAGCAGTAAATGTCTGCAGCATGATTATGGAAAACCAGAAGTGCACAAAGCAGTAAATGTCTGCAGCATGATTATGGAAAACCGGAAGTGCACAAAGCAGTAAATGTCTGCGGCATGATTATGGAAAACCGGAAGTGCACAAAGCAGTAAATGTCTGCAGCATGATTATGGAAAACCGGAAGTGCAGAAAGCAGTAAATGTCTGCAGCATGATTATGGAAAACCAGAAGTGCACAAAGCAGTAAATGTCTGCAGCATGATTATGGAAAACCGGAAGTGCACAAAGCAGTAAATGTCTGCAGCATGATTATGGAAAACCAGAAGTGCACAAAGCAGTAAATGTCTGCAGCATGATTATGGAAAACCGGAAGTGCACAAAGCAGTAAATGTCTGCGGCATGATTATGGAAAACCGGAAGTGCACAAAGCAGAAAATGTCTGCGGCATGATTATGGAAAACCGGAAGTGCAGAAAGCAGTAAATGTCTGCAGCATGATTATGGAAAACCAGAAGTGCACAAAGCAGTAAATGTCTGCGGCATGATTATGGAAAACCGGAAGTGCACAAAGCAGTAAATGTCGGCGGCATGATTATGGAAAACCAGAAGTGCACAAAGCAGTAAATGTCTGCAGCATGATTATAGAAAAGCGAAAGTGCACAAAGCAGTAAATGTCGGCGGCATGATTATGGAAAACCGAAAGTGCACAAAGCAGTAAATGTCTGCAGCATGATTATGGAAAACCGAAAGTGCACAAAGCAGTAAATGTCTGCAGCATGATTATGGAAAACCAGAAGTGCACAAAGCAGTAAATGTCTGCAGCATGATTATGGTAAACCGGAAGTGCAGAAAGCAGTAAATGTCTGCAGCATGATTATGGAAAACCGGAAGTGCACAAAGCAGTAAATGTCGGCGGCATGATTATGGAAAACCGAAAGTGCACAAAGCAGTAAATGTCTGCAGCATGATTATGGAAAACCGGAAGTGCACAAAGCAGTAAATGTCTGCAGCATGATTATTGAAAACCGGAAGTGCACAAAGCAGTAAATGTCTGCGGCATAATTATGGAAAACCGGAAGTGCACAAAGCAGTAAATGTCTGCAGCATGATTATGGAAAACCGGAAGTGCGCAAAGCAGTAAATGTTTGCAGAATGATTATGGAAAACCGAAAGTGCACAAAGCAGTAAATGTCTGCAGAATGATTATGGAAAACCGAAAGTGCACAAAGCAGTAAATGTCTGCAGCATGATTATGGAAAACCGGAAGTGCACAAAGCAGTAAATGTCTGCAGCATGATTATGGAAAACCGGAAGTGCACAAAGCAGTAAATGTCTGCAGCATGATTATGGAAAAGCGGAAGTGCACAAAGCAGTAAATGTCTGCAGCATGATTATGGAAAACCGGAAGTGCACAAAGCAGTAAATATCTGCGGCATGATTATGGAAAACCGGAAATGCTCAAAGCAAAATTGAATTTAACTTGAAAATTTTATGTAAAAAATAACCCGATCCAAACCTTTAATTTCGTAACGTAATTACGAACTGGGTTGAAATAACATTATTTAGAAAGCCATTCTTAACATGGAGTGAGGGGGGGTGTTAACTATTCTGTACTTTTACCTAACAATTTAATAAACAAAAGATATCGTAAAAATTTAATTTAACTTGAAAATCTTATCTAAAAAATAGCCCGGTTCGTAAACTGCACAAGTACCAAAAAAATAATATGAAAAAATGTTCTCCACTGGGGAGGTGGGTAGCTTCGTATTTACAAGTATATCTCCTGTAAAAACGGTTCTAAAATCTATTTTCAATCGATATTTATTCGATAATTGCCGAATTTTCCTACTTGGCCAAAAGTGACGAATTTTCCGTTTACGAATTTTCCGTTTACGAATTTTCCTGTGACGAGTTTTCCTAAATTCATATATATGACTGCGATAAATATGTCTCGATCAAGGAGGATTAAACGAAAAAAGAAGAGAAAGAAAAAATATGCTTATACTTTTGACAAGAGTGTATAACACCGAAAGTACTCAAGTTTTTAAAGTAACTAAATAATTTATTTTAAAAAACATAAATAAATTGCGTTGTCCAGGTTTTCAAAATATTTTTTTTTTAAATATTCTCCTTATGATTGCCATTTCAGCAACGCTTCAATGTGTGACTTTTCAAACTAATATATATATATATATATATATATATATATATATATATATATATATATATATATATATATATATATATATGTGTGTGTGTGTGTGTGTGTGTGTGTATCATAAACACGTGAGTGTAATATGACATAATACTGTCTAGTCTGGCCTGTCAGATTCTCATTGTGCCTTCAATTGATTATTGATTAGATAGTTGCACAACAATGATTATGTCATCCAATATTTCATCATGAAATAATATTGATTAGTTATGATCGATAATAAAAGTTTGACTCAGTTTATTGATTTTGCTTATGTTATATTAAGTTTAGATAACATTTTTGTAAGATTAATCAATATTTTTGTAAGATTAATCAATATCCCAATTTTTTATAAATATATCCAAAAATCATAAATATTAAAAAAAATGTCGTGTTTTGCTTAAATGTTAAAAAAGAAGATCGTCAAACTTTCCGAAGAAGTAAACTTTAAGAGTTCAAACTTTTGTACTTTTCTCCCCCCCCCCCCCTATCTCTCTCTCTCTCCATCTCTCTCACTCTCTTTCTCTTCAATGATTCGGTTGGGTCGTTTTGATTTACGGCGTATCAACTCCTTTCGGTTCATTTGATGCCGATCTCCGTTATTTTGTTAAAAGATTGCATACTTCAATTTCTTAATAAGTTTGACGATTTGTACATGGTTTTATTTACTCCTCCCCAGGAGTTAGGCACAAGGCCAGTTTTATCTTACTCTCACAAGTAAGATGTGACCCAAGATCGGGTCGAGAAAGTGGGGTTTAAAAAGCCAGCGCTCGAGAGGTGAGCACTCTGGCCATTTGAAAATTGCCTGGGCAGCCCCGTCGGCATTCCCCGGTAGAGGCGCCTCAGACAGTAAGCAATAAACTTACTCCTCCCCAAAGAGGGGAGGCAAAGCCTTCAATAAATCATTCGTGGCGTAAATGCATGCAGTTTCATGTCATACTAAGGACGGGTTCTATTTCACACACAGATGCCACCTTCACAGGTACTATTGTAACTGGTGGGGTCAGTAGAGAAAGTAGTAGTAGCAGTAATAATAATAATAATAATAATAATAATAATGATAATAATGATAATAATAATAATAATAATAATAATAATAATAATAATAATAATAATAATAATAATAATAATAATAATAATAATAATTACATACCTATAACCTGTTTACCAACACAACTGGGAGGACATATCTGACACTCCTTTAACAACCGGGGAATGCCGGAAAACGAAAAGGGGGCGCGCATATAATATATGTATTGCAATTTAACTATTGACTATATGTGTGTGCGTGTGTATTTCTAATTACATTTAAAATTTTGATATTTTAAATGTAAAGTTTTAATAACGTAAAGTAATTTTATAGCTCAATAGTGCGGAGCTAGAACTATTGTATACACACACACACACACACCCACACACACACACACACATATATATATATATATATATATATATATATATATATATATATATATATATATATATATATATATGGGGAGTTTTAATTACTTAGTAGACACCATCCTCGAGTGTCTTCGGTCTCTCTGTGCAAGGGTTTGTCAAGATCACCTGACATGAGGATACTCCCCCCTACAAGTAAACCATGATCAAATATTCAAAATGACATAGTATTCAAAGCCCAAATAAGATATCATCGCTAGTGCCACACGCCTATATGAGGAATGGTGCACATTCTCCTAGTGATGTTACCCCAGGTCACAGCACTTAGCTGGATACTCCACCAGACTAGATGAATTCTTGTCCTGGAATCCGGTAAGACCAAAAAATCATAAGAAAGAAAAACTATAACAGTTAACTGGTCAATTGGGAAGGGGAAAATTAATGTTCTTCACTTCTTTACTGACTTAACGTCTGAGAGATGAAAGAGAACTTTAATAGAATGTTCGAATATCTATGTATCTTATATAGAGATCAAGTGTTAGCCCCAGGAAGGGGCCCCTTGATTTCTGAGAACTTCGACTTTTTTTTTTTTTTTTTTGCCCATCTGGTATCAAAGATACTTAAGCCTTTTTTTAATGCATCTTTTATTCCTATATAATTGTATATGCTAACTATCATATCGCAGAGTTATTCTTGGGTGTCTTGTTTAGATATTATTATTTGTACTCACTAGGAGTTCTCACACAGGTCATCAGTGATTGCTCACAGACAACCGGTGGTATTCCCTGGAGTCTGAGTGACAACAAGTCTCCCTAGATTTTTAGTATTCTCCACCTCTTTTCGATAGCCACTGCACATAATCTTGCGGTATCGCAACAGCCGTTTACCATTGATTTCTCGCTGGTAAGGACCATTGGTCTTCTCTGGGATTTGGGTGGCAATAAGCTTCCCTAAGGTCCCAGCACTCTCTGCACTTCCAGTTAAGGTCTGGTTTGTGCTGTCCCTCCTCGGTCTTCTCATCCTCCTTGACCCTATTATTATTATTATTAGTAGTAGTAGTAGTAGTAGTAGTAGTAGTAGTAGTAGTAGTAGTAGTAGTAGTATTTGATACGCAAATTACCATATCACACTGTAGTCTTAAGGGTAATGTTTTATTAGTATTATTATTATTATTTATTTATTATTTACTTTTGGCTATTCCCCTGCCAACTTATCCATTTATGTAATTTCTCTGATGATAAGATTTTAATCTTTGAAAAGCCTGGCTTAAGGAAAGAAAAATAAACATGTTTTTTATCGAGTACACCTTGCATTGAACAATCGAAGTTGAAATAGATCTGTCATCCGCACATCTTTATCTCTCTTCCTTCATTTATCTTTATAATTGCTCTATCGTATATTGAGCTTAAATCATTTCACTATAGGTTCATTTCTCTAAAAGTATACTTTTGGTCTCATATTTATATATATATATATATATATATATATATATATATATATATATATATATATATATATATATATATTAGTAGAAATTAGAACTGAATTATTTCTACATTTGGTTATTGGGGAAGTAGTCATTTAATCAGTACCACTAGAAAGCCATGAATTTTATAACTGTCCTGTTTTTAAATCTTGTTAAATTTTGTAAATAAAAAAAGAAAGATGGCCGTATTACATATTATTATTTGTTTATTCGACCTTTTTTGTTTTAAACTTCTCAATCCAACCTTTAATCGTGTCCACAAAACGTTTACACTATCAAAAAACTATCAATATATTCTTTTAAATATTCCATCTGATAGTTCCAAAAATTCCTCTCTTAATTCCTTTCCATCATTATTTCTGAATTCATTTAATTTCTTCTTAAAATGTTCTATGCTTAATCTGATTTGGAAACTTGTTCAAAAATATATTACTCTATTATCAAAAAAATAAATTGGTTACTAGATGTAAATTTTGAAATCTGTCTTTAACTTTCCCGATTGAGAATAACTACTTTTTTAATTTTTGAAATGCCATTGATCATTTCGAAAGTTTTAATAAAATCTCTTGGCGTTCTTCTCATTTTAGTAAAGTAGTTAATCCTAATTGTTCCAATCTTTTTATTCGTTTTGTCACTGTATCACAGATTCTTTTACCATTTGTTTTTTTCTGACGTCGTCTGTTTGACTACATTGATTTCTGTTTTGATAAACATGGCATGACACGCATAGTGTGATTCGAGGTGTCTCCTGATGTGTTACTCATACGAGTTGCTTATGGTTAGGATTAAGGTTATGTGTTACTCATAGGAGTTGGGTTAGGGTTATGTGTTACGTATGCTAGTTGCTTTAGACATCGTCTCCTACCGTGTGTCGCATCTTTAGAATCAGCTGTCTGCTCTTCAATTCACTCAATTCACTCAATTCACTTGACTTCCTCTAAAACATTTCACTCTTGTATCAGCCTAATCAGCCACAAAGCCATTCCATATTTTATGCAATATATTTTATACTGTTTGCATTAAAGAATTGACAAACTTTATTAAGTTTTCTTTTATTGTTAATCTTGCATTAAAATTATCTATGGGTGAAGTCGCTTTCAATTTGAGTGTCTTATTATCTCATACATGAAAACAAACGCAAAAACATTGCGAATTCGAATCGATTGCTCACTGAAGTAGAACATTTTTTTTAAAGCAAAAATAATAGACGAGCTCTAAAAAATGTTTGTCTGTTGCGCAAAAGACGGAGGAACATCTGTTGTCGAGTTTATTCACGTATTTCACCGGATCCATCTTCTGCGGCTGATATTCGGTCATGCAGCAACAGGGCGGACTGAGACAGGAAGTCGTCCCGTCGTGTAATAAGATGGATAGACAGAAGTTGACATATAAATACGAAGAGGCCAAATAGATAGATAGATAGATAGATAGATAGATAGATAGATAGATAGATAGATAGATAGATAGATAGATAGATAGATAGAGAGATAGATCTGAATAGATAGATAGATAGATAGATAGATAGATATATAGATAGATCTGAATAGATAGATAGATAGATAGATAGATAGATAGATAGATAGATAGATAGATAGATAGATAGATAGATAGATCTGAATAGATAGATAGATAGATAGATAGATAGATAGATAGATAGATAGATAGATAGATAGATAGATAGATAGATAGATAGATAGATCTGAATAGATAGATAGATAGATAGATAGATAGATAGATAGATAGATAGATAGATAGATAGATAGATAGATAGATAGATAGATCTGAATAGACTGGGATAGATAGATAGATAGATAGATAGATAGATAGATAGATAGATAGATAGATAGATAGATAGATAGATCTGAATAGATAGATAGATAGATAGATAGATAGATAGATAGATAGATAGATAGATAGATAAATAGATAGATAGATAGATAGATAGATAGATAGATAGATAGATAGATCTGAATAGACTGGGATAGATAGATAGATAGATAGATAGATAGATAGATAGATAGATAGATAGATAGATAGATAGATAGATAGATAGATAGATAGATAGATAGATAGATAGATCTGAATAGATAGATAGATAGATAGATAGATAGATAGATAGATAGATACATAGATAGATAGATCTGAATAGATAGATAGATAGATAGATAGATAGATAGATAGATAGATAGATAGATAGATCTGAATAGATAGATAGATAGATAGATAGATAGATAGATAGATAGATAGATAGATAGATAGATAGATAGATAGATAGATCTGAATAGATCTGAATAGATAGATAGATAGATAGATTGATAGATAGATAGATAGATAGATAGATCTGAATAGATCTGAATAGATAGATAGATAGATAGATAGATAGATAGATAGATAGATAGATCTGAATAGATCTGAATAGATAGATAGATAGATAGATAGATAGATAGATAGATAGATAGATAGATAGATAGATCTGAATAGATAGA
>OY744522.1:200836258-200851258 GCA_963556195.1 Sepiola atlantica
TCTTCTGTGTATACGTGATCCACCCTATTCATGACTAAATGAGCTCTTTTGTGTATACGTGATCCACCCTATTCGTGACTAAATGAGCTCTTCTGTGTATAGAGGAGATTACAACGAAGTCTCGAAGAAGTCCTAGTTCAATCTTTCGGTGAAATCCTATTCTGTACTTCTGTAAATGCACACTCTTGTGAATATACCACCTTGTAGTCTTATTATTAATCGGCCCTTCAAGGCCACATCATCTATACCGTCTGTTTTGGGCTTATTTCCCTTATTCGTTTACATACACACATATATGTATAATTACTATTTCGTGTATATGCACATATATTATACGGTAACATTGTGTATATATATTTTCAGCCTTTACTTCAACAGTGCTCAATGCGTGAGTAGAGCTGAGTAGTAAAGTATGAAACTATATTCATGGCTATGGCATTTAGACGGATCATTTCTTTTGGAAAGAAGTAAATTCGTATGAATCAACTCTGTTGTACCAGTTTGATTCTGTTGCTGATTCTGTTGTTGGCATTCTTGCAGGAGGGACCACATAAAGGTTGCCAATAACCCTAAGTGAAAGTGAAAGTGAAAGTGAAAGTAGTACTGTGGAACCGGTTGGATTCTTTCCTTTTTTGTGAGTACTTTCGATTTAGTTTGTCAAATCATCATCAGACGGTGTTAGTCTTGGTGTCTTTACACCTGTCTTTAGACACACACACACACACACACACACACACACACACATATATATATATATATATATATATATATATATATATATAGAGAGAGAGAGAGAGAGAGAGAGAGAGAGAGAGAGAGAGACAAGTAAAATATTGTATTGTAAAAATACAATATCTATTACTTCCTCAGTTGCGCAAAACAAGGTGTTTCAAATAAATGAAATGTATTTTTTCCTTTAATTCTTTGAAAAGCCATGGATTAAGAAAGGAAAAATAAATCTCTTTTACTTGAATACACCTTGTTTTGAGCAACTGATGACGTAATAGATATTGTTCGTTTACCATCTTTATTCTTATCTTTTACTGTCTATATAATTGCTCTATCTCAATTCTTGCATGATATGTTCTACCTTAAAGGTATACATTTTATCTTTATTTTCCTGTTTTTATATATATATATATATATATAAAAAATAATTGCAAGTCTTATACGTTGGAGTTTGTCTCTATGAAACAGGATTTCCATGAACCGAGTTTGTTTCCAAGAAGCATATTGCAACAGACTACAAAATCGACGGCTTCAAGTCCAAAGCTCTAAATTACTTGTTGAGCCGTCGCCTTAAGTAATCAAATTTTGTCCGTTCTATTCATCGGTTTCAAGCCTCTCATCATATTGTTCATCATCCACAACCTCATGAACCCATACTCTCGAGTGGCAATTGAACTCGACTCTATCGTTCGAGAAACAGAGATTAAAATGAAATGAAATAAATATTCTTCTCTTGCGAACGGATATATTATTTTACTTTGGTGGCAGTGGAGACTTCTGAAGTTGTTGGCCCTTTTTCAATAGGGTTACTTCGGGCGAAACAGTGACTCTGGCGGTGTGCACAAATGGCAGTGGTGTGCGCCAATGCTTCTGGATGGCAAGAAATACTACCCCCCCCCACTTCATTAGTCTGTCTTTAAAAAATTATTCTTTCAATAAGATAAGAGAATATTTAAATTTGTTTGAAACTGGAATATAAAAATATATTAAACACAAGAACATAAGTCAGTCGTGAGACTGCATATCTCTGCCTGACAACGTAAGGATGGCACAAAAGTCTTATCTGGGCCGAACTCCTCCATATTGTATGAAGTATTTCCGAAGTTATCCCATGGGAACGTTGACAATTCAAAATCTGATCAGGCTGAAATTTTGCACGGTCGTTACTCTTATCAAACAGCATCAGATTCATACATTAAATTTGGAAAAATCGTAGGTTGGAATTCCGTTAAAATATAGCACATGACCGAACTTTTAAGTTCACGTTTAAAGCCATCAAAAGCTCGGGACTTCATGGGCTGCAATATACGCGAAGTCGCGAGTTTTTACGCTCAACAGAACCGAATTTATCGCCGAAAGTTGGACTTTCACTTTTCCGTGACCTTGATTTTTGAACGAGATATTCTAAAAATAAATCAGTTCGAATTTAGACCATTTTACTGATATTTTGTCGGCCAGGTTGTTTGTCGATTGGTCAAGCGATGTGAACGCAGGGTTGTACACAAACAAACAAAGATAGTAAGAAACAAATTCGACCGAAAATATAACTTTCACCTTGAATAAGATGAAGCTGAGACTTTAACAAAGGGGGATAATTTATGCTTCAGTAAAAGCAGACTTACTTCCCTTGCATTGAAATAATTAAAACTGTTTCAAGAATAACAAATCAATGGCGCGTCGATCCGTTGAGCGCGATGTTTGTTTTGTTTTTTTGTTTTTTGTTTTTTGTTTGTTCTTTTGTTGTTGTTGTTTTTTAGAGATTTATTGTTAGCTGTTTACAACTCGCCATTCCTTTTTAACAAACTGGATACTGTTAACACCAGCAGCAAATGGAGAGAAAATCGCCCCAAAAGCTTTCGAGCTTGAAAATTAAATTGACCTTCGGGCTAAAAACAGATGAACATGTCTTGCTTTGTCTTATATATATATGTGTGTGTGTGTGTGTGTGTGTGTATATATATATATATATATATATATATATATATATATATATATATATATATATATATATATATATATATATATATATATATATATATATATATATATATATATATATATATGTGTGTGGGGGGGTGTCTGTGTCTGTGTGATTATATTCAATAACATTTTTAAATCGACCCATATACACATGTGTTTCATGCCAAACCTGCGATCATCAGTACGGGAGGAGACAATCTTCACGGCCAGTCGTCAAAGGAACTCAATGTGGGAGACATTGAGTATCGCATTACGCTATAAATAGCGGTAGGTACGTGCAAAATCATTGGCCGATTCCCAAAATGTACAAATATTTTGACCCCCCTTCACTTAAAAATTCACTAAAATTCAGGAAATCAACCAATTTTAATTAAATTTTCAATATATTTTTTTAAAATCTTAGTGAAAATGTATTATTTTTTAAAAACAAAATACACCATTACTATTTTTATACATTAATAAAAAAAAAATGCATAATTTATTTTTTGCTTTTTATGAAAATAAAGCATTGTAGATGTTAACAATTAAAAAAAAATTTTTTTATATGTTTTATATATTACAAAAAAGGCTCCTAAATACCGTGTTAACACATGGACGGCGGCACCGAGAGGGGGGGGGGGCTCAAGCACACTTTTTGACTTGCCCCCCCCCACCACTTTACGGTCATCAATAATGAAGTTATATATGCATGTGTTTAACCGCCCCCCACTTTTTAGGATAGGCCCCCCCCACACACACACACTTTTATAACTGTCCTGCCGGTCCTGTAACAAAATCACTATAACTCGAAGAAAAATTAATTCTTTGAATTAGCGATATTATTATTGAATAAAGCATTGTTTAATCAATATTTTCACCAAAAAAATAATATAATTGCAAAAGATATTTCATGTGATTTTAATGATTAGAGTTTATGGAAAAATAAAAAATGCGACATAATTATATTTCCCTTTCATACATGAAAGTGGCATCATCTTGAAAATTGACAAATTTAAGACCCAGGAACTTAACTAAAAAAAGAATTTTTAAAATTAGATAATTTCTACTAACGATTCACTTTGGTTGGTATGGTAGCCCCGTTCTGTAATAACCAGCTGGGATTAGCTTTCCAATAACCACTCACTTTTACTCCGCCCTCAAATTTTTATTTTTAGAGATTCAACAATTTCGTTAATTTCACAATTCATCGTCAATTATTTGGAAAGATTTGTATTTGTTTTGTCTTTTTTTCATTAATAAATATTTAAGAAGTTAAAAACAATTATTTATTAATAAATAAAGAGAATTCAAACATGACACTTTCTTTCAAAATTGAATTCTGTTTTAACTTCTTTTTTTTTCAATGAATAAATTGTCAGTGTAGTCATTGACTTTAATTTACTTTTTCACGCTTAAAATTAAAAAAAATACACTTTATTTTAAATAAAATCAATGTAATTTATCGTTACGACACATTAAGAATAAATCGAGTAACTAAAGTTTTAAATCATGTAAAAAAAAATGATAAAATTGACGCAGTTCGTAACGTAAAAATAATTTTTAACATTTAAAAAAAGTTTTATTTCAAATTCTAAGGAAAAAAACATTGGTAAACAGACGTCATAATTTCAGAGTATTACTAAATTAAAAACTAATACCAAGTTAAATATGAACCTTTTTAGTTAAAAATGAAATAAGATCGTAATTGTGTACACTCACAAATATTTTAATTAAATAAATATTTCCTTTTTTATTATAACAAAATAAGGGTACTTAAATTTGTTTATAACCTTAAAAAGAATAAATAAATTATTGGATAATAATTTTTCAACTTCTATAAACTATTACAAAACCATTTTTATATATAAAGTTAAAAATGATAAATTATGACATTTTTGTCTTCCATATATTTTGTATAGCGATAGTCAATTGGTAAACAAAGTCGTTTGCCGATTATGTGACGCCGAATTTTACTCATTTATGACTTTTGGGGATAATTTTGCTAATTTTTAGTAAAATGTGGGAATTTTTTTTTTAATTCAGTATCTTATGACTTTAATTTAATAATTATCTTTGAAATAGTTCCCAAAAACTTATATTTATCTTTCAAGGGATTTTTACAAGTAATTTTTTCAAAGTTCAAAATTCACTGAATTTCTAGGTTTTTCAGCCGCCGTGATTACATATTTCATTATAATTTATTTTTCACACGTAAATATGCAGTGTTTTTTCGTTTAGAGATTAAGTTAAGGCTTTTATCTTTCAAACACAATCAAAGTTTACACGGAAACTAATTAAATAATTAATGATAAGCCATTTTTAATAAGCATAGTCCGTACAAAAGACGGCCATTTTTGCACATACCTAAATAATGGCTTGTTGTTAACTGATTTAAAGGTCTCAATCTAGCGAGAGCTTTGAATAATTATTTATAAATAATATTTTCAAATTAATCACGTGTTTCGTGCCAAACCTGCAATCATCAGTATGGGAGGAGACAATCTCTGCCGGTCACACGGTTCGAACCGCAATACGAAAGTCATATTTTACTTATTAGTATGGGCACATACCAATGTGCCCATCATGCATTGCCTGGAAATATATTTATTTTAATTATCCACGGACACGTGTTTCGTCATTTACAGCTCATCAGCGTGACTGAAACTAGCGAGATTCAAAACCGGGACCCCAGAGTCTGAAGCCTGAAGCTAAACCACCAAGCTAATCCCCGCTAGTGCTGGGATGTATCGCGTTTTTATAGATGTGATTTATTTGATTATTTTATTTGCACCAATTCAATTAAATTGACGAAACACATGTCCGTGGATAATTAAATTAAATTATACACACACACACACCCATATATATATATATATATATATATATATATATATATATATATATATATATATATATATATATATATATATATATATATGCGATAGTTTGGATTTAGTTAGTATCCATAGGAATTTAAAATGCATTTTCTTTATTTGTTTAAAATGACTCAAAGCTTCTTTAGACTATATATATATATATATATAATAATGGTAATAATCCAGGTGAAAAATATCCACAGGGTGGTAATCCAGAGAATTTTAACCGGGTTTATAAAAAGTGCTCAATATCAAAATAGAGCTTTATATATGATAATTTTATTTACACAGACATGTACAAAATCAGTGTCGCAGATTTTGTACATGTCTGTGTAAATAAAATTATCATATATATATATATATATATATATATATATATATATATATATATATATATATATATATATATATATATATATTCTAGAGATGAAAGATGAGAATAAAAAATTGTAAAGATACAATATTTATTTGAGCATCAAAAGTTCAGAGAGTTCCGAGCAAGGAGCTTCATATCCTTAATCCATGGATTTTCAAAGATAAACTCTTTTCATCAGAGGATAGAGAAAAACCGATAATGTAATTGTTAAATATTATCGGCAACATTTAACTTTGAAAATTGTATATAAAATAAAACAAAATAAAGACCAAAAGGTAAAGAGTCTTATGTTGAGATGAGAGCGTAAAGTCAGGGTGGACGCCGTCTAAAAAACACGTCAAAAATAAAACATCTGTTATATTAGAAACTAATATTTGAAAAAAAAAGAATAATACTCAAATTGTTTAGGAATCTAAATGTTTTTGTTAAGAGGCTGATATATATATATATATATATATATATATATATATATATATATATATATATATATATATATATATATATATATATATATATATATATCGCTGAAGAGCTCAGTGGAGGAGTGGAGGAGTTGAGAGCAGAAATAAAAAGAGAATGAGTAAGCAAATTATCTTTGTAAATCATTGAAGACAGAAAAACGGTAGCCGTTCCCACTAAGATGGTATTGAGAAGCCCCACCGGAAACTACTGCATGGTCCAGACTCTATTAAACAAATGGCAACACAGCAGTCCCGCTATTTAGCACCTGCCGATTGGATAGCTTCCTTGAGGGTTACTCTTAGGTTCTGGTCCTTGGACTATCAGGCAGATAACGTCATCCCTGACAAAACGTTTTCCTATAGCACCCTTCTTAGTAACATTGCAACGAAGATAGAAAAAAGAAAATTACTGAAGTCATTTCTGTATACCGCTCACACTAAACAAGATCGCTTATGGAAGATTAGAGCAAAGGGGGGAAGTAGGATAAGCGAGAGTTACAAAGATGCCGTAAATACACCCACGGTGCATTGTCTAATCTCGGTCGGTTTGGGTGTGCATGTAGACGTCCGTGTTGGGCGTGATGCCCGAAACGCACAACACCCCCTCCTTCTACAGTGCATAGTTGGGGCCAGATGACTTAAGAAACGATGTAGAATGCAGGTTTTATATCGGAGTTTCCATCTTCTAGATGGATAACCTAATAAAATCTACGGGCCCATACCGTCAAGTACGGTATTCTGCGTCTGGGTACTATATTAGGTATTTCTACGCCTCCTACTAAAAAAAAAACGCGCGCGCATTAAGTATGTACTTAGAATAAGTTTTCGTGTCTTTAAAAAAAAATAAAGTTAGGTTCTACCCCACATATTTTTCAGGTAGTTTGAAGGTATTCTTTCTCCTGGACCCAACAGTAGAAATATAAACGACACACGTTTGGAACATCGAATAAAAATCAAAGTTTTGAAATAGGAAAATATTTTTTTAAATATTGTAATGTTAAGTGATTCTTTTAGAAGGTAGAATATTTTCAAAGCTTGCTCGCTAGACTCTGACTGGAAGAATGGTAGATAAATGGCGCTTAAACAAAGGGAGATCCATGATATTATCTTCCTAGGCATCACTCTCAGACAATATCACTTAATATTATTGTCTCAAACCCGACTGGGGATTCTTTTAAACAGTTTTATTTGCAGAACGTTCTCTAAAGTAACCCGAGCCCCCATTACAACATTAGATTAGTTCAAGTTAATAACGGAGAAACGTTATTATTTTTTAAAACCTGGGCGCGTTATGAGAATATTGCTTGGATCTCATAATGCGTTCGCTAGTAAAAATATGCACTTCCGGTGTTCTTTATTTTAAATTGTTTCACGGACATTCTTTTTTTTTAAATTCACATTGAGCTGGTTTCCGTTATTTCTGTGAGGGGTTGTATACCTTTGCTCATAAAACGGCGTTTGATTCCAATTCGGACGCGAAACTAGCCTAAAGGGGTCGCAATAAATCCCCTTTCTCCAGCTTTTTATGATTATGCGTTTTTATTTTATTCAACTGGGAGATGGAAGTGGTAAAGTGGATAATGACGTGGACTAACCCTAACCCTAACCCTAACCTGGAGGTAATAGTAATTCAGACCTGACTCCTCCCAAATTGGGGCCTCGCCATATTAAAGTCACACCAATAACCTTTTCGCTTTTATCATTGCATCTGTTTGTTTGTTTTTCTCCAAAAAAAATATATTCTGATTCTAACTGATAACAATGAATAAACTTCAAATTTTAAGACCTTTTTTTGAAAAAAACTCCGTTCTTAAATTAACCATAGAACTGAACGTAAGTTATAAAATCCCATTCGTAGATGTTCTTATTGACGCCTCGAATAAATCGTGTAACACTTGCACTTATATAAAAAAAAACAATCAGCTTAAATTGTAATCTTTTAAATGCAAAGAGCGAGTGTCGCTATCGCTATAAAATAGCTATTGTTAAAAATCTAATAAACCGTGCCAAATCAATCCCTCTTCTAAAAATAATATTCATTGAATTAAAAAATATAAAACAAGAACTTATTAACAACGAATTCCCTAATTATATCTTCGATAAACAAATAATATTAATGATTCGAAACTTTAAAAAACACCAGTACAAATAATAATGATATTCAACATAACAACTCGAACAATATTAACATATACTATTGTAATCAAATCCAACCAAACTTCAGAAAAAGCCATGAAAAATATTATGCACAGGTACATATCCCCAATTAGCAATAACAATAAAATTTGACTTATTATTTAGATTTATTATTAAGAAATTTAAAACACCAAAATCTTGCAGTAAAAAAACAATTCCTCCCCAACCCCAAAACCACAAGAAAGAGCCAATGTTATCTATAAGTTTAAATGCCCTTTGGGAGAATGTAACTCCCATGATACTAATAAAGCTAATAGCTACATTGGTTTTACAAGCACTACCCTATCCTGCCGCATCACCATGCATCTTGTAAACTCTAGCTCAATTTACCAACATCTACAAAAACATAACTGCCCTCCCTCTGAGTTAAGACAAATTCTAGTTAATAACACTAAAATTATACATTGCGAAACCAATTTAAAAAAATCAAAAATACTCGAAGCTATCTACATAAAAACACAACAACCTAAAATTAATAACATCACATATGAAACCAGTAGAAACCGTTTAAAATGCTTAACGTAATGCGATTTTATTCTGTGATCCAACTCCGGTGTCGCTAAATTTAAATCGATAACATCTTATCTGAGACAATGCGAAAAACGTTCTCTGCGCGTTTCTTCGCCGTCTTTTGAAATATTCTCCCTTTTCTCCAGCTGAACAATGAACAAAAAAGTTCATTTGCTCTTGACACCTGAGGATAATTCGACGAAGAATCGAAAACGTTCGTGAAACCTATGAGAAATTTATTAAGTTTTTTTTTTTTTAATACAAAAAAGACAATCAGAAAAATTGAAAAAATAAAAAATATATAATTAAAGAGACGAATTCTGATATTTTTAACAATGTTTGTCAGGGTATGTTGAAAATAGATCAATAAAGTTCTCGATCGCAAAAAGTGAAAGCTAAAATACAAATTATTTATTTAAAAACTATATGTTACACATTTCAGAGACGTACCACGGTTTCATCGAGATGGACTGACCTTTTATCCTTTAAAGGCCGCCATAGTCCATTCAAATCATCAGCGACTCATAAAATGAAAAAATGTGTTGTTTTCATTTCGTGAGTCGCTGATGATTTGAATGGACTATAACAGCCTTAAAAAGCAATCAGAAAAAATGAAAAAATAAAAAAGGTCTAATTAAACAGACGAATTCTGTTCTTTTTAACAATATTTGCACACACACACACACACACATATATATATATATATATATATATATATATATATATATATATATATATATATATATATATATATATATAGTACGTCAGGATAAGTTGAAAAAAAAGTAATAAAGTTCTCGATCGCAAAAAGTGAAAGCTAAAATACAAATTATTTATTTAAAAACTATATGTTACACATTTCAGAGACGTACCGCGGTTTCATCGAGATGGATTGGCCTTTCATCCTTTAAAGGTCGTCATAGTTCATTCAAATCATGTTGTCATTTCGTGAGTCGCTGATGATATCAATGGACTAGAACGGCCTTAAAAAAGGTCAGTCCGTCTCGATTAAACCGCGGTACGTCTTTGAAATATGTAACATATAGTTTTTAAATAAATGATTTGTATATATATATATATATATATATATATATATATATATAGTGTGTGTGTGTGTGTGTGACGGATGCTCCAAACACTAACATTTAATCACAGTATGATATAAATCTGATCGGCAATTTTATTTAAAGCTCTATTGCAATGTTTAAAAAAAAATTCAATAAAAAAATTAAATGTTTAAAAGGTTTGAATATTGAGTTTCCTTTTACTTTTGAAATTGATTCTCACAAGAATCGATGTGAACTATATGAAAGAATTGTTTTTCATATTGTCACACATATATAAGTGTGAAAGAAATAATACATCGTTAACCGGTGATGGTTGGAAGAATTTATATTTAGGTACTGTTTTGCTCCTTGTGTAGTATTCTTCTTTGAAAAAAAAACTTGTTTGGTAATTTGTATAATTTTCCCTGTAATTTTTCTATGCATATATGAAAATTCGCTGTAATTTGGTCCCCTTAAAATCGTTTTTTTTTGTTTCATGATAATAAGTTCCACGTAGTTTCGTACATCTATACATTGAATTGACTCTCTCCAATTTAACTCTAAATTACGTATCTTATATAATTATTATTATTTATAAATTGATTAAGGTATTTTTTATTAAAATATTGCGATTAACCGTCAACCAAGTTAACTATTAACTCTTATAATAATTTTTATTGAGTAAGTTTGTGCGTATTTTTCATGGCTTTTCTTCATAATACAAGATGGCTGCTTTGTGAATTTCTCTCTCAATGGAAGTAAATTTGATGTGAATTGTTTTTTAAAATTATTTTGTTTGTTGCATCGCTATGTATTTTTCTGATTGAGAACTTTCTGGTTTTCTGAGGAGTCCATGGAATTAAAGTTTGGGATTGACATACAAATATCGGTTGTTCTTCTGTTGAACGAAACGAATCCGTAATTGTACAAAAGTTTTTTTTCTGGTCTTTGGAATGTGGCAAAATGTTGTTTATTTATATATGCTCTGTTGTTATATGTTAACAAACATTGAGCTTTCACTTTGACAACGTTAGTATATATAAAGAATTAAAAGTATATGCAAAAGCATATATTTTCACACACACACACACACACATATATATATATATATGTATATATGTGTGTGTGTGTGTGTATATTATTCGATTTTATATCATATCCATTTATTTATTTTCTCATTTAGCATACACTTGTTTCGGCATACATCAAGAAATATATATGTAAATGCTCCTACGCATTTATTTAATGGTATGGCTATCCTCAGTGCTGAAAAAACAATGAAAAACAAAGGCAAATAAAGTTTATAAATTAGTAAGTATTCATTATCAATTCTTTTTTATTTGTCTAATGGAACTTGTCATAACGTATAGGCATCTAATATTTTTCACGGTTAATATTTTAATCGTTTCTCATCCTCTAATATTTTGATTCAGAATCTCCTAAATTAAGATATATATTTCTCCACTAACCTTCCTTATGTTCATTGACTTATACAAAAGCCACATATAATCTTGAGAGAAAGTCTAGGATGAAATCTTTACGATAATAAAAGTTGGTTATTAAGTTTACGTGCGGTGAGATGTGATATGCGGGTGCGGCTGTGTATAGCAAGACATAAGTGTGTCTTACTTTTGTAGTCAGTATGAGTGACAGTGGCATGTAAGTGTGAATAGCTTAATAGTAATCTTTGTGGGAAGAGCTCAACATAAGGTGTTATGAGAAGAGAAAAAAAGGATACTTAAAACTTCTTCAAACAGAGACGCCTGAATTATTGAGATAGAATAGGTGAAAAATAGTAGCCGTGTCGAGCGAGGTGTTTGAAGTAAGAATAAAATTGTTTTAAGCATTAAGTGATATTTCTTTATTTCTTTTGAAATCACTCTTCCCCTTCCTCCTCTATATCCTCCTTCGTTTCTCTCCCTCCTCTTCATCTTCTTTCTTTTTTCATCTTCCTCCTTTTTTCCTTTTCCCTCTCCTACCTCTCTCTATCTATTTCCTCTTCCTCCTCTATACCCTCATCCGCTTCTCTCATCTTCCCGCTCTCTTTCCTCTTCCACTTTCTCCTATTGCCTCTTTCCCATACTCCTCTCCTTCCCCTTCCTCCCCATTCTACCCCTTTTCCTTGTCCTCTTTCTCCTCTTTCTCCTTACCTACTCCTCCTCCCCTAACTCACCCTCTGTCTCTTTCTCTTCCTCCTCCTTTCCTCCTCCTTATTCCCCATTTCATCTATCCCTGTGTTGCAAGATGGCGCCAATAAAACTAAAACTTCCATCGCTTTCTTATTGTATAAGCCCCAGCCACATTCGATCAAAAATGGCGGCTGCTCTCTCGTTGTGATCGACGACTTTGGGGTCAAAGAAAATATGAAAAGAAAGAAAAGGGGAAAAAAACAATTCTTAATCGGCGTCTCGGAAGGCAGTTTGCACCGAACGACATCAACATTCGACCTTCCTGCTTACAGATTCGAACAATAGATCTAAAATGTCAAATGAAGACGATAATTAAAGATAAGAAAATTCAAGAAAAGGAGGAAGAAAACAAGATGGCGAATGTGTGAAGAAAAAGAAAAGAAAAGGTCAAAATGTGTTGGTGAAAATGGAGATGCGTTCAAATTTACTAAAGGCACAAATAAAACGGTTTATTCGGTTATTCGATCTGATTTTGATCATTTATTTATTGAAAGATCCGATTTTATTATTATTATTATTATTATTATTATTATTATTATTATTATTATTATTATTATTATTATTATTATTATTATTATTATTTGTACACACTAGGAGTTATCACACAGGTCATCGTCAGTGATTGCTAACCGACACCAATCGGTGTTGTTGTTAGGGTCTGAGTGACAACAAGCCTCCCCAGATTTCCAGTACTATCCACTTCTTTTCGATAACGACCGCAAATGATCTTGCGTATCGCAACAGCCGCTTACCATTTATTTCTCACTGGTAAGGACCATTGGTCTTCTCTGGGCTTTGGGTGGCAATAAGCTTACCCAAAGGTCCCAGCATTCGCCGCACTTTTCGAGTGGAGGTCTGGTTTGTGCTGTTCCTTCTCCGTCTTCTCATCCTTCTTAACCCTCCACAAATATTTTGTGTGATATTAGCCGAGGCTGGTGTCAGCACTTATTGGGGGGGGGGGTAGTTTATTAGATTTCTTGTAGTTTCTGTTCCTTGATTCGTGATGTGGTGTTCTTCCTGTGGTTTTTTCTTCTTCCTGTTGTAACTTCCATGTGACTGGTTTGTATTCGTAGCAGTTTTGACTATTTCCGTCATTTGTATGGTCTCAGTGATCCCATTGATTCCAATTTCTCCCAGTCTTTTCTCCAGTTTCTTTTTGGACTGTTCCTAGTGCTCCTGTGATTATTGGTATTATATTGACTTTCTTCATGCTCCATATTCCTTTCAGTTATCTGGCTAGTTCCGTGTATTTGCTTCGTTTGATCTTCACTCTGTTATCTGCTGGAACGACGAAGTCTATGATTTGACAAGATGTTTCCTTTTTGTCGAATATTTTAATATCCGGTCTATCTGTTTTTACATCCATATCTAAGAGGATTTTGTGCTTTTCGTTTTCCAGTACTGTTTCTGGTTTATGTTTGTACCATTTGTCTGCGTATTCGAAATTCAATTGTTTGCACAGTTCCCAGTGTACTGCTTTACCCACGAAGTCATGTCTGTTCTTGTATTCTTTTTGTGCTAGTTTGCTGTATTCACTTATTATATTACTTACTGTTTCGTCTCTTTGTAAACACAGTCTGCATTTACTGTCGTTTGTTCTAATCGCATTGTTCTGTGCAGCCGTCATTAAAGATTTTGTTTCTCTGTTCGAGTGTCCTTTTCTTAGCCATGCCCAGATATTTTCGTTGGTTTTTATTCTCTTGTCAGTCTTATGAAGCGTCCATGTAGTTATTTTTCTTCCCACTTTTCTTTTCTTGTCTTTTTGTTTCTGATGTCTGTGCTTCCCGAGTGGTTTGTTGGGACGCTGTCTCTTGCTGCCATGATTAGCCTTTCCGTATTCTGGGTTATGTATTTCTACAGTTCTTTTTTTAGTCTTTCACACGATCTTCTATACTTACCAGTCCTCTTTCACCTTCGTTTCTTTTCATGTAGAGTCTGTCCGTATCGTATTTTGTGCGTAGTACGTTGTGCTACTGCCCAGGTGTTTATTCCTTTTGCTAGATTTCTACTATATAATTTCGTTTCTAAGAGTTTTGTTGTTCTTTGTAAATATTTTTTCCAATCTTCTATTTAATTTCTGTAGATTTGATAGTGTCTGCTTCCAAAACTCCCAAATATTTATAGCTATCGTGTTAACTTAGCGCCCTCATCTCCTCTTGGTTGGGGAGTTTCATGTTGTCTCCAGTTTTCCTCTTTTTATTTCTAGTAATTCACACTTTTCTATTCCAAATTCCATTTCAATGTTCTGATTAGAAGATTCTGGTATATTTATCAGCTTTTCCAGTTCCTTGTTTCAAATAGTTGCAGGTCGTTCATGTACATCAGGTGGTGTTTTCTTTGTTCTGTGTCTGTAAACTTGTATCCGGCATCACATTTTCTGAGTATGTAGTTGAGTGGCGTTATGTCTATTATAAACAGTAGTAGTGATAGAAGAGTCTCCTTGCAAAATACTTCTCTGTTTTGTTTTTTTTAATCTCAATCAGGTGTTGTCCCCCGGCTATCAGTTCTAGTCTCCATGTTTCCATTGCTTTCTTAATAAGATTCATAATCCTGTCGGGTATTTTGTATATTTTTAAGCATTTAATTATCGATGCGTGGGGAATTCTGTCGTAAGCGTTTTTATAGTCAATCCATGCCATGGCTATATTCTTTTTTTCT
>OY744522.1:200853758-200861258 GCA_963556195.1 Sepiola atlantica
ATATATATATATATATATATATATATCTTTCTCTCTCTATATATATATATATACATATATATATATATATATATATATATATATATATATATTTCTCTTTCTCTCTCTCTTTCTCTCTTTTTCTCTTTATATATATATATATATATATATATATTTCTCTTTCTCTCTCTCTCTCTCTGTCTATATATATATATATATACATATATTTTTTTTCTTTCTCTCTCTCTTTCTCTCTCTTTCTCTTTATATATATATATATATATATATATTTCTCTTTCTCTCTCTCTCTCTCTATATATATATATATATATATTTCTCTTTCTTTCTCTCTTTCTCTCTCTTTCTCTTAATATATATACATGTATATATATATATATATATTTCTCTCCCCCTCTCTCTCTCTCTATCTATCTTTCTATTTCTCTCTCTATCTCTATCTCCTTCGCTATGCAACTCCCTTCTTTCCACTCATACTCTCTCTCTCTCTCTCTATCTATCTATCTATTTTTCTTTCTCTTTCTATCTCTCTCTATATACATCTTCACTATGCAACTCCCTTTTTTCCACTCATACCCTCTCTCTCTCTATTTCTCTCTTTCTCCTTCTTTCTCTCTCCCTTTCTCTCTCAAATTCATCTTTATATTTCTCTCTCTCTCTCTCTCTCTCTCTCTTTCTATATATATATATATATATATATATATATATATATATATATACGATATATCTATATATATATACGATATATATATATATATACGATATATATCTCTATATATCTATCTATATATATACATATATATATACACATATATATATATACGATATATATATATATATATATATATATCGTATATATCCTTCTTTCTGATCGTGTCTATTTTCGCGCGTTCCTTACCGATCAATCAATCGATTTCTCCTGGCATCCATTAAGTTCCCCACGGATGTTCCATCCGAGGTTTCTTTCCCATCAATTTTGTATTCAGTGGGAAAAGAATGTTGTTTACCTCTGCTGTTTCCCCCCCCCCCCCTAACAAAAAAACCATCAAATATAAAACAGAACAGAAAGAATCGATTTGCCCAAGATTCGGTAATCAAAAACAAACTGTTCAGGTATTGAGGGAAACTCTTATTCAGAATCAAGTTGTAAACATTTGTAAAAAACAAAAAAAACTTAGATTTTTAAATGCTACCTATGACGTCATGGACTTTCTCGTTAATCTGTGGTAGATTATTACATAGATATGCGAGACTAGCGAACGTGAAAAAGATACTAGCTCTTATAAGCTACTCACTTTCTTTATCCTTTCTTTCGACTTACGTTTTCCTCTTTGTTTCCTTTACACATCTACCCCATCCTTTACAAAGGAGAACGGGCTTCACTAAAAGCAATTACAATCTTCGAGATCCACACAAATGCAAACGAGCGGCCCCGAATTAAAAAAAACAACATCATTTCACATAAACGTGTGAACTCAGTCGAGCAACTTCTATAAAAATGACGATAGAGTAGAGAAAGACTAGCCACGTCTCTTCTGTGATAAAGGGGCTGTAGAGAAGAGAAGAAGACCCCCCCCCCCACTAGATTGCAAAAACGATTTTTCACTCTGTCAGGAAAGAAAGGGTGCTCTAGGCGGCACCTCCCCAGACGTGCCAGCTGTACTCCAGCTTAGAACGATCCGACCATTTTTCCGGCGATCATAGCAACAGATTTGATGTAAATCCTCTATTTCATGTCTTGCATTCAAGTTAGTCTTAGGAACTTATCAAAGTAGGAGAAAGACATTCATTTCAACTGCTTTTCTTAAAAATGCATGTTAGTGTATCTACGGGCTTGTGTGTATGCGTTCGGTGATCAGTGCCGTTGTGTCTAGTAGTCCGTGTGTGTCCCGTCATGTGTGTTCTATTGCCGAGAGTCTTCAAGTCTCAAAGGGGCTAGGAAGGATTATGTCCCTTTTCTTTTTATCCATTCCTACTTCTATTAATATTCGCCGTCCCTTCCCCCCCCCCCCCCCCGTTCCCCCTCCCTTTCCCCTCCCTTTCCTCCTCCCTTTCCTCCTCCCTTCCCCCTCCCTTTCCCCTCCCTTTCCCCTTCCCTTTCCCCTCCCTTTCCCCTTCCCTTTCCCCTCCTTTCCCCATCCTTTCCCCTCCTTTCCTCCCTCCCTTCCCCCTCCTTTCCCCATCCTTTCCCCTCCTTTCCTCCCTCCCTTCCCCCTCCTTTCCCCCTCCTTTCCCCTTCCCTTTCCCCTCCCTTTCCCCTTCCCTTTCCCCTCCCTTTCCCCTTCCCTTTCCCCTCTTTTCCCCCTCCTTTCCCCTCCTTTCCTCCCTCCTTTCCCCCTCCCTTCCCCCTCCTTTCCCCCTCCCTTCCCCTTCCATTCCCCCTCCCTTTTCCCCTCCTTTCCCCCTCCCTTCCCATCCCTTTTCCCCTCCCTTTCCCCCTCCCTTTCCCCCCCATTCCCCCTCCCTTTTCCCCCCTCCCTTTCCCCTCCCTTTCCCCTCCTTTCTCCCTCTTTTCCTCTCCCTTCCCCTCCTTTCCCCCTCCCTTCCCCCTCTTTTCTATCTCCTTTCCCCTCCCTTTCCCCTTTTTTCCTCTATGTTCTTCTTTCTGCCTTTTTTTAAAAAACTTAATTCATTACAGCTTAACATTTTCTTCGATTACCACATTCTTATTCGCTCCTGATTCGAACAATTAATACCACTTTCTTCCACGGCACAGGAAGTAAAATAATGGCTTTCCTCACGTCTGCTTTCTGATTTTATCATTTTTTACAACACTTATACTTCTATATTTTCGGGGTGATTCATTTCACTGCCAACGAACTCTCACTTGGATTTGAATACCTATATCGCCCAGAATGGAACTTTAAAAAAACAACTTCGGATGCCTAGATTACCTTTAACCTATCACTCTACACTCACTTCAAATGCTTTGAACCCTCGGATTTGATTGCACACACTTTTTTAAGCTTCTTCTTTAATGCTGATCATTTTCTTTGCCTATTTTAAACATTGCCTATTTTAAACATTGCCTATTTTAAACATTGCCTATTTTAAACATTGCCTATTTTAAAAAGTGCCTATTTTAAAAAGTGCCTATTTTAAACTTTTTAAATTGTCTGTATTTTTATGTCTTTTATATTTTTATATTTTCAAATGTTTGTATTACAGCAAATTTTACTGACTTATTTGTCGAATTTCCTCTGATGAGAAGAGCATATCTTTGAAAATCCATGGATTAAGGAAATAAAAAAGTTTGTTTTTTATATTACCCTTGTTTGAACAATTGATGATTTAATAAATATTGTATTCGATCCAATTTTTATTCTCATCACTTATCTACTTATACTATTGCTCGTATATCAAGCTTTGACTATTCAAGATAGGATATCATTTAGAGATATAACCTTTATCTTTATTTTCATATTTCACATATATATATATATATATATATATATATATATATATATATATATATATATATATATATATATATATATAAAATATGAAACTAAAAGTATACTTTTAGTAGATAGAACCTGTAGTGAAATGGTTTAAGCTCAATATACGAGATAGAGCAATTATAAAGATAGATGAAAGAAGAGGGATACACATGTACGAATGTCCAGATTTATTTCAACTTCGATTGTTCAATGCAAGGTGTACTCGGTAAAAAAGGGAAAGAATAATAAACATAATTTTTTTACCGAGTACACCTTGCATTGAACAATCGAAGTTGAAATAAATGTGTCATTCGTACATGTTTATCCCTCTTCTTTCATCTATATATATATATATATATATATATATATATATATATATATATATATATATATATATATATATTTATCTTTCTGTTTTTGCTGGGGATGGGGCATCCTACTGGATGCCAGACATTCATCGGCTAGAGATCTTTTTTAAGATTCTAACCGTCCCTTTAAGTGCAATTGTTTGTATTTCTCTTGCACTCGGTTCACCGGGTATACTCGCCAGATAGCTTTTGAAATTCTTTTAAATTAGTCCTGTTGCTCCTATAATTACTGGTATGATGGAGATTTTCCTCAGATTCCAGTTTCTTTTCATGTCGTACATTAGACCTTGGTATTTCGTAATCTTTTCCCTTTCAGCTCTGTTTAATCCTGCATCATTAGGGACACTGACTTCAACAAGGGTTGCTACTTTCTCCCTTTTGTTCCATATTACTATGTCAGATTTAACAGCTCCGTTTTCTAGATATCTAGCTGTAGGGACTGCATTATATGTATATATATATATATATATATATATATATATATATATATATATATATATATATATATATATATATATATACAGGGTGTTTCAAAAGTCTTGGGAACATTACAAATGCGTATATCTCATGAACTATTTCAGGTAGAAAAATGAAACTGGTGCCATTTTAAAGCTTGCTTAATCAAGTTTTTGGTCATTTTCGTGTTATCTTTCCAGGTGCAGTAATGGCGTTCTCTAAACAAGACAAGGCATTTTGCGTCCTCCAATTTGCAAAGACTGAATCGTGGACATGTGTTCAGCGTGCATTTCGCAGGAAATTTAAAAAAGAAGCCCCTGAAAGGAAATCCATTGTCAGATGGCATGCTAAATTTGTGAAAGATGGGTGTTTGTGCCCAAGTAAGCGAACAGGTCGCCCTTCAACTTCAGAAGATGCAGTTGAGCAAGTTCGGACAGCCTTTCAGCGGAGCCCCCGTAAATCAGTGAGAAGAGCCAGCAGGGAACTTCAGCTTGCTCCAGCAACTGTCTGGCGTGTCTTAAGGAAACGACTGCAAATGGTACCTTACAAGCTCAAGTTGGTCCAAAAGTTGAAGGACACTGATAAGCCACTTCGCCGTGACTTTTGCATTGCAATGCAAGAGAAGTTGGAAGATAACGGCTTTGATGACCGGCTTGTTTTTAGCGATGAGGCGACCTTCCATCTGAATGGCAAAGTTAACAAGCATAACACTCTCATATGGGGTACTGAGAATCCTCATGAACTTCTTGAGCACAAGCGAGATTCACCAAAAGTGAACGTGTTTTGTGCAATTTCCAAGAAAGGTGTCTATGGACCGTTCTTCTTTGAAGAGGCAACTATCACTGGTGAATCCTATCTCAACATGCTGGAAGACTGGTTAATGGCTCAGTTGGAACAAGCAGAATCTGATGACTTCATTTTTCAACAAGATGGTGCACCACCACACTGGAGTCTTAGAGTAAGGCAGTTTCTTAACACAAGGCTGCCTGGTAGATGGATTGGGAGATCTGGGCGAGGTGATGACGTTCTCATGCCCTGGCCTCCTAGGTCTCCAGATCTTACCCCGTGTGACTTTTTTCTTTGGGGCTTTGTCAAGCAACAAGTCTATGTGCCGCCCCTTCCAAGAGATATTGACGAACTAAAGGCTCGAGTAACGGCAGTTGTGGGAACCATTGACGTCAAGATGCTGGAACGCGTTTGGCAGGAAATGGACTATCGACTAGATGTCTGCCGTGTGACGAATGGTGCTCATATTGAGCAACTTTGAAGATTCCCCACAAAACTTGAAACTTTAACCTTTCCAACGGTACCAATTTCATTTTTCAACTCCTAATAGTTTTTGAGTTATTAAAAATCGTTATGTTCCCAAGACTTTTGAAACACCCTGTACATATATATATATATATATATATATATATATATATATATATATATATATATATATATGTGTGTGTGTGTGTGTGTGTGTGTGTGTGTGTGTGTGTGTGTGTGTGTGTGTGTTTTGTGTGTGTACAAATAAATACACATTGTTCTTTATTATACATTGGATGTTATATCAAGTTTTTGCTGTCCGCATTTCCACGCTAGCGGCGTCATGTGAACTGAAGCGACATCGGTATCTTCTGCCGCAGACGTTCCATTGGTCCCAAAACGGTTTCCGGTTTGACGATGGTGGAGATGGGAGGACGAAGTAAAGATTGCCGAGCGGACATTTTTGTGATGACGAACGTAAATTGGTTGCTCACTCGAAAATGTCTGACAACTTTGGCAATAGTTACGTGCAGATAGAAACGAGATGACGATCGATACTGACTTACACGTGTGAGACACATTGGAATAGAAATAGAAAGGGACTGATTGATTGATAGATAGGTACTATCTTGATAGATCGATCGTAGACTAACTGTGATAACCTCCTTCGAAAATTCCGAAGGGTGACCTGCATCCTGACAAATCTAGTGCTCTGTCACCTAGGTGGGGACGGGCTAAAAAAAAATTTTTTTTAAAAGAAGGCCATAATGAAATCATTCACACCCTAGCTAAGTTATTAAACTTATAATAACTAAAAAACTGTCCTAGACTTAACTTATCTAACAAAAATCAATGTTCGGTTTTGCAACCCAAAATCCTCTACCTAAGGTACGTCTAAATACCATTCTATTCTAGTACCAGTCACTCTACACAGTCGTGCACCTCGCACCCACCTTTAACCAAAATCTGCCGAAGAGAGTCTCACTCTCTCGGTCCTAATGCGAGCTTTCAGATAATATTTGAAAATTGCAATAAGGTCGAGAGGAGCGTAGATCTCAGCTCCATAGACTGTCTGCATTCGGGTCTTCCATATCGTATCTCTCATGACTGCTAGTAAGCTTAAAAATAAAAATCGTTTTATCCTATCATGTGTCGGGGCCCAGTTGCTACATACATTAATAGGTTCCAGGTTGAAAGAAGATACGTCAAGAATGCGAACCATGAATCCAGAAACAAGCCCAATCAGCGGCACGACTATACGGCAAGTAACGAAGGCGTGAACAAAGGTCTCATCCTCGTCACCGCACCTAAGACAAGTCGGCGAATTTGCCAAGCGAGCTGAATGAAGCCTCCTCTGGATCCAGAGGGCATTTCTTATCATCAGCCAGATCAACGATGCCTTGTCATTATCAAAGCACCTTAACCCAGGCGCCCAAGGCCAGATTGAGCGTAGCTCCCCCCTCGACAAACGAGCCCCTCAATCCTAACATCTCGAAAGGTTCCCCTCACCATGACCTGATATATTGCCTTCCGGGACAACAGCAGGGTGTCAGAGAGGCTTTCTTTCACCCTTGAGAAAAACTTCAAAGCGCGTCTACATTCGCGAAAAAATGAACACTCAGCTCGGGGCAACCTGTGTGCCTCCCCCTCGTCCAAGTGCACACTTTTAAAAGTAAGGAATGCTTTCTGTGTGTCTTCCATCCAAAAGACACCGCTTCCGTCAGTTTGTGACCTCATTCGATCTAGGTAGAATAGTCTCAAGGTGTGCTGACGGAATTCTATACATGGCATACCTAAACCGCCTTCAGACGAATGGAGATAACAAATCTCACGACGGACCATAGGGGCCTTACCAAGCCATAAGAACTTGAAAAGAACCCGCTGCATTTCCAGCGGCGTATCTGACGGGAGTGTGAGTATCGATAGACGATATAGGATGATCGGGTAGATGTGTGAGCAACACACTTCCGATCTCCCCTTTAATGAAA
>OY744522.1:200866258-201028758 GCA_963556195.1 Sepiola atlantica
ACACGCGCAAATGTTCAAGGATCAACCAATGAACACACACGCCTACAGATGCAACATGCGCAAATGTTCAAGGATCAACCAATGAACACACACACCTACAGATGCAACACGCGCAAATGTTCAAGGATCAACCAATGAACACACACACCTACAGATGCAACACGCGCAAATGTTCAAGGATCAACCAATGAACACACACGCCTACAGATGCAACACGCGCAAATGTTCAAGGATCAACCAATGAACACACACGCCTACAGATGCAACACGCGCAAATGTTCAAGGATCAACCAATGAACACACACACCTACAGATGCAACACGCGCAAATGTTCAAGGATCAACCAATGAACACACACGCCTACAGATGCAACACGCGCAAATGTTCAAGGATCAACCAATGAACACACACGCCTACAGATGCAACACGCGCAAATTTTCAAGGATCAACCAATGAACACACACACCTACAGATGCAACACGCGCAAATGTTCAAGGATCAACCAATGAACACACACACCTACAGATGCAACACGCGCAAATGTTCAAGGATAAACCAATGAACACACACACCTACAGATGCAACACGCGCAAATGTTCAAGGATCAACCAATGAACACACACGCCTACAGATGCAACACGCGCAAATGTTCAAGGATCAACCAATGAACACACACGCCTACAGATGCAACACGCGCAAATTTTCAAGGATCAACCAATGAACACACACACCTACAGATGCAACACGCGCAAATGTTCAAGGATCAACCAATGAACACACACGCCTACAGATGCAACACGCGCAAATGTTCAAGGATCAACCAATGAACACACACACCTACAGATGCAACACGCGCAAATGTTCAAGGATCAACCAATGAACACACACGCCTACAGATGCAACACGCGCAAATTTTCAAGGATCAACCAATGAACACACACGCCTACAGATGCAACACGCGCAAATGTTCAAGGATCAACCAATGAACACACACGCCTACAGATGCAACACGCGCAAATTTTCAAGGATCAACCAATGAACACACACACCTACAGATGCAACACGCGCAAATGTTCAAGGATCAACCAATGAACACACACACCTACAGATGCAACACGCGCAAATGTTCAAGGATCAACCAATGAACACACACACCTACAGATGCAACACGCGCAAATGTTCAAGGATCAACCAATGAACACACACGCCTACAGATGCAACACGCGCAAATTTTCAAGGATCAACCAATGAACACACACGCCTACAGATGCAACACGCGCAAATGTTCAAGGATCAACCAATGAACACACACGCCTACAGATGCAACACGCGCAAATTTTCAAGGATCAACCAATGAACACACACACCTACAGATGCAACACGCGCAAATGTTCAAGGATCAACCAATGAACACACACACCTACAGATGCAACACGCGCAAATGTTCAAGGATCAACCAATGAACACACACACCTACAGATGCAACACGCGCAAATGTTCAAGGATCAACCAATGAACACACACGCCTACAGATGCAACACGCGCAAATTTTCAAGGATCAACCAATGAACACACACGCCTACAGATGCAACACGCGCAAATGTTCAAGGATCAACCAATGAACACACACGCCTACAGATGCAACACGCGCAAATTTTCAAGGATCAACCAATGAACACACACACCTACAGATGCAACACGCGCAAATGTTCAAGGATCAACCAATGAACACACACACCTACAGATGCAACACGCGCAAATGTTCAAGGATCAACCAATGAACACACACACCTACAGATGCAACACGCGCAAATGTTCAAGGATCAACCAATGAACACACACGCCTACAGATGCAACACGCGCAAATGTTCAAGGATCAACCAATGAACACACACGCCTACAGATGCAACACGCGCAAATGTTCAAGGATCAACCAATGAACACACACGCCTACAGATGCAACACGCGCAAATTTTCAAGGATCAACCAATGAACACACACACCTACAGATGCAACACGCGCAAATGTTCAAGGATCAACCAATGAACACACACACCTACAGATGCAACACGCGCAAATGTTCAAGGATCAACCAATGAACACACACACCTACAGATGCAACACGCGCAAATGTTCAAGGATCAACCAATGAACACACACACCTACAGATGCAACACGCGCAAATGTTCAAGGATCAACCAATGAACACACACGCCTACAGATGCAACACGCGCAAATTTTCAAGGATCAACCAATGAACACACACGCCTACAGATGCAACACGCGCAAATGTTCAAGGATCAACCAATGAACACACACGCCTACAGATGCAACACGCGCAAATTTTCAAGGATCAACCAATGAACACACACACCTACAGATGCAACACGCGCAAATGTTCAAGGATCAACCAATGAACACACACACCTACAGATGCAACACGCGCAAATGTTCAAGGATCAACCAATGAACACACACGCCTACAGATGCAACACGCGCAAATTTTCAAGGATCAACCAATGAACACACACGCAAATAGTTGCAAGCAAGCCTTTATGATGCTAGCGTTTCCTAGAAACACATACACACACGCAAACGAGAAAACACCGCCTCGGCAACTCAACAAACAAAATGTCTCCTTACGAGGATTTAAATTAAGATAAAACGATACTAAACCTTATGTCTAGAATCCTAATTATTAATATAATTATTTTAATTCTAGGATTTAAGGCTTAAGCTTAAGGGAAATTACGAAGAAACTGAAACTTATTGGCGTCTAATGACTATGGATCACTTTGAATGCAAATCTGAAATATTTGAATTGTCAAATGTTGCTTGTACCCATATTATGCCCCCTCCCCCTTAAGCCCCCTTAAAATACTCTAAAGAAACTGAAATTTGTGCAATATTTATTAATTGATGTCTAATGTTAAACTTTCAAAATAATCGGAGGTATGTGAATTTTGATGAAGGGCTTCCAACACCTTTTTACCCACTTTGCATAAAAATAAATTAAACCAAATATAGTCCACATTTAGACGTCTTACGCCTAACAGCTGTGTTTCAAAATTCATAATGAGCTGTTAATTAGTTTCGGTGTGAATCCTGTACATACAAATATATAAACATATAAACATACCAAACTTTATAATATATATATATATATATATATATATATATATATATATATATATATATATATATATATATATATATATATAAAGTAATCCAACAAAAGATATAAGCGTCAACTAATATCTTATAATTAGTGGAACATCCGGATAAAAACTGAAGCTCAATATACTGGATGGAGCATTAATATTATAATATAAAATGAAGTAATAAAATAAGGTGTCAATCAAATTTTATTATAATTCAAAGTTCAAGCAAAGTATCTTAACGTCCTTAGCTCATGAGTTTTCAAAGATAATTCTTCTCCTCAGAGGACCATTACCGCAGTGGTATTACTACCGGTAATAAAATTACACTTTGAAAATATATTAAAATATATACAAAAATACATCAAATATATAACATCAAATATATCAACCCAAAAACATACTTTTTTGTTAAATCTATACAATCCATCCAAGTCATACAATTTAAAAAACATAATCAGGAAAGATATCCAGAAGGTTGACTGAAGATTGATCCAGGTAATGAGTGACAGTCCAAATACGAGGAATTGAAAGAACTGAAAAAGTTGTCCAATCGTGAGATGCGTCAGCAATCGATGAAGTGAAAAGTATCCAATGTTTAAGTTGATTATTACAGCGATAAATAAATCAAATCAAATAGTATAAAAAGTTCAATAAACTCACTCCAAAATCCAAAACTTGATCTGCGCAGTACAAATCAAAACACAGTTCACTGGTTAAATGGAGAATTACCTGGATCAATCTTCTATATTTATAAAAAGGAGAGAGAAGGGGAAGGGGATATGGTGTATAGACTAATAAACAAGGCAGTGAGTTGCAGTTTTCTGTAATCAATTTGTGTTTGTTGTTATTTATCTCAATAGATATATATTTGTGTGTGTGTATTTGTATATGCTATAGATACGACGAAATAAGAAAACTGGTGTTACTTAATAGTTTTCCTTCTTCTAGACTAGTTGCACAACCTAAGGCTTCAGAGTCTAGTCTACGTTACTATTTGATTTATTGTTTGATCGAAAAGTTCTTACTCAAGAGAGATAACGATAGACGAGAGAGTTCTTATTCAAGGGAGATAATGTACTGCAGAGTTTTTATTCAAAGTGATAATCCTAAACTGAAGAGTTGTTATTCAAAAGAACTAATTTTAGACTGGAGAGTTGTTATTCAAGGGAGATAATCTTCAACAAGGAAGTAATATGATAATATGACATGTTTGGGAAGACACCTCTTGTAACAGAATGGTTCAATATATTTCTCTTTATTGGTTTATTTGAAATCTACCGATGAACAGAAGAGTTCCGATTGGTGAAGCGGTGTGCTGATAAGTAGTTATAATTCATCGATTGTCGGAGAGGCAGAGAGGGAGAGAGAGAGAGAGAGAGAGAGAGGCGTGGTGGAGATAGGGGTGATAAAGGGAAAAAGGAGAGAAGAGGTTGAGAATGATGGCGTATACCCATGTTTATTTTATTCACTTTCGTAACCCCACCCAATTGCCTTTCGCAACTCTGAATGGTTTACCGAAGGACACAATTTGTTGGCCCGCGTCTAGACGAGACTTCTTTCTTCGGCAGGAATCTGCCACGGAAAACGGCATTCCCCTCCTTTTATTGTTATTTGGCGGCGCATTGAAAGGAGAAGAGTCGCAATTGTGAAAGTGGAAAAATGGTTGCGGTCGATATTTACGAAAAGGCGGTTGAACAATGGTCGTTTGCAGCGACGAAAGTAAATTGCGACTTCAGAAAAGAAATGAGACAGTTTACGCGCGATCGTGCTGACATATACATAAAAGTATATATACAAGGAAATGGATGCACGACTGTACGTACACCTTGTAGGTGTGTGCACATATATATTTCTTATGTGTTGCAAATGAATCCATTGTCAGTAATATATATATATATATATATATATATATATATATATATATATATATATATATATATATATATATATATATATATATAATGGTAATAATCCAGGTGAAAAATATCCACAGGGTGGTAATCCAGAGAATTTTAACCGGGTTTATAAAAAGTGCTCAATATCAGAATAGAGCTGTATATATGATAATTTTATTTACACAGATGTACAAAATCTGCGACACTGGCATGTCGATGTTATCGATCAACAGTTACCATAAACTGAGATCTCATCAGGCTTTTCCTGATGAGATCTCAGTTTATAGTAACTGTTGATCGATAACATCGACATGCCAGTGTCGCAGATTTTGTACATGTCTGTGTAAATAAAATTATCATATATATATATATATATATATATATATATATATATATATATATATATATATATATATATATAAGGTATGAAACTAAAAGTAGGATGTTCACTTTTAGAAATTTGAACCTATCGTGAAGTGATTTAAGCTCAATATATGGCATAGAGCAATTATATAGATAAATTAAAGAAGAGAAGTAAAAAAAATCTAAGAATGAAAAATCTATTCTTCAGTTGTTCAATGCAAGGAGTATTCAATAAAAGAATGTTTATTTGTTTTTTTCTTAAGATTCCAATCCTTGAAAAGCCTGGTTTAAGGAAAGAAAAAATGAACATGCTTTTATTGAATACATCTTGCATTGAACAACTGAAGATAAAATAGATTGTCATTCTTAGATTTTTTATTTCTTTTTCATTCATATATATATATATATATATATATATATATATATATATATATATATATATATATGCGTGTGTGTGTTTATAAAAGAATATATATTTTATTTATTTATTTTTTATAATCTTTATAATATCCGAAATGTTTCCAATTGTAAGCTCAATGCAGTTGTGTTACAAGATTCAGAGCATATATATATCTTAGTTTTGCATCCCAATGACCATTAGGTAATCACTCCAAAACCATAATTTTCATTAGTTCTTACAATCACTTTATTTCCGTATTTCGATGAAAATTTATTTCTCTTTCTTCATCTGTCACTCAAAAATAATGTTTTCTAATTCAATATTCAATTTTTCTTACACGTGTTTCATAGCAAATTTGGACAAATGTATTTTTTGTACAACACTATCAATCATCAGAGAGTGGCAGAACAGATGGTGGAATTGTGAAAAACATATTATACCAAAAGCACGTGAGAAAAATACAGTGAATTCCAGGTTGAGTCCTGATAAAAGTTTTGTAGGTTGAAGTAAAGTGAAAAAACTCAGATGAGGGATGGTGACAAATTCAAAAAAGGAATCCCCCCCCCCCAAAAAAAAAATCCTCACTCAGAACTCAAATCAGCTCCTCAAACGATCGCTTCAAATTTGGTGCTTACGGAGCTTTTTTTGAATCGTAAAAAATACACACATACCCGCACATATATATATATATATATATATATATATATATATATATATATATATATATATATATATATATATATATATATATTTCGACACTTGATTATTGGGGAAATGGTCGTATAATCAGTACCATTGGAGAGCCATGAATATTATAACTGTCCTGTTTTTAAATCTCCGAAACAGTTACATGGTAAACAGCTGATGATCCCCGTGTTAATATTAGACGCTTAAGGTCTCCTGTTTTTGTTTCACTCTTAGATAATTAACCCCCCCCCCCATTTTTATTTTTTTATTTTATTTTATTTTTTTTTTTATTTATTTTTTTTATTATTTTACTTATATTTTTTTATTTATTAATTTTCCGACGAATGTTAAGTCTGCAATATCTTGGATTTAGTTAGTTTGTCTGGGAATTTAAACTGCATTTTACATTTCTTTTTTTTTTTTTTAATTTTTTTTTTAATTTTTTTTTTTTATGACTCAAAGCTTCTTTAGACTATATATATATATATATATATATATATATATATATATATATATATATATATATATATATATATATATATATAAACCCTCACAATGCCATTTTTTATTTTAATCTTAATTTTCGGGTATAAAATCACTTCTTCAGAGATATTAAGACTTTTCTCATTTTCTGTTGTTTTTGGTTTGATGTTGTTGTTGGTCGCGAGATTATATTGTCGGTTGGCGACCTACATCAACCCTGCCACCGTTTGAAGATGGTACTGACCAACCCCGTTGTAAAAATAAAAGAAGTGGAGAGAGGGCTGGTGATTATTTATGACTGTGTTTACAAAGGGATTACGAAAAATGCATGACACAAAGTAGAGAAAGGCAAACTTCCCCCGTCAAAATCATCGCCAACGTGAATAATATGAAAAGCAGAAAGAATAGGAAGTAAAAAGGTGGGGAAACGGGAAGAGAAGCAGCTACATGGACTATTTATGAGACGGACCAAAGAAATAGCGCAATAAAAACATGCAGATGGCTACGAAAAGGACACTCGAACAGAGGAACGGAATCGTTATTGACAACTGCATAGAACGACGCGATCAAAAGAAACAACATAAACACCAACGAAGACAAGATACAGAAAATCAGAAAAAAATGTAGACTTGACAAAGACAGAAAGCTAAACCGGCAAACACGGAAGCAAGTATTGGAAAACGAAAAGTATAAAATTATGTGGGACATGAAAATATAAATAGACAAACTCATGAAAGCAAGAACACCAAATGGTAGATTTCGCCGTCCCATCAGATCACAGAGTAAAGCTGCTGAGGTAGGAAAATGCCAGAAAGCTGAATGGAATGTGGAACATGGAATGTGATAATTCCGAGCTACAAAATTAAGACCAAAAGAGAACAGAAAATGATGGAAAATGAAAACATGACTAACAATGAAGAAAGGCTAAACAAAAAACATGAACAACTAAAACAAAAGATACTATCAAAAGAGAGAATGATGAGACGTTACAGATGAAAATCTGAACATTACAAACAAAATAGGATTTTTTAAAACAATTAAAGCTAATTTTACGAAATGTAAACGGGGAAAGAAGAAAAGCAGGAAACTGGACCCGGCAGAACCAAACCATTTCTGGGGCAATGTATGGGGAAAGTAACAAGACCACAAAAAATGCTACATGGTTGAAAATAATGAAAGAAGACATCCAGGCAATTGAAGAAAAAACAGAAACCGAAATTAATGAAGAGGCATTCAAACTGGAAAGCATCAGGCCACGATGGAATGTATGCATACTGGTTAAAAAAAGATCACGACATTGCAGGAAAGCTGATAAAATGCATACATAAAACACACATACCAGAATGGTTGACTAAAATAAGAACTACATTAATACAAAAAGACAGCAGGAAGAAACTACAGACCTATAATTTGCTTACCAACCATGTGGTAAATTTTAACGGCACAACTTAGACGACAGATCTACCTTAATAACCGTGATCTACTTCCAAGGAACAGAAAGGATTACGAAAAACGACACTGTTTTTCCTTCTGAGTCCGCTATTGGCTTGTAACCTATGGTACCATGTTGATTTGATCTGATCTTCTATAACAATCTATAACATCATTAATATATATATATATATATATATATATATATATATATATATATACATATATATATATTTATATATATATATGTGTATATATATACATATATATATACACATATTTATATATATATGTGTATATATATACATATATATATTTATATATATATGTATATATATATATATATATATATATTTATATATATATGTATATATATATATATATATATATTTATATATATATGTATATATATATATATATATATATTTATATATATATGTATATATATATATATATATATATTTATATATATATGTATATATATATATATATATATATATTTATATATATATGTATATATATATATATATATTTATATATATATGTATATATATATATATATATATATATATATATATATATATATATATATATATTAAATTTTGTATAATTAGGCAACAATCCTTCTTTTATACATATCTGGTTGAACAGGAGTGCCAACTTCTGTTTATTCCTTTTGTGATCCAATCTTTCTATTCGTCGAACAATAGATCTCGTACTATTAACCAAGGAGTGTAGGAAATCTCCATATTTGACGCAAACGTTTTCGACCATCATTGGTCGTCTTCAGGCGGATGATTGAACAATGCAAAATAAAATTGGTGAATTTATTTAAGAAGACGTTTCCATGTGATTAAAAACATTAAAAACATTCAAAAGCATTTCAACACGCCTTCGCACCCCTCATAACGGGCATGGTTGATGTTGGGCTTTTTTAATTGAATGAACAATGCTTCCATTATGGGGAGGCGAATACCGCAAAATGACACAGCCAGGATGGATGACCTTTTTCTTCAAACATATGGAAACTGATATTATTCCCATTCTCCAAGGTCTAAATTAGCTAAATATACCAGTTATTGTGATCTTGGACCTTGGCTATGCCTGCCTCAAGAGCCATGTAGAGAGGTGTGAAACTAATGAGTGACTTTGCAACTCAGATCACAAGTGACCCAGAGCAAAGAAGCTGCTTACTACAAGTTGTTGAGTACCACAGGAAAAATTTTTACAGTTTCAAAAAAGCCACATTGAACAAGTGATAATACATGTATTAGTAACATCCTATCTGACAGTTTCTTATGCAATATATGTGTCAGTGCAGTGCTATCATACTACCAAACTGATTTTTTGTAGTGTCCCAGCTGTTTGTGCATTAAAATTAGTTAAAATTTACACAGGTGTTCATGTGTTTTATTGTGCTTACTACCATATGCAAGAAAATTTTATTAGCTTTCATTTGGTACCACTTTCAATGCTATAGCATCAACCTCTGGAAAGCTACAATGAAAATAAGGACATAATATCCCGAATTTTGCAGCGTTTTTGAAAAACGTCAACAATAAAATTACATGGCTCTTGAGGCAGACATAGCCAAGGTCCAAGATAACAATAACTGGTATATTTAGCTAATTTAGACCTTGGAGAATGGGAATAATATCAGTTTCCATATGTTTGAAGAAAAAGGTCAATTTTGAAGAGGTCTAATATATATATATATATATATATATATATATATATATATATATATATATATATATATATATATATATATATATATATATATATACATATATATATATATATTGTTCCATTAGTATATATATATATATATATATATATATATATATATATATATATATATATATATATATATATATATATATATATATATTGTTTCATCGCCGTTCAATAAGCTCCAGGTGTGCACGCATGAATACTACGTGCAAAATTGTCACTATGTTTGACACAAATTCCTCTCTTGGCATCGTCTTCATTTGGGCTGCGATGGTCCTGATCAGTTCCGGAATAGTCCGGGGATTGAGTATTATCTTTGAGATAACCAATAGATAAAAAGGTTATCGTCCGATTTGTGTAAAGACTATTCAATATCAGACCTCCTACTGATGAGACGATCACAAAAGTGTCTCCGCATATCATTAAATGGCAATAAAACAAAGACTGTTGGTATTCATGACTGAAACTTGGTGGACAAGTCAGGCATAGACTGAAGTTTATTTGCACAAAATATGGTTGGATTGCAGAAAAGGATTGTGAATTCTATTAACGATTCCATGGGGTGCATTGGGGGGGGGGGATTCGTGTGTAATAATACTAATAATGGCATTGGTTTGTTTTGAAGATCATTTTATCGGAAGTATATTCTTAAGTCATTACTCAAACATTTTTTATTTAAAAAATGTGCCATTCTGTCGTGTCAGATAAAGCAATTTTGAGCATGAAAAATGGTATTTGTTCCTTTCTTTGTTTGGTTCTTTTAATTTCTGAAACTTGTGGAATTTTGAATCTACCATTTGACAAAATCAACCCAGCCGCCAAATCGATTCCCACCTACGCATCTCTAAGTCTGATTTGATTTTTATCATGTTTTAGCATTTCGAAATGGAAAGTTGTGGAAGCCATTAGACGGAAAGTGATTAAATTCCTGTAGAAATCCATCTTTCAAGTTCTCGTCAGATAAGGAGTATTATATTTAATATGATAAGGAGTTTTATATTTAATATGTCGTCGTTATGAGAGATAAAACCAAGAAGAAAAATTGTCTACGGACATTTGATACCGGATTTCACATCAATGGTTCTTCGCGTTTCCCAGCTTTCGTCTGCAACAAGGCATTCCAAAAGACAAAAGTCTGACAGCCTCTTTTTAGGATTCTTCACGTAGTGATGAGAATTTATTACTCAGACAATTTCTGGGGTGACCAATTTTGAAGGTGACCAATTTCTGGGGTGACCAATTTCTGGGGTTACTAATTTTGGGGGTGGCCAATTTCTGGGGTGACTAATTTGGGGGGTTGCCAATTTCTGGGGTGACCAATTTTGGGGGTGACCAATTTCTGGGGGTGGGTAATTTTGGGAGTGGCCAATTTCTGGGGGTGGGCAATTTTGAGAGTGGCCAATTCCTGGGGGTGGGCAATTTTGGGAGTAGCCAATTTCTGGGGGTGACTAATTTTTTTGGGGGGGGGGCCAATTTCTGGGGTGACTAATTTTTGGGGTGACCAATTTTTGGGGTGACCAATTTGGGGGGTGACCAATTTCTGGGGTGACTAATTTGGGGGGTGACCAATTTTTGGGGTGACTAATTTCTGGGGGTGGGCAATTTTGGGAGTGGCCAATTTCTGGGGGTGACTAATTTGGGGGGTGACCAATAGCTGTTCACGTTATTTCCATGTTTCTATCTGTGTTGTTTTATGTTATTTTTATGGTCACTACGCTTGAATCGTCATTTTCAAGTTTTAAGCACCTTTTTTCACTCCAGACCTGAAATGGAAGACTCACATGAAATCTATTGCTACGGTCGCTTGAAAAACGGTCGGATTCTTCTATCACTCCAGAAAGTATCTCACTTCTGACACAATCCTACATCTGTATAAGAGCCAGCTATGTCGTAAGATGGAGTACTACTGCCAGAAAGAATATTTGCTATATCACCTCTCCCACTTCCTAATGATCCTATACTCTAACTGCTACCACTACCACCATCCACTTGTTTCTCACAGCTCTAAGTCTGTTGGCAAAACATTTTTGTACTTGTATGATCTTTTTTTCAAACAAACCATCCTGAAGAAGTCTTACAATAAAAACGACACGTTGATGAATGCATAAATAAGATGTTTTAAGTTTTCCTTTTTCATTATATATATATATATATATATATATATATATATATATATATATATATATATATATTCCTCCATGGTTGTCATCTTTTTGTGCTTTTGCTATTGCCCATCATAATAACTATTACTTTAATCGGTATCGTCGGGATGCTTCTGAGACTTTTAGACAATCCTACAGAAGAGCTGCAAGAGTGCCATCTCAGAGGCTAAGTCTAGCTATTCTCAAAGGTTTCGTGACTTTATTTAATCTCAAACGGTTGTATCTATAACTTAATAGTGTTATTAATAGTGGCAAGTCTGCTATTCTTTTTAATCATCTTCAGGTTATTTCATCTTTAAAGAATAAGGCCGATCTCTTTGCTCGTCTTTTGGCTGACAATTTTTCTCTTTATGATTTTGGTGCTGTTCTTCCTGATTTTCCTTTGAAAACTGATCAGTCTCTTGATTCTGTTATTATCACTCAAAAGATGGTTGCTCGAGTTCTTTCTGATCTTAATCAGTCTAAGTCTTCCGGCCCTGATTAAATTCCTGTTGTCGTTCTCAAGCGTTGTACTCCTGAACTTTCTTTAATCCTCTCTAAATTATTCAATCTCTGTTTGTCTCGGTCCTGTTTCCCTTCTTTTTAGAAGGGGTCCTCTGTTGTCCCTACCTTTAAAATACTGGTGATCGGTCTGACCCAATTAAGTATCGCCCGGTTAGTCTCCTTTCCGTTATTAGCAAAGTTTTTGTAATGTTTGTCAACGGCAAACTTGTTCATTTTCTGGAAAGTCTGGGCATCTTTAGTAATGTTCAGTATGGTTTTCAAGGTTTTCGTTCAACTACTGATCTTTTAACTGTTGTAACTGAGTGGACTTGTCAGTTTATTGATAATTCAGGAGAGAGTACAGCCATTGGCTTGACATTCCGAAGGTGTTTGACATTCCGAAGGTGTTTGACAGAGTGTGGCATTCTAGTTTCCTACACAAACTTCAGGGTTATGGTATTGGCGGTGCGGTTCTTGATATTATTAAGTATTTTCTTTCTGATCGAAGCTTGCGAGTAACTTTGAGCGGGGTCTCTTCATTCACTTTCCCTATCAGTGCTGGTGTTCCTCAGGGCTCTATTTTTGACCCAACATTGTTTCTTCTCTATAAATGATCTTCCAGAGAATATTATTCAGAAAATTAACATCTATTCTGGTGTTGCTTCTCGCCCATCTCCCTCTGATCAGTCGAAATATGCAGCTGATCTAGAAGTTAACCTGAGTTCAGTTGTGGATTGAGGTACGACATGGTTTGTTTCATTTAATCCAGTAAAGACTAAGCTTGTATCTTTCAATCGTAGGCGTGTCCCTTTTCTTCCTGAGATTCTCATGGATGGCTCTGCTCTTAAGAAGAAATCGACTCTGAAACTTCTTGGTCTTAATCTCTAATCAAATCTTTCTTGGAGTTCATACATTAGATCCATTGCTCTTTCTGCTTCTCGTAAAGTCGGTTCTCTCTATCGCTCCAAACACTTTCTCACACATGAGTCTATTCTCTATCTCTACAAATCTATAATCAGACCATGTATGGAGTACTTTTGTCATATTTGGGCTGGTGAATATCTGTCTCATTTGAGGGTTCTTGATAAGGTCCAGAAACATATCTGTAATTTGATTGGCCACACCCTTTCTTCTTCTCTGCCCCCTCTCTCTGGCAGACGTGATGTTGCTAGTCTCAGTCTTTTCTATAAATACTATTATAGCATGTGTTCTTCAGAATTATGTGATCTATTCCCTGCTTCTTTGGTTCCAGCTCGTTTGACTCGTTGGTCTAGTGGTCACCATCAATTCGCTGTTTTGATACCTCATTGTAATACAGCTTCCTATTTCAGTAGCTTATTTCCAAGAAGCGCTTTTGGAACTCTCTTGATGCTGACTGTTTCTACCTATAATATTTGTCTCTCCTGTCTTTGCGATAATCATATTTCGTTCTTGTTAGCTTCTTACATCAAGTGGCTTCATGCCTTGTCTGGAGCGATTACCACAATATATATATATATATAATATATATATATATATATATATATATATATATGTGTGTGTGTGTGTGTGTGTGTGTGTGTGTTTTATAATTCTCTTATAAGTGTTTTAATGGACGTGGTATGGACTGTGCTTAAAGTTGGTTTTCTCCATGTCTATGTGTGTCAACGTTGATTACTTTCAATCTCAATTATCGACTCTATTTCAACGCCCCCCTCTTTCTTTCAAATTTGAAACGCGCCAGAAGCCATCTTTTACGCAATCTCCGTGTCTTCATCGTCAAAGAAGACTTTCCGAATATTATTTGCAGTGGCTTCTCATTTCAATCGACAAAATCTCGTTTCAAATTCCAACAAACAACGTCATCACATTTCCCGCCAGAATGATTTGTCTTCTTCTAGACTTTGCGAAAGTTTTTTGGCGGGGGGGGGGGGGGGGGCGTGATCGTTGTACGCTGTAAAATAACAACAAATTCGATATGTCATTTAATTCTCTTCTTTTTATTTTCTCTTTAATTTCCTTTGCAGAGGATTATACACATAGAGGAAAGAAGTATTCTTAAAACACGTCAATTCCTGTCGCAGACCAAAAGGCAAATGGAAACATGTTACTAGCTTATTTTCTACGTATCGTTCTAGACGTCTTATTACGTTATTTCCTTAAACACGTTAGCTAATTTTTTATTTGGTTTGCCTTTTTGGACAATTTAAAAATATATCTTCTTAAGTAGGTGATAGAAATGCAAACGAAACTTTTATTTATTTATTCGATTTTATAACAAATGCTAAGAAATCGGGGTATCCCCCTTATGCCATAGTATTAACCGAGTTACCTCCCTTCGCGTTCTGCTTGATTCCATTATATAAACCATGTTAAAACTCTAACATGACGAGATGTTTTTCAACGTTTTACATGTATGATTGAACTTACTGTTTTTTTTCAACAAAAACATTAAATATGAAAGTTCTATGATATACTACTATAGTTTGAAATAGTGTCGTGCGACATTTTTTTTTAGAATTCCCATGAAGTAAATTTTAATCGAAATTTTGAAATAGTGCCGTGCGACATTTTATTTTTAGAATTCCCATGAAGTAAATTTTAATCGAAATTACATAATATCAAAAATTAGCAGCTTCGAAAAATAAAATAAATTATACTGTTGAGTAAGTAAAGTTGGGTTTGTTTTTCGAGCTGTCAAAGAACTATAGTCTGTTTCGCTAAGAAATTATGAATACCTGCTGGGATCACAGAAGTGCTAAGGTGACGTCAGCTATAATGGAGACACGTGAGAAAATGATGAAATAAATAAATTGCATACAATTAGTTGAACGCAAGTTGCTATTTTACTTGGGAAAATTGTGCGTTTATATTTTCCCAACAATATTAGCGTGAAATGTATATATTAGGTGTAATAGGATTCGAAGTCGGGATAGCCGATTCCATAGTCTGTGACCGTATTTATTCCACCGATCACACACACACACACACACACACACACACACACACACACACACACACACACACGCACACTCCAAACTTTTCACTTATGAGGCGGGGTGACGTTACTCTTTCAAAATGCCATTATTCGAAAAGTCTGAACAAAGAAATATGGAAATAATGGGAGTTTGAAGGTGGGAGAGGAGCATCGTCGGCATCAGACAAGTGTCGGCGGAATTAATGACCTGTTTTCATCGCCGCCCCTACGCCGTCGTCGTCGCTTTGTTCTCCGTTGGAATTTTCCTCTGCAGACAAGGAAACCGAATTTCCCAGGATTTCTATTTCCAGACAAAAGAATGTTGCCAACACTTATTTGGCAATTTATTTTGGTTCCGTGAAAGATTTTGGCTTTTAACAATCATGGGTGAAGAAGAAGAAGAAGAAGAAGAAGAAGAAGAAGAAGAAGAAGAAGAAGAAGAAGAAGAAGAAGAAGAAGAAGAAGAAGAAGAAGAAGAAGAAAGAAAGAAAAAGAAGAAAAAGAAATAGAAGAAGAAGAAGAAGAAGAAGAAGAAGAAGAAGAAGAAGAAGAAGAAAAAGAAGAAGAAGAAAAAAGAAAAAAAAGAAAAAGAAAAAGAAGAAGAATGAGAAAAAGAAAAAGAAGAAGAAAGAAAGAAAAAGAAGAAAAAGAAGAAAAAGAAGAAAAAGAAGAAGAAAAAAGAAGAAAAAAGAAAAAGAACGAGAAATAGAAGAAGGAAAGAAAGAAAAAGAAGAAGAAAAAGAAGAAAAAAAAAGAAGAAAAAGAAGAACGAGAAATAGGAAAAGGAAAGGAGAAAGAAAGAAAAAAGAAGAAATGCAAAAAAAAAAAGATAGAAATGGAGAGAAGAAAGAGAATAAAAAATGAATAGAGGGGACAGAGTGCGAGAGACGATTATTTGAAAAAGAAGAAGAAGACATGTATATACTATAAATCTTTATTAGCTACGTTTATTTGTTTACATCTTGTAAAACTGGCGATCGCCGAAATAGCTTGTTGTTAATAAACGTTTCAATTTCAAAGGTCTGTCCAGAATGATGGAATTCAATATTTGTACTCCACGCTCTAATTATGGACGTAAAGACAGCAGTTTTTATGCTTGATGTCTTCAAATATGTATTCATGGTGTTTGGCTTGGTTGTTTAAAAGTGACAAACCGCATGATCACACGTCATGAGTTTTATTCAAAAGTAGTTTAAATATATCGGTTAAATATTTATTTTCTATATTTTATATCCGAAAAGTGAAAAACCTTCATTTCCACTATCCCATTTCTGTCTTTCAACGTCTTTGAGCATTTTAACAAGTTTTTTTTTATATGTTATATCCGAAAAGTGAAAAACCTTCATTTCCACTATCCCATTTCTGTCTTTCAACGTCTTTGAGCATTTTAACAAGTTTTTTTTTATATTTTATATCCGAAAAGTGAAAAACCTTCATTTCCACTATCCCATTTCTGTCTTTCAACGTCTTTGAGCATTTTAACAAGTTTTTTTTTATATGTTATATCCGAAAAGTGAAAAACCTTCATTTCCACTATCCCATTTCTGTATTTCAACGTCTTTGAGCATTTTAACAAGTTTTTTTTATATATATTGTTAAGTCGTTAACATACGAATAATATTATTTTTCTATTATCATAAAATATTATGTTTTTCAATGTCGATCTGACCAATTATGAAGTCATGGTTTTCAAACGGAGTATGGCGAGACGACTTTCTAGTATAGCCCAAAAGTCTTTCTCTATCTATCTATCTATCTATCTATCTATCTCACTCTCTCTTCCTGTCTCAGCCTGGTCTCAGCAGCTAAACTTGTGCATTATATATATATATATATATATATATATATATATATATATATATATATATATATATATATACTAGTTTCAATCAAATCTTGCCATTTTTTTCAAATATTTCTGCTAAAATTGTGTGCATTTTTTTAAATTTCAGACGAATTTCAATTTATGATTAACAAGAAAAGTGAGCCAAAATTCCTTTGCAACAGTTAAAGTTTTATGTCAATATTTGGCTACCATGTACATTTCAAATAGAAATCCTCTCGGCGACCTTCTATAATAGTGCTTATTAACGTACTTTGCGGTGGGAGTCATAAACCCCCAAAGTTTTGGATATCATTATCATAAAACATTTTTCTTTTCGTTATGTTTATAACCCAAACTTGGAGCTATAGTCAAAAGATAATCGATGCTAAAGCAAAAATACTGTTTATGTTTCACAACTGACATAGTTGGGTCCCGTTTCTATTTTATGAATATAGTCTTTAACCTCCTAGAGACAATCCCGCCGTTTCAATGAAAACCCCATCTTCACCCTTGCTCCAACCCCTGAACCTCATAGTACCACTTATTTTCCTATTTTGTTCTTATTTCCATAATTATAAAGTTATAAATTAAAGAAACTATGCATTTTCTTTTTTATGGATGTTAAGAAAGAATGCAGACACCACATTTATATTTTTAATTGTTTGATCAAAATGAAATATACTTATCCAAGTAGCCTGGGTCGCGGTTATGAAATTTCCATATATATATATATATATATATATATATATATATATATATATATATATATATATATACAGGGCTTTACGCGCTCCACTACTTTTGGAGCTGCTCTCGCTCCTGCTCCAACTCCCAAAATTGGAGCTGGCTCCTCGCACGCTCCCCATTTTCAAAAAGGAGCCGCTCCTGCTCCAACTCCTATAAAAAAGGAGCGGCTCTTTTTAAGCGCTCCATAATAAAAATATACCTTCTTTCATAAACGTTCTATTCTGCCAATGAGTGGTCGAAGGATAGGGGTGGGCGTCAAAGGATCTCGTCAATATGGGTTGAGATGTCACTTTAAGTGTAAGATAATATTTGACAAAATCTCGCTAATATTTTGAGAGTTATAAGAGAACATGTCGGACGAAGTATAGCATTATACGTAAATTTTCGTTTCCTGAGAACAAGAAAACAATTTTGCTTTTTTAAATACATGGAAATTTTCTAAGAATTTAAAGCCAGTTTAAATGACTTTCTACTCGATAGTTTATAAATTCCATTCAAGTTTTGCACACACACGAAGTAATTGATGTTTTGTCAATTAAAATGGCTGACTTGTTTACGAAGAAATCTAAATGGATTTTATGATGGATTTAATCTCGTAACTTGATTACGAACCGACTTGAAATAATAACATTATTTAGACAACGATTTTTTACATGGGGAGAATGGGGGGTGGTGCTTTGTTAACTATTCTGTACTTTCACGTAACAATTTTATTTAAAAAATAACCCGGTCCAAACCTTTAATTTCGTAACGTAATTACGAACCGGATTGAAATAACATTATTTAGAAAGCCATTCTTAACATGGAGTGAGGGGGGCTTTGTTAACTATTCTGTACTTTCACCTAACAATTTAATAAACAAAAGATATCGTAAAAATTTAATTTAACTTGAAAATCTTATCTAAAAAATAGCCCGGTTCGTAAACTGCACAAGTACCAAAAAAATAATATAAAAAATATTCTTCACTGGGGAGGAGGTAGTCCCGTATTTACAAGTATATCTCCTGTAAAAACGGTTCTAAAATCTATTTTCAATCGATATTTATTCGATAATTGACGAATTTTCCTACTTGGCCAAAATTGCCGAGTTTCCGTTGCCGAGTTTTCCTTTGACGAGTTTTCCTAAATTGTGTATTATACATACATACTTCTATCCAGTCAAGCAGACTATCTAGTCTAAGAGAAGAAAAACAACATAACTTTCACTAATACACTTAGGAACGGTATGAATCCACATATATCCCCCCCCCCCAAAGCTATATGAATTAAATAGTAGGGTAGACTGTACTCTGAAACCTTGATTGGGCAACTTACCTCCCCTATCTAGAGTGCTAAGTTTTTATTCAACAGAAAGATAGCAGTGTACTTTTTAAAAGGGCCTTAGTAATTATCTCAGGTCAGCTAGTAAACATTTTGAATTCTCTCTCTCGCCCCCTCCCGACCTGCACTCAGATGGTGTCAAAATCGTTCGTACCCCTGACTCAAATGTTTAATCTTTCCAAAGAAATAGAACGCTCAAGTCAATGACGCCTTTGATCTGTCTCATCGCTTGATAGCAAGTCGACGGGGTTGGGGGGGGGGTAACGAATAAAACAATAAAAAAAAAGAGATTGTTAAAAAAATTACAATTAAATCGTCTTACGCCTGAGCCCCCTCCCTCTCTCTACCAGAGATATAAGTTTAAAAAATAATTCAGAGTAAACTCTGAGACTTTCTTTACTTTTCCTTTATATTGCTGAATAAAAAACTAATGTTTAAAAAAAAATCAAAATATTTTGGAGCGAGGAGCGCGGAGCGATAAAACCACCGCTCTTTAGTCCCAAATGGAGTTGCTCCCGCTCAACTTCCGCTGAATATAAAATGAGCCCTCCTCTCCTTCGCTCCAGCAAAAAGGAGCGTGCTTCTGGAGCGCGCTCCTTTTTGGAGGGCCCCGTAAAGCCCTGTATATATATATATATATATATATATATATATATATATATATATATATATATATATATATATATATATATATATATATATCACTATGGTGGTATATCTCCAAAAACTTAGGAAGAGTTCCTGATAAAAAAACAAACAAACAAATAGGAATTAAATCTCTCTCTCTCTCTCTCTCTCTCTCTCTCTCTCTCTCTCTCTATATATATATATATATATATATATATATATATATATATATATATATTGTTCTATCTATCTCTCTATCTCTCTATATATACATAAAGTGTTTGTAAAATCGATGACATAACTATATATATAGACAAATAAATAAACAAATACATAAATAAACTTGTTACTAATGTCAAACTATTTAATTATAATATAAATGCTGAATAATAATAATAATAATATATATATATATATATATATATATATATATATATATATATATATATATATATATATATATATTAGATAACGGCGAGGAATACGGACGTTTGGGACATTTTTGTCGAATGAGATTAAACAAATATAAAAACGAGAGAAAACGATTAAAAAGAAATTAATTAATGTACTGAACCGGTTTTCGTCCACACTCATCAGAGTAAAACGTGGAAGTGATTGAATACGACTAAAACCTAAAAAAATTTGTAATGGAAACTAGTGACAAGTTTAGGAAAAAAAAAAAATATGGGGAGGAGAGTCATAAGTTGATCACATTAAGTCCTAAAAGCCATTCCTTTTGCTTACAAGGGGAAGGTTTGATTGACTTGATATATATGGCTTCCAGGACTTTGAGGTGGAATAGAGAATGCGATCTACTTATGACAGAAAACCAGTCACTAGTGTACGTCGACGCACATTCGGCGCTATTTATGAGATGGGCAGCAATAGCAGACCCGGATGTATTAACTAAATTATTTAAATTATTTAGTCGGCCCTGGCGTATGGCAGGGGGGATGTGTTGTTTGATTCTGGATTCAAACCTTTGCACTGTTCTTCCCACGTATACGGCATCGCACCGACATTTAAATAGATAAATAATATTACTGATATGTTGGGGTGGGAGAACATCCTTATGAATAGATTTGAGCAAAGGTCGAGCAGAAAAAACAATTCTAGGATTAGATGCCTGGTAACACCGACGCACAGCTACAGAAATTTGATTAGCAAATTTTATGCTAATATTACCCAACCAAGGTAATCTGAGGTACGCCGGGCATTTTGGAGGACCAAAAAGTTTAGGCTTGTTAAAATGAGCAATCTTAGTAACGATATTAGAATTGACAATATCGAGAGGGTACCCATTTTCAACGAGCACCTCTTTGATAAATTCAATCTCCGAATCAATCAGGGATTCAGAGCAAATCTTTAAAGCACGATGAACCAAACATTTAATAAGATTTATTTTTCTTTGTATGGGACAAAAAGAGTCCCAGTGACAATATAAACCAGTAAATGTAGGTTTGCGGAAAACAGATGTTAAAAACAATGAATCAGATTTATGCACTAATACATCCAGAAAAGGAAGGGTGGAGTTGTGTTCCTTCTCACAAGTGAACTTTAAGGCTGGGTGTAATTGATTGAGTGCATTAAGGAATAATATGGAATCTGACTCATTGTTAAACACGCAAAATGTATCATCTACGTATCGAAAATAAGTAAGTGGTTTATTGATACGGGCCAAAAGATTATGCTCGTGAAAACCTACAAAGATATTGGCCAACGCAGGACCAAGGGGTGACCCCATAGAAATGCCGTCGATTTGCTGATACATGACATTATCAAAACTGAATTCGACAGACATGGTAGCAAACCGCATCAGTTCTACGAAGACCTCCTCAGAGATAATAGGACCAACTGAGAAACCGCGATATAAAACATCAGCACAAATATCGATGGTTTCTTGTAAGGGAACGCATGTAAATAAACTGCTGATGGCGAAAGAACACATAAACTTATTCTCAGCAGAAAAAGGGCAATTACGTATATATTCAGCAAAAGTGAATGAATCTGTATTAAAGATTATATATATATATATATATAGTAAATTATGAAAGTATATTTATGCCAATTAAGCTACACAGAAGCTTTCGCGTTTCATACCCGTGGGGAATCGTCAGGCTAAAATGTCTAGTATTCTTATAAATATGAGCATTCTAAAATGTATTACATACTGAACATTTGCGTGTTTCAGATATATACAATATTCTTATATATATATATATATATATATATATATATATATATATATATATATATATATATATATATATATGAAAATTAAACAGATATATAATTAAGTTCAAATATTACCAAAATGAACACAACCAATACTATTCACAAGTCCTCAATATATATTAGAGCTTTTTATATTAAAATAAACATAATTCTATGTTTATTTTAATATATATATATATATATATATATATATATATATATATATATATATATATATATATATATATATATGAAGTAAATCCAACAAAAGATATAAGAGGCAACTAATATATTTTAATTAGTGAAACATCCGGATAAAGACTGAAGCTTAATATACTGGATAGAGCATTAATAGCATAATATAAAATGAAATAATAAAATAAGGTGCGAATCAAATTTTATTATAATTCAAAATTCAGGCAAAGTAACTCAAAGTCCTTAACTTTGAGTTACTTTGCCTGAATTTTGAATTATAATAAAATTTGATTCGCACCTTATTTTATTATTTCATTTAAAATGAAAAATGAAACACCGAAAGATGTTTTTTTGTTATGTATTCATCAACGTTTCGTCTTTATTTGTAAGATTTCTTCAGGATGATAATTTTAAGAAAAATGTCATGCAAGTACATAGAAATATTGGGTTGACATGATAGGTTGATGAGAAGTAGTAGCCACTACTGGGAGCTCAGGACCAAGGTCCGGGCTGAGAGAAGTCGGTGGGAGAGAGTGAAATGAATGTGGATGGCTGTGAGTGAAAAAGGGGAGGGGTGGGAGTGTTAGTGAATTTGTCTTAGGGTGGGAAAGAGGAGAGTGGTGATTCTGAGGTTTTTGTCGTTGTGAGGTGTAGCATGGAATTTGGGTTGGAGAAAGAGGAGGGAAGGGGGAAGCTCTCTGTTTTTGGTGTGTAGGTAGTATCATAGTTTTGGAAAAAGATTTGAAGAAATGAAGATGATTTGAAAGTGGGCGGGGTGGGTGGGTAAGAGTGTGAAAGAAGTAGTGGAAAGGGTGAGATGGGTGAGGGGGAGAGAGGAGAGGGGAGATTTTGTTGTGGTTAGGTGTGAAATGTTTGGAGGGTAGGAGTATTGACCAGCTAGCTATGTCAGGAATGTGTGAGTATAAGTAAGTTAGAAGGAAAGTGTTGAAATGTGCTGTGAATATGATAACGAGGGGAAGGAAAAAGAAAAAAGAAAAAGAAAGAGGAGAAAAGTGATATTAATTTTGGCGAGAAATAGGTGAAGTGTAGTTTTGTGCAGGCAGTGTTGATGGTTTGAAATTACATTGAGGGCAAACAGGGGTTTAAATATCTAAATATTTGTGATGGTGTCTAGATTGTGTTCAATATTGAGGCTGTTATTTGTGGTTAAGTGGTTTAGATTCGTGGTTAAAGAAAGTGTATGTGGGGAGGAGTTTATGCGTTAGTGTGTATGCGGGGACTTGTAAATAAGTGCAATTGAGAGCGAAGAGAAGAAACGTTAGCCATGATCTAGGTTTAGTTTTTGTTCGTGTAGGGTAATTTTGCTTATTAAGGGAGATAAATTGTTGTCTGATGGGGTTGGAGGCTGTGATTATCATCCTGAAGAAGTCTTACAAATAAAGACGAAACGTTGATGAATACATAAAAAAAATATTTTTGTTTTACCTTTTTCATTTCCCATTACGTCGGATTACTCTCATCCTTCCTTTCTCATATATATATATATATATATATATATATATATATATATATATATATATATATATATATATATATATAGTCTAAAGAAGCTTTAAGTCATTTTAACAACAACAAAAAGTAAAATGCAGTTTAAATTCCCAGAGAAACAAAATCCAAGATATTGCAGACTTAACATTCGTTGGAAAATTCATAAATAAATAAAAATTAAAAAAATAATATATATATATATATATATATATATATATATATATATATATATATATATATATATATATATATATATATATATATATATATATATATATATATATATATAAATATAAAGTAAGTAAATAAAAAAATTTAAAAAGGGGGGTTAAGTATCTAATAGTTAAACAAAAACAGGAGACCTTAAGCGTCTAATATTAACACGGGGATCATCAACTGTTTACCATGTAACTGTTTCGGAGATTTAATATTCATGGCTCTCCAATGGTACTGATTAAACTACCATTTCCCCAATAATCAAGTGTCGAAATAATTCAGCTTAAAATTTCACTAATATATACATAAATAAATAATAATAATAATAATAATAATAATAATAATAATAATAATAATAATGATAATAATAATAATAATAATAATAATAATAATATATTACCGTTAAAACTATCGTATGATATGGTAATTTGCATATCAAATAACATTAATAATAATAATAATAATAATAATAATAATAATAATAATAATAATAATAATAATACTAATAATAATAATAATAATAATAATAATAATATCTAAACACTACACCCAAGAACCATTCTGCAATATGATAGCTAGCAATAAAATTATATAGGAATTAAAGTTGCATTAAAAAAAAAAATAAAAAAAAAAAGTAAAAAATAAAGCTTAAGTACCTTAGGTACCAGAAATATATATACAGGGCTTTACGCGCTCCACTACTTTTGGAGCTGCTCCTGCTCCTGCTCCAACGCCCAAAATTGGAGCTCGCTCCTCTCACGCTCCCCATTTTCAAAAAGGAGCCGCTCCAGCTCCAACTCCTATAAAAAAGAAGCGGCTCTTTTTCAGCGCTCCATAATAAAAAATATACCTTCTTTCATAAACGTTCTATTCTGCCAAATGAGTGGTCGAAGGATAGGGGTTGGCGTCAAAGGATCTCTTCAATATGGGTTGAGATGTCACTTTAAGTGTAAAACCGTAAGATAATATTTGACAAAATCTCGCTAATATTTTGAGAGTTATAGGAGAACATGTCGGACGAAGTATAGGATTATACGTACATTTTCGTTTCCTGAGGAATAATATAGAAATAGAAAAATCCCTGAAGTATTTTAAAACAATTTTAATATTCATTATATTAACAACCTATTTTTTTCAGGAAAGGAAAATTTGACCCGATATATTTAGATTTGTTTTAAGTAAATAAAGTTTTACTTTTAAACATTATTAGTGATTTTTTTTTAAAGAAAACATTTCTCTGGGAGAGGAGAGACAGCCAGGGCAACATTAGTCGTCATACTGTTGTTTAATATTTGTTTGTTTTACGATTTATCCATTTTCTTTTCAATAGTACAATTTGGAGCGAAAAAAAAACCAATGAAGTTTATTTTTTAAAGATTGAATAAAAAAATATATTTCTCATAAGTTGGCCAAAAAATATCAATAAATTGTCAATAAACAATTCAGAGATCCATTTAATGTCTTAAAATTTCATACAAAATATCTGGCCTAGTCCTTAGGAGTTGAAAAAATACCGGATCAAATTTTCCTCCACCGAAAAATTAACTGGAGAAAGACAACAAATTAGTCAGAAAGTCTAATTATTTGCTTTTTAAAATTAAAATGTAAGATACTTTCTTTTATTTAATTAAGTTTAAACGTCGGTTTAATTGTAGATAAGGGACCGCTCTTTTCTTTCGCTCATTTCGCTTGGTATTCTCCCAAATTTTGGATAAAACTGATTGTTTGTCTTAAGAATATTTTTGGTCTTGAAATAAAATTCTCATTTACTTTTTAAAGTGTTGAGAATCTAACTTAAATTCCAGGTTTTAATCGCTGGCGGCCATGTTGGTTTTTATTGGTTTTCCTTGGACTAAATATATTTTTCCTTGGACTAAAGATATTTTACTGCTTTAACATTTTATCACACACAAAAAACAAACTTTGAACATTCTATTTACAAAGGCAAGTTTTCACGGAATTTAACGAATTTAAAAGCAAACATGAAAAGGTTAAAACGTACTAGTCGTGAATTTAAGAATAACAAAATGTGACCGAAAAGACGACGGGTATAAATGTGGCATAAAAGTTCAATTTGATATATGCTAAAAAATAAATTAGAATTTTTTGTCACGACAAAATGTACCATTTCATCCCAAAAATCGATTTTATCGAACATTTGGGTGAATACCGAGCGAAATGGGTGAGAAAATCCAACGGGCCTCTATAGTATAATTGAACCTAAAATTCTTTATTTAAAAACACAAATTAAGAGAAAAATTGGCTTATTTATTCAATCAGCAATATACATCCTTATCATAAATATAAGAAAAGTGCAAATCTATAAGAAAATAACTTCAAAGACATCTATAGACTCACTGGCGCATTTAAAGACATTTGACGCCAAATTGTCTCCTGCCTTAAGAACACTGTCCTATCAAAAATGTAACACATAGATGTGAAAAAAAACCCGGAAAAGTTCAGTTTCTGTTTCCATGTGTAACTCTCTCGTTCTTTCTCCCTTTCTCTCCCTTCCTCTCTCTCTTCCTCTCTCTCTCTCGCTCTCTCTCTCTCATAACTTACCAGAGATATAATTTAAAAAAATAATTCAGAGTAAACTCTGAGACTTTCATTACTTTTCCTTTATATTGCTGAATAAAAAAATAATGTTTAAAAAAAAAAATCAAATGATTTTGGAGCGAGGAGCGCGGAGTGAAGAGCGCGGAGCGATAAAACCACCGCTCTTTAGTCCCAAATGGAGTTGATCCCGCTCAACTCCCGCTGAATATAAAACGAGCCCTCGTCACCTTCGCTCCAGCAAAAAGGAGCGTGCTCCTGGAGCGCACTCCTTTCCTAAAGACTGAGAACTTCAGGCTATTAGGGGTGTTGTGAAGAGTGATGTCAAGGAAGTTAAAGATGTGGTTATTTTCTGGTTCAGAGATGAAAGAAATGGTGTATTCCATTTTATTGAGTTTTTCGACTATGTCGGGGAGATTAATGTGATGTGGGTAAATAAGGAGGGTGTCGTCTATGTATCTAAAGTATATATATATATATATATATATATATATATATATATATATATATATATATATATATATATACTTTAGATACATAGACGACACCCTACTTATTTACCCACATCACATTAATATATATATATATATATATATATATATATATATATATATATATATATATATATATATATATATGAGTATTGTATATATCTGAAAGACGTAAATGTTTAGTATGAAATGCATTTGAGAATGCTTATATTTATAAGAACGCTTATATAACTATACACTGTGTACACAATTTGTGCGCGTGTGTTATTGATAAAAAGTCGTAATTGAAACGATATAATCGCAGACATTGTTTGATGTTGGAATTGGTAAAAGTCAGTTTCAGAAGAAAATGAACAAATATATAAATCTCTTCAGTTGTTTTGAAACAATCACAAAAGAAGAAGCATTCACGGTTTTGAGAATCGTGTTTCTTTGTTCTTTTTTTTTCAAAGTTTGTTATCTCCTTCTCCATTTTGTTGCATCATCCTTTTTCTTCCTCCTCCTCCTCCTCCTCCTCCTCTTTTTTCGTCATCTTCTTCTCCGTATTCTTCTCCTTCTCTTCTTTTCTTCCTTCTTGTCTTCTTCTTCTTCTCATTCTGATTCTTTCTTTTTCTTTCTCCCTCTTCTTCCCCATCTTCTTCTCCTTCTTTCTTCTCCTTTTCCTTCTCCTTCTTCTTCTTTCTTCCTCTTCTTCCTCTGTATTATTATTCTTCTCATGCTCCTTCTCTTTTTCTCTCTCTTCTTTCTTATTTTTCCTATTCCCATTCTCCTCCTTTCCTTTTTTCTTCTTCTTTTTCATCTTCGACTTCTTCTAAAGAAATAAAAGTCAGCAAATGACCTCATTCTTGGAAGAGGCAATCGAATATGAATTCCATTTCTAAAATCAAACTAATGAAATTTTCTAATCGAGTTTAGACTTTTTTTCGTTTTTTCTCTTTCGATTTCTGAGACACAAAATTAAAAACCAAAAAAACATGTTTCCAATTATTATATAACTTTTCATGTTTTCGTGCAACATGTCTATGTACACTAACTCACGGGCCGTCTATTTTTTAATGGATGACGTCATCATTTTGTTAATTCATTATTTGACGGCTTCTACTCCCTCTCTGATGTCACAAAACGATGACGATATCCCATTATGATAGCATAAAATATCTTACCAATAAATGACGTCATCCAATGTTCACGGCGACAAACAAACCAGTTTCGAATTTTAGTAGTATCAAACTATGTACTAAACCCTCTACTACTACTACTACTACTACTACTACGCTCTACGTACCTATTGAGCACTATTGAAGTAAATACTGAACAATATATTATATCGCCTTATAATATCATGTGTATATACGTGAAACAGAAATACTATATCTATATATAAAATAGTAACTGTGTGTGTATGTGTCTGCCTGATCTTTGTGTCTTATGTTCACTCAAACCGCTGGACAGAATTGCTTGAAAATTGGCATGTGGACTACGGACCTCTAAGTGAAGGTCATAGGCTATATAAGAAATATATCACTTCAACGCTGGGGGGGGGGCACAACCCTACCACTGAAAACTGTTTTCCCTTAGATTCAAATGAAATTTAAACCATCGGTAAATGACCAAAAATGGTGTTATTATGATGTTCATTAGACCTCTTTTGGGAAAAGGTCGGGTAACATATAATAGAAATATATCGAGAGTCGTACACAGGCCAAACGGTACTTGGAAACATCCCCTTTCTTTTATGCCCTTGGAGCATCTCATTGTCCAAACTCAGGAAGGGGTACTAGCTTACTCCACATCACCCCCCTCTGAGATAATTTCTTCACAACAGAAATTAATATCTTTTACGTTTCAGGTCCGGACTTAACGGTTCTACCGGTATTCTTTTTCTTTTGCTTGACCGTCTTGGAATAACTGTTTCAACAATTGGTGGTGCTGGAATGTCAAACGTCTCATACAATATGTCCATCGGGGTTTCCTGATCTTCCCTGACATCTTCCGTAAGCCTTGATCTCAATTGATTTAGATGACGTTTATGTTCCCATTTGGAAATTTTCACCCAATAAATAATTCCACCAATTCTTTTTGATATTACCCCATCATCCCAAAACGCTTTTCCATTTCTGAAATTTTTGAAAAAAAATCTTTGTCCCCGGTTTTAAAGAACTTACACGAAAAATTACTTTTCTTCGTGTATTCTTTCGTTGGACTTGGTAACAATCTGTCAAATACTGAGCGTATCTTTCTAGCAAACATCAGTTCGGCTGGTGACATGCCTGAAACTGTGTTTGGGTTTGGTGTGATTCTGTACACGACAAAAATTTATGAATGGTCTTCTCCTCGGTGTCCATGCCGTGATTCTTTCTCAATGCCTTTTTAAAAGTGTCCACAAATCTTTCAGCCTGACCATTAGATCTGGGATGGTGAAGTTGTTGTGATGTCAATGGACAAACATCTGCAGAAATCTTTAAATTCACTGCTGGTAAATTGTGTACCATTGTCGCTTACTATTGTTTTTGGTACACCAAAACGACTGAAAAGTTCGTCTAGTACCTTTATAGTAGTTGTGGATGTCGGGTGTTTACATTTGAAAATCTCAGGCCACTTGGAGTAGCTATCTACAACTATTAGGTAATAATGACCATTCATGGGTCCAGCATAATCGATATGCAGTCTCGTCCATGGGACATCTGTTTTCGGCCATGGTATAATTTTCACTGGTGGTGCTTTTGCTGCAAGTTGGCATCCTCTACATGCTTTAACAATCTGTTCTATATCCTTGTCCATCTTCGGCCAATAAATATAACTCCTCATTAAAGCTTTCATACGTGCGACCCTGGATGCCCTTGATGGAATTCTTTTAAAATCCGCTTTTGCAGTACAACTGGCATCGCCACTCTTCCAGCATATAGTAGCACTTCATCGCATATTGAATATACAGTCGAATTTCTTGAAGTTTTATATTTCTTCTTTGAAATTACTTCTGCTTTCATCTTTTTGATGAAATCGTCTTTTCCAGCCTTGATTCTTATTTCATCTAACGTGACAGGTAATTCACGTATAGCATTGCATAATGCTTCCTTAAAATCCGTTTCATCCCTTAAGGCTGCAATAACCATGTATTCTAGTGGTTCCGATCTTCGAGGGATTAATCTGGAAAGACCATCTGCATGCCCTATTTTCTTCGAAGGCAAACATTCCATTTCAAAATTATAATTTAATAATTCAGTACCCCAGCGCTGCAATCTATTTGCAGTATGTGTGGGAATACCCTTCTTTGACCCGTATATGGATAATAGTGGCCTATGGTCTGTTTGTAATAAAAACGATCGACCATGGATAAATTTATGAAATTTTTTAACGCAAAAACAATCGCAAGGCTCTCTTTTTCAATTTGCGAATAATTTTTTTCTGCCGGAAGCAAAGTTCTGGAAACATGGGCTACTGCTTTCTTACTACCATCTTCAAATTTATGAAGAATTACAGCACCAATGCCATAATTACTTGCGTCAGAAGCGACTATTATTTCTTGTTTAGGGTCATAATGTGTTAGTGCTAAATCCGACGACAATACACTTTTCATTTTTTCTGAAAACTTGCTGACATTTATCAGTCCATTTCCATTTTACACCTTTTTTAATAAATTGTTCAATGGGGCTCTTAAGTCATGCATATTTTTTATATATATTCCATAGTAATTCGCTAAACCCAGAAAAGCTTGAAGCGTTGTAATATTTTTAGGGATCGGCATATTTTTTATGGCTTCTGCTCTTTTCGGGTTTGGTTGTCTTCCTTTTGCGTCAATTATTTGTCCTAAGTATTTAATTTCAGACATAAAAAAAATTGCATTTTTCTGAACTTGAAACCGTATTCTTCTATTTTTTGAAATACCGCTCTTATGTGCTCTAAATGCTCCTTAGTATTTTTGCTTTTAATCAGCACATCGTCCAAATATGCTACTGCAAACGCTACATCAGCCAACATTGTGTCCATGATCTGTTGAAATAAGCTAGGGGCGACTTTTAATCCAAACGGAAGTCTATTGAATTTGTACAACCCCTTATGTGTGTTTATTGTTAATAATTTTGCACAATCTTCGTCAACTCTTACTTGGAGGTATGCGTCAGACAAATCAATTTTACTAAAAATCTTTCCTCTATTCAATTTAACAAACACGTCTCCCGGAGAGGGCAAAGGATAAGAAGGTTCCTTTAAACAGTCATTTAGACCTGTAGAAAAATCTGCACACACACGTATTTTATGATTTTTCCTTTTCACAAAGACCACTGGTGACGACCAATCTGAATAACCAATTTTAGAAATGACACCCATTTCTTCCAGTCTTTGTAACTCCTGGTTCACGGTTTCTAATGCGGCATACGGCACCTTCCGTTTTGGTTTAAACATAGGCTTGACATTTTCTTTTACTTCAAATTTTACTTCGGTTTTCGTGCAATTACCGAGCCCATCTGAAAAAAACTCTAGGAAATTCATTTTTTAGGTCCTTTATCAATTTATCCATAACTTTATTTTTACCAGCTGGTGAAACATCAATTCTATTACAAAATAGATTTATAGGAATCTAGAATAGATCGAACAGGATAATTAAATCACTTCCCATTAGATTAGAAGAATTTTGTAAAACATAAATCTTAGATTTTTTAGTTTTTCCTAAAAATGATACTTCACACAAAAATTCTCCACTGAACTTTAACCTTCTTCCCGAAACTCCACGGGCTATTTTATCAGTCTTGGTTAACCTGGGTTTGTTAATTCTTTTCCACGTTGTTTCATTTATTATGGAGATATCACTTCCAATATCCAATTGAAGTTGTACCTTCTCTCCATTTATTTTCACTTGCACGAATTTTCTTTTTTGACCCTCCTCGATTTCTTTCTTTGTCAAAACCATTCTTACTTTATTTTTTTCCGTTCGACATTCCTCTTTCGGTCTGCTTCATTCTACAGTGTGAACTCTTGTGGCCTATTCTATTACACCGAAAACAACATTTATCTCGGGAAAAACAGTCATTTTTAGAATGAGGTTCACCACATCTGTAGCATAGCAATTTAATTGGGGATTTAAATTTTCTTTCACTTTCACATGTCCTACGTCGAACTTTTTTCATATGCGAAATATGTGAAATGTCTTTTTCCTCGATTTTAGTATTGTCATGTTTCAGATTCATTATTTTTTTAGCTAGTTTCGTAGCTTTTTGTAATGTTATATCTGGACTCTGTTCCATTTTTGACAATATTTTCGAACGAACATCTTTATCTCTACTATCCGTCAAACCTTTAACAAAAACAAGGCATTTAAACATGTCAATTATTAACTCGTGTAGGAGAAATCGTTGACACTCTTGGTTTACTTTTCCTGCATATGTAATAAAATCATCATCATTTTGCTTAACAATGTGCAGACAACTAAAACGCGTATGAAAAAGACTCCAAACATGCGTGTGAGTGTTTTTATTGTCTCCTCAAACGATACTTCGTCAGGTTTTCTAGGCAATAATAAATGTGTGTACTTTCTACTCTCGTTAGGACCAAGCTTCTTTAATAGAAGTCCAACTTTTTGTTCGTCCGACCAAGTTTCACACCGTTTGTTGAAAATTGTTTCAAACCGTCGAAAATAGGCTTGAAAAGTTATTCCGTTGTCAGGGTCATATACGAATTCTGATATTGAATTTGCAATACCCTCGGCTGTGAAATAATTAGAATTTTCCATCATTCTACCTTTTGCAACAGCCTCAAATAAAACTTTTGTGTCGTTTGCTTGCTGTTTCCGTAACTCTAACATTTCTTGTTGCAAGTAATCTTGGAAATCTTGATGCCTTTTCTGTTGTTCCATTTGCGTCTTCCGCTGTTCCATTTGAGAAGACACTAATGCCTTTGTCAGTTCGACCAGTCTGTCCATTTTTAAAACTATACACAATACAATGAGTATACCAAACTTCTCAAAAATTTCGATAAAAAAATTTCTTCATTTACCAAAACACAAAAATATGGGACAAACACAACCTCCCGTAATGTTCACGTCGCAAGTTCAAATTCACTCGGCGTAAAAAAAAATTTTTTTTCATTCACCAGTTAATAAGTGTAACAAAAAAAACCACAATTGTAAATCTTTCGTTTGACTTAAAACGAAGTAAAAAAAAATAAGTCTTACTTTTGACGAATATTTTTTTATTTCATTTTTTATTTTTTTTCCAGCCAAGGTTTGTCGAAGTCACAATATCCGGTCGTTGTGTTTCAAAAAATTCAAACGTGTTGATTTTTCTTTCTTTCCGTCATTCAATGTGAGTTCTGGGATCGAATCCTATGTCGCCAATATTATGATGTTGATTAGACCTCTTTTGGGAAAAGGTCGGGTAACTATAATAGAAATATATCGAGAGTCGTACACAGTCGAAACGCTATTATCTACTTCCCACGGAGTAAAATGTGACACAAGGTCGGAAAGTGGGAATTGAGAAGTCAGAACTTTAGACGAAGAGCACTTAGGACCTTTAAAAATTTCCTGGGCAGCCCCGTCGGCATTCCCCGGTAGGGGCACCTCAGGCGATTAGCAATAAACTAACCCCTTCTCAAAGGGTAAGAAGGCAAAACCTGGGAGGGTGGGCCTCCTAGAACTGCACAGGACAGACCCATAGACCGGCGTAAATGAAGCCCCGAAGGCCAAGACAATACCACGGTCCAAACGGTGACTTGGATAACATCCCTTTTCTTTTATGCTCTTGGAGCATCTCATTGTCCAACCTCAGGAAGTGGTACTAGCTTACTCCACATCAGATGTCTATTCCCAAAATTTCAGCAAATTTTGATTATATTAAGAAGGTTCCCGATGGCACAAGCCCCCCCCCCCCACACACACACACTTAAATTTAAACCATAGGTTCACCGAAAAATACAATTGGTTCAATTTCAATTAAATATATACTGTATTTAATACATATTAAATAAGGATGATTTACATTATATATATATATATATATATATATATATATATATATATAACTTCCTTGCCCTAACATTAGACCGTAACTCCGAAACCTTTAGCCCCTACCACAAACCAAATTTAACCCTTTTCTACGTACATAAGCTATCTAACCACCCAAAATCCATCATTAATTCAATAGTCCCTTCAGTCTCTAATAGAATTTCAAAATTATCTGCTAATAAATCTAACTTCAAACAAAATTGCAACTTCTACAATAACGCACTACTTAATTCGGGATACACTGATGAAATTAAATACGAAAATAATCCTTTTATCTAGAAAAACAAACCTTTAAATGTAATTACACACAAAATAGCAATACAGGATAAAAAGCGGACAAATACTACACTACCCAAGAAAACCAAAACATATATAAATAGACCCACAAAAACTATCAATATTGACAAACTAGCTGACCCTCAAGAACATAGTAAAAATAAAAGAATTAGAAGAAAGAATAGTATTTGGTTTAATCCACCCTATAACTGCAAGGTAAAAACAAATATCGCTAAGGAATTCTTCAAAATTTTAGATAACTCATTCAAGCACCCGCATAAATACAGCACTATTTTAAATAAAAACTATATTAAAATGTCCTACTCTACAATGCCCAATATAGCACAAACCATCACCACATCTAATAACAATAAAATTAAATCTGCCCAGCAACAAGCACCTACTATACACCCTACTAATAATTGTAAGTGTCAGATATTCAGAGAATGCCCGTTAAATGGCAATTGCATACAAAGTAACGTCATATACGCTTGTACTGTTAAACAATTCCCCCATAAACACCATTATGCAAACAGACACCAACATACAAATTCTCCCTTCACCCTATAGCTCTCCACACCCCCAACTTCTTGTACCAAACGACACCCTAAATAACACCTCTTTCACTAACCAACAACCCCCGCTAACTAACAATAACCTTGATCTCACCCCTCAAATTCTCTCATCGTCTCCACCTAACAATTCTAACTTAACTTTGGCCCAGAACTTGAACATGCAAACCCAAAACATTCCCGATACTATAAATAACACAAATACTATAATAACAACCCCATACAAAATACACACTTACATTGGGGTAAGTGCCTTCCCCATCTAGACCCGAATCTCAAACCATATCTACTCTTTCAAACATAATAATAACAATGCCACTGCCACCTCTCTATCCAATCTAATAAAAAGCTTTAACAGTAAAAACACTCCCTACTCTCTACATTGGGCAATATTAAAAAGGTCTAAATCCTACACTCCAGGATCTGTTTTATGCCAACTATGTACATTAGAAACATTTATGATAGCTACAGCAGCTAAAAGCAAAAATATTATTAACTCTAAAAATGAACTTATCTCAAATTGCAGGGACAAGCGAACATTTAAATACATAAATTTCATTACTCCCTCTGACACCCCTCCTCCCAGCCAACAACCCCCTTTCTAACATTAGACTAATTCTTAAATTTTATAATTTGTTAATTTTTTAACTTTTCCAGTCTTACAAATAACCATCCCAATAACATAGCGTATCTTCCCCTGTGCACCTAATAACTCTATTAACCCATAACACTTAATGTAAATTGAGAACTAATATTATTCTCCTTCACTCCACTAATCATTAACTACTTCTACTTCAACACTCTAATTCCTATTCCCCTTTTTTTCAATTATTGGTCAACCCTCGTACACACTCATCCATTGCTTTTTATCTCCCTTGTATTCGATCAATCGACTCTGTATACGCTTCGCTCTACCGACAATATTTTTCTCATAAATTCAATTACTCTCACCTTTAAACTACGCTCCCTGGTAATTCATGTAATGGTCCAGTTGCCCCCTTAAAATCTATTAATAATTTCAACACACTAGTGTTTCACTTAGGTTACAAAATTCAATCCAATCCTACCCCATAATCCTTATACTAGAAATCAATTGTTGCAAGCAGACTAACGCCGTTCTCAATCCTAACTTCAGTTATACATTAAAGTTTCTTATTTAGTCATGCATTTAATATTTAACTAACTTGGAATTTTTTAAAGTCTTTGTTCATCAAACTCTGAAATACTAGTTATTGTCCAAATTATTACATATTAAACACGTAAATTCCAGATTTCCAATCATCTGAACCCTAATTTCCAAATTGGAACCCTTTTAAACTTTCTGAATTATATATAAGTTTGTATAAAAATCTGTTTTAATTACGGGACCCTACCTTTCAGAAATATTTACTCACTGACCTGAATCACTTCTGTTTTTAGCTTATGATAACCCCACCCCAACTTGCTCCGGTTTATTGCTTACTAGCAATCAACAGTAACCAAACAAACCCTCTCCCTTCTCTTCTCCCAGCATCAGCCATAGTTCATTTAACTAACTCTATCACCCACCTCCTTTATCTTTTATCTTTACCCCCTCCCTCGTTTTTTTTACTTGGCCTTGTCTCAAACCAAAGCTGTTGCTTTTCTTTAACTCGATCGAAGTCACTACTTAAATTCCCGACTGCCTGTGTTTAATATACACATTTCTAACTCAATTCCTGAAAAACTACTTTCATTCTCGGTCCACGGAAGTATTTTACAATGACCCTAATTCTCAAAATTGCATCTGAATAAGTGCGTTCCATCTACGATTGAACTAAACATCTTTCTATTGGATTTACTTCATTTTGAACATTGTCAACGCTGCACGAAACCCCCTTTTCCATCTTTAAAACTCCTTTCAGCGGACACCTTATCAACGGGCATTCACCAACTGCACAAACTCCATATTTTTTGCACGCATACTTTTATTTATTTTATATTTTAATCTTTGAAAGGCCTTGGCTTAAAGAAAGAAAAATAAACATGTTTTTGCCGATTACACCTTGCATTGAACAATCGAAGTTGAAATAGATTTGTCATTCGTGCATATTTATCTCTCTTCTTTCTTCTATCTTTATAATTGTTCTATATCGTATATTGAACTTAAACCATTCACTATAGGTTCTATTCTCTAAAAGTATACTTTTAGTTTCATATTATATATATATATAGAGAGAGAGATAGATAGATAGATAGATAGATAGATAGATAGATAGATAGATAGATAGATAGATAGATAGATCTGAATAGATAGACAGATAGATAGATAATAGTTATCCACGGACAAGTGTTACTGCAGCTCATTCGAAATCTTGATCGCAGTGCGCTAACCACTACGCCACCAAGGGCCTGTCGGAAATTACGTGATGATTTATCGCTTTTAAATTGATGTTACTTGTGTTGTTTTTATTTTTAGCGATACACATATAGGCACACGTCCTTAAAAATTAGGCAACATTTCGTATCTAAGGGAGCAGTAAGTACCAGTAGCTGAAGCATAGAAACTTATCGCTAACAATAACAACAACAAAAATAACGTCATAAATATATGGGCCGGGGTGACGGCGAAACAGGTGTTCGTAGATAATTATTTTGTCTATAAATAAATATAATTAAATAAATAAATAATATATATATATATATATATATATATATATATATATATATATATATATATATATATATATATATATATATATATATTGAAAATTTGAGAAACCAGTTAACAGACGCATGAATTTATATCAATAAATGAAATTTACTAATCATTTTTTTTTTCATATTTTATAAATCCGAATTGTCGGTTTAACAAACCTTAATCATGGAAACAGACTGTATATATGTATTTTTAAAAACATTTTTTCCTTCATGGTGGAAGTCAACAGCATCGCCGAAGACTGGCGATTCTCTCCGATGTTATTAGAGTGTTTGTATATAAGTCCAATGCAAGTAGTGAATGCTCTTTTTTATGCTCTTATTAATTATCTAATAATTGAGCACTCTGGTAGCAAACTCTCTCAATACCATTAAAAATAATAGAGCCCCCGGAAGGTGTGACAGAGATACGCTGACAACCCGACGGGCGAGCACTAGACATGGAAAGCTTTTGGGGTACTGTTCCAGATGACGCGCCTGATTTCCGCGAATTCGCGTCGACAACGATCGGACATGTCGCGGAAACGCCCGAGCGCTAACGAAATAATATCATTTTTTCTTTCTTTTATCTTATAAAAACATTTACCAAATTTTAACCCCCTAAAAAAACATTATTTTCACAAAAAAAACAAATGATTTAAATCTATGTAATTTTTCTTTGAATTTATTCGTTTTATATTATCGTCTGCTAGTCTTTCAGTTAGAGCTTGGCAGTTTGAATGCAGGGCTTGGCTATCGCTAAGAACGGGAGCCCTAACCCCTAAACCCTAACCCCTAACCCAGCGAAACAAATGAAAAAGAAAACATTGACAAAATCCCCCCACCAAAAAAATTCTTTCTACACATTTGATATGGTTCATTTGAACCCCCCCCCACCCCACCCCACCTTACAGTTTGTTCGGTTTTTATCTTTTTATCTATGTATTTTTTTTATTGAATTTATTCGTCTTATATTATCGCATGCAAGCCATTAACGCTTGGCGTTTTCGTCTCGGCAATTTTCGGGCGCTTCCGTGACCTGATGGATCGTTGTCGACGCGAAGTCACGGAAATTAGACGCATCATCTGGAACAGTATCGAATTTTGTGGGTATTACCCAACTGAAACACCTCTCAGAGAATGGAAAAAAGATTCATTAAGCCGAACGACTCCGCTGACGAAGGTCTGAAACCGATGGTACGGATGTTGTTCTAACTTGCTGTATTACATATTAATATATATATATATATATATATATATATATATATATATATATATATATATATATATATATATATATATATATATATATATGTGTGTGGGGGGGGGTGTAAGTAGATTTCGCGTACAACAAAATTGTAGGATAAATTTCAGAGGAAACATTTTTTAATCAATGAAACGGGCGGGTGGAAAGAAAAAAGAAAATTGCTAAAATTTTCCTTAATGCCTTATCGTCTGACCCTCTAAGATGAAAATGTCAGAATGATAAATTAAAAACTAAGAAAATCGAATGAAATATGAGGGTAAAATTGTTATAGTTGGAGAAAACAATTGAGAAATAAAAAACCGTAAATCTCTCAACGTTATGGTGGGTTTTAATCATTAAAGATCTCCAACTGATGTTTCAAAATCTTTGATACAAACAGTAGCTTCATGAACGATAGATTGTCACGTCATTTCGGACGGGTCTCTTGGCGTAACGGTTGGCGAAACACGTGTCCGTGGATAACTATTTTGTCTTCCCCTCACATAAACAGATCAGGGTTCGTTTATGTTTTCCCCTGTTTAATTGATGACGTCATCCTTTTGTTGCCTCAGCATCTATGACGTCATCAACTTATTTTGTGACGTCATAAAGGATTTCCGGTGTTTACCAATTGATTTAGTGGGGTTACGTTATCCCCGGTGCACGGAGACAAGATCCATAAAGTGTTAGTAAGGGATCTAGAAATACATATAGATATATTTGAGGAATGGCGACATCATTTTATGACGTCATACACTGTTTACGGTTATCTCTATCTTTGTTTTAATGGATGACGTCATCCTTTAGTGACATTATTTTCTTTCTTTCGCCCATAGCTCACATGGCACAGCGCATCCTGAACACGAAGCGCTAACTCTAATTTATTAACTTTTAATGGATTTTTTTAAATTTCTCCTTGCTCTAGCCTTATCCGAAAAATACCGTTTTAAACATTATTTTTAAACCTCCCCTCCCCCCGTCTACTATTGTTACAATAAGTGCGCCCATGTATATCTAGATAAATCGCTGTCTGTTTGATCTTTTGTAACCAAATTCCCCAACAAAAGCAGAATGTAATGATTCTTTAGTCTTCGGAAACGGTAATCATTCCATTGTTTGAAAGCAGTTATTTTTAGATCAGCTCTTTCATTGAAGCCAGAGTTTACATAGTAACAATAAGAGCGATTGGATTTGCACAATAAATTCAGTAATCACCGCTGCGTTCATTCACATTGAAAACAAACAACAAAGGAAAGATTTTATTAACACAAAAAAAAACAGACTGAAAAGAAATGAAATCATCAGAGATTTTGTTCGACATTTTTGCTTTCAACAAGTTAAAAGTATTTTTTACCAAACACGCCGATTTTTCAGCTGTGCCCATTCAATCTGCGAATTCAGCGACGAAAATGTTATATTGAACTTAAGCGTGACAGACCAATTAAAATACTATTTCCAACATTACAGACCAAGCAAAGCATTACAACCAAATCAAAATGCTATTTCAAACTTATGCCTGACAGACCAATAAAAATGCTATTTCAAAGTTAAGTTGAGAAGTCTGACAGACCCATGAAAATGCTATTAAAAACTTATGTAGAAAAGGCTTTACAAACCCATTAAAATGCTATTTCAAAGTGAAGTGTAGAAGCCGGACAGATCGCTTGCTGAGTTCCTTAAACTTATCTAAAATCAGATGAATCTTTGCAATCTGCGCGTTAACCGCTGAAAAAAACTATTTCAACGTGAACCTTACCCGAACCAACCGCTCGACAGACAGACAGATCCTTTGCTAGAGAAGCGAGGTCATATCTAAAATGTAATTGATTTAACAATTGTGCTAATTAAACAAAAATTAATTTGGTTGTATTATTGGGATTATTCGGACTACTATTCTCATCTTCGTTGTGAATTTGACAACGTTTCGACCGATGTAACCTCCGATGTTCTTCGGGGTCATCTTTTGGAACTCGGTAATCGTCGAGTCGAACTTAGGAAATAGTTGTGGCCTTTCAAGGTCAGTAATAATCAAGACAAACACTGGTATAATTAACAACAGTATGCGTCATGATTCTGGGACCATAACTGCCACCAATAGCGGTATTCACTTCCTTCCCACCGCAGGAAGATGTGGCACAAGGCCGGAAGGTGGAGAGAGTCAAGTCAGCGTCCCTAAAAAAGGAGCACTCTGACCTATTAAAAATTGCCTAGGCAACCCTGTCGGCATTATAGACCACGGTCGGTCCGTTTTAGGCCAGGAATTACATTTTATGGAAGGCGTTTTTTGCTGCTAATGCACACCCTTGACATGATCTAACTGTATTCTCGATATCTCAATCCATGTTCTTCCAGTAGACGTAACTTCGCATCCGTAATATGCCTGGATGTCAAACGTAAAACTCTCGTAGAATACGTTTTTGCAATATCGCCGGAATGATCACTCGATCACTGTACATTACTACATTGTTTGGGATGGAATATGCTTTCGGTATTTTTTGGTTCTTTTCAATTATGCCTTTTTTAAAAATATTTTTTATAAAATTATCGTTCATCGTCTTTGTCTTCATCTCTCCAAGTGTCACCGGAAGTTCTCTTAGGATAGAACACGACGTGTTTTTGCCTCAATTCTGTTCGTAGAGAGACAATCACCGTGTCCTCAAGGGGTTCAACAGATTTCGCTATCAATCTAGACAGTCCGTCCACATGACTGATCTTTGAAGATGGAAGATACTCCATCTTATAGTATTAATTTAAGAAGAGGATTCCCCAATCTTTGTAATCCGTTCGTCAATGGGTAGGTTATCTCTTCTTCGATTCATAAATTGGTAGCAAAAATGATGCCCGGCGCTTCTTTTTTCTATTTGCGAGAAGCTCTTCTCCGCTGGTAGAAGTGTACGAGATGCATGCGCTATCGGATTCAGCGAACCGTCGTCCATTCTGTGTAAAATACATGATCAAATGCCGTAAAAACTCGCATCGGAATCTACGACGATATCGCGTTCTGGCTCATAATGAGTTAAAAATATAACAGACTTGAAAACGTTGTTATTTTCTCAAATGCCTCCTGTCCAAATCCAGTCTTTCTCCATATTCAATAGTTCGTTTAAATACGCTCGTAGGTTGTACATACTTGGGATAAATACGTTGCAGTAATTCGCTAAATCAAGGAAACTCTGCAAAGACGGTATATTTTCTGACGCTGGCATATTCTTTATTGCGCCTGCTCTCTCTCTCTCTCCCTCTCTCTCTCCCTCTCCCTCCCTCTCTCTCTCCCTCTCTCTCTCCCTCTCTTTCTTTCCCCCTCTCTCTCTCTCTCTCTCTCCGGGTCGGGTCTTCACCCATTCTTGCCTATTATTTGTTCCAGGTATTTAATTTGTTCCATAACGAATTCACATTTCTCTTCTTTTAGTTTGAAACCGTAATCTTGAATTCTTTGGTAAACTTTATGCATGCGTGTTTTATGTTGCTCCGTAGTTTTACTAATTATTAAAATATCATGCAGATATGCTCTTGCAAACTCTAGACCTCTCAGTAATGCGTCTATCACCTGCTGAAATATTTCGCCGGCGAAATCCTTTACTCCAAATCTGTATGACCCTTTATGTGTATTTATAGACAATAACTTTGCACATTCTTCATCCGCCGGGATCTGCTATTATGCGTCGCTTAAATCCACTTTCGAAAAAAAACATACCTTTGTTCAATTTCGCGAATATATTTTCCGAGCTAGGCAACTAGATCGTTCAATGCCTGGTTCAAAACCGTGGAAAAGTGTACGTATACACGAATTTTTTTATTCTTTTTTTTTTTGCGTAAACTGTTGGCAAAGCCCATTCGCTATATTAAATCCTTCATAGCTAATTTCTCGAGCATATCCAGTTCAGTTCCAAGTTGATTTTTTTCTTCTGGCGCGAACAGAACATTTCGCTTCCTTTTGAAGATTGGTTGTATACTCGGTTTCAACTCAAATTTTGTAATTACTTTGTTGCATCTACCAAACCCACCAGAAATAAAACTTATTAAAAATTCTCTTTCAATTTTTTACTTAACTTTTCCGCCGCGGCCTTTTAAGTTTTTACATGCTGGCAAAAATTTTTATCGGTAAATACTAGTTGGAACTTCTCCATCCAATCTGTGCCAATTAAATTATTTGAATTACCCATCACCTTCGAATTTGATTTACTCTTCGATGACGCTTTCTGCAATTTTATTAGTCCTTAATAAAGTTGGCTTCCATGTCTTCAGATTTATGATTGACAAATCGGACCCGGAGCCTAACTGCATTTTTATGTTTCTATTTAAAATTGTTTACTTCAGCAAACTTCCTAACATTTCCAATTTCGTTACATTTGGCGATTCTGATAAAACTCTTTTTTGTATTACTTATGCGTACTTTTATGCCCTAGCCGGCCGCATTCCAGGAACTTCTTCATTTTATATGAGCAAACTCTGTACCAATGCATCTGTCCGCAACTGAAACATGGTTAAGGGGCAGACTTCTTTTTTTACTATCAAATTGTGAAGTCATTTTTTCTAGTTGTGGTTTTTTTCTCCATTCTATTTGATAACCTATGAATCGTGACGCATGCACATACACCGGCTACTTTCTGGAGTGTTAAATCTGCCTTATTTTCCAATTTATTAACAACACTCCTTCTAATTTCCGAAGTTATTAGCACTTAATTCCGATAATCTTAAGTCATCACAGTGCTTATTTACTACGATTAAAAAAAGAAGATATTTTTAACATAGTTCACTCCAAACAAGGCAAGCTGCCGAGGGGTTACTGAGAATTAGGATGAAAGTTTAGGGGGTCATCCTAAAGTTGCAGCTGTGCAGCGAGATGCATGTTCACATTAGTTTTAAATTTCTGCATGTCGATACAGTCGGGGAAGCAAGGGGCAGAGAGGGAGTTCCAAACGGCCGGCAGCACGAGGAAAGACGCTATTGGAGTAGAAGGCTCTTTGGCATCTGGAGACCTCCACAATGAATGGATGGCATTTAGCTGATTGTCGGGTTGATCGAGTGTATTTACGTCGAGGGGTAATCAGAGCAGCTTGTTCATCGGAGCACATTCCATAAAATACTTATAAAACAGGCACAAGGGTGCAATATTGCGGCGATGGGACAGTGGATGGAGCTTCGTGGATAGTGAAGGACCTATTAGATTAGAGACTCTTTTTTAGATCTGGTCTAAGAGGAAGAGACTGGTGGATGGTGCACCAGCCTTGATGTGGAAACAATACTCCATGCATGGAGGGGCGGGCGGTGGCTTTGTAGAAATATAGGATACTGCCAGGTGTGAGAAATTTCCTAACACAGTAGAGGGATCCCACTTTCTTTGCAGCAAACTTGGCAATGTCTTTTATGTATTTGTTTCAATTCATGTTACCTGTGAATGTTAGACCGAGGAGTTTGAACGTTGGACGCTCAGGTAGGGTGTTATTTGCCATGGGCATCGGTGGCTGAAGGGGTTTCTTGTAGTTGTTGAAGGTAAGTATATATATATACAGTATTTCGTCTCTATATAATGCGTGTGTCTGTGTTGTGATTGTTATTATGTAAGTAAATTGTAAGCTATGCTTCGCACTCGACGACCGCCAGCACTAGAATCCCGACACGGCCAGAAGAGGTTAAAAGGTTCTTGAGCGAAAGGTTAAGCAATTATAAACTAATTTCAATAGATTAGAAGTGGAAGAAAAGACAATTGAAGTATTTATTAAATGATGAAGCATATGGTAAACTACTCCACAGAATTTGTTACGGTTGTGGTATAAAATATCAATTTTGTTGTTAAGAATTAAAACAACAATTCCAAAGATCGATGGGAAATTAAAGTCTAGAGATCTAATACAGTTTACGTAATTATTGGACCCCGTGTAGATGCTGGATCTGTAATAGCCCCTCCAAAGACACCCTTTAAAAATAATAATGATAAACTAAGCACCAATTAAAACTAAAATAATGGTGGCCATCCCGTACTCGAAAATTGTTAGATTAACTACGATTGAAGGTAAAAATTTAACTAAGTAATAATTGTTCTATAGATGTATATAAATGATAGAATCGCAAAATCAATTCACTATCCGTCCTGGAAAAAAAACAAACAGATTCTCAATAGACCAATTTAAAGGCGAATTAGTCCAGAGCTGACCGTTAGAGGCTTCACTATTTCCGACATGGCTTCAAAAACCGTCAAAGATTTACAACAAAATTTTTACAAAGATTTTAGAAATTTTTTTTTTACTTTACATATTTTCAAAAATAATTTAAATTAATTAAAAGTGGTTTAAATCCACAGAATAAAATTACTGTGTTTATTTAAAAGTGCTCAATAATAAATAGAGCCGTTTACAAGGTTTATTCTTTGTGCTTCTGCTGTTTCACCATGGCATGTATATAAAAAAATATTTTAAAAATATTTTGTTATGTACTTACGTGGCAGCTTGATAGAATAATGTACACCAAAAATTACGCAAATTCATCCAGTATTTATTAAATTAAAAATAAAAAACGATTTTATCGGTAGTCGCCATCTTGTATCTTTCAATCGCCCGATTTTATCCTGGGCCGCCAAGGGACAAGGGAGATAACTCATATTTGTTGGATTTTTTTGTTTTTGTTTTCTGCTAAATTTGGAATAAAATCTTTTTAGTTATCTCCCTTGTTACAAAATGTCTAACGATACGTAAGATCGTTTTTGTTTCTTTTTCTTATAATTTAATAAATGCTGGATGAATTTGCATATGTTTTTCTGTACAATCTTATTTTCAGCTAACACGTAAGTATATAACAAAGTTTATACATTTCTTTAAATATTTTTTTAAAATATATTTGAAGCACCATTTTTAAAATTTATTTATACAAACATTATACACGTTTCGGTCAGAGCCAAATAATATTTGCATAAATAAAAGAAATTATACAAAATATGTGTGTGTGTGTGTGTGTGTGTGTGTGTGTGTGTGTGTGTGTGTGTGTGTGTGTGCGTGCGTGCGACGCGGGAAATGTTATATCATGTGTGGATGTGGAGGAGGTTAATTCAGTAATAGATTTCAACACTGAGAATCTTATGTTCCCAAAGTCAGTCTCTAGATATTCTCTTTGTGGATTTTACTATGTTCCAGCCCCGTAGATAATTATTATCCGTTCATTTATTACTGTTTTTTGTTTTGTTTTTTACGTAGAACACGGGTATTTTTTTGTTATCAAGCAACGTTTAATTTAAAATATATGGATGTAACAGTTTGTTTATATTTCTTGGCAGATCCTTGCGAAACGGTCATCCCCGACCCATTCCCTTCGTGCCATATCAGAACATTTGGTTTGTTCTTGGCCTTTTGGCTAAGATCAAAGTGTAGTATCTGTTCCGATGGATACTGCACCCCATAAACTTGTATTGTCTTGGCCTTCGGGGCTTGATTTACGCCGGTCTATGGGTCTGTCCTGTGCAGTTCTAGGAGGTCCACCCTCCCAGGCTTCGCCTCCCCTCTTTGGGGAGGAGTAAGTTTATCGCTTACTGCCTGAGGCGCCCCTACCAGGGAATGCCGACGGGGCTGCCCAGGCAATTTTTAAACCCCACTTTCCCGACCCGACCTTGGGTCACATCTTACTTGTGGGAGTAAGATAAAAACTGGCCTTGTGCCTAACTCCTGGAGAGGAGTAAATCAATACCTTTTTGCTTAATTACGTCCCGCAGAATTTCATGAGGAAGTGGTTGGGGTGAGGGGGGGGGGAAGAACATCTTCATTTGAAAATGAAGGTATGAAAATCGCAGACGGTTCCATTTTCTCAGACCTTAGTGGAACACGAATATCTGGAAAAAAATAAAAAATAAATAAATAAAATGGTAAACACACGACCCCCCCCCCCCCCCTCCCCGCTCGACCAACGATCGTCCCAGACATTGGTCGATGTGAACATTTTTAACGAGGCAACATATTTCGGATTCTCGTTGTGTCTGTGTGTCGGCCTTACTCCACGGAGGAGGAACGTTGTTGAACGTACAGACCATGCGTGCGTGCGTGCGTGCGTGCGTGCGTGCGTGCGCGCTACGCGGAGAACGTTATAGACGTGACGTTGTATTGATTTTCCAAGTCATAAATCGTCCGCGTAACTATGTCACTTTCGCAGACTGGCATAAAAGTCAGCCTTTTAGAATCTTCGTAGAGAGTTTGAAGCCGAGAATAGCAGACAAAGAGAAAATAACACAGAAACACACATATACACAGGTCACGTGTCGATAGATCTATATATATATATATATATATATATATATATATATATATATATATATATATATATATATTGTGTGTATTTAGGCAGCATATTTTCATTTACGCAAACATTATTAAATAACACGGAGTGGTTTTTTTTATGCGACTTTTTTTTATTTTTTCAATTTTCCGGATTGTCCATCTGATGTGTCGGTCAAATTGATGTAAATATGATCCATGGGTTTCTTGTTCCATTCTTTTTTCTTTTTTGCAAGTACTTTCGATTTGAATAGTCAAATCATCTTAAGGCGGTATTAGTTTTAGTGTCTTTACAAATTATGAGTTTACTGTTGTGCTCATTTTTGAATTATAACGGCGAGTAGATTATAACTTGAAAAAGCGTCGTAAAGTTGAAATGTACATGAGCGTGATGGCGTTCTACACATATGAGAGAGTTAAAAGTTTGACTGTTTAAACCGTTAAGAAATTGATGACGTTAAAGAAAGTGCATACAATTCAAACGCATAACTACCTAATGGCTAAGAATTTGGTAATGTTAATTATTATGCTAGACACTTTAAAATGTTGCGACTAGTTTCATAATTGACATTATTAATTGTGGGATGTTTAGTTTTTATGTAGAGGGCTTCGAGTATTTTTAATTTTTTGATATTGGTATCGTGGTGTATTATTTTGGTATTGTTAACAAGGATGTTTCTATATTGGGAGGGGGTACAATTATGTTTTTTTAGGTGTTGGCATATAGAGCTAGTGTCGGAGAGATGTAGGGTGAGTCTTCGGAATAGTGTTGTGGAAGTGAAACCTATGTAAGAATTAGTTTTTTATTGTTGTCGGAGATATATTCTCCCATAGGGCATTGGAACTGATATATTACATTGGTTCTTCCTAATGTATTTTGGGTTTGAAAATTTTTATTTTTAACAACATGGTTTGATGTTTTCATTTTTTTATAATAAATGATAAATCGTATTTTATCATCAGAATTGGTGGGGGGTATATAGCGATGTATTATATTTTTAAGAGCCTTTTCATCCAATTTAAAGTTTGGCTGTATTTGGTTACAATAGAATAGATTTATGTAGTGGGAATTATTTAGCTTATTATTAGTACGATTATCTAAATTTCTAATCATTAATTTTATTTGTTCATCAACCATATAATTGGGAAATTGATTATTAATTAGGACTTGCTTTATGTTTTTTAATTCATTAAAAAATATTTTTTTGGATGAGGAGATTAATTTTGCACGGTTTAATAGATTTTTGACCATTCACTTTTAAGACTTAAAATACAGGTGTTAATAGATGTAGGGTTTTTATAGGGAGAGGTGATGAATGCATCACTGTTGGAGTCAATGAGAACATCTAAAAAAGGAATTTTATTGTTAACATTAAGCTCATGAGTGAATTTAAGAACTGAATTATTTTGAAAAGTATCTTGTAGTTTTTTTTATTTCATCTATACTATTTACTAAAATAAGAATATCATCAACGTAGCGGGCATAACTGGAAAGTTTAGTGATTATATTAAATATTTTATTTTCTAGGTCGGCCATGTAAAAATTACTAAAGGTCGGTCCAAGGACAGATCCCATAGAAACTCCGTCAATTATGGTATATATGTTGCCCTTATGGTCATGGAAAGGGACTTCAGTTGTGCAAATTAATAATAACTTTTTAAGTATTTCAAGATCAATTTTTAGAGGGGGAGGGATGGGTTATTATATATGTTATTAATAATTATATCAATTGTTTTGTATACAGGGGCATTTGTAAACAGACTTTCAACGTCTCAAAATAACACTTCTCAAACCCCAAATACATTAGGAAGAACCAATGTAATATATCAGTTCCAATGCCCTATGGGAGAATGTATCTCTGACAACAATAAAAAAACTAATTCTTACATAGGTTTCACTTCCACAACACTATTCCGAAGACTCACCCTACATCTCTCCGACACTAGCTCTATATGCCAACACCTAAAAAAACATAATTGTACCCCCTCCCAATATAGAAACATCCTTGTTAACAATACCAAAATAATACACCACGATACCAATATCAAAAAATTAAAAATACTCGAAGCCCTCTACATAAAAACTAAACATCCCACAATTAATAATGTCAATTATGAAACTAGTCGCAACATTTTAAAGTGTCTAGCATAATAATTAACATTACCAAATTCTTAGCTATTAGGTAGTTATGCGTTTGAATTGTATGCACTTTCTTTAACGTCATCAATTTCTTAACGGTTTAAACAGTCAAACTTTTAAATCTCTCATATGTGTAGGACGCCATCACGCTCTCATGTACATTTCAACTTTACGACGCTTTTTCAAGTTATAATCTACTCGCCGTTATAATTCAAAAATGAGCACAACAGTAAAGTCATAATTTGTAAAGACACTAAAACTAATACCGCCTGACGATTATTTGACTATTCAAATCGAAAGTACTTGCAAAAAAGAAAAAAGAATGGAACAAGAAACCCATGGATCATATTTATATCAATTTGACCGAAACATTAGATGGACAATTCGGAAAATTGAAAAAAAGAAAAAAAGTCGCATCAAACAAAACCACTCCGTGTTATTTAATAATGTTTGCCTAAATATATATATATATATATATATATATAGCTTTATTAATTAGTTGTTCACTTCCTAAGTGATATAGATATTAATGCAGAAAATTAATTATTAGTCGCCCTTAACTTTATAGGACGTATTTTTCGTTAGTATAGATATTTTTGTTAATTTTATACGCACATAAAAGTAATCCATGGACGCGTGTTTCTGGCTCACAGTCGTCATCAGCATGGCTAACTTAATATATAAGTGATAAAAACCGTACATATTTCTAAGCAAGGCATCGTAGTCCAGGGGTACAACGCTAGACTATGAAGGTTCGATCCTTGTCTAAGTTAGCCATGCATCAGCTGTGAGACAGAAACACGTGTCCATGGATTACTTTTATGTACGTACAAAATTAATATATATATATATCAGGACCGGCGGGACAGTTATAAAAATGTGTGTGTGTGTGGGGGGGGGCTCACCTAAAAAGTGGGGGGGGCATTTAAACACATGCATATATAACTTCATTATTGATGACCGTAAAGTTGGGGGCCGTCGTCCATATATATATATATATATATACGAAAGAGTCAGCTTTTATTAGCGATAATGTACAACTCTTCATCAAAACGAATAGAGGTGTCTTTGGCGACAGATATTGTTTATGTAAACAGTAAGATTTCCCTTTCGTCGTCTGTTTGGAAATAGATCCTTTCTGACGTTTTATTTAGATGAGTCGTGACTCGAACTAGACGGATCATATAGGCTCCTGGATGTCTAATACATACATATATATATATATATAGTCTCGGAAGTTTCTCAACCATTAAAACTATATAAAAAAAATTTAAAAAAAAAAAAAAATTTAAAAAAACTTATAGTCTCAAGTCTTCCAGTGGAAAATCACTCATGTAAGTCAATTTATTTTTTACAGTTATTATATTAGTTAGTTTCTAACACTATTTTAAGGGATCATCAGTTGTTTACATATATATATATATACAAATTATTTATTAAAAAACTACATAAAAAGTAATGGAAATCTTTTTATACACACACTCTTACTTTCCATTACTTTATATTGTTTCTTAAATTTTTCAAATTTCGAATTTTGACTATTCCCCTGCCAACTTATCCATCTACTGTATGTAATTTCTCTGATGATAAGATTTTAATATTTAAAAAGTCTGGCTTAAGGAAAGAACAATAAACATGTTTTTATCGAGTACACCTTGCATTGAACAATCGAAGATGAAATAGATTTGTCATCCGCACATCTTTATCTCTCTTCCTTCATTTATAATTGCTCTATCGTATATTGAGCTTAAACCATTTCACTATAGGTTTATTTCTCTGAAAGTATGTTTTTTTAGTTTCATATATATATATATATATATGTTTATATATATATATATATGTTTTTCTTCTGTACCCGAAAGAAAATCATAATACTATGAATATTTATTGAAATATTAAAGTGTCTTTCACCTACAAACGACGTCGTTTCAGGCTCTCTTACCCTCATCAGTGTAAGAATGGCAGTTGTGAGAGGTCGCATGAGCCAGATCGCCGTTCGTAGATTCAGTTTAGAATCATGAGATAAATGCTCAGGACTACAAGCACGCGAGAAATCGACACAGACAGTAATTGAAATTAAGGTACACTTACTCAGAGGGCGAAGGAAGTGTCATTATCGTCTACAGTGTTCGACGCTCGAGCGGAACTTGATTATCGCAGAAATGACAACAAAATTTTAAATTTCAAACAGGGCTCTACTTTTAAGACTTTTACATCTTGAAAAGGAGCTTTTAACTATAAATATTGAAATATCAAAGTGTTTTTCACCTACAGACGACGTCGTTTCGGGTTCTCTTACCCTCATCAGTGTAGGAGTGTCAGTTGTAGGTGGTCGCATGGGTTCGAATGCCGTTCATATATATATGTGTGTGTGTGTGTGTGTGTGTGTGTGTGTGTGTGTGTGTGTGTGTGTGTGTGTGTGTGCTTAGCAGCATTTTTCTCATTTATGCAAACATTGTTAAAAATAACAGAATTCGTCTGTTTAATTATACCTTTTTTATTTTAAACATTTTTCTGATGGTCTTTTTTGTATTAAAATCAATTTCTGAATTTAAATCGTCAACAACTTCTTGGAACAATGCGAAAAACGTTCTCTGCGCTGTTTTTTTTTTTAACATTCTCTTCTTTCGAGCTTAACGAGTTCATTTGCTTTTGACACCTGAGGATGATTCGACGAAGAATCGAAAACGTTCGTGAAACCTATGAAACATTTATTAATTTTTTTGATTTTAATACAAAAAAGCCATCAGAACAATTGAAAAAATAACAAAAGGTATAATTAAACAGACGAATTCTGTTTTTTTTGCACATTATATATATATATATATATATGTGTGTGTGTGTGTGTGTGTGTGTGCGCATGTGTTTATTGACTAAAAATAATGAATTTCTTCACATTCGACAAATAAAACATAATCTTACAGAAAACATGTAAAATTATGTCCTTCGCTCTTTATCAAAAAATGTTTTGAATTTCAAAAAAATGAATGGAATTGAAACCACTGTGAACAACTGAATATTTTCAACTTTGTACAGCATTAATTCTTTTGTCTCAGCGTGCAAGTCAGTCAACATGAAGTCGTTCTATCGAATGGAAAGCAAAACATTTTCTTTTTTAAAATTAACGTTAAATGTGCCTTTGTTGCGGATAAGACATTATCAAATGAAAAAAGGACATATAAAACGAATTCATTTTATTCGACAACTTTTCGACAATTAAATACCAGAGTAATTTCTGTTCAGTTCTATTTATATAATAAATAATTATCTTTGTTAATCTAAGCATCGTTTTCATCCAATTTATTTCTTCATATTTGTGTCTTACCACTCAAAAAAGACCATTTTATTTGAGAAACTCAACATCTTATTTTGTCTTTTACATTTTCATGATTTTCCATCTTTCTATTATCAAACACGTGTCCGAATAGGGCGTCTGCGTGTATAAATGTATCCCTTTTTATGGATATTATGTCAAAATCGAATGCCATGAGTTTAATTTTTAACCATTAAATTCTTGAAGATGTGACCGTTGGCAATTTTTTTTTATGTGATTCCATATGAATTTTAACGATTTGTGGCCCGTTTTTAGTAAAGATTTCCGATGCTTCTGTAGTTTCACAATGACATGTTAGGCCTCTCTTAAGACAAATAGCTAAAGAAATGTATAAAATTTGTTCTGTACTTACATGTTAGCTGAAAATAAGATTTTACAGAAAATATTACGCAAATTTATCCAGTATTTATTAAATTTAAATAAAAAACGATTTTATCTATGTCGCCATTTTTCTTATATTTTGAGTTTTTCCAAGAGTTGTCTCCCTTGCCTACTTAGTAAACTAAAACGTCTAGCGATATATAAGATCGTTTTTTTTTTCTTTTTCTTATAATTTAATTAAATACTAGATGAATTTGCGTAATTTTTCCTGTACAATCTTATTTCAGCTACCACGTAAGTACATAACAAAGTTTATACATTTCTTTAAATATTTCCATGCCGTGGCGAAACTACGAAAGCCCATGATTTCCTAATTAGAAGTTTCTGGTCCTTTCCAAACCCTCACTTTCAATTCACCGTTTACTAATTTTTCAACAGATACTTCTTTCCATATTCAGTGGTTCAAAAATCATACGAAGCCACATTTCCGTAATATCTCAGTGTAGATACACATTTGTTACGTCTAGCCACACTGAAGAGTGGTAATACGACGCAACCGCCATCTGTGGATGACTATATTCCAGTGTTCATACAAGTCGAGGTTCGCCTTGTCATCATTCTGGTAATCTAGTGGCTGTTCTGAACCATCAGACTCTTCTTTGATTGGATGAGGTATGGTCCTGGGAGATAAACCCACACAGGTATTACCTACTCCTTCAACAGTGGAGGTTGGTTTATTGCCGGTCGTCTGACGCACACCTACCGGGAAATGTCAACGAGTCCGTTCTCAGCTTTTTTTTTTGTATCCTTCTAGAGTGTCCCCTTGAGGGAGCTGCCTCCCTACATTAAACTGACTGACATTGCTGTAGTAGAAAGATGGGAGGGGGGGGGGGGCAGTGGTTGCCAGTATTCATTCTTCCACCACCACCACCACCGCCACCCTTTCTCCACGGTCACCCTCACCTCTCTTTAGGAAAAGCAAACGATTACCCTCTTTTTCAATATTGAGCACAGAAAGGTCATGTGTTGGTCGTGCTCAGCCCCCCCCCCCCTCCGTTTGCCTTCTTAGACAGAATTAGGTGACTAGCGTGACTACTGATGCCTTCGTAACCCAAAGTGAATGGCCCTCAGATGACCCCATGAAATGAAACATTAAACAACACACACGCAGTCTCATTTTGATCGCGAATACGTTTATGTACAATCTCTATAATAATAAAACTGTGTGACCACTTCTCGTATGTCTGTGTGTGTGTGTGTGTGTGTTTTTCTCGACTCTACGTAACTTATACATTATTATTTTTATTATTATTAATTGATTATTTATTGAAATCAAAAATGGAATATTATAATGTACTAAAACTAACGTTTTGAAAATCCTACGAAATTAAATCCACCAAAATGCATGTCGGTTTCATTGTAAGCAAGTCAGCCATTTAAATCTTTTGTTGATAGTTGAAAAAAAAAATACAAAAAATAAGGGTAAATTACTTCGTGACGTTCCAAAATTTGAAATTAATTTTTAAAGTATTTAAACTGCTGAATAGGAAGTCAGTTTAACTGGCTTTAATTTTTCTTTAGTAAATCTTCATGATTAGTTATAGTTTTAAAAAATAGTTCGATTAATAATTTAATGACCAAACCATACTCTAATAATTAAATATAAATTTAGTAATCATATTTAAAAGCAAAATGATAATAATTTGGTTTTAAAAAAAAACGGCATAATTAAAAAAAAGGAAAAATTGCAAAAACAAAAATGGAAGTAAAAAAAACTCCCGGGCAACTTCGGGTAGGCACAGCTATTATATCATAACCAATTCTTCTTTCAAACCTTTTTGAGATTTAAAAATTAAATTAACATTTTTTTAATCAATATTTTGGTTCGAATGTAACACAAATTTGAAAAAACCGTCCCCCCCACCCCCCAAAAATTTAAAATGGCTTTTAATTGTTAATTTAAAATGTATTTTTCACACCCTATAATTTCCAGATATAAAAAAATCAATCTGCTTCATACTATAATTGAAATGTATAAGTTTATTTTGAGCCAAAATAGAATCAAAATAATTAAATTTTGACTTTGTTAAATACCTACTGTTGTTTTCTCTTCATCCACCCCATCTCTATAGAGTTGAATTTAGCTCAGAGAAAACGAAGACTAATAACCAACAAAGCGATACATATGAAAAAACGACAGTTTTTACATATTTTCCCAGAACTAGTAAATATGAGTGTGAGGGTTAAATACCCTTCCGCTTTTTTCATTCATGACTAAAAAAAAAAATCGATCAGGATTAAATATTAAAAATGAGTCAAACAAACAGATGGTTTTATCTACTTTCAGTTAAGAAAGCATTTTTCTTTTCATGACTAAAAAAATATCGATAAGTATTAAATGTTAAAAATGAGTCTAATAAACTGTTATGGTGCCGTACCTACCTACGGAGAACTAATGGACTCGTCCACCTTATAAATACGGGAAGCACGTGACACTTGTTCTCTTCTTCCCCGGCAATGGCAGTTGAGAGCACCATCTCCTTGTATCTCTTTCTTTCTATTATATAATATATACCTTTGTTCATTTAAACCATGTGTTCCTGTGTCATTCATTCGGCCTTACCTAGGTCCACAACAAATGGCGACGAGGATGAGATTCAAACTCACGCGGGGAAACCCCAATGGATTAGCATGCGGCAAAGAGTTTCTTACTCTGTGATGACGTACTCATGCATAACGAAAGGGTGGTCATCCCAGAAAAACTACGAAAGCAAATTCTGAAAGATTTTCATGTTGGCCATCCAGGGATAACCAGGATGAAGTGGTTAATGAGGAGTTTTGTGTACTGGCCAGGTATGGACAACGACATTGAAAAAGCAGTAAAGCTGTGTAAAGGCTGTGCCTTAGCGGCAAAAGCACCGCATATAAAGCATAGCCCATGGCCAAAGACCGACCGTTCGTGGGAAAGAATTCACGTGGATTTCGCGGGACCATTGGAAGGATTTTACTACTTAATAATAGTCGACAGTTTTTTAAAGTGGCCCGAGGTACTACGTTGCAAGAGTCCCACGTCAGAGGTTACGATAAGATTCCTACATGAACTATTTGCCTGTTTTGGGGTAGTGGATTGTTTGGTGAGTGATAATGGGACGCAGTTCACGTCATCAGATTTTGAGGAGTTCTGCGCAACGTTTCAAATCAGACATATAACGACGCCCCCGTATCATCCTAGGTCAAATGGCCAGGCGGAACGCTTCGTAGACACATTAAAAAGAGCATTAAAAAAGGCCGGTGATACTCCTAAGGAGAAGGCTTTACAACAATTCTTACAAGTATATAGAATTACAAAAAACATGAACATAGCATCATCATTATCCCCCACAGAGATGATGTTTGCGCGGAATGTGAAGTCCGTGTTTGATAAATTATTACCTAAACATAATAATTATGACCGAATCTCTACGGTACCGAAGAAAAAATACAACCCAGGAGATAGGGTATATTTTAAGATGTTCAAAAACAATGCATCGTTCTGGGAACCCGGTACAATTGAAAAGAGGATCGGATCGATGGTCTATATCATAAAAGGACCATGGTTCTCGCATAAGAGACATCCAAATCAGATCAGAAAAAGAGTCAGATGACACTGACAGCGCCCCACAAGGAGAAGACGTGATGGACGTGATATATGACACCTTCAACTTACCAGCACCCCAGGTAGCCACACGTAAACGACAACCAAAATGAAAACGAATGGCTCCGGACTACCTAGAGATAGATCCGAAAAGGAAACGTTATTAAGACTCCTGAGGAGGTAAGGCTTGGAAGTGGGGTGTTATGGTGCCGTACCTACCTACGGAAAACTAATGGACTCGTCCACCTTATAAATACGGGAAGCACGTGACACTTGTTCTCTTCTTCCCCGGCAAACCGGCAATGGCGGTTGAGAGCACCATCTCCTTGTATCTCTTTCTTTCTATTATATAATATATACCTTTGTTCATTTAAACCATGTGTTCCTGTGTCATTCATTCGGCCTTACGTAGGTCCACAACACAAACAGATGGTTTTATCAAAATTTAGTTAATAAAGCTTTTTTCTTTTCATGACTAATAAAAATAAATATCGATCAGTATTAAATATTAAAAATGAGTCTAAAAAACAGATGGATTTAGTTAAAAAAGCTTTTTTCTTTTCATGACTAATAAAAAAAAATTCGATCAGGATTAAACATTAAAAATAAGTCTAACCAACAGATGGTTTTATTTACTTTTATTTCTGAACGCTTTTTTCTTTTCATGACTAATAAAAATAAATATCGATCAGTATTAAATATTAAAAATGAGTCTAACAAACAGATAGTTTAATCTACTTTTAGTTAAGAAAGCTTTTTTCTTTTCATGACTAAAAAAAAATATCGATCAGGATTAAATGTTAAAAATGAGTCAAACAAACAGATGGTTTTATCTACTTTTAGTTGAGACAGCTTTTTTTCTTTTCATGACTAATAAATTAAGTATCGATCAGGATTAAATATTAAAAATAAGTCTACCAAACAGATGGTTTTATCTATTTTTTGTTTAGAAAGCTTTTTTCTTTTCATGACTAATACAAAAATATCGATCAGTATTAAATATTAAAAATGAGTCTAATAAACAGATCGTTTTATCAACTTTTAGTTAAGAAAGCTTTTTTCTTTTCATGACTAATAAAAAAATATCGATCAGGATTAAATATTAAAAATGAGTCTAATAAACAGATGGTTTTATAAACTTTTAGTTAAAGCTTTTTTCTTTTCATTACTAATGAAAAAAAATTCGATCAGGATTAAATATTAAAAATGAGTCTAACAAACAGATGGTTTGTCTACTTTTAGTTCAGAAAGCTTTTTTCTTTTCATGACTAAAAAAAATATCGATCAGTATTAAATATTAAAAATTAGTCTAACAAATAGATAGTTTAATCTAATTTAGTTAAAAAAGCATTTTTCTTTTCATGACTAAAAAAATATCGATCAGGATTTAATATTAAAAATGAGTCTAAAAAACAGATGGTTTGTCTACTTTTAGTTCAGAAAGCTTTTTTCTTTTCATGACTAATAAAAATATCGATCATTATTTAATATTTAAAAATTAGTCTAACAAACAGATGGTTTTATCAACTTTTAGTTAAGAAAGCATTTTTCTTTTCATGACTAAAAAAATATCGATCAGGATTAAATGTTAAAAATGAGTCAAACAAACAGATGGTTTTATCTATTTGTAGTTAAGAAAGCATTTTTCTTTTTATGACTAATAAAAATAAGTATCGATCAGTATTAAATATTAAAAATGAGTCTAACAAACAGATGGTTTTATCTACTTTTAGTTAAGAAAGCTTTTTTCTTTTCATGACTAATAAAAGAAAGTATTGATCAGGATTACATATTAAAAATATGTCTACCAGACACATCGTTTTATCTATTTTTAGTTAAGAAAGCTTTTTTCTTTTCATGACTAATAAAAGAAAATATCGATGAGGATTAAATATTAAAAATGAGTCTAATAAACAGATGGTTTTATCTACTTTTAGTTCAGAAACCTTTTCTTTTTCATGACTAATAAAAATTAATATCGACCAGTATTAAATATTAAAAATGAGTCTAACAAACAGATGGTTTTATCTATTTTTGTTAAGAAAGCTTTTTTCTTTTTATGACTAATAAAAATAAGTATCGATCAGTATTAAATATTAAAAATGAGTCTAACAAACAGATGGTTTTATCTACTTTTAGTTAAGAAAGTTGTTTTCTTTTCATTACAAAAAAATATCGATCAGGATTAAATGTTAAAAATGAGTCTAACAAACAGATGGTTTTATCTACTTTTAGTTAAGAAAGCTTTTTTCTTTTTCATGACTAATCTAAATAAATATCGATCAGGATTAAATATTAAAAATGAGTCTAACACTGGGTAGTAAACCTAAAGACGCAAGTAAAATTGCCTGGACATCGACCCGATCTATTTCATTTTTTTTTTACTCCGACAGCACGACACGGTGCGTCATTTGGGAGTTGTCTGTGTCATGTGAGGAATATATCACACTGGCAAACGAGAGGAAGACATCCAGAAACTGCGAACTAGTCAAACAATGTCGGTAGAATACATGGAATATCCACCAGAAGTTGGTTGCGGGACAGTCGTTGTGCAGAGCTCTCGCAAAAATAGGGATAATGGGAGTAGCGATGAAAAACATTGCAAACGCAGGATTAACTGCTTTTAAGTGGATTTGGCTGAAAAGAAAAAAACATTAAAAAATCCTCAAAACATCTGAATCCTCATGCACAGAAGTTACTTGCCTGGTCATAAATGGCTCAGTTGTATGGAGTATTCTGATTGGCTGCGACTGGAGAGCTCACGTCAATATAAGAGGTTGAGTCTTTTGCACCTGAAACTGTTGTTGGTTAGGCATAGCACTTCACTATCAAGCAGGCGACCCGGATCTGTCGGCATCAGGTGAGAGTAGCTGTCTGAATGGATTATGGCAGTCCTGAAAATCTACCTTAACACATCTAGAAAATGTAGTTCTAGACTGCAAAAGATGAAGTTGCACATAAAATTCCTCGAAATATTTCATCAGATAGCACCTAAAAATGTCTCTAGATTCATTTTTTTCCCCAAATATTTCTGAATCCATCCAGTTTATTCGTAAAATGATTTCGATCATTTTTTACCGAAAAATGAGGAAATTTTTTTCAAAAAATATTTTACCCTATTAGAACTAAAAACTAATTTTTGAGATGAGGATTTATAAATTGTATTATTTGGACTATCCTTCTCATAACATTATTGTCACAATGTTTCAGCCGATGTAAGTTCCGATCTTCGGGTGCGCCTTGCCGAACTCAGGAATCTTTTTGTCGAACTCGGTAAACGTTGTGAGAACAATTCAAAAAATCTAATTGGGTGCAATTCCAGTTTAGCAGATACTTTTGAAAAAAAAAAAAAAGAAAAAAAAAACTGAGGAATATCTGTTTGATGTACGTACCTGTCACGGGCTGAATATATCTGATACCAAAAATCACGTAAATTAACTGTTTTTTTTTATAAAAGAAAATCAAATTTTAGCGATGTACAGCCATTTTGATTTATTCAAAGGGGGATAAGCGTAATTCATTTACGGTTACCCCCCCCCCCCCCTTGAATATTCCTATTATTTAGAATGTCTCCATTAAGTCAACGGTCATTCTTCTCTTTTCAGTCAGTAAAATTTCTGCAAGACACATACACACACACATATATATATATATACAGACGCACATATAAGTAAATATGTCAAAACAAAAAAAAACATCAAAGCAATAATAATGGAACACTCATGGAGGCTTAACCAATTTCTTTTCTTTTTATTATGAATTAAAAGAGGTTTGTTTTTTTTTCATTTAAAAATAAAAGCGAGTGGGGCTGATTTTCGAATGAGGAAAGATTTGCCGCTTTGATTGCAGAGTTTTTGTTTTCATGAAGAAATCGGATGTTTGTACAGAAAGAAGAAGAAGAAGAAGAAGAAAAAAAACCATGGACAGCGAAGGAGAACGAAAGGTAAAAGGGGCAACAAAAAAAAAAAGGGGCAACAAAAAAAAGGGGCAACAAAAAAAAGGGGCAACAAAAAAAGGGATCGGAAAATTGTTCATATCAAAAACTTGTTTCATTTTTTTTCTTTTCTTTTTGGCTTTCAAAGAAATCCTATATTTTTTGTATTTTTGTACAGGTTTTGCTATTTTCTTCCAAATGAGGATTTAAAATTTGAAAAAAAAAATATGTCTGTGTGGAAGCTAGGCAAATAAGAGTTTTCACTAAGAATTCAGATAAGATTTAAACCGTTTGGATATCGTGGAGTTTTATGAGCGCGCAACCCACAGATGGATGGAGGAGAGACGGAAAGGATCAAAAAGGCTGCACTTTAAAATCCACAGGCCTGCCCCTCTCCCTTTTGTTTTAAGGATCAAAACTCCAACTTATTAAACAGTGGGGGCTGCTTACAGAACCAAAGTCCTTCATCGGAAGTTAAAAGACCCGACAGACGAACAACCGCATCGATAGAAGTGGAGGGAGGGGAGAATGGGGGCGGATGATTAAAATAACGATAAAACAAGAGCGAGTCAAAGGTTTTGCAATATTTGCATTCGTCGTAGTTTTGCGAGTTAGGGTTATATCACGTTACCAAAGCCGTTAAAACAGTCGGAGGTGTATAACCGCTGTAGTTTGTAGTATCGTGTTAGTTGATGGCCTGACAAGTGAATTGCTTCAATCTGTGTGTAATTTGAAAGCCGTGCAGATGAACGTTGAATCAACTACTTTGGTAACTGATGCTTTACGGGTTTGAACTGTGGCCACAACGTCGCCAAGCGGAGGTAACAGAAGACATCTGTCGTGTAAATCGCGATGCCGCAATTAATCTTTGTACAGTAATCAGGAAGGGTTGCAAGAAGCTCGCCAATCAGGCACGGTCGGGTGAGCCTAAAATCCACGGATTCCGAGGGTCACGCTCCATAAAGGAAAATCCGGCAAGGGCTCTGAGAACTTCATCACAGTCCAATGTGGTTCGTCACCTTTACGACATCAGCAAAAGCATTCAGAAGTATTGAATTGTTAAAATATCGCAAAACTTTTGACTCCCCTCTTGTAATAATAATAATAATAATGATAATAATAATAATGATGATAATAATAATGATAATAATATCCATGATTATTAGAAGGAGAATAAAAAATATTCATCATCCAAAAAAAACTGCGTACAACAAGATATTTTGTTTGTTATTTTCTGAAGAATCACATGAAAGGCAATGTTTTCTTTTTTTTTTTCTTTCTTTTTGTTGTGAGCAAAATGCCCTAGCCATCCCATCCGACCAGAATTACGAGAACTTTTCACTCATTTAACACAAAGAGACCAGCATCACTCATAGCGCACAACTGTTTTTTTTTTTGTTTTGTTTTGTTTTTTATAAAAATGTCAATCTAGATAGAAACAAAAATGAACGTGCAGAAATCTTCCTGTGACGACTCGCAACAAAATCTACAAACTGGGAAGACAATTTTATCTAGAAAATAAGGGACAACCTATCGGGTTCCGCTATGATAATAAGGTGGTTAAAGTATCACATGTTTCTGCCCTTGGAAAATAAAAGCAAAAACTTTATATTGAACAGTAATAAAAAGGTTTCAACCTGAAGATGACTTTGTAGCGATATTAATCTGGCGAGTTGTTTTAAGGTACGGAAAGATCGGAGATTTGAGTGAGATCGAGAGAACATGACTGCTGGTTAACAGCCATGGACAATCGACTGCGACTGGGGAAGAGGATCACTCGGAGGAGGGGAGTACAACTAGGAGATGGGAATAGAAATTGCAAAAACTTAAGAAGTCGATTTGCCAAGACTAGACTAGCTGTTTCTTCTGCCTTCTCCACGGCTGATCATTGTATGGGGTTATTTGTTGTTTCTTTAGATAACCCGTTTTAAAATCTTGACAGCAACAAGAGAAAAATGCCCACAAAAGTAGGAAACTTAGTAAAAACAAAACTATTCAGTCTCGCAAAAGTAACGGAAAAACTATAAATATAAATATATATATATATTCATATATATATATATTCATATATATATATATATTCATATATATATATATTCATATATATATTGGTAATATAAAAGTAAATTTATATAGTTCAGATCAATTCGAGTAGGAATCAATTTCTAAAAGCAAAGATGAAGCTCAATATCTTTTTTTTTTAATTTCAATAGAGCTTTTACTAAATAAAGTATTAAATTAAGATTATATCATTGTATGATTCGATGACAATTTTGGAACAAAATGACTTTTACACTTGTTTTTAGAAGAAAGAGTTGGAAGTTATCACAGGAAATCCAGGCTGTTAAAACTTCTGTCTTTGTCCGATTACACATGATGGCTTCCAACTCTCCCAGAAACATGTGTAAAAGTTATTGTCATAAAACCATAGAATGATATAATCTTGATTTAATATTTTATTTATTTATATATCAAAACATTTTCAGAATTTAATGGACTGCGCTCAATACACAGTAGAGCTTTATAATAATAATACGGAAGATGAGATCTAGGACCAAAACATGATTGCTTTTGTGTAACCATTCAACATAGTTCAGTATTATTATTAATACACATACACACACACACATATATATATATATATATATATATATAATTTATCACAACTAGATGTCGAAAAATGTATCAAGTTGTACAAACTATAACAAATATAAAGTGCTCAACCCGTAGAGCAGATTTAATCTTGTAGCATGAAAATACTTATCGAGAGTTGCCTACCAGGGTTTCACCATTCGGATTTTCAGCATTTTCTTACTGCGAATTTATATATATATATATATATATATACATATATATTTTTTTTCTTACAGCGAATTTATATATATATTTTTTCTTACTGCAAATTTATATATATATATTTTTTCTTACTGCATATATATATATATATATATTTTTTCTTACTGCATATATATATATATATATTTTTTCTTACTGCATATATATATATATATATTTTTTCTTACTGCATATATATATATATATATATATATTTTTTCTTACTGCATATATATATATATATATATATATTTTTTCTTACTGCATATATATATATATATATTTTTTCTTACTGCATATATATATATATATATATATATATATATATATATATATATATATATATGTGTTTCAATAGTATGGACATAGGATAAACGGCATCTGGTGACGGCCAGTTTCTTGCGTTCATCAAGTCAATAAAGAAAAAGTCATTTACGCAGAAAGAAAATAAGTTTTGTCAATTACCAAAATTAAAAATTTAGTTGGAAGTTTAAGAAATCAGACTAGGTCTCTTGACTAAAGAAATTTTGACGGCTAAAGCTATATTACATATACATACACACCGGTTTTGATAAGACCACCAAATCCAAGTGATATTGAGCCTGGTCAGTAGATAATAGCTGACCATTTATTTGGAAATACCAAGTGATGTATGTAAAATCTTTTCAAGCCCTAACGCCGACAGAAGATGCAACTCATCTGTCTGCGTAAAACTGTCGCAATCAAACCACGATAGAAAAATCCAGTGCAGACGCCACTCTAATGGCAGAAGAAATATATATATATATGATGGAGGGGGTAGGAAAGGGAGAATGTAGCAGTCAAATAAAGTCCAGTCCTTGATTTTTTAAAAAATTCTCTCTCCAATTGCTAAAAATGTTAAAGTCTGTCATCTCTGGTTCAACTTGGGACTGAGGTATTGTTCCGTCAGAGTTGGCCGTCACACCCGAGGGAGTGCACAGCTGATGATGATGATGATGATGATGGGTGATGATGATGATGATGGGTGACGGTGAATGGCAGCACCAGCAGCAACAGTTGGCTGGTAAAAGAGAGAATCCATTTTTGTTTTTGTTTTTATGTATGAACGTGTGGACAAAGCAGCAAAAGAACGCAAACGGTGGCAGTTGTCGCTGCTCTGGACGCACACAACAGGCGAGAGTCAGAAAAGTAACGTGTTGTTGTTGTTGTTGTTGTTGTTTTTTAATAGTAGTAGGTTAGCGTTTTTGTGTCTGAGTGTTTTTTTTGGGGGGGGGGGGGGTTGTATTCAGGGTCGGAAGAAAGAAACGCTTTGTTGTTGGCTGTTAATAGAAAGATTGATATGAACGGTTCTTCATAAATGGTTTTGTAAACTGCTGCTGCTGATGATGCGGATTAACATGATGATCATGATGATGATGATGCTGACAACGATGATGATGATGATGATGATGATGCTGTTGCCAAAATGATACTCAAAAGTAATAGGAAATATTAACAAAAAAACTTAAAAAAAAAAAACTTTTTTAAAAAAAGGGGGGAGGGGATGGGGAGGTAATCTCGCACTGCCTAAGGATGCGGTGAGCCATTTTTATGTTTGCGTTAGTTGCGCCATGTCCCCTTTTTGTTTTGTTTTTGTTTTTTGTGTCCAGCCGGCCAGCAGCAGTCTAGGACATGCTAGAACAGGGTAGTCCAGGTGACCCCATCTGAGTGAGTACTCTGTCTAACCACTGTAATGGACCATTCAGATGGATCTCAATCCAACATGGGGTACTTGTCACCGTTTGCCGCCTGAAAGAGAAAAAAGAGGAATAAACAAACAAAACAAAAAAAATAATACAAATTTTGACCGTACTAGAATTGTCACAATACCAAAATGTTAACTTCGATGTGATACGATACTAGTATAAAAATAATAAAAAAATAATCATAAAAAACATATGCAATACTATTTTAAATTAACCCGAAAACAATCATGTAATAACACGCGTGGTAAATGGCAATCTATTTGTTTCGGAACAGTTTTAATGCACCCAATTTCACTCACGAGTCACATACAAGATTTTATTTTTTATTATTTTTATTTCTGTTGTTTTCACTCTGACAAAAGAATTTTTAATTTTAATTAATCTTTTGCAGAAATTTTAATGGGTAAATCTTTGGAAAGTTTTGTTATTTTTTTTATATGTACCAGTGATTTGTTTATAGGTATCATTGTGTTTTTCCCCCTCCTATGCTACCAACATATCCACCTGTGATTCTTTCTGTCAGTGGATGTTTATCTAGAACTAAGTTTTTTTTCAATTTTCTGTAAGACGTGTTGCTATAGGCGCTGATCAAGAGACGTGTTGGACCAACTTTATAAAATTATAAAATAAAATAAAGTATTTCAAAACTGTTTTGGAAACGATCGTACGCCATAATAGACTTGATGTTCTAATTCTTGGAACAATAGTAATGTTTTAATTCATTAACTGTTTATATATATATATATATATATATATATATATATAAAGAGAGAGAGAGAGAGAAAGAAAGAAAGAAAGAAAGAAAATGGAATGAAAACATACAAAAAGCCAAAGAGTAATCAAAAAAATAGAAACACTTAAATTTTAATTTTGGCATCAAAATTGTATACACTTTTGGTATCAAAATAAGACTGTGTATCAAAATGTCTGAAAACCGAAGATCTTACGCTGTAACATTTTCTTTCTTAAAGGAGGGGAGGTTAGAGGAATACTGTAGCAATTGAAATAAAAAATTTGGAGACAGAATGGGATATAAAGTATGTGGACGTGGTAGAAAGAGAGTTTGAGCAAGATAGAGTTTGAGCAAGATAGAAAGAGGGTTTGAGCAAGGTAGAAAGCGGGTTTGAGCAAGGTAAGGCTCTAGCAATTTGACAGAAATCAGCTTTTTCTTATTTAAAAAAAAAGAAGCAAATCTCAACCAAAAAGCAGAGAACTTGCATCCATGGGAAGCTCTAGTGATTTAAGCTCTAGTGATTTAAGCTCTAGTGATTGAAGCTCTAGTGATTGAAGCTCTAGTGATTTAAGCTCTAGTGATTTAAGCTCTAGTGATTTAAGCTCTAGTGATTTAAGCTCTAGTGATTTAAGCTCTAGTGATTTAAGCTCTAGTGATTTAAGCTCTAGTGATTTAATCTCTAGTGATTTAAGCTCTAGTGATTTAAGCTCTAGTGATTGAAGCTCTAGTGATTGAAGCTCTAGTGATTTAAGCTCTAGTGATTTAAGCTCTAGTGATTTAAGCTCTAGTGATTTAAGCTCTAGTGATTTAAGCTCTAGTGATTTAAGCACACTTTTTCTGGAAAAAAAAAAGCATAATTTTGCTAAAAATCACATCTCGGATAAAAGCATAGTTTTTCTTAAGCGTAAACAACTTAAACTTTGTCATCGAGTTTTTGTAAGAAATTATCTAATATATAAAGTAAAGTCAGCCTCTTTCTCGACTTTTGTCATCGATAGTTTTTTTTATAGAAATATCAATATTTGATTCTGATTCATCAGTTCTTTTGGTGGATCGTTGTAGCATATTGTTAAGAACAATAAAATATAATTCGATTTAATTCCTTTCAGAAAATACTTTGACTGCCTAGGAATTATTTTGGTATGGACACCATCTTAAAAAAAGGAGATTAACTCTGTATTCGTCAATAGAGAGTTACTTCTTTTTGCTTGGAACAAAAAATATTTTGCAGGGCTAAAAAAGAAAAACGGCACTGTTTAGAAAAAGAAAAGGAAAATAGATTGTAAGTAAAACCACGACCGGATAAGTACAGTAAGTGGGTAATAATTTTGCTTTGATCTTCCTTATGGCATCCTTCTTTTATCACCCCGCCCTAACACCTCTAGATTTTTTCAACACTGCCAGTGGACAGTAATGTCCACGCTGGCAGTCCGTGTTTTTGAGCAAGGACATTTTTTGAAACCTGTCAACGTGAAAGAACAAAGAACAAAAAACAAAATGCGTATCTCGTCCTCGTGTCCTCCTTACCTGTATTCAGCACCCCATCCTTTAACAAAACTCATTCGTATGGTACACATTCTCGTCAGCTGATAAACAGATTCAAACCCTTGATTAACAGACTGACCCAGCATAGCAGCAAACTCTTGATTGTTGAAGATTTTTAAATTACATCCTAAAAAAAAAAAACATTTTGTAAAAAATCTTTTAATACTCTCTCAATGGTAAAATAAATAAATAAAAAAATAAAAAACAAGATCAAGAACGATTGATAAAAAATATTTGGAAAGTCATTCATTGGTCGGCTTATATATAATAACAGAGATGGATTTAGGGTCAGAGGTCGGTAAACACAAAATGTCTTCTGGGACTCCCTTAAACACAAAATGTCTTCTGGGACTCCCTAAAAATGTCTACTCAAAGGAATTTGGGTAAATTTTACATTTTGTCCCTGTGCCATCAACGGATGGGGGGGAAATAAAAAAAATGAGATTCTATTTTTTTTTATGCGTGTGTGATAACATGTCAACACCCTAGAAAATACTTAGAAAATAAAAACAATAAATGAATAAAATATTTTATAAGTAGAAAGGAGTAGACACATTATAAACCATTGTTTCGTAAAGGTATAAATTTTTTCTTTTGAAAAACCATAACAATGTAATTTGTTGAAATAAATAAATAATATTTATTTATTTCAAACTAAGCTTTCGAATATAAAATATTTCCCGTCAGAGCAAAGTGTTTTTTTTCTTCTTTTTTTTCTCTTCTTTTTTTATATATTTTTTCTTTTTTTATATTATATATATATATTTTTTTTATATTATATATTCTTTATTTTATATTTTTAGAGCAGGAGTTAACTTTATTAAAATGCTCACCCACTTCCTGACCAGAAAACGGTATTGATCATCCAGTTCTTGACCATCTAGCATAGGTCAGAACGTGTAACCAATTTTTTTTTTGTATTTCCAAAATGGCTGTCATTTTGTATTTCTATAAAAAGGTGGTTACTTGTTCTGACCGTTACACTATGTGGCTAAGAAATAAAGGATCAGTACTGCTTTCTGATCAGAAGGGGGTGATCATTTTGCGTTAACAGTAAGAGCTGCGATCCTAACCAGACCATAACACCCTAAATGTTTATATCTTCGGGGTTCATCATCATTATCCTGGGTTATCTCAAAGATAATGTCGATAAAAAGAAAGGAGTGTCAAGAGTTATTGACTATTTTGCATGTCGTATCCAGGTGTACTTATGATTGAACGACGATAAAACAAAGACTGTTGGACATTTATGGCTAAAACTTGGTGGACAAGTCAGCCATAGACTGAATTTGGTTAGATTACAGAAAGGGATGTTAATTTTATTAAGGATTCCATGGATGGCATGGGGGTGGGGGGGCTGTATTATGTATCTATTAAAATGTCCAGCCCGTTTTTACTCTTGTTGTTTACATCTATATTCAATTTTTGAGGTGGGGCCAGAAAGATGTACTCAGCATTGATTAATACAGTTTAATTGATTGATTAATGAACTTTAATTGATTGATTAATACAGTTTAATTGATTGATTAATGAACTTTAATTGATTGATTAATGAACTTTAATTGATTGATTAATGAAGTTTAATTGATCGATTAATGAACTTTAATTGATCGATTAATGAACTTTAATTGATTGATTAATGAACTTTAATTGATTGATTAATGAACTTTAATTGATTGATTAATGAAGTTTAATTAATTGATTAATACAGTTTAATTGATTGATTAATGAACTTTAATTGATTGATTAATACAGTTTAATTGATTGATTAATGAACTTTAATTGATTGATTAATGAACTTTAATTGATTGATTAATGAAGTTTAATTGATCGATTAATGAACTTTAATTGATCGATTAATGAACTTTAATTGATTGATTAATGAACTTTAATTGATTGATTAATGAACTTTAATTGATTGATTAATGAAGTTTAATTAATTGATTAATACAGTTTAATTGATTGATTAATGAACTTTAATTGATTGATTAATGAACTTTAATTGATTGATTAATGAAGTTTAATTGATTGATTAATGAAGTTTAATTGATCGATTAATGAACTTTAATTGATCGATTAATGAACTTTAATTGATTGATTAATGAACTTTAATTGATTGATTAATGAAGTTTAATTGATTGATTAATGAACTTTAATTGATTGATTAATGAAGTTTAATTGATTGATTAATGAACTTTAATTGATTGATTAATGAAGTTTAATTGATTGATTAATGAAGTTTAATTGATCGATTAATGAACTTTAATTGATCGATTAATGAACTTTAATTGATTGATTAATGAACTTTAATTGATTGATTGATGAAGTTTAATTGATTGATTAATGAACTTTAATTGATTGATTAATGAAGTTTAATTGATTGATTAATGAAGTTTAATTGATTGATTAATGAAGTTTAATTGATAGATTAATGAAGTTTAATTGATTGATTAATGAAGTTTAATTGATTGATTAATGAAGTTTAATTGATTGATTAATGAAGTTTAATTGATTGATTAATGAACTTTAATTGATTGATTAATGAAGTTTAATTGATTGATTAATGAACTTTAATTGATTGATTAATGAACTTTAATTGATTGATTAATGAAGTTTAATTAATTGATTAATGAAGTTTAATTGATTGATTAATGAACTTTAATTGATTGATTAATGAAGTTTAATTGATTGATTAATGAACTTTAATTGATTGATTAATGAACTTTAATTGATTGATTAATGAAGTTTAATTGATTGATTAATGAAGTTTAATTGATTGATTAATGAAGTTTAATTGATTGATTAATGAAGTTTAATTGATTGATTAATGAACTTTAATTGATTGATTAATGAAGTTTAATTGATTGATTAATGAACTTTAATTGATTGATTAATGAAATTTAATTGATTGATTAATGAACTTTAAGAATATATGTTGAAAGGGGGAGGGTTGGGGGTACAATTTTTTAAATAAAGATTAAGAAATATATCAAATTATGAGGGAATTATTTAATTGGAATAATTTTTTTAGTAATCATTAATTACTTACTTTTCATAATGAGTGTTTTGTTTACAAAAATGTCAAATACATTTTTGTCACCTTTAGAAAATTGCATTTTTGCAGAAAAAAAATATACTTTTCTCTTTTATTTTTCTTGAATTATCACAAGTTATTTCATGATTTTGTTTCTGTATTTTCAGATTTTGAAGAACTTAATTTTTAGAAACTTAAATAAACTATTTTTGATATTAAATAAATATAAAATATAAAAATATAACATAAAATATAAAAAAATATAAAATTATAAAAATATAAAAAATTTTACTTTTGTTGTTAATTTTAAATAAATAAAAATGAGTTTCTAATTATAATTCTCATGGGCCACCATAAATTTTTTTAAAAACTTTCACTGTATTGTTTTTTTTTAAGTGAATAAGGCCTTGTCCATCAAAAAAGTACATTTTGGGGGTGGGGAAACACAATCTACAGAGATAACGTCTTCTGTGGAGGTACCTTAACAGAAATCCATAAAGGTTTATAAATCGTTTATTTCAATGTAAGAAATCATTTTCAGATGCCAGAAACATTTGACTTTTAGATGACTGATAATTTTATTTCGATTATTCTGACTACAATTCTCGTCCTGGTTGATAGATTCATGTTTCGGCCAATGCAAACTGCGATTTTCTCCAGGTGCACATTTTCAAACTTGTGAATTTTCGACTCAAACTTCTTTGTTGCTCTCAAGAACGTGTATGAAATTTCAAACTGAAACCTTTTTTTTTAATTTGCGTGGGTAGATTGTTCTCATTCTGTCAGCCATGACGTAGTAGAACCATTAATTTACACCATTCTTAGTTATTATTGCCTGTAGTAAAAGTTGACCCTTCAGTGACAATATTATCGAACGGAAAAGAGTTGATTCGAAACCGGACCCTGGGGTTTCCTAGGAGAGCTTTCAGGTTATTTTGAATCAAAAGAAAAAAAGACAAAAATTGATATAAAAAGAAAGGAAAGAGGAACAAGGAAAAGGGAATGTTGTTTTCCTTTCTCTGTATTTTGATAAAGCGATAACATCCATCACCAGTCATTTGGGTTTTGTATGTCGCAAATAAAGCGATAACATCCGTCACCAGTCATTTGGGTTTTGTATGTCGCAAGTAAAGCGATAACATCCGTCAACATTGTCGGATTGAAAGAATCAAACTGAGAATGGAGTTTGTTTTCTTCGATTATGAGGTTTGAGATATGAAAGAGGTGAGGGACAGAAATGAGTGACCCGTCGGGGGGTCGCTGCATCACAATCCAGGACACAGCTACTTTGCATCCTCGGTGTTAAAACATTGACATACTGAGATAATCCACGGCCAGGAATTCAAAATCTTTTGCAAGAGACAAGAATTAAATTGTTTTGCTGGATGGAGCAATGGAGGTGGATATGGGGGTTTGCTGCATGACATTTCCCCGTGTTTTATAAATTAATACATTTTTTCTTCTGTGAATGAGTTTCGAAATAGAAGGAATCCCATCCAAGGAGATAGAAACAGATGAAGCAGTATAAAAATATGATTAGCTATTCCAGAATTAGAAAGAGCGGACAGGAAATATTAAATATGGCAAGAAAATAATAATGAGAAAATATTTCTTTTTATCATGGAATTAATTCTATTGGGAGAATGGGTGGAGTCATGCCCAATCTCAAACAATATAGATCTCATATAAGCAAGCACAAATTGAGATTCAAAGACTCCGTTTCATTGGGAGACGGACCCACCGGACTTGGTGTTGCCAGATCAGGATCGCCCAGAGCATGTTGGGATCTTGCCGGTCCGAAACACAGAGTTAGAGGTAGACTCCATTTTTCTTGCCACCAGAATCCACGTCGTTAAGAGCCAGATCCCCCCCCCCCCCCCGATTTAGAGTTGATATGGCCAAACCAAGCTTGCCCAGAACGTGTAAAGAGTTTGCCGGTCCGAAACACATTAGAGTTAGAAGTTTGAAATTGCCCCCGTCTTGTAACGGAACAGGTTTTTTTCTTTACCAAATAATTATTCTTCTAAGGAAAACCCAACAGACGAAGTTGTTGAATTATTATTTTTTTTTTTCATTGTTTTGCTTGAAATGACTCTTCGCTTCACAGTGGTACCAAGTTGCTGACCAGCGCCAGACAGTTGCCCTCTGATCTTTAAATCACAACGTGGGAGAGCAGTGATTGCTGGACAGGACCCTTCGCCATCCTCGGTCTTCATCAGTGCAGCAACTTCTCCCGAGTAGTACCAGGTGACAAACCGAACTCAAGAATGACCAGATTGGTGACGTCACTGGATGATGGGTAGTGGGAGCAAACTTCAATCCACAAAAGAGTGTCACTTAAAACTGATTGTTACTCAGTGTTTTTAACCATTATGCCACGGGTCCACCAAACAGAATTTCTTTGAATTAATTTGATCTTTTAAAATGAATTGGAACACATACATTGAAGACATTGCCAAGGCTGCCGCAAAGAAGGTTGGCTCCCTCTACCGTGCTAGTGGACTCCTTACACCTGACATTATCCTATATCTCTACAAAGCCACCATTCGCCCATGCATGGAGTATTGTTGCCACATCTGGGCTGGTGCATCATCTACTAGTCTCTCCCTCCTTGACAAAGTCCAAAAAAGAGTAGTCAACCTAATAGGTCCCTCACTGTCAGCTAAGCTCCAGCCCCTGTCCCATCGCCGCAATGTAGCATCCTTGTGTTTGTTTTACAAATACTTCAATGGATTATGCTCCGATGAGTGTGCTGCTCTGGTACCCCCTCGACGTAAATTCACTAGACTAACTCGACATTCTACTAAATCTCACTCATTCACTGTGGAGGTCCCCAGATGCCGGAGAGCATTCTACTCAAATAGCTTCTTTCCTCGTGCTGCTGGCCTCTGGAACTCCCTCCCTGCCCCCTGTTTCCCCGACAGTACTGACATGCAGAAATTTAAAACTAATGTAAACAGACACCTCGCTGCTCAGATCCCAATTTAAGCTGAACCACCAATCCTTCCCCCCCTTTTCCTTTTTTCTCAGTAGCCCCTTACGTTTACAGTGGCGTCCTGCCTTGTTTGGGGTGAACCATGTAAAAAAAAAAAAAAAAAAAAAAAGAAATCCAGTTGAAAGAGACAAAAAAAAGAGAAAAGATCCGTCAAGATTGACCGAATCGAGTTGGTGTCTTACCTGGAGGAATCTTACACACAGTGGCTGGATGCCAACCATAACGTTGGTTACAATTCGGACTCTGAACAAAGACTGCACTTTCACTGAGACACTCGGCAAACACCTCCCCTCCAATGTAATACAATCTCACACCCCGACCTGCGAAGAGAACGGCAAAAAACAAATTAAAATCCATACAACCACAGATGAGAAGCTTTGTTTCTGTGTTGGTCAGTCTTAAATAAAATGTTCATTGGTCTGTCATGCTTCAGTCTGAAATAGAATTTTGTTGGTCTGTCATGATTCAGTCTGAAATAGAATTTCGTTGGTGTCACACTTTAGTTTGAAATAGAATTTTGTTGGTGTCACACTTTAGTTTGAAATAGAATTTCGTTGGTGTCACACTTTAGTTTGAAATAGAATTTCGTTGGTGTCACACTTTAGTTTGAAATAGAATTTTGTTGGTGTCACACTTTAGTCTGAAATAGAATTTTGTTGGTGTCACACTTTAGTTTGAAATAGAATTTTGTTGGTCTGTCATGATTCAGTCTGAAATAGAATTTTGTTGGTCTGTCATGATTCAGTCTGAAATAGAATTTTGTTGGTCTGTCATGATTCAGTCTGAAATAGAATTTTGTTGGTCTGTCATGATTCAGTCTGAAATAGAATTTCGTTGGTGTCACACTTTAGTTTGAAATAGAATTTTGTTGGTGTCACACTTTAGTTTGAAATAGAATTTCGTTGGTGTCACACTTTAGTTTGAAATAGAATTTTGTTGGTGTCACACTTTAGTTTGAAATAGAATTTTGTTGGTGTCACACTTTAGTCTGAAATAGAATTTTGTTGGTGTCACACTTTAGTTTGAAATAGAATTTTGTTGGTCTGTCATGATTCAGTCTGAAATAGAATTTTGTTGGTCTGTCATGATTCAGTCTGAAATAGAATTTTGTTGGTCTGTCATGATTCAGTCTGAAATAGAATTTTGTTGGTCTGTCATGATTCAGTCTGAAATAGAATTTTGTTGGTCTGTCATGATTCAGTCTGAAATAGAATTTTGTTGGTGTCACACTTTAGTTTGAAATAGAATTTTGTTGGTCTGTCATGATTCAGTCTGAAATAGAATTTTGTTGGTCTGTCATGATTCAGTCTGAAATAGAATTTTGTTGGTCTGTCATGATTCAGTCTGAAATAGAATTTTGTTGGTCTGTCATGATTCAGTCTGAAACAGAATTTTGTTGGTGTCACACTTTAGTTTGAAATAGAATTTTCATTAAGAATTTTCATTCATGAATCTTACTTTTTTATCAAAAGACAATTTTTTTTTTATTAAATAAGAAAAAAATCCGGCACCTTTCAAAAGATTTTGTCCCAATCCAGTGCCCCTTTTTGAGGAGCTAGATTGTCCCCACATTTAAAAACGACCTTTTGTCCAACTTTGCCTTAGTAGAAAAAAGGCAAGTAAACAGTGACTTTATTCAGCAAGAGAAGAGAGGTGGGGCTATTCAAAAAAGGGGATTTAATTTAATCACCAGATTTGATAATGCTGACATCTTTTCATCTTAAGCCTTAACTCTTTGCAAACGAAAGATGAAGCTATTTTTTAAAAATGGTTTTATTTCTAAATCACTATATTCAATCTTTAGAGTCACGATAATTGTGTGTCTCTTCATTTGTTGTATAATTATTTGGGCTGCCATTGTCAATTCAGAAATATAAAGTCAAATACAATTCTTGCTATAGTAAAAATAGTATGTTCTCAAATATCTTACGCACCATGTGAGTGTGTGTGTGTGTGTGTGTGTGTGTATGTATGTACATACACACATATATGTGCACATACATATACACACATATATATAACATGATATAATTATTTGGGCTGCCATTGTCAATTCAGAAATATAGAAAATATAAAATTGAATACTATTCCTGCTATAGTAAAAATAACGTATCTCCTCAAATACCTGACGCACCCTGTGTGTGTGTGCATATAGACACACACATATATACATATACACAGACACACATAAATATAACATGATGTATATGAATGTATTACATTTTCTGTATATTTTATAACGTGTAGTTATTAAAAGCAAAATCTTCAATCATGATCCGTGATTTCGTTCTTGTATGATCATACAACAGGAGTTAGGGGTAGGGTAATTATACAACAGGAGTTAGGGTTAGGGCAATTATACAACAGGAGTTAGGGTTAGGGTAATTATACAACAGGAGTTAGGGTTAGGGTAATTATACAACAGGAGTTAGGGTTAGGGTAATTATACAACAGGTGTTAGGGTTAGGGCAATTATACAACAGGAGTTAGGGTTAGGGTAATTATACAACAGGAGTTAGGGTTAGGGTAATTATACAACAGGTGTTAGGGTTAGGGTAATTATACAACAGGAGTTAGGGTTAGGGTAATTATACAACAGGAGTTAGGGTTAGGGCAATTATACAACAGGAGTTAGGGTTAGGGTAATTATACAACAGGTGTTAGGGTTAGGGTAATTATACAACAGGAGTTAGGGTTAGGGTAATTATACAACAGGAGTTAGGGTTAGGGTAATTATACAACAGGAGTTAGGGTTAGGGTAATTATACAACAGGTGTTAGGGTTAGGGTAATTATACAACAGGTGTTAGGGTTAGGGTAATTATACAACAGGAGTTAGGGTTAGGGTAATTATACAACATGAGTTAGGGTTAGGGTAATTATACAACAGGAGTTAGGGTTAGGGCAATTATACAACAGGAGTTAGGGTTAGGGTAATTATACAACAGGAGTTAGGGTTAGGGTAATTATACAACAGGAGTTAGGGTTAGGGCAATTATACAACAGGAGTTAGGGTTAGGGCAATTATACAACAGGAGTTAGGGTTAGGGTAATTATACAACATGAGTTAGGGTTAGGGTAATTATACAACAGGAGTTAGGGTTAGGGTAATTATACAACAGGAGTTAGGGTAATTATACAACAGGAGTTAGGGTAATTATACAACAGGAGTTAGGGTTAGGGCAATTATACAACAGGTGTTAGGGTAAGGGCAATTATACAACAGGTGTTAGGGTTAGGGTAATTATACAACAGGTGTTAGGGTTAGGGTAATTATACAACAGGAGTTAGGGCAAAATTGTCAATCTATAAATAAATCAACAATGTAGGTGGTTAAAAATAGGGAGAAAGTGGGGTGTTAAGCAGATGCAAAACAACTTAGACTAATGAATAATAAATAAAATAAAAAATAAATAGTGAAAAACAAAGAATAGGTAGTAGGATTTAAAGATGGGGGTGTATAGGTATATATTTGCAATGCTGAAATAATAAAATAAACCCTGAAATAATAAAATAAACCCTGCCACTATATTCTTTCCCTATCCAAAATTATCTTAACTTAATCTTCTATAAAAGACAGTTTTTGTTTCTTATCTGTATTTAATCTACTTACATTCCCCCTTGGGAACATAACTTCACTGAGCTGACCAGACATTTGGTATTTCTGTATACGGCCACCTTGGAATTTATTTTTTATTACCTTTTATCTTTACTTTTATCTTCTGCTCCCCCTTTTTTCTGCCTAAATATCATTTTGATTTGAATCCCTTAACCACTCCCCCCACCTGTTAGATTACACTCTATTTTCGATCGTTTTTTTCCCTTTTTCTTTTTTTCCTTTTTCTTTTATTCTTTCTCTTCCCTTTCTTTTTCTCTTCCCTTTCTTTATGCTATCCCACAATTCCCAAGTAATTTTAATACATTGCAACAATTCGTTTTTGATTCCATTGAGACTTTTGTCGTTTTTTGCCTTGGAATACGCTTAACTGAAAACAGGAAGAATATTGTTTTCCTTGACATGGCCAAACTTATTTGATCCCTCTCCGAGGACAACAGACCTGAGTGGAATCGTCGTCATTGGATTTTTATGCAGATTCCTCTGGATTTACCAATATTTCTGAGCCCCATGTTTTTTTGGATTTCGTTATTGGAGATTCCCATGCCGTTTGAACTTTAAATTTTTTTTAAAAAACTCTTTCAAATTTGAAACTTTGACAGTCCTATCCTGTCAACTTATCAATCATAATTTTTCCTCTGATGATAAGATTTTAATCTTTGAAAAACCTGGTTTAAGGAATGAAAGAGAAGAAAAAAAAGAAGTTTTTTTATTAACTAAACTGCTCCTTGTTTTGAACAACTGAAGATATCGATTTGCTTCCATTTGCAGGTCTTATCAATTTTCATTGACTTACCCTATTTTTGCTCTATCCAGTATATTGAGCTTTCCTTATTTCACAATAGGTCCAACTCTCTAAAAGTTTACCTTTTAGTTATAATTTACACATATATATATATATATATATATGGGAAGAGAAGGATGAAGGTAATCCGACGTGATGGGAAAATGAAAAAGGAAAACCAAAAAATGGATGTTTTTTATGTGTACATCAACGTTTCGTCTTTATTTATAAGACTTCATCAGGATGATAATATAGAGAAAAATGTCATGCAAGTACAAATACATGTAGGGTTGACATATTGGGAGGAAAAAAAATAAAATAAAATATTGGAAACTGCTCTCATCACCGCCTCCACCACTATCAAGCAACGAAATGGCTTCTTTAACCTATCACCCTTAATAAGATCATCCTTACAGAACAAAGACTCTTGCCTGATCATAGATAACATTTATTTTCATCTCTAACCTTTATGACACTCTCCCACTTACTCACACCCTTCCTTTTTCTCCTTGAATCTTTACTTTCTCTTACTCATTCCGTTTTTTCCCTCACATTTTTAACACTGCAGTCCAATTAAACTTTCTCATGTTCCAAATATTTCAAATATTCCATACCCACCCGTTCAATTACCTCCCTCCTCCACCCTTCCACTCCCTCACTCATTGCTATCATTTTCCAAATATTTCATACCCTATCACAACAAATCCTCCCTCTCCCCCTCTCAACTATTTCTTTCATACCCTCACTCTTCCATACCCCCTTCTTAAATCCCCTCTTTTTCTCAAAACGCTCTCTAAGACCATAACTTTCGCTCATCCACCAAAATCACAGCCCCCCTCCTTCTCTACCCCCCTCCTTTTCTCTGCATACACCCCCCACACACAAACATTCCAACTTACTTTTTTCCCTTCAGTCTTGACCGCAGCCATCTGGTCAAACACCTCCTACCTCCCTCTCCCCCACCCCCTCTCTGCCATCCACTTTATCCCTGCTCATCCCCCACCTCTTTCTCTTACTACCAGCCACAGTAGTCCTTGCTCACCCCCATCTTTCCACTTCTTCCCCACTCATTTTCTTCAACATTCATTTTTATTCTCCACCAAGTACGGACGTCCACCCAGTAGTGGCCATTATTTTATTTTATTTTTTTTCCTCCCAATATGTCAACCCTACATGTATTTGTACTTGCATGACATTTTTCTCTATATTATCATCCTGATGAAGTCTTATAAATAAAGACGAAACGTTGATGTACACATAAAAAACATCCATTTTTTGGTTTTCCTTTTTCATTTTCCCATATATATATATATATATATATTATTAGTACTTCATGTATCCACATAAAATATTATAAGGAGATATAATTTTTTATGTATCAGTTTTCAGTATTTACTTCAACAGTGCTCGATACGTAAGTAGAGCTAGGTAGTAAGCAATGAAAATATATATGGCAATCAAGCTACACAGAGGCTCCCGCGTTTCATCCCCATTTAGCCTGATGATTCCCCCAGGGTTGAAACGCATGAGCCTCTGTGTAGCTTGATTGCCATATATTGCTTACTATATATATATATATATATATATATATATTCTTGTCTGTATGTGAAACTGATGTATGAAGTTGTTGTTTAAGTTTAATTGATCTTCCGCACCTTCAAGTAGAACTCCAGAAAATTCTGCTAATGAGAAACAAAACTTTTTTATGTTCCGACACATCGGAAATTAAAAATTAAAAATGGAAAAGTAGACAAAATCACCTAAAGAAACACACTTAGACCAGGGATGTTTATTAAAATAATTTATGTGTGTTTATTAAAATTTGTGTTTATTAAAATTTATGTGTGCTTATTACAATTTACGTGTGTTTATTAAAATTTCTGTGTGTTTATAAAAAAATTTACGTGCGTTCATTAAAAAAATTTACGTGCATTTATTAAAAAATGTATGTGTGTTTATTAAAAAGATTTACGTGTGTTTATTAAAAAAATTCATGTGTGTTTATTAAAAAAAATTATTTGTGTTTATTAAAAAAATTTACGTGCATTTATTAAAAAAATGTATGTGTGTTTATTAAAAAAATTTACGTGTGTTTATTAAAAACATTATTTGTGTTTATTAAAAAAATTTACGTGCTTATTAAAAAATTTATGTGCGTTTATTAAAAAAATTTACGTGTGTTTATTAAAATTTATGTATGTTTATTTAAAAATTCATGTGTGTTTATAAAAAAATTTAGATGTGTCTATTGAAAAAATTTACGTGTGTTTATTAAAATTTTGTGCATTTATTAAAATTTATGTACTTATTAAAAGTTATGTGTGTTTATTAAAAAAATTTACGTGTGTTCATTACAATTTACGTATGTTTATTAAAATTTACCTGTGTTTATTAAAATTTACCTGAGTTTATTAAAATTTATGTGTTTATTAAAAATATTAATGTGTGTTTATTAAAAAAAAATATGTGCGTTTATTAAAAAAATTTATGTGCGTTTATTAAAAAAAATTTATGTGTGTTTATTACAAAAATTATGTGTTTTTATTAAAATTTACGTGTGTTTATTAAAATTTATGCGTGTTTATTAAAATTTATGCGTGTTTATTAAAACATTCATGTGTGTTTATTAAAACATTCATGTGTGTTTATAAAAAAATTAATGTTTATTAAAAACATTTATGTGTGTTTATTAAAATTTATGTGTGCTTACTACAATTTATGTGTGCTTATTACAATTTATGTGTGTTTATTAAAATTTACGTGTGTTTATAAAAAAAATTTACGTGTGTTCATTAAAATTTACCTGTGTTCATTCAAATTTACCTGTGTTTATTAAACTTTGTGTTTATTAAAAAGATTTATGTGTGTTAATTAAAAAAAATTTATGTGTGTCTATTAAAAAAATTTACGTTTGTTTATTAAAAAATTGATGTGTGTTTATTAAAATTTACGTGTGTTTATCAAAAAAATTTATGTGTGTTCATTAAAATTTTACTGGGTTTATTAAAATTTACCTGTGTTTATTAAAATTATCTGTTTATTAAAAACATTTATGTGTGTTTATTAAAAAAATTTACGTTTGTTTATTAAAAAAATTTGTGTTTATTGAAAAAATTTATGTGTGTTTATTAAAGATTTTACCTGTGTTTATTAAAAAAATTTATGTGTTCATTAAAACAATTTATGTGCGTTTATTAAAAAAATTTACGTGTGTTTATTTTAATAAATTTTAATAAATACACGTAAATTTTTTTAAATTTACGTGTATTTATTAAAATTTACATGTGTTTATTAAAAAAATTTATGTGTGTTTATTAAAATTTACATGTGTTTATTAAAATTTGTGTGCTTATTACAATTGATGTGTTTATTAAAATTTACGTGTTCATTAAAAAAATTTACGTGTGTTTATTAAAGATTTACGTGTGTGTTTCTTAAAATTTATGTTTGTATATTAAAATTTATGTGTTTATTAAACAATTAATGTGTTAATAAAAATTTATGTGTGTTTATTAAAAAATTTACATGTGTTTATTAAAAAAATTTACGTGTGTTTATTAAAATTTATGTGCGTTTATTAAAATTTACATGTGTATATTAAAATTTGTGTGCTTATTAAAATTTATGCGTTTATTTAAATTTATGTCTGTTTATTAAAATTTAAGTGTGTTTATTAAATAAATTTATATGTGTTTATTAAAATTTATGTGTGTTCATATAAATTAACGTCTGTTTATTAAATAAAATTTAGTTGTGTTTATTAAAATTCTGTGTGTTTATTAAAAAAATTATTTGCATTTATTAAAAAAATTTATGTGTGTTTATTAAAAAAATTTACGTGTCTTTATTAAAAAAATTTATGTGTGTTTTAAAATTTATGCGTGTTTATTAAAAAAGTTGTGTGTTTATTAAAAATTTTACATGTGTTTATAAAAATTTATGTGCGTTTATTAAAATTTATGTGTGCTTATTACAATTTATGTGTGCTTATTAAAATTTATGTGTGCTTATTAAAATTTATGTGTGCTTATTAAAATTTATGTCTGTTTATTAAAATTTGTGTCTGTTTATTAAAATTGATGTGTGTTTATTAAAATTTATGTGTGTTTATTAAAATTTACGTGTGTTTATTAAAAAAATTAATGTGTGTTGATTAAAATTAATGTGTGTTTATTAAAAAAGATTTTGTGTGTGTATTTAAAAAATTTACGTGTTTATTAAAACAATTTACGTGCGTTTATTAAAAAAATTTACGTGTGTTTATTACAATTTACATGTGTTTATTAAAATTTACGTGTGTTCATTAAAATTTATGTGTGTTTATTAAAAAATTACTGTGTGTTTATTAAAATTTCTGTGTTCATTAAAAAATTTACATGTGTTTATCAAAAAAATTTAAGTGTGTTTATTAAAATTTATGTGCGTTTATTAAAATTTACGTGTTTATTAAAATTTATGTGTGCTTATTACAATTCATGTGTTCATTAAAATTTATGTCTTTTTATTAAAATTTACGTGTGTTTATCAAAAAAATTCATGTGTTTATTAAAATTTCTGTGTGTTTATTAAAAAAAATTAATATGTGTTTATGAAAAACATTTAGTTGTGTTTATTAAAATTTATGTGTTTTATTAAAAAAAATTTACGTGTGTTTATTAAAATTTACGTGTTTATTAAAATTTACCTGTGTTTATTAAAAAAATTGACGTGTGTTCATTAAAATTTTACTGGGTTTATTAAAATTAACCTGTGTTTATTAAAATACTCTTTTTATTAAAAACATTTATGTGTGTTTATTAAAAAAATTTACTTTGTTTATTAAAATTTTTTGTGTTTATTGAAAAAATTTGTGTTTATTAAAAATTTTACCTGTGTTTATTAAAAAAATTTATGTGTTCATTAAAAAAATTTATGTGCGTTTATTAAAAAAATTTACGTGTGTTTATTAAAATTTATGTGTTTTTATTAAGATTTACGTGTGTTTATTAAAGATTTACGTGTGTGTTTCTTAAAATTTATGTTTGTATATTAAAATTTACGTGTGTTTATTAAAATTTATGTATTTATTAAAAAATTAATGTGTTAATAAAAATTTATGTGTGTTAATTAAAAAATTTACAAGTGTTTATTATAAAATTTACGTGTGTTTATTAAAATTTATGTGCGTTTATTAAAATTTACATGTGTATATTAAAATTTATGTGTGCTTATTAAAATTTATGCGTTTATTAAAATTTATGTCTGTTTATTAAAATTTAAGTGTGTTTATTAAATAAATTTACATGTGTTTATTAAAAAAATTAATGTGTGTTTATTAAAATTTACATGTGTTTATTAAAAAAATTTATGTGTGTTTATTAAAATTTACATGTGTTTATTAAAATTTGTGTGCTTATTACAATTGATGTTTATTTACTCCTCGCGGAGTTAGGCACAAGGCCAGTTTTATCTTACTCCCACAAGTAAGATGTGACCCAAGATCGGGTCGAGTAAGTGGGGTTAAAAGCGAGCGCTCGAGAGGTGAGCACTCTGGCCATTTAAAAATTGCCTGGTCAGCCCCGTCGGCATTCCCCGGTAGGGGCGCCTCAGACAGTAAGCAATAAACTTACTCCTCCCCAAAGAGGGGAGGCGAAGCCTGGGAGGGTGGACCTCCTAGAACTGCACAGGACAGGCGTGCAGTATCCATCGGAACAGATACTACACTTTGATCTTAGCCAAAAAAATTTATGTCTGTTTATTAAAATTTACGTGTGTGTTTCTTAAAATTTATGTTTGTATATTAAAATTTACGTGTGTTTATTAAAAAATTAATGTGTTAATAAAAATTTATGTGTGTTTATTAAAAAATTTACATGTGTTTATTAAAAAAATTTACGTGTGTTTATTAAAATTTATGTGCGTTTATTAAAATTTACATGTGTATATTAAAATTTATGTGTGCTTATTAAAATTTATGCGTTTATTTAAATTTATGTCTGTTTATTAAAATTTAAGTGTGTTTATTAAATAAATTTATGTGTGTTTATTAAAATTTATGTGTGTTCATATAAATTAACGTGTTTATTAAATAAAATTAATGTGTGTTTATTAAAAACATTTATGTGTGTTTATTAAAATTCTGTGTCTTTATTAAAAAATTTATTTGCATTTATTAAAAAAATTTATGTGTGTTTATTAAAAAAATTTACGTGTGTTTATTAAAAAAATTTACGTGTGTTTATTAAAAAAATTTACGTGTTTTTATTAAAATTTATGCGTGTTTATTAAAAAATTTACATGTGTTTATAAAAATTTATGTGCGTTTATTAAAATTTATGTGTGCTTATTACAATTTATGTGTGCTTATTAAAATTCATGTGTGCTTATTAAAATTTATGTCTGTTTATTAAAATTTATGTCTGTTTATTAAAATTGATGTGTGTTTATTAAAATTGATGTGTGTTTATTAAAATTTACGTGTGTTTATTAAAAAAATTAATGTGTGTTGATTAAAATTAATGTGTGTTTATTAAAAATGATTTTGTGCGTGTATTAAAAAAATTTACGTGTTTATTAAAACAATTTATGTGCGTTTATTAAAAAAATTTACGTGTGTTTATTAAAAAAATTTACGTGTGTTTATTAAAATTTACATGTGTTCATTAAAATTTACGTGTGTTCATTAAAATTTATGTGTGTTTATTAAAAAATTACTGTGTGTTTATTAAAATTTCTGTGTTCATTAAAAAATTTACATGTGTTTATTAAAAAAATTTACGTGCGTTTATTAAAATTTACGTGTTTATTAAAATTTATGTGTGCTTATTACAATTCATGTGTTCATTAAAATTTATGTCTTTTTATTAAAATTTACGTGTGTTTATCAAAAAAATTCATGTGTTTATTAAAATTTATGTGTGTTTATTAAAAAAAATTAATGTGTTTATGAAAATTTACGTGTGTTTATTAAAATTTACCTGTGTTTATTAAAAAAATTTACGTGTGTTCATTAAACTTTTACTGGGTTTATTAAAATTAACCTGTGTTTATTAAAATTATCTGTTTATTAAAAACATTTATGTGTGTTTATTAAAAAAATTTACGTTTGTTTATTAAACAAATTTGTGTTTATTGAAAAAATTTATGTGTGTTTATTAAAATTTTTACCTGTGTTTATTAAAAAAATTTACGTGTGTTTATTAAAAAAATTTACAGGGTTTTATTAAAATTTATGTGTGTTTATTAAAAAATTTACATGTGTTTATTAAAAAAATTTATGTGTGTTTATTAAAATTTGTGTGCTTATTACAATTGATGTGTTTATTAAAATTTGTGTGCTTATTACAATTGATGTGTTTATTAAAATTTGTGTGCTTATTACAATTGATGTGTTTATTAAAATTTACGTGTTCATTATAAAATTTATGTGCGTCTATTAAAAAAATTTACGTGTGTTTATTAAAGATTTACGTGTGTTTATTAAAGATTTACGTGTGTTTATCAAAATTTATGTTTGTATATTAAAATTTATGTGTTTATTAAAAAATTAATGTGTTAATAAAAATTTATGTGTGTTAATTAAAAAATTTACATGTGTTTATTATAAAATTTACGTGTGTTTATCAAAATTTATGTGCGTTTATTAAAATTTACATGTGTATATTAAAATTTATGTGTGCTTATTAAAATTTATGCGTTTATTTAAATTTATGTCTGTTTATTAAAATTTAAGTGTGTTTATTAAATAAATTTATATGTGTTTATTAAAATTTATGTGTGTTCATATAAATTAACGTCTGTTTATTAAATAAAATTAATGTGTGTTTATTAAAAACATTTATGTGTGTTTATTAAAATTTATGTGTGTTTATTAAAAAAACTCACGTGTGTTTATTAAAATATTCAAGATTTTTGTTTGCATTTCACGGTATTAAAATTATAATGAAATTTGATTAATTATTAGGTTTCACTAACCTAGAAACAAATATTTGAATTTTAAAAATGATATATGCATATATGGGGGCGATGGATGATAAAATAGCTCAGTGGTTCAACAATCCAAATAAGTTTGGGAAACCCCTGAATTAGACTAATTTTTTGCTTCTTTTATCGATAGAAGCTTCTCCAGAGTAAAACAGTGTTGGTATATTTGATAAGTTTTTGTCAATAAAAGAAGCGGAATATTGGTCTAATTGTCTGAAACCAGACTTTCTTAGACTCTAGCATAAGTTACCATTAACTTTTCACAGATTAGTTGGGGGGGGGGGGGGGGGAGAGAGAAAGGAATTTTAAGTCACTTTAATTACTAATTAATAATGAGGAGAGTAGAATGTGACTAACTTTGGGTTTACTATCAGCAGCCTCGTAACCCTCACTTCTCTTATTTTGTCCGTTAGTCCTCACATTCCATAAGCGATGTTTCTGACAAAGGGGGAAGAATTGCTGTTTTCTGGATCAGAATCTATCCATATAATACTTATCATTGGCTAGTTTGTTTTTTTTTAGCATCTTGCATCAAGTAGCTTGTCTGGAGCAATTTCCATTAAAAAATTTTTTTAATTTATGTAGCAATATAAAAAAAAGCGCCACCCCCTCGCCTTCAGGGGAAGAAGAGAGGCTATTAAAAAACCCCCCAAAAAAACAACAGAAAGTTGATCTGTTGACTGCTCACCTATGTGCCTTCTGGTCATCTCAACCTGTTGTGTTCTGTTAATGTTGGACAGTAGTCCCAAGCAGAAACGTTCTGAATTTGATGGGTCAGTGAAGCCATCGACAGTTAGGGACGGCTGGGAGGCGTGGAAGGTTTCCCCGACCCTGGTGTTCAGCTCATAATATGCAATAGAGCACCAGAAATCAGGCTCCTTATACGTCACAGGCTGAGCATCTGCGGAGAAACGGAAGAAAGAAAACAAATGAAAAATAAAATAATATTTTTGATAATAATGAAATCATTGCGCGCAGTGATAAGGTGCAGTACAATTCATCAAACCTGCATGCATAGTACATAGGATGTGAGGGAGGGAGGGCACCGTTGGGTGTAGTCTTGGCGAATTTTGGGAAGCATAAGGGTTTTAAAAAGATGCTGTATCTCAGCAGCCAACAACCGATGCATTGAGTTTGTTCCATGCTTCAGCAATTCTGACCGTCAAAAAAATGTTTCCGAAAAATCATGGGAGTTGTGCTGTTTTCTGACTTTGTAGACATGTGTCCACATGTGTTAGACACATGGAGAGAGGTCGGTGATTTTGATTGTTTATTTTACGGCATGTCAACCCTTTTCGGGTTATTTAATGCAGAATCCGGTCATTTTGGTAAAAGTTTTTATGCTTCAAGTTCTTTATATGTTCAAGTATTTATTCATGGTGTCTTGTTTGATTGACGAGATGGTTAATAATTTTATGGGTGTTTACCAAGTCAGTTGCTAGATGTCAGTGTTTCAATGGAGAGTATGACAATGGTATGATGGGGGTATTCACTAGGTTGTACATCTATGAACAGTTTCAAGGCAGTCAATTTTCTAAGCAAGATGGAAGTTCCAGATGGATAATGCGAAGTGGTCACACCATAGACGGAGAACGGCTAACAAAGGTCTTGCTGAGTGACGTCAAGACACCCCTAGCCTTCTTGACAATTTTAGAGACATTAATGCTCAGGTCACGTTCACAAGACATTTTTTTTGGAGAGAACATGTGGATGCTGGAGAATATTTGCTTGGTTGCATGAGAGAGAGCTTATCAAAAGATGTTACATCATCCCGGATATTTTTATTAATGACATTTGATAGTGACACATCTTTGGAAAAATAAATAGATTTTGGGAGAATTCGTAATCCATCTACTGTCTGTGATTGTTTTTGTTCAAACCTTCTTTCACCATTCAGGTTTTTCTGCATTGCTATCAACCTTCATAAATAAACACACATATATAAATATTAGTTTCAATATATATATATATATATATATATATATATATTGAAAATAATATTTATTCATGAATAATTATGCAAAGCTCTTGCAAGATAGAGTACTTTAAGTCAAGTTGACAACAAACCGTCATTAAGCGTAATGCATAACCAGTGATTGCTCTCGACTGCTTGCTGGATAGCCGTCGTATTTGTTATTTAGGTGTTAATTAATTTACTTCTCACTTCTAGACAATGCGGTGGTGAAGCATTGTACGCGCCCCGGCTACTGAGTCAAACATGACTTTCGTATCAGAGTTCAGACCGTGCGAGGGCAGAGATTGTCTCCTCCCATACTGATGATTGCAGGTTTGGCATGAAACACATGGGTATATGGGTTTACTTTTAAAATAATATTTATTTATAAATAATTATATATATATATATATATATATATATATATATATACACATAAACACGTGGACGCAAGATTAATTTTAATTAAGATCACATATTCTAATGTGATCAGTTAAGTTCAATAGGTTGCATTCTGTTATTTTGAAAGAGCTTTAATTTTTCCATTGAAATGTTTTCCATTTGACCATATAACACTACTGGCGTTGATGAAAAACTCAGCTTTCACACAATATATGCAGTTTGAAATGAGAACTCGCCTGTTTTTGTTGAAACCCTAACCGTAACCCCAACCTTAACCTTAACTCATCCACAGTATGGGTGTTGTAATGCTTCGTTAGTAGCAGATATGTCTTCATTAATGCAATGACTCAACCTGTGAGATGGTTTCCTTATCTTTCGTTAGTTTCAATGTTTGATTAACGTTGTCTGCAGTATTTGTTCCACGAGCAGTTTATTTTAAGCTGCTTTTAAACGTAGCATATCACAAAATATTGTAGATCATCCATGGAATCACTAATGGTCACAGATTTGATTTGATCTTCTGTGTCGACCATTGGTAAATTTGTTGGATTTTTTTTTGGTGGTCAACAGTGTTTGTATGATTTTGTATATGTAGATTAATTTGTTTTGTATTCTTGAAATGGTCACAATTTCATCGGAATAACTAAGATTTGATTTGATAGTCGTTGTCGACTAATGGAAAGTATTTTTTTGGTAGTCAACAGTTTTTGTATCATTTTGTATATGTAGATTAATTTGTTTTGCATTCTAGAAATGGTCACAATTTCATCGGAATAACTAAGATTTGATTTCATATTCTGTGTCGACTAATAGAAAGTATTTTTTTTTTTTTGGGTGGTCAACAGTTTTTGTATCATTTTGTATATGTAGATTAATTTGTTTTGAATTCTGGAAATGTTTACAATTCAAGCAGAATAACTAAGATTTGATTTAATATTCTGTGTCGACTAATAGAAAGTATTTTTTTTTGGTGGTCAACATTTTCTTGCATCATTTTGTATATGTCGATTAATTTGTTTGGCATTCTGGAAATGGTCACAATTTCATCGGAATAACTAAGATTTGATTTCATATTCTGTGTCGATTAATGGAAAGTATTTTTTTTTTTTTGTGGCCAACAATTTTTGTATCATTTTGTATATGTAGATTAATTTGTTTTTGTATTCTGGAAATGGTCACAATTTAATCGGAATAACTAAGAGTTAATTTGATATTTTGTGTCTACTAATGGACAGTATTTTTTTTTGGTGGTCAACATTTTCTTGTATCATTTTGTATATGGCGATTAATTTGTTTTGCATTCTGGAAATGGTCACAATTTTATCGGAATAACTAAGATTTGATTTCATATTCTGTGTCGACTAATGGAAAGTTTTTTTGTTTTTTTTTGGTGGTCAACAGTTTTTGTATCATTTTGTATATGTAGATTAATTTGTTTTGCATTGTGGAAATGGTCACAATTTAAGCAGAATAACTAAGATTTGATTTGGTATACTGTGTCGACTCATGGAAAGTATTTTTTTTGGTGGTCAAGTTTTTTTATTATTTTGTATATGTAGATTAATTTGTTTTGCATTCTAGAAATGGTCACAATTTCATCGGAATAACTAAGATGTGATTTGATAGTCTTTGTCGACTAATGGAAAGTATTTTTTTTGGTGGTCAACATTTTCTTGTATCATTTGGTATATGAAGATTAATTTGTTTTGCATTGTGGATATGGTCACAATTTAAGCAGAATAACTAAGATTTGATTTGGTATACTGTGTCGACTCATGGAAAGTATTTTTTTTGGTGGTCAAGTTTTTTTATTATTTTGTATATGTAGATTAATTTGTTTTGCATTCTAGAAATGGTCACAATTTCATCGGAATAACTAAGATGTGATTTGATAGTCTTTGTCGACTAATGGAAAGTATTTTTTTTGGTGGTCAACATTTTCTTGTATCATTTGGTATATGAAGATTAATTTGTTTTGCATTCTTGAAATGGTCACAATTTCATCGGAATAACTAAGATTTGATTTCATATTCTGTGTCGATTAATGGAAAGTATTTTTTTTTTTTTGTGGCCAACAATTTTTGTATCATTTTGTATATGTAGATTAATTTGTTTTTGTATTCTGGAAATGGTCACAATTTAATCGGAATAACTAAGAGTTAATTTGATATTTTGTGTCTACTAATGGACAGTATTTTTTTTTGGTGGTCAACATTTTCTTGTATCATTTTGTATATGGCGATTAATTTGTTTTGCATTCTGGAAATGGTCACAATTTTATCGGAATAACTAAGATTTGATTTCATATTCTGTGTCGACTAATAGAAAGTTTTTTTGTTTTTTTTTGGTGGTCAACAGTTTTTGTATCATTTTGTATATGTAGATTAATTTGTTTTGCATTGTGGATATGGTCACAATTTAAGCAGAATAACTAAGATTTGATTTGGTATACTGTGTCGACTCATGGAAAGTATTTTTTTTGGTGGTCAAGTTTTTTTATTATTTTGTATATGTAGATTAATTTGTTTTGCATTCTAGAAATGGTCACAATTTCATCGGAATAACTAAGATGTGATTTGATAGTCTTTGTCGACTAATGGAAAGTATTTTTTTTGGTGGTCAACATTTTCTTGTATCATTTGGTATATGAAGATTAATTTGTTTTGCATTGTGGATATGGTCACAATTTAAGCAGAATAACTAAGATTTGATTTGGTATACTGTGTCGACTCATGGAAAGTATTTTTTTTGGTGGTCAAGTTTTTTTATTATTTTGTATATGTAGATTAATTTGTTTTGCATTCTAGAAATGGTCACAATTTCATCGGAATAACTAAGATGTGATTTGATAGTCTTTGTCGACTAATGGAAAGTATTTTTTTTGGTGGTCAACATTTTCTTGTATCATTTGGTATATGAAGATTAATTTGTTTTGCATTCTTGAAATGGTCACAATTTCATCGGAATAACTAAGATTTGATTTGATATTCTGTGTCAGCTAATAGTTAATTTTTTAATGCTCAACATTTTCTTGTATCATTTTGTATATGTAGATTAATTTGTTTTGAATTCTGGAAATGTTCACAATTTAAGCAGAATAACTAAGATTTGATTTAGTATTCTTTGTCGACTCATGGAAAGTATTTTTTTTGGCGGTCAAGTCTTCTTTATTATTTTGTATATGTAGATTAATTTGTTTTGCATTCTGGAAATGGTCACAATTTCATCGGAATAACTAAGATTTGATTACATATTCTGTTTCGACTAATGGAAAGTATTGTTTATGGTGGTCAACATTTTATTGTATCATTTTGTATATGTAGATTAATTTCTTTTGCATTCTGGAAATGGTCACAATTTCATCGGAATAACTAAGATTTGATTTGATATTTTGTGTCAGCTAATGGAAAGTATTTTTTTGGTAGTTCATCATTTTCCTGTATCATTTTGTATATGTAGATTAATTTGTTTTGCATTCTGGAAATGGTCACAATTTCATCGGAATAATTAAGATTTTATTTGTTAGTCTTTGTCGACTAATGGAAAGTATTTTTTTTGGTTGTCAACAATTTTTGTATTATTTTGTATATGTAGATTAATTTATTTTACATTCTGGAAATGGTCACAATATACTAGGAATAACTAAGATTTGATTTAATATTCTGTGTCGACTAATAGAAAGTATTATTTTTTTTGGTGGTCAACAGTTTTTGTATCATTTTGTATATGTAGATTAATTGATTTTGCATTCTGGAAATGGTCACAATTTTATCGGAATAACTAAGATTTGATTTGATATTTTGTGCTGACTAATGGAAAGTATTTTTTTTTTTGGTGGTCAACAGTTTTTTTATCATTTTGTATATGTAAATTAATTAATTTTGCATTCTGGAAATGGTCACAATTTCATCGGAATAACTAAGATTTGATTTGATATTTTGTGTCGACTAATAGAAAAGTATTTTTTTTGGTGGTCAACATTTTCTTGTATCATTTTGTATATGTAGATTAATTTGTTTTGCATTCTAGAAATGGTCACAATTTCATCGGAATAACTAAGATTTGATTTCATATTCTGTGTCGCTTTATGGAAAGTATTTTTTTTGGTGGTCAACATTTTCTTGTATCATTTTGTATATGTAGATTAATTTGTTTTGCATTCTGGAAATGGTCACAATTTTATCGGAATAACTAAGATTTGATTTCATATTCTGTGTCGATTTATGGAAAGTATTTTTTTTGGTGGTCAACATTTTATTGTATCATTTTGTAAATGTAGATTAATTTGTTTTGCATTCTGGAAATGGTCACAATTTTATCGGAATAACTAAGATTTGATTTGATATTTTGTGCTGACTAATGGAAAGTATTTTTTTTTTTGGTGGTCAACAGTTTTTTTATCATTTTGTATATGTAAATTAATTAATTTTGCATTCTGGAAATGGTCACAATTTCATCGGAATAACTAAGATTTGATTTGATATTTTGTGTTGACTAATAGAAAGTATTTTTTTTGTGGTGGTCAAGATTTTATTGTATCATTTTGTATATGTAGATTAATTTGTTTTGCATTCTGGAAATGGTCACAATTTCAGCGGAATAACTAAGATTTGATTTGATATTTTGTGTCGACTAATGGCAAGTATTTTTTTGGTGGTCAACATTTTCTTGTATCATTTTGTATATGTGGATTGATTTGTTTTGCATTCTTGAAATGGTCACAATTTCATCAGAATAACTAAGATTTAATTTACTATTCTGTGTCGACTAATAGAAAGTATTATTTTGTTTCATGGTCAACAGTTTTTTTATCATTTTGTATATGTAAATTAATTAATTTTGCATTCTGGAAATGGTCACAATTTCATCGGAATAACTAAGATTTGATTTAATATTATGTGTTGACTGATGGAACTTTTTTTTTTTTGTGGTGGTCATCATTTTATTGTATCATTTTGTATGTGTAGATTAATTTGTTTTGCATTCTGGAAATCATCACAATTTAAGCGGAATAACTAAGATTTTATTTGATATTTTGTGTCGACTAATAGAAAGTATTTTTTTTGATGGTCAACATTTTCTTGTATCATTTTGTTTATGTAGATTAATTTGTTTTGCATTCTAGAAATGATCACAATTTCATCGGAATAACTAAGATTTGATTACATATTCTGTGTCGACTAATGGAAAGTATTTTTTTTGGTGGTCAACATTTTATTGTATCATTTTGTATATGTAGATTAATTTGTTTTGCATTCTAGAAATGGTCACAATTTCATCGGAATAACTAAGATTTGATTTGATATTCTGTGTCGACTAATGGAAAGTATTTTTTTTGGTTGTCAACATTTTCTTGTATCATTTTGTATATGTAGATTAATTTGTTTTGCATTCTGGAAATAGTCACAATTTTATCTGAATAATTAAGATTTGATTTGATATTCTGTGTCGACTAATGGAAAGTATTTTTTTGGGTTGTCAACATTTTCTTGTATCATTTTGTATATGTAGATTAATTTGTTTTGCATTCTGGAAATGGTCACAATTTCATCGGAATAACTAAGATTTGATTTGATATTTTGTGTCGACTAATGGAAAGTATTTTTTTGGTGGTCAACAGTTTTTGTATCATTTTGTATATGTAGATTAATTTGTTTTGCATTCTAGAAATGGTCCTAGTTTCATCAGAATAACTAAGATTTTATTACATATTCTGTGTCGACTCATGGAAAGTATTTTTTTTGGTGGTCAACATTTTCTTGTATCATTTTGTATATATAGATTAATTTGTTTTGCATTCTGGAAATGGTCACAATTTCATCGGAATAACTAAGATTTGATTTGATATTCTGTGTCGACTAATGGAAAGTATTTTTTTTGGTTGTCAACATTTTCTTGTATCATTTTGTATATGTAGATTTATTTGTTTTGCATTCTGCAAATGGTCACAATTTAAACGAGATAACTAAGATTTGATTTAATATTCTGTGTTGACTGATGGAACGTTTTTTTTTTTCTGTGGTGGTCAACATTTTATTGTATCATTTTGTATATGTAGATTAATTTGTTTTGCATTCTGGAAATGGTCACAATTTCCTCGGAATAACTAAGATTTGATTTGATATTTTGTGTAGACTAATGGAAAGTATTTTTTTGGTGGTCAACATTTTCTTGTATCATTTTGTATATGTAGATTGATTTGTTTTGCATTCTTGAAATGGTCACAATTTCAGCGAAATAACTAAGATTTGATTTGATATTTTGTGTAGACTAATGGAAAGTATTTTTTTGGTGGTCAACATTTTCTTGTATCATTTTGTATATGTAGATCGATTTGTTTTGCATTCTTGAAATGGTCACAATTTCAGCGAAATAACTAAGATTTGATTTGATATTTTGTGTCGATTAATAGAAAGTATTTTTTTTTTTTGGTGGTCAACAGTTTTTGTATCATTTTGTATATGTAAATAAATTTCTTTTGCATTCTGGAAATGGTCACAATTTCATCGGAATAACTAAGATTTGATGTAATATTCTTTGTCGACTAATGGAAAGTATTTTTTTGGGTTGTCAACATTTTCTTGTATCATTTTGTATATGTAGATTAATTTGTTTTGCATTCAGGAAATGGTCACAATTTCATCAGAATAATTAAGATTTGATTTCATATTCTGTGTAGACTAATGGAAAGTATTTTTTTTTTTTGGTGGTCAACAGTTTTTTTATCATTTTGTATATGTAAATTAATTAATTTTGCATTCTGGAAATCGTCACAATTTCATCGGAATAACTAAGATTTGATTTGATATTTTGTGTCGACTAATATTAAAGTATTTTTTTTGGTGGTCAACATTTTCTTGTATCATTTTGTATATGTAGATTAATTTGTTTTGCATTCTGGAAATAGTCACAATTTTATCGGAATAATTAAGATTTTATTTGTTAGTCTTTGTCGACTAATTGGAAAGTATTTTTTTTGGTTGTCAACAATTTTTGTATTATTTTGTATATGTAGATTAATTTATTTTACATTCTGGAAATGGTCACAATATACTAGGAATAACTAAGATTTGATTTTATATTCTGTGTTGACTATTGGAACGTTTTTTTTTTTTTGTCGTGGTCAAGATTTTATTGTATCATTTTGTATATGTAGATTAATTTGTTTTGCATTCTGGAAATGGTCACAATTTCAGCGGAATAACTAAGATTTGATTTGATATTTTGTGTCGACTAATGGCAAGTATTTTTTTGGTGGTCAACATTTTCTTGTATCATTTTGTATATGTGGATTGATTTGTTTTGCATTCTTGAAATGGTCACAATTTCATCAGAATAACTAAGATTTAATTTACTATTCTGTGTCGACTAATAGAAAGTATTATTTTGTTTCGTGGTCAACAGTTTTTTTATCATTTTGTATATGTAAATAAATTTCTTTTGCATTCTGGAAATGGTCACAATTTCATCGGAATAACTAAGATTTGATGTAATATTCTTTGTCGACTAATGGAAAGTATTTTTTTGGGTTGTCAACATTTTCTTGTATCATTTTGTATATGTAGATTGATTTGTTTTGCATTCTTGAAATGGTCACAATTTCAGCGAAATAACTAAGATTTGATTTAATATTCTGTGTCGACTAATAGAAAGTATTATTTTTTTGGTGGTCAACAGTTTTTGTATCATTTTGTATATGTAGATACATTTGTCTTGCATTCTAGAAATGGTCACAATTTCAGCGGAATAACTAAGATATGATGTAATATTCTTTGTCGACTAATAGAAAGTAATCTTCTTTTTTTTTGGTGGTCAACAGTTTTTGTATCATTTTGTATATGTAGATTAATATTTTTTGTATTCTGGAAATGGTCACAATTTCATCAGAATAACTAAGAGTTGATTTGATATTTTGTGTCGACTAATGGAAAGTATTTTTTTTGGTTGTCAACATTTTCTTGTATCATTTTGTATATGTAGATTTATTTGTTTTGCATTCTCGAAATGGTCACAATTTCATCGGAATAACTAAGATTAGATTTAATATTCTGTGTCAGCTAATGGAAAGTATTTTTTTGGTGGTCAACATTTTTTTGTATTATTTTGTAAATGTAGATTGATTTGTTTTGCATTCCGGAAATGGTCACAATTTCATCGGAATAATTAAGATTTGATTTGATATTCTATGTGGACTAATAGAAAGTATTTTTTTTGTGGTCAACATTTTCTTGTATCATGTTGTATATGTAGATTAATTTGTTTTGCATTCTAGAAATGGTCACAATTTCATCGGAATAACTAAGATTTGATTACATATTCTTTGTCGACTAATGGATAGTATTTTTTTTGGTGGTCAACATTTTCTTGTATCATTTTGTATATATAGATTAATTTGTTTTGCATTCTGGAAATAGTCACAATTTCCCTGGAATAATTAAGATTTGATTTGATATTTTGTGTCGACTAATGGAAAGTATTTTTTGGGGGGGTCAACATTTTCTTGTATCATTTTGTATATGTAGATTAATTTGTTTTGCATTCTAGAAATGGTCACAATTTCATCGGAATAACTAAGATATGATTTCATATTCTGTGTCGACTAATGGAAAGTATTATTTTTTTGGTTGTCAACAGTTTTTGTATCATTTTGTATATGTAGATTAATTTGTTTTGCATTCTAGAAATGGTCCTAGTTTCATCAGAATAACTAAGATTTTATTAGATATTCTGTGTTGACTGATGGAAAGTATTTTTTTTGGTGGTCAACATTTTCTTGTATCATTTTGTATATGTAGATTAATTTGTTTTGCATTCTAGAAATGGTCACAATTTAAGCGGAATAACTAAGATTTGATTTCATATTCTGTGTCGACTCATGGAACATTTTTTTTTTTTTTTGTGGTGGTCAACATTTTCTTGTATCACTTTTTATATATAGATTAATTTGTTTTGCAATCTGGAAATAGTCACAATTTCATCGGAATAATTAAGATTAGATTTAATATTCTGTGTCGACTAATGGAAAGTATTTTTTTTGCTGGTCAACATTTTCTTGTATTATTTTGTAAATGTAGATTCATTTCTTTTGCATTCTGGAAATGGTCACAATTTCATCGGAATAACTAAGATTTGATTTAATATTATGTGTTGACTGATGGAACTTTTTTTTTTTTGTGGTGGTCATCATTTTATTGTATCATTTTGTATGTGTAGATTAATTTGTTTTGCATTCTGGAAATGGTCACAATTTCATCTGAATAACTAAGATTTTATTTGATATTTTGTGTCAGCTAATAGAAAGTATTTTTTTTGATGGTCAACATTTTCTTGTATCATTTTGTTTATGTAGATTAATTTGTTTTGCATTCTAGAAATGATCACAATTTCATCGGAATAACTAAGATTTGATTACATATTCTGTGTCGACTAATGGAAAGTATTTTTTTGGTGGTCAACATTTTCTTGTATCATTTTGTATATGTGGATTAATTTGTTTTGCATCCTGGAAATAGTCACAATTTCATCAGAATAACTAAGATTTGATTTGATATTTTGTGTCGACTAATGGAAAGTATTTTTTTGGTGGTCAACATTTTCTTGTATCATTTTGTATATGTAGATTAATTTGTTTTGCATTCTGGAAATGGTCACAATTTCATCGGAATAACTAAAATTTGATGTAATATTCTTTGTCGACTAATGGAAAGTATTTTTTTGGTGGTCAACAGTTTTTGTATCATTTTGTATATGTAGATTAATTTCTTTTGCATTCTGGAAATGGTCACAATTTCATTGGAATAACTAAGATTTGATTTGATATTTAGTGTCGAGTAATGGAAAGTATTTTTTTGGTGGTCAAAATTTTCTTGTATCATTTTTTATATGTAGATTAATTTGTTTTGCAATCTGGAAATAGTCACAATTTCATCGGAATAACTAAAATATGATGTAATATTCTTTGTCGACTAATAGAAAGTATTTTTTTTGCTGGTCAACATTTTCTTGTATCATTTTGTATATGTAGATTAATTTGTTTTGCATTCTAGAAATAGTCACAATTTCAGCGGAATAACTAAGATATGATGTAATATTCTTTGTCGACTAATAGAAAGTAATCTTTTTTTTTTGGTGGTCAACAGTTTTTGTATCATTTTGTATATGTAGATTGATTTGTTTGCATTCTTGAAATGGTCACAATTTCAGCGGAATAACTAAGATATGATTTGATATTTTGTGTCGACTAATGGAAAGTATTTTTTTTGTTGGTCAACATTTTCTTGTATCATTTTGTATATGTGGATTAATTTGTTTTGCATTCTAGAAATGGTCATAATTTCAGCTGAATAACTAAGATATGATTTGATATTTTGTGTCGACTAATGGAAAGTATTTTTTTTGTTGGTCAACATTTTCTTGTATCATTTTGTATATGTGGATTAATTTGTTTTGCATTCTAGAAATGGTCACAATTTCAGCGGAATAACTAAGATATGATTTGATATTTTGTGTCGACTAATGGAACGTTTTTTTTTGGGGGTCAACATTTTCTTGTATCATTTTGTATATGTGGATTGATTTGTTTTGCATTCTAGAAATGGTCACAATTTCAGCTGAATAACTAAGATATGATTTGATATTTTGTGTCGACTAATGGAAAGTATTTTTTTTGTTGGTCAACATTTTCTTGTATCATTTTGTATATGTGGATTAATTTGTTTTGCATTCTAGAAATGGTCACAATTTCAGCGGAATAACTAAGATTTGATTTGATATTTTGTGTCGACTAATAGAAAGTATTTTTTTTGTTGGTCAACATTTTTTTGTATCATTTTGTATATGTGGATTAATTTGTTTTGCATTCTAGAAATGGTCATGATTTCAGCGGAGTAACTAAGATTTGATTTGATATTTTGTGGCTGACTAATGGAAAGTATTTTTTTTGTTGGTCAACATTTTCTTGTATCATTTTGTATATGTAGATTAATTTGTTTTGCATTCTAGAAATGGTCACTATTTCATCGGAATAACTAAGATTTGATTTAATATTCTGTGTCGACTAATAGAAAGTATTTTTTTTTTGGTGGTCAACATTTTCTTGTATCATTTTGTATATGTAGATTTATTTGTTTTGCATTCTGGAAATGGTCACAATTTAAGCGGAATAACTCAGATTTGATTTAATATTCTGTGTTGACTAATGGAACTTTTTTTTTTTTCTGTGGTGGTCAACATTTTATTGTACTATTTTGTATATGTAAATTAATTAATTTTGCATTCTGGAAATGGTCACAATTTCATCGGAATAACTAAGATTTGATTTGATATTTTGTGTTGACTAATGGAAAGTATTTTTTTTGGTGGTCAACATTTTCTTGTATCACTTTGTATATGTAGATTAATTTGTTTTGCATTCTAGAAATGGTCACAATTTCATCGGAATAACTAAGATTTGATTTGATATTTTGTGTCGACTAATGGAAAGTATTTTTTTGGTGGTCAACAGTTTTTGTATCATTTTGTATATGTAGATTAATTTGTTTTGCATTCTAGAAATGGTCCCAGTTTTATCAGAATAACTAAGATTTTATTACATATTCTGTGTCGACTCATGGAAAGTATTTTTTTTGGTGGTCAACATTTTCTTGTATCATTTTGTATATATAGATTAATTTGTTTTGCATTCTGCAAATGGTCACAATTTCATCGGAATAACTAAGATTTGATTTCATATTCTGTGTCGACTAATGGACAGTATTTTTTTTGCTGGTCAACATTTTCTTGTATCATTTTGTATATGTAGATTTATTTGTTTTGCATTCTGCAAATGGTCACAATTTAAACGAGATAACTAAGATTTTATTTAATATTCTGTGTTGACTGATGGAACGTTTTTTTTTTTTTTTGTGGTGGTCATCATTTTATTGTATCATTTTGTATGTGTAGATTAATTTGTTTTGCATTCTGGAAATGGTCACAATTTCATCTGAATAACTAAGATTTGATTACATATTCTGTGTCGACTAATGGAAAGTATTTTTTTTGTTGGTCAACTTTTTTATGTATCATTTTGTATATGTGGATTAATTTGTTTTGCATTCTGCAAATGGTCACAATTTAAACGAGATAACTAAGATTTGATTTAATATTCTGTGTTGACTGATGGAACGTTTTTTTTTTTTTTTGTGGTGGTCATCATTTTATTGTATCATTTTGTATGTGTAGATTAATTTGTTTTGCATTCTGGAAATGGTCACAATTTCATCTGAATAACTAAGATTTGATTACATATTCTGTGTCGACTAATGGAAAGTATTTTTTTTGTTGGTCAACTTTTTTATGTATCATTTTGTATATGTGGATTAATTTGTTTTGCATTCTAGAAATGATCACAATTTCATCGGAATAACTAAGATTTGATTACATATTCTGTGTCGACTAATGGAAAGTATTTTTTTGGTGGTCAACATTTTCTTGTATCATTTTGTATATGTAGATTTATTTGTTTTGCATCCTGGAAATAGTCACAATTTCATCAGAATAACTAAGATTTGATTTGATATTTTGTGTCGACTAATGGAAAGTATTTTTTTTGGTGGTCAACATTTTCTTGTATCATTTTGTATATGTAGATTAATTTGTTTTGCATTCTGGAAATGGTCACAATTTCATCGGAATAACTAAAATTTGATGTAATATTCTTTGTCGACTAATGGAAAGTATTTTTTTGGTGGTCAACAGTTTTTGTATCATTTTGTATATGTAGATTAATTTCTTTTGCATTCTGGAAATGGTCACAATTTCATTGGAATAACTAAGATTTGATTTGATATTTAGTGTCGACTAATGGAAAGTATTTTTTTGGTGGTCAACATTTTATTGTATCATTTTTTATATGTAGATTAATTTGTTTTGCAATCTGGAAATAGTCACAATTTCATCGGAATAACTAAAATATGATGTAATATTCTTTGTCGACTAATAGAAAGTATTTTTTTTGCTGGTCAACATTTTCTTGTATCATTTTGTATATGTAGATTAATTTGTTTTGCATTCTAGAAATAGTCACAATTTCAGCGGAATAACTAAGATATGATGTAATATTCTTTGTCGACTAATAGAAAGTAATCTTTTTTTTTTGTTGGTCAACATTTTTTTGTATCATTTTGTATATGTGGATTAATTTGTTTTGCATTCTAGAAATGGTCATGATTTCAGCGGAGTAACTAAGATTTGATTTGATATTTTGTGTCGACTAATGGAAAGTATTTTTTTTGTTGGTCAACATTTTCTTGTATCATTTTGTATATGTAGATTAATTTGTTTTGCATTCTAGAAATGGTCACTATTTCATCGGAATAACTAAGATTTGATTTAATATTCTGTGTCGACTAATAGAAAGTATTTTTTTTTTGGTGGTCAACATTTTCTTGTATCATTTTGTATATGTAGATTTATTTGTTTTGCATTCTGGAAATGGTCACAATTTAAGCGGAATAACTAAGATTTGATTTAATATTCTGTGTTGACTAATGGAACGTTTTTTTTTTTTCTGTGGTGGTCAACATTTTATTGTACTATTTTGTATATGTAAATTAATTAATTTTGCATTCTGGAAATGGTCACAATTTCATCGGAATAACTAAGATTTGATTTGATATTTTGTGTTTACTAATGGAAAGTATTTTTTTTGGTGGTCAACATTTTCTTGTATCATTTTGTATATGTAGATTAATTTGTTTTGCATTCTAGAAATGGTCACAATTTCATCGGAATAACTAAGATTTGATTTGATATTTTGTGTCGACTAATGGAAAGTATTTTTTTGGTGGTCAACAGTTTTTGTATCATTTTGTATATGTAGATCAATTTGTTTTGCATTCTAGAAATGGTCCCAGTTTTATCAGAATAACTAAGATTTTATTACATATTCTGTGTCGACTCATGGAAAGTATTTTTTTTGGTGGTCAACATTTTCTTGTATCATTTTGTATATATAGATTAATTTGTTTTGCATTCTGGAAATGGTCACAATTTCATCGGAATAACTAAGATTTGATTTCATATTCTGTGTCGACTAATGGACAGTATTTTTTTTGCTGGTCAACATTTTCTTGTATCATTTTGTATATGTAGATTTATTTGTTTTGCATTCTTGAAATGGTCACAATTTCAGCGGAATAACTAAGATTTGATTTAATATTCTGTGTCGACTTATAGAAAGTATTATTTTTTTTGGTTGTCAACAGTTTTTGTATAATTTTGTATATGTAGATTAATTTGTTTTGCATTCTAGAAATGGTCACAATTTCATCAGAATAACTAAGAGTTGATTTGATATTTTGTGTCGACTAATGGAAAGTATTTTTTTTGTTGGTCAACATTTTCTTGTATCATTTTGTATATGTGGATTAATTTGTTTTGCATTCTAGAAATGGTCACAATTTCAGCTGAATAACTAAGATATGATTTGATATTTTGTGTCGACTAATGGAAAGTATTTTTTTTGTTGGTCAACATTTTCTTGTATCATTTTGTATATGTGGATTAATTTGTTTTGCATTCTAGAAATGGTCACAATTTCAGCGGAATAACTAAGATTTGATTTGATATTTTGTGTCGACTAATGGAAAGTATTTTTTTTGTTGGTCAACATTTTCTTGTATCATTTTGTATATGTGGATTAATTTGTTTTGCATTCTAGAAATGGTCACAATTTCAGCGGAATAACTAAGATATGATTTGATATTTTGTGTCGACTAATGGAAAGTATTTTTTTTGTTGGTCAACATTTTCTTGTATCATTTTGTATATGTGGATTAATTTGTTTTGCATTCTAGAAATGGTCACAATTTCAGCGGAATAACTAAGATATGATTTGATATTTTGTGTCGACTAATGGAAAGTATTTTTTTTGTTGGTCAACATTTTCTTGTATCATTTTGTATATGTGGATTAATTTGTTTTGCATTCTAGAAATGGTCACAATTTCATCGGAATAACTAAGATTTGATTTGATATTTTGTGTCGACTAATGGAACGTTTTTTTTTTGGGGTCAACATTTTCTTGTATCATTTTGTATATGTGGATAAATTTGTTTTGCATTCTAGAAATGGTCATAATTTCAGCGGAATAACTAAGATATGATTTGATATTTTGTGTCTACTAATGGAAAGTATTTTTTTGGGGGGTCAACATTTTCTTGTATCATTTTGTATATGTGGATTAATTTGTTTTGCATTATAGAAATGGTCACCAATTCAGCTTAATAACTAAGATATGATTTGATATTTTGTGTCGACTAATGGAAAGTATTTTTTTTGTTGGTCAACATTTTTTTGTATCATTTTGTATATGTGGATTAATTTGTTTTGCATTCTAGAAATGGTCACAATTTCAGCTGAATAACTAAGATTTGATTTGATATTTTGTGTCGACTAATGGAAAGTATTTTTTTTGTTGGTCAACATTTTCTTGTATCATTTTGTATATGTGGATTAATTTGTTTTGCATTCTAGAAATGGTCACAATTTCAGCGGAATAACTAAGATTTGATTTGATATTTTGTGTCGACTAATGGAAAGTATTTTTTTTGTTGGTCAACATTTTCTTGTATCATTTTGTATATGTGGATTAATTTGTTTTGCATTCTAGAAATGGTCACAATTTCAGCTGAATAACTAAGATTTGATTTGATATTTTGTGTCGACTAATGGAAAGTATTTTTTTTGTTGGTAAACATTTTCTTGTATCATTTTGTATATGTGGATTAATTTGTTTTGCATTCTAGAAATGGTCACAATTTCAGCTGAATAACTAAGATTTGATTTGATATTTTGTGTCGACTAATGGAAAGTATTTTTTTTGTTGGTCAACATTTTCTTGTATCATTTTGTATATGTGGATTAATTTGTTTTGCATTCTAGAAATGGTCACAATTTCAGCGGAATAACTAAGATTTGATTTGATATTTTGTGTCGACTAATGGAAAGTATTTTTTTTGTTGGTCAACATTTTCTTGTATCATTTTGTATATGTGGATTAATTTCTTTTGCATTCTAGAAATGGTCACAATTTCAGCTGAATAACTAAGATTTGATTTGATATTTTGTGTCGACTAATGGAAAGTATTTTTTTTGTTGGTCAACATTTTCTTGTATCATTTTGTATATGTGGATTAATTTGTTTTGCATTCTAGAAATGGTCACAATTTCAGCGGAATAACTAAGATATGATTTGATATTTTGTGTCGACTAATGGAAAGTATTTTTTTTGTTGGTCAACATTTTCTTGTATCATTTTGTATATGTGGATTAATTTGTTTTGCATTCTAGAAATGGTCATAATTTCAGCTGAATAACTAAGATATGATTTGATATTTTGTGTCGACTAATGGAAAGTATTTTTTTTGTTGGTCAACATTTTCTTGTATCATTTTGTATATGTGGATTAATTTGTTTTGCATTCTAGAAATGGTCACAATTTCAGCGGAATAACTAAGATTTGATTTGATATTTTGTGTCGACTAATGGAAAGTATTTTTTTTGTTGGTCAACATTTTCTTGTATCATTTTGTATATGTGGATTAATTTGTTTTGCATTCTAGAAATGGTCACAATTTCAGCGGAATAACTAAGATTTGATTTGATATTTTGTGTCGACTAATGGAAAGTATTTTTTTTGTTGGTCAACATTTTCTTGTATCATTTTGTATATGTGGATTAATTTGTTTTGCATTCTAGAAATGGTCACAATTTCAGCTGAATAACTAAGATTTGATTTGATATTTTGTGTCGACTAATGGAAAGTATTTTTTTTGTTGGTCAACATTTTCTTGTATCATTTTGTATATGTGGATTAATTTGTTTTGCATTCTAGAAATGGTCACAATTTCAGCTGAATAACTAAGATTTGATTTGATATTTTGTGTCGACTAATGGAAAGTATTTTTTTTGTTGGTCAACATTTTCTTGTATCATTTTGTATATGTGGATTAATTTGTTTTGCATTCTAGAAATGGTCACAATTTCAGCGGAATAACTAAGATTTGATTTGATATTTTGTGTCGACTAATAGAAAGTATTTTTTTTGTTGGTCAACATTTTCTTGTATCATTTTGTATATGTGGATTAATTTGTTTTGCATTCTAGAAATGGTCACAATTTCAGCTGAATAACTAAGATTTGATTTGATATTTTGTGTCGACTAATGGAAAGTATTTTTTTTGTTGGTAAACATTTTCTTGTATCATTTTGTATATGTGGATTAATTTGTTTTGCATTCTAGAAATGGTCACAATTTCAGCTGAATAACTAAGATTTGATTTGATATTTTGTGTCGACTAATGGAAAGTATTTTTTTTGTTGGTCAACATTTTCTTGTATCATTTTGTATATGTGGATTAATTTGTTTTGCATTCTAGAAATGGTCACAATTTCAGCGGAATAACTAAGATATGATTTGATATTTTGTGTCGACTAATGGAAAGTATTTTTTTTGTTGGTCAACATTTTCTTGTATCATTTTGTATATGTGGATTAATTTGTTTTGCATTCTAGAAATGGTCATAATTTCAGCTGAATAACTAAGATATGATTTGATATTTTGTGTCGACTAATGGAAAGTATTTTTTTTGTTGGTCAACATTTTCTTGTATCATTTTGTATATGTGGATTAATTTGTTTTGCATTCTAGAAATGGTCACAATTTCAGCGGAATAACTAAGATATGATTTGATATTTTGTGTCGACTAATGGAACGTTTTTTTTTGGGGGTCAACATTTTCTTGTATCATTTTGTATATGTGGATTGATTTGTTTTGCATTCTAGAAATGGTCACAATTTCAGCTGAATAACTAAGATATGATTTGATATTTTGTGTCGACTAATGGAAAGTATTTTTTTTGTTGGTCAACATTTTCTTGTATCATTTTGTATATGTGGATTAATTTGTTTTGCATTCTAGAAATGGTCACAATTTCAGCGGAATAACTAAGATTTGATTTGATATTTTGTGTCGACTAATAGAAAGTATTTTTTTTGTTGGTCAACATTTTTTTGTATCATTTTGTATATGTGGATTAATTTGTTTTGCATTCTAGAAATGGTCATGATTTCAGCGGAGTAACTAAGATTTGATTTGATATTTTGTGGCTGACTAATGGAAAGTATTTTTTTTGTTGGTCAACATTTTCTTGTATCATTTTGTATATGTAGATTAATTTGTTTTGCATTCTAGAAATGGTCACTATTTCATCGGAATAACTAAGATTTGATTTAATATTCTGTGTCGACTAATAGAAAGTATTTTTTTTTTGGTGGTCAACATTTTCTTGTATCATTTTGTATATGTAGATTTATTTGTTTTGCATTCTGGAAATGGTCACAATTTAAGCGGAATAACTCAGATTTGATTTAATATTCTGTGTTGACTAATGGAACTTTTTTTTTTTCTGTGGTGGTCAACATTTTATTGTACTATTTTGTATATGTAAATTAATTAATTTTGCATTCTGGAAATGGTCACAATTTCATCGGAATAACTAAGATTTGATTTGATATTTTGTGTTAACTAATGGAAAGTATTTTTTTTGGTGGTCAACATTTTCTTGTATCATTTTGTATATGTAGATTAATTTGTTTTGCATTCTAGAAATGGTCACAATTTCATCGGAATAACTAAGATTTGATTTGATATTTTGTGTCGACTAATGGAAAGTATTTTTTTGGTGGTCAACAGTTTTTGTATCATTTTGTATATGTAGATTAATTTGTTTTGCATTCTAGAAATGGTCCCAGTTTTATCAGAATAACTAAGATTTTATTACATATTCTGTGTCGACTCATGGAAAGTATTTTTTTTGGTGGTCAACATTTTCTTGTATCATTTTGTATATATAGATTAATTTGTTTTGCATTCTGCAAATGGTCACAATTTCATCGGAATAACTAAGATTTGATTTCATATTCTGTGTCGACTAATGGACAGTATTTTTTTTGCTGGTCAACATTTTCTTGTATCATTTTGTATATGTAGATTTATTTGTTTTGCATTCTGCAAATGGTCACAATTTAAACGAGATAACTAAGATTTTATTTAATATTCTGTGTTGACTGATGGAACGTTTTTTTTTTTTTTTGTGGTGGTCATCATTTTATTGTATCATTTTTTATGTGTAGATTAATTTGTTTTGCATTCTGGAAATGGTCACAATTTCATCTGAATAACTAAGATTTGATTACATATTCTGTGTCGACTAATGGAAAGTATTTTTTTTGTTGGTCAACTTTTTTATGTATCATTTTGTATATGTGGATTAATTTGTTTTGCATTCTGCAAATGGTCACAATTTAAACGAGATAACTAAGATTTGATTTAATATTCTGTGTTGACTGATGGAACGTTTTTTTTTTTTTTTGTGGTGGTCATCATTTTATTGTATCATTTTGTATGTGTAGATTAATTTGTTTTGCATTCTGGAAATGGTCACAATTTCATCTGAATAACTAAGATTTGATTACATATTCTGTGTCGACTAATGGAAAGTATTTTTTTTGTTGGTCAACTTTTTTATGTATCATTTTGTATATGTGGATTAATTTGTTTTGCATTCTAGAAATGATCACAATTTCATCGGAATAACTAAGATTTGATTACATATTCTGTGTCGACTAATGGAAAGTATTTTTTTGGTGGTCAACATTTTCTTGTATCATTTTGTATATGTAGATTTATTTGTTTTGCATCCTGGAAATAGTCACAATTTCATCAGAATAACTAAGATTTGATTTGATATTTTGTGTCGACTAATGGAAAGTATTTTTTTTGGTGGTCAACATTTTCTTGTATCATTTTGTATATGTAGATTAATTTGTTTTGCATTCTGGAAATGGTCACAATTTCATCGGAATAACTAAAATTTGATGTAATATTCTTTGTCGACTAATGGAAAGTATTTTTTTGGTGGTCAACAGTTTTTGTATCATTTTGTATATGTAGATTAATTTCTTTTGCATTCTGGAAATGGTCACAATTTCATTGGAATAACTAAGATTTGATTTGATATTTAGTGTCGACTAATGGAAAGTATTTTTTTGGTGGTCAACATTTTATTGTATCATTTTTTATATGTAGATTAATTTGTTTTGCAATCTGGAAATAGTCACAATTTCATCGGAATAACTAAAATATGATGTAATATTCTTTGTCGACTAATAGAAAGTATTTTTTTTGCTGGTCAACATTTTCTTGTATCATTTTGTATATGTAGATTAATTTGTTTTGCATTCTAGAAATAGTCACAATTTCAGCGGAATAACTAAGATATGATGTAATATTCTTTGTCGACTAATAGAAAGTAATCTTTTTTTTTTGTTGGTCAACATTTTTTTGTATCATTTTGTATATGTGGATTAATTTGTTTTGCATTCTAGAAATGGTCATGATTTCAGCGGAGTAACTAAGATTTGATTTGATATTTTGTGTCGACTAATGGAAAGTATTTTTTTTGTTGGTCAACATTTTCTTGTATCATTTTGTATATGTAGATTAATTTGTTTTGCATTCTAGAAATGGTCACTATTTCATCGGAATAACTAAGATTTGATTTAATATTCTGTGTCGACTAATAGAAAGTATTTTTTTTTTGGTGGTCAACATTTTCTTGTATCATTTTGTATATGTAGATTTATTTGTTTTGCATTCTGGAAATGGTCACAATTTAAGCGGAATAACTAAGATTTGATTTAATATTCTGTGTTGACTAATGGAACGTTTTTTTTTTTTCTGTGGTGGTCAACATTTTATTGTACTATTTTGTATATGTAAATTAATTAATTTTGCATTCTGGAAATGGTCACAATTTCATCGGAATAACTAAGATTTGATTTGATATTTTGTGTTTACTAATGGAAAGTATTTTTTTTGGTGGTCAACATTTTCTTGTATCATTTTGTATATGTAGATTAATTTGTTTTGCATTCTAGAAATGGTCACAATTTCATCGGAATAACTAAGATTTGATTTGATATTTTGTGTCGACTAATGGAAAGTATTTTTTTGGTGGTCAACAGTTTTTGTATCATTTTGTATATGTAGATCAATTTGTTTTGCATTCTAGAAATGGTCCCAGTTTTATCAGAATAACTAAGATTTTATTACATATTCTGTGTCGACTCATGGAAAGTATTTTTTTTGGTGGTCAACATTTTCTTGTATCATTTTGTATATATAGATTAATTTGTTTTGCATTCTGGAAATGGTCACAATTTCATCGGAATAACTAAGATTTGATTTCATATTCTGTGTCGACTAATGGACAGTATTTTTTTTGCTGGTCAACATTTTCTTGTATCATTTTGTATATGTAGATTTATTTGTTTTGCATTCTGCAAATGGTCACAATTTAAACGAGATAACTAAGATTTGATTTAATATTCTGTGTTGACTGATGGAACGTTTTTTTTTTTTTTGTGGTGGTCATCATTTTATTGTATCATTTTGTATGTGTAGATTAATTTGTTTTGCATTCTGGAAATGGTCACAATTTCATCTGAATAACTAAGATTTTATTTGATATTTTGTGTCGACTAATAGAAAGTATTTTTTTTGATGGTCAACATTTTCTTGTATCATTTTGTTTATGTAGATTAATTTGTTTTGCATTCTAGAAATGGTCACAATTTCAGCGGAATAACTAAGATTTGATTACATATTCTGTGTCGACTAATGGAAAGTATTTTTTTTGTTGGTCAACTTTTTTATGTATCATTTTGTATATGTGGATTAATTTGTTTTGCATTCTAGAAATGATCACAATTTCATCGGAATAACTAAGATTTGATTACATATTCTGTGTCGACTAATGGAAAGTATTTTTTTGGTGGTCAACATTTTCTTGTATTATTTTGTATATGTGGATTAATTTGTTTTGCATCCTCGAAATAGTCACAATTTCATCAGAATAACTAAGATTTGATTTGATATTTTGTGTCGACTAATGGAAAGTATTTTTTTGGTGGTCAACAGTTTTTGTATCATTTTGTATATGTAGATTAATTTCTTTTGCATTCTGGAAATGGTCACAATTTCATTGGAATAACTAAGATTTGATTTGATATTTAGTGTCGACTAATGGAAAGTATTTTTTTGGTGGTCAACATTTTCTTGTATCATTTTTTATATGTAGATTAATTTGTTTTGCAATCTGGAAATAGTCACAATTTCATCGGAATAACTAAAATATGATGTAATATTCTTTGTCGACTAATAGAAAGTATTTTTTTTGCTGGTCAACATTTTCTTGTATCATTTTGTATATGTAGATTAATTTGTTTTGCATTCTAGAAATAGTCACAATTTCAGCGGAATAACTAAGATATGATGTAATATTCTTTGTCGACTAATAGAAAGTAATCTTTTTTTTTTGTTGGTCAACATTTTTTTGTATCATTTTGTATATGTGGATTAATTTGTTTTGCATTCTAGAAATGGTCATGATTTCAGCGGAGTAACTAAGATTTGATTTGATATTTTGTGTCGACTAATGGAAAGTATTTTTTTTGTTGGTCAACATTTTCTTGTATCATTTTGTATATGTAGATTAATTTGTTTTGCATTCTAGAAATGGTCACTATTTCATCGGAATAACTAAGATTTGATTTAATATTCTGTGTCGACTAATAGAAAGTATTTTTTTTTTGGTGGTCAACATTTTCTTGTATCATTTTGTATATGTAGATTTATTTGTTTTGCATTCTGGAAATGGTCACAATTTAAGCGGAATAACTAAGATTTGATTTAATATTCTGTGTTGACTAATGGAACGTTTTTTTTTTTTCTGTGGTGGTCAACATTTTATTGTACTATTTTGTATATGTAAATTAATTAATTTTGCATTCTGGAAATGGTCACAATTTCATCGGAATAACTAAGATTTGATTTGATATTTTGTGTTTACTAATGGAAAGTATTTTTTTTGGTGGTCAACATTTTCTTGTATCATTTTGTATATGTAGATTAATTTGTTTTGCATTCTAGAAATGGTCACAATTTCATCGGAATAACTAAGATTTGATTTGATATTTTGTGTTGACTAATGGAAAGTATTTTTTTGGTGGTCAACAGTTTTTGTATCATTTTGTATATGTAGATCAATTTGTTTTGCATTCTAGAAATGGTCCCAGTTTTATCAGAATAACTAAGATTTTATTACATATTCTGTGTCGACTCATGGAAAGTATTTTTTTTGGTGGTCAACATTTTCTTGTATCATTTTGTATATATAGATTAATTTGTTTTGCATTCTGGAAATGGTCACAATTTCATCGGAATAACTAAGATTTGATTTCATATTCTGTGTCGACTAATGGACAGTATTTTTTTTGCTGGTCAACATTTTCTTGTATCATTTTGTATATGTAGATTTATTTGTTTTGCATTCTGCAAATGGTCACAATTTAAACGAGATAACTAAGATTTGATTTAATATTCTGTGTTGACTGATGGAACGTTTTTTTTTTTTTTTGTGGTGGTCATCATTTTATTGTATCATTTTGTATGTGTAGATTAATTTGTTTTGCATTCTGGAAATGGTCACAATTTCATCTGAATAACTAAGATTTTATTTGATATTTTGTGTCGACTAATAGAAAGTATTTTTTTTGATGGTCAACATTTTCTTGTATCATTTTGTTTATGTAGATTAATTTGTTTTGCATTCTAGAAATGGTCACAATTTCAGCGGAATAACTAAGATTTGATTACATATTCTGTGTCGACTAATGGAAAGTATTTTTTTTGTTGGTCAACTTTTTTATGTATCATTTTGTATATGTGGATTAATTTGTTTTGCATTCTAGAAATGATCACAATTTCATCGGAATAACTAAGATTTGATTACATATTCTGTGTCGACTAATGGAAAGTATTTTTTTGGTGGTCAACATTTTCTTGTATCATTTTGTATATGTGGATTAATTTGTTTTGCATCCTCGAAATAGTCACAATTTCATCAGAATAACTAAGATTTGATTTGATATTTTGTGTCGACTAATGGAAAGTATTTTTTTTGGTGGTCAACATTTTCTTGTATCATTTTGTATATGTAGATTAATTTGTTTTGCATTCTGGAAATGGTCACAATTTCATCGGAATAACTAAAATTTGATGTAATATTCTTTGTCGACTTATGGAAAGTATTTTTTTTGTGGTCAACAGTTTTTGTATCATTTTGTATATGTAGATTAATTTCTTTTGCATTCTGGAAATGGTCACAATTTCATTGGAATAACTAAGATTTGATTTGATATTTAGTGTCGACTAATGGAAAGTATTTTTTTGGTGGTCAACATTTTCTTGTATCATTTTTTATATGTAGATTAATTTGTTTTGCAATCTGGAAATAGTCACAATTTCATCGGAATAACTAAAATATGATGTAATATTCTTTGTCGACTAATAGAAAGTATTTTTTTTGCTGGTCAACATTTTCTTGTATCATTTTGTATATGTAGATTAATTTGTTTTGCATTCTAGAAATAGCCACAATTTCAGCGGAATAACTAAGATATGATGTAATATTCTTTGTCGACTAATAGAAAGTAATCTTTTTTTTTTGGTGGTCAACAGTTTTTGTATCATTTTGTATATGTAGATTAATTTGTTTTGCATTCTAGAAATGGTCCCAGTTTTATCAGAATAACTAAGATTTTATTACATATTCTGTGTCGACTCATGGAAAGTATTTTTTTTGGTGGTCAACATTTTTTTGTGTATCATTTTGTATATATAGATTAATTTGTTTTGCATTCTGCAAATGGTCACAATTTCATCGGAATAACTAAGATTTGATTTCATATTCTGTGTCGACTAATAGACAGTATTTTTTTTTGCTGGTCAACATTTTCTTGTATCATTTTGTATATGTAGATTTATTTGTTTTGCATTCTGCAAATGGTCACAATTTAAACGAGATAACTAAGATTTGATTTAATATTCTGTGTTGACTGATGGAACGTTTTTTTTTTTTTTTGTGGTGGTCATCATTTTATTGTATCATTTTGTATGTGTAGATTAATTTGTTTTGCATTCTGGAAATGGTCACAATTTCATCTGAATAACTAAGATTTTATTTGATATTTTGTGTCGACTAATAGAAAGTATTTTTTTTGATGGTCAACATTTTCTTGTATCATTTTGTTTATGTAGATTAATTTGTTTTGCATTCTAGAAATGGTCACAATTTCAGCGGAATAACTAAGATTTGATTACATATTCTGTGTCGACTAATGGACAGTATTTTTTTTGCTGGTCAACATTTTCTTGTATCATTTTGTATATGTAGATTTATTTGTTTTGCATTCTGCAAATGGTCACAATTTAAACGAGATAACTAAGATTTGATTTAATATTCTGTGTTGACTGATGGAACGTTTTTTTTTTTTTTGTGGTGGTCATCATTTTATTGTATCATTTTGTATGTGTAGATTAATTTGTTTTGCATTCTGGAAATGGTCACAATTTCATCTGAATAACTAAGATTTGATTACATATTCTGTGTCGACTAATGGAAAGTATTTTTTTTGTTGGTCAACTTTTTTATGTATCATTTTGTATATGTGGATTAATTTGTTTTGCATTCTAGAAATGATCACAATTTCATCGGAATAACTAAGATTTGATTACATATTCTGTGTCGACTAATGGAAAGTATTTTTTTGGTGGTCAACATTTTCTTGTATCATTTTGTATATGTGGATTAATTTGTTTTGCATCCTGGAAATAGTCACAATTTAATCAGAATAACTAAGATTTGATTTGATATTTTGTGTCGACTAATGGAAAGTATTTTTTTTGGTGGTCAACATTTTCTTGTATCATTTTGTATATGTAGATTAATTTGTTTTGCATTCTAGAAATAGTCACAATTTCATTGGAATAACTAAGATTTGATTTGATATTTTGTGTCGACTAATGGAAAGTATTTTTTTTGGTGGTCAACATTTTCTTGTATCATTTTTTATATGTAGATTAATTTGTTTTGCAATCTGGAAATAGTCACAATTTCATCGGAATAACTAAAATATGATGTAATATTCTTTGTCGACTAATAGAAAGTATTTTTTTTGCTGGTCAACATTTTCTTGTATCATTTTGTATATGTAGATTAATTTGTTTTGCATTCTAGAAATAGCCACAATTTCAGCGGAATAACTAAGATATGATGTAATATTCTTTGTCGACTAATAGAAAGTAATCTTTTTTTTTTGGTGGTCAACAGTTTTTGTATCATTTTGTATATGTAGATTAATTTGTTTTGCATTCTAGAAATGGTCCCAGTTTTATCAGAATAACTAAGATTTTATTACATATTCTGTGTCGACTCATGGAAAGTATTTTTTTTGGTGGTCAACATTTTTTTGTGTATCATTTTGTATATATAGATTAATTTGTTTTGCATTCTGCAAATGGTCACAATTTCATCGGAATAACTAAGATTTGATTTCATATTCTGTGTCGACTAATAGACAGTATTTTTTTTTGCTGGTCAACATTTTCTTGTATCATTTTGTATATGTAGATTTATTTGTTTTGCATTCTGCAAATGGTCACAATTTAAACGAGATAACTAAGATTTGATTTAATATTCTGTGTTGACTGATGGAACGTTTTTTTTTTTTTTTGTGGTGGTCATCATTTTATTGTATCATTTTGTATGTGTAGATTAATTTGTTTTGCATTCTGGAAATGGTCACAATTTCATCTGAATAACTAAGATTTTATTTGATATTTTGTGTCGACTAATAGAAAGTATTTTTTTTGATGGTCAACATTTTCTTGTATCATTTTGTTTATGTAGATTAATTTGTTTTGCATTCTAGAAATGGTCACAATTTCAGCGGAATAACTAAGATTTGATTACATATTCTGTGTCGACTAATGGACAGTATTTTTTTTGCTGGTCAACATTTTCTTGTATCATTTTGTATATGTAGATTTATTTGTTTTGCATTCTGCAAATGGTCACAATTTAAACGAGATAACTAAGATTTGATTTAATATTCTGTGTTGACTGATGGAACGTTTTTTTTTTTTTTGTGGTGGTCATCATTTTATTGTATCATTTTGTATGTGTAGATTAATTTGTTTTGCATTCTGGAAATGGTCACAATTTCATCTGAATAACTAAGATTTGATTACATATTCTGTGTCGACTAATGGAAAGTATTTTTTTTGTTGGTCAACTTTTTTATGTATCATTTTGTATATGTGGATTAATTTGTTTTGCATTCTAGAAATGATCACAATTTCATCGGAATAACTAAGATTTGATTACATATTCTGTGTCGACTAATGGAAAGTATTTTTTTGGTGGTCAACATTTTCTTGTATCATTTTGTATATGTGGATTAATTTGTTTTGCATCCTGGAAATAGTCACAATTTAATCAGAATAACTAAGATTTGATTTGATATTTTGTGTCGACTAATGGAAAGTATTTTTTTTGGTGGTCAACATTTTCTTGTATCATTTTGTATATGTAGATTAATTTGTTTTGCATTCTAGAAATAGTCACAATTTCAGCGGAATAACTAAGATATGATGTAATATTCTTTGTCGACTAATAGAAAGTAATCTTTTTTTTTTGTTGGTCAACATTTTTTTGTATCATTTTGTATATGTGGATTAATTTGTTTTGCATTCTAGAAATGGTCATGATTTCAGCGGAGTAACTAAGATTTGATTTGATATTTTGTGTCGACTAATAGAAAGTATTTTTTTTGTTGGTCAACATTTTCTTGTATCATTTTGTATATGTAGATTAATTTGTTTTGCATTCTAGAAATGGTCACTATTTCATCGGAATAACTAAGATTTGATTTAATATTCTGTGTCGACTAATAGAAAGTATTTTTTTTTTGGTGGTCAACATTTTCTTGTATCATTTTGTATATGTAGATTTATTTGTTTTGCATTCTGGAAATGGTCACAATTTAAGCGGAATAACTAAGATTTGATTTAATATTCTGTGTTGACTAATGGAACGTTTTTTTTTTTTCTGTGGTGGTCAACATTTTATTGTACTATTTTGTATATGTAAATTAATTAATTTTGCATTCTGGAAATGGTCACAATTTCATCGGAATAACTAAGATTTGATTTGATATTTTGTGTTTACTAATGGAAAGTATTTTTTTTGGTGGTCAACATTTTCTTGTATCATTTTGTATATGTAGATTAATTTGTTTTGCATTCTAGAAATGGTCACAATTTCATCGGAATAACTAAGATTTGATTTGATATTTTGTGTCGACTAATGGAAAGTATTTTTTTGGTGGTCAACAGTTTTTGTATCATTTTGTATATGTAGATCAATTTGTTTTGCATTCTAGAAATGGTCCCAGTTTTATCAGAATAACTAAGATTTTATTACATATTCTGTGTCGACTCATGGAAAGTATTTTTTTTGGTGGTCAACATTTTCTTGTATCATTTTGTATATGTAGATTAATTTGTTTTGCATTCTGGAAATGGTCACAATTTCATCGGAATAACTAAGATTTGATTTCATATTCTGTGTCGACTAATGGACAGTATTTTTTTTGCTGGTCAACATTTTCTTGTATCATTTTGTATATGTAGATTTATTTGTTTTGCATTCTGCAAATGGTCACAATTTAAACGAGATAACTAAGATTTGATTTAATATTCTGTGTTGACTGATGGAACGTTTTTTTTTTTTTTTGTGGTGGTCATCATTTTATTGTATCATTTTGTATGTGTAGATTAATTTGTTTTGCATTCTGGAAATGGTCACAATTTCATCTGAATAACTAAGATTTTATTTGATATTTTGTGTCGACTAATAGAAAGTATTTTTTTTGATGGTCAACATTTTCTTGTATCATTTTGTTTATGTAGATTAATTTGTTTTGCATTCTAGAAATGGTCACAATTTCAGCGGAATAACTAAGATTTGATTACATATTCTGTGTCGACTAATGGAAAGTATTTTTTTTGTTGGTCAACTTTTTTATGTATCATTTTGTATATGTGGATTAATTTGTTTTGCATTCTAGAAATGATCACAATTTCATCGGAATAACTAAGATTTGATTACATATTCTGTGTCGACTAATGGAAAGTATTTTTTTGGTGGTCAACATTTTCTTGTATCATTTTGTATATGTGGATTAATTTGTTTTGCATCCTCGAAATAGTCACAATTTCATCAGAATAACTAAGATTTGATTTGATATTTTGTGTCGACTAATGGAAAGTATTTTTTTTGGTGGTCAACATTTTCTTGTATCATTTTGTATATGTAGATTAATTTGTTTTGCATTCTGGAAATGGTCACAATTTCATCGGAATAACTAAAATTTGATGTAATATTCTTTGTCGACTTATGGAAAGTATTTTTTTTGTGGTCAACAGTTTTTGTATCATTTTGTATATGTAGATTAATTTCTTTTGCATTCTGGAAATGGTCACAATTTCATTGGAATAACTAAGATTTGATTTGATATTTAGTGCTGACTAATGGAAAGTATTTTTTTGGTGGTCAACATTTTCTTGTATCATTTTTTATATGTAGATTAATTTGTTTTGCAATCTGGAAATAGTCACAATTTCATCGGAATAACTAAAATATGATGTAATATTCTTTGTCGACTAATAGAAAGTATTTTTTTTGCTGGTCAACATTTTCTTGTATAATTTTGTATATGTAGATTAACTTGTTTTGCATTCTAGAAATGGTCACAATTTCATCGGAATAACTAAGATTTGATTACATATTCTGTGTCGACTAATGGAAAGTATTTTTTTTGTTGGTCAACATTTTCTTGTATCATTTTGTATATGTGGATTAATTTGTTTTGCATTCCTGAAATGGTCACAATTTCATCGGAATAACTAAGATTTGATTTGATATTTTGTGTCGACTAATGGAATGTATTTTTTTGGTGGTCAACATTTTCTTGTATCATTTTGTATATGTAGATTGATTTGTTTTGCATTCTTGAAATGGTCACAATTTCAGCGGAATAACTAAGATTTGATTTAATATTCTGTGTCGACTAATAGAAAGTATTTTTTTTTTTGGTGGTCAACAGTTTTGGTATAATTTTGTATATGTAGATTAATTTGTTTTGCATTCTAGAAATGGTCACAATTTCATCGGAATAATTAAGATTTGATTTGATATTCTATGTCGACTAATAGAAAGTATTTTTTTTTTTGGTGGTCAACAGTTTTTGTATCATTTTGTATATGTAGATTAATTTTTTTTGTATTCTGGAAATGGTCACAATTTCAGCAGAATAACTAAGAGTTGATTTGATATTTTGTGTCGACTAATGGAAAGTATTTTTTTTGGTTGTCAACATTTTCTTGTATCATTTTGTATATGTAGATTAATTTGTTTTTCCATTCTAGAAATGGTCACAATTTCATCGGAATAATTAAGATTAGATTTAATATTCTGTGTCGACTAATGGAAAGTATTTTTTTGGTGGTCAACATTTTGTTGTATTATTTTGTAAATGTAGATTAATTTGTTTTGCATTCTGGAAATGGTCATAATTTCATCGGAATAACTAAGATTTGATTTGATATTTTGTGTCGACTAATGGAAAGTATATTTTTGGTGGTCAACATTTTCTTGAACCATTTTGTATATGTAGATTGATTTGTTTTGCATTCTTGAAATGGTCACAATTTCAGCGGAATAACTAAGATTTGATTTAATATTCTGTGTCGACTAATAGAAAGTATTATTTTTTTTGGTTGTCAACAGTTTTTGTATAATTTTGTATATGTAGATTAATTTGTTTTGCATTCTGGAAATGGTCACAATTTCATCGGAATAACTAAGATTTGATTTAATATTCTGTGTCGACTAATGGAAAGTATTATTTTTTTTGGTGGTCAACAGTTTTGGTATAATTTTGTATATGTAGATTAATTTGTTTTGCATTCCGGAAATGGTCACAATTTCATCGGAATAATTAAGATTTGATTTGATATTCTATGTCGACTAATGGAAAGTATTTTTTTTTTTTGGTGGTCAACAGTTTTTGTATCATTTTGTATATGTAGATTAATTTTTTTTGTATTCTGGAAATGGTCACAATTTCAGCGGAATAACTAAGAGTTGATTTGATATTTAGTGTCGACTAATGGAAAGTATTTTTTTTGGTTGTCAACATTTTCTTGTATCACTTTGTATATGTAGATTAATTTGTTTTTCCATTCTAGAAATGGTCACAATTTCATCGGAATAATTAAGATTAGATTTAATATTCTGTGTCGACTAATGGAAAGTATTTTTTTGGTGGTCAACATTTTCTTGTATCATTTTGTATATGTAGATTGATTTGTTTTGCATTCTTGAAATGGTCACAATTTCAGCGGAATAACTAAGATTTGATTTATTATTCTGTGTCGACTAATAGAAAGTATTATTTTTTTTGGTTGTCAACAGTTTTTGTATAATTTTGTATATGTAGATTAATTTGTCATGCATTCTGGAAATAGTCACAATTTCATCGGAATAACTAAGATTTGATTTAATATTCTGTGTCGACTAATGGAAAGTATTTTTTTTTTGGTGGTCAACATTTTCTTGTATCATTTTGTATATGTAAATTAATTTGTTTTGCATTCTTGAAATGGTCACAATTTCATCGGAATAACTAAGATTTGATTTAATATTCTGTGTCGACTAATGGAAAGTATTTTTTTTTTGGATGTCAACATTTTCTTGTATCATTTTGTATATGTAGATTAATTTGTTTTGCATTCTGGAAATTGTCACAATTTCCTCGGAATAACTAAGATTTGATTTGATATTTTGTGTCGACTAATGGAATATATTTTTTTTGGTGGTCAACATTTTCTTGTATCATTTTGTATATGTAGATTGATTTGTTTTGCATTCTTGAAATGGTCACAATTTCATCGGAATAACTAAGATTTGATTTAATATTCTGTGTCGACTAATGGAAAGTATTTTTTTTTTTTGGTGGCCAACAATTTTTGTATTATTTTGTATATGTAGATTAATTTTTTTTTGTATTCTGGAAATGGTCACAATTTAATCGGAATAACTAAGAGTTGATTTGATATTTTGTGTCGACTAATAGAAAGTATTTTTTTTGGTTGCTAACATTTTCTTGTATCATTTTGTATATGTAGATTAATTTGTTTTGCATTCTAGAAATGGTCACAATTTCATCGGAATAACTAAGAGTTGATTTGATATTTTGTGTCGACTAATGAAAAGTATTTTTTTTGGTTGTCAACATTTTCTTGTATCATTTTGTATATGTAGATTAATTTGTTTTGCATTCTAGAAATGGTCACAATTTCATCGGAATAACTAAGATTTGATTTCATATTCTGTGTCGACTGCTGGAAAGTATTTTTTTTTTTGGTGGCCAACAGTTTTTGTATCATTTTGTATATGTAGATTAATTTGTTTTGCATTCTGGAAATGGTCACAATTTCATCCGAATAACTAAGATTTGATTTAATATTCTGTGTCGACTAATGGAAAGTATTTTTTTGGGGGGTCAACATTTTCTTGTATCATTTTGTATATGTACATTAATTGGTTTTTCATTCTCGAAATGGTCACAATTTCATCAAAATAACTAAGATTTGATTTAATATTCTGTGTCGACTAATGGAAAGTATTTTTTTGGGGGGGGTCAACATTTTCTTGTATCATTTTGTATATGTAGATTAATTTGTTTTGCATTCTGGAAATGGTCACAATTTCAGCGGAATAACTAAGATTTGATTTAATATTCTGTGTCGACTAATGGAAAGTTTTTTTTTTGGTCGTCAACAGTTTTTGTATCATTTAGTATATGTAGATTAATTTGTTTTGCATTTTGTAAATGGTCACAATTTCATCGAAATAACTTAGATTTGATTTAATATTCTGTGTCGACTAATGGAAAGTTTTTTTTTTGGTGGTCAACAGTTTTTGTATTATTTTGTATATGTAGATTAATTAGTTTAGCATTCTGGAAATTGTCACAATTTCATCGGAATAACTAAGATTTGATAGTCAGAACCCATGGCCTCCCAGTTTGCAGATGGATGTAAAGATTATGAAATTTCATAGTCTTAAATTTAATTCTAAGTGTCAATAAAGCGATATTATTGTTTGGGGTCAATGGTGCGTTTTGGAATCACGTTACTGGGAAGGCCATTTTTTGGGCCTGTCATCGTTAATTACAAGCTCGGTCACAGATTGCCTCTTGCTATGTGACAGAATGAGAAAGAGTTTATTTTGGCAGATAACGCCAGACTAAGAAGAAGATCCCATTTATATTAGGGAGGGCGAGTGAGGCGCCCGTTCCCATCACCCTTTTTGACGCAGGAAGAAAGATGGCGGAGAAGGGGGTGTACGACCATAGACATATGATTGGTTTGTAGATTAATTTGTTTTGTAGGTGTCGTATATTTTGTAAATAAATTGTCTGCCAACGATAGCTTCTATTCAACACGTAGATGATAAGTACACTACCATTTTGAGTCAGAATGTTGCTGGAAGCAATGATAACCTCAAGGGGGACTCTACAATCCCTAAAACTCCAAAGGGAGGGGTCAAAATGCTCATCGTCTGATTGTTCGACAGCATGACGTCATTTTCCAGTTAACAGGCCTTAGTTCACGTAGGCCTCGACTCTACACTCCCCAAAGTTCCCAAATTGGGGCTTCATCATTGTGTCATACTCAGGATAATCGGGGAGCAACTGAGTAGAGGATAGAGTTCAGAAATAGAGTATGCATAAAAAACGCGTACAAATGACTAGTGGGGGGGGGGGGTACGGCGAACACCTTGCTCAAGGTTGACAGAGCAGTTTAATGTTGTGCCCAGGATAAATTCTATTGAAGCCGTAGATTTATAAACAATCTCTGTCATGTTACGTCATACTATGTCTGGAGGATGTCACATGATGTAACATTTGTGTATTTGCATTTATTTCGAGATTACATAACGTTGTGAACAGATATATCTTTTGAAGACATCACAAACGGATGACGCCATCCACTAAAACAGGTTGAATACCTGTTTTAGTGGATGGCGTCATCCGTTTGTGATGTCATCAAGGGTGCACAAAGAAAAACAGACACAATAACAAGATCTACAGTTTTAGTCCTATAGTAGACCTTCCGAGTCGAGATGGTTCGTCGGGTACTTAAAACAAAAGCTGACGCGTGAAAGTTTTCGTTCGATCGTTCGAATTGTTGAAATTGGAGCAAGGGGTTTTGTTGCAGGCTCTCTGTATCAGCTCCTATGCCAGCTTGGAATGAAAGGCCAAAAAAGAGTCGCCGTCAGCAAACGCATCATAAAGATAGCCGATCAATGTGCAATGTGGCTCTGGGCAAAAACAAATATTATATGCCAATCAAAAAGCGCACACTGCGTAGTTATCTCTATGAGAAGAAACAAAACTTGCGATAAGAGCACATTTTCACATAACGGAGACGTGAGACACTCAGCTGTTAAACAACACGTGAGACATTCAGTCGTTAAACAACACATTAGATACTCGTTAAAAGTTTTATTTGTTTTGATTTTATTAAACAGCTTTTTGAGCCGATGATTGAAATGCAGTTCAGATAATGTGGCTTCACATTTGTGTGTGTGTGTGTGTGGGGGGGGGTTGATCCGCAAAATGATGACCCAAGGTCGCCAACCTTTTGAAACTCATGAACAACTAAATATAATTTTAACTTTGTTTTCGTGTAATTATTTGAATAAAACAAATTTGAAGTTTAATCAAGTTTTAATCAGAATTCTTAAAGATGAAATGATTAGAAAAATGGTCATCAATTTCTAAAAAACAAGAATTATTATTCAAGAAACGAGCAGACATTGTTTAGGAGGAGGAAACCAAATGGAGTGAAATTAATTTTGATTGCATATTGAATGCAATCAAAATTAATTCTCCCCATTCGGCCTCCTCCTCCGCAACTATGTGCGCTCGTTTCTTTTGATTCTGAGCTGGATTTACGATTTCATGGTCGCAATGTTTTGCAGCGCACTAGCTGGAAGTTAACACTTGCGGCAACATTTTCGATGTCGTCGTAATCCATATGTTTATTTCTCTGTTGCTCTACCATGTCTGTAGAAAATTATCCAGTAACGAGTTATCAACAGTAATGGTAAGAAACTATTCCGTAACAAATAGTGGATATGACTTTGTAAAGTATGTTACGTCATACTGTGGCTGGAGGATGTCACATGTTGTCATATGTGTGTACTCGTGTTTATTTCAAGATTACATAACGTTGTGACCATCCATGCATCATCCTTAATACGTTTTGTTATTCGGCGTTTTTGAATCTGAAGCTACATACAAATTGGAATAATGCCCTAATTTTTCTCCGGACCATCAAAAGTTTTTAGTAGACTACTGTTAGACACTTCACCTAGTATATATATATATATATATATATATATATATATATATACACAGTCGAACACACATACCAAAGAGCTTTTCCACTGACATTGAGCTGATCAGTGTGCAGCTCAAAATCTAACTGGCCAACATCCGAAAACTGGCTCTTTTCATGTCTCTTTCTTAAACTAGAGCATTGTCCGTGAAATTTGGACTTCTCCCCTGTGTTAACCTCACTTTATCCAGCAAGCATGCACTGTATCTCCAGTATGCCGGGACTTGCCTCACACGTTTTCACAGTTCACAAGAAAACACAAACGGGTCTACCTTTTTGATTCACCAATGGTTAGAAGAAAAAAATTTTTTTTAATTGATACAGGAATTGTTAATAAAAAGATTTTAATAAACATTGGAAGCAACAAATCGTGGAAGAATTCCATTTAGAATTTCGAAAAAAAAAAAAAAAAAAAAAAAAAACCCCGAAAATATATTGGAATTGAAAAAGTGAGAGTACGTAATAATATGACTTACCTATAGGAGGACTGGGAGATAAATCAACGCCATCTATGAAAAGAGACAAAAAATACATTTCGATTTCGAGGATCACATAGAAACAAAATACACAAGGTGCTGTTTGAAGTTACAAGTGTAAAGAAAGAAAATGTGCATTCGTTGCCGGCATATCAACCGTTTCCAGATTATTTAACGCCAAATTCAGCCATTTTGATAAAAAAAATTTATGCTTCAAATTCTTATTTTCATGATGTCATTTTCTCTGAAAAACAAAAAAAACGTATGTAAAAATTCTTACTTGCTTCTGGCCGTGAAGAGGAAAGGATATCTAAACGAACAGAGAAAGAGAATGTCTATTCAAGCCAGTAGCATTCTGGTGTTCATTCGAATCGCATTTCCACTTATCTACATAAGCAACTCCAGAGCCTTCAGTACCGACTCACTCCATTCCTCAGCTAATTTGTTTCACTGAATAATTTTCAATCATTTGCATTTTTAAAAACGTGTCGATATGTGGAAAAATGTCAAATATCTGCCAAAGTGAATTGTTTTTAGATGAAGATAATTTGTATAAAAGATAAAAGAAAAAAAATAATTGTATAGTAGTACTATACATAAAGACAAGAGTAGGTTTACGGTTCCCTATGTTCATTCGAGAACTGTGCGCATGAACATGTAGCATAACAGGTAAGAGCGTTGGTTAAGGATCAGTTTTAAGTGAGAGTCTTCTGGAGGTTCTGGTTCAATCCTGGCTAAAGGAAAAGATTTTATTCATTTCCTTTTTTTTTTTCTTTCTCTTCGATAAGAGAACGTTTTCATGCAATGAAGACGTGAAACACTCGGCCGTTAAACGACACATGAGACGCTAAGCCGTTAAGCAGTCAGTTGTTTTGATTTTATTGAACAGTTGAATGGATTGAAATGAAATTCAGATAATGGAGCCTCACATCAGTGAGAGGAGCCGATACACCAAAAAGCTGTTGAAAGGAAGGCCCCAAAATTGTGCGTATTCTCTCCTGATGACCCAACATTATTTGGAGGCTGAAATGGAATATTCCACTAGTAAAAACAGCCGAGAAAACATGAATATATATACAAGCCCACAAGGTAAGCGGCTTCTTCCTTTCAAACAACAATATCTTCTGTTGTCCGCTCGCCTCATAGTGAGTTTCTGCTACTGTTTCGGTAGTTAGTTTCATTCTAGATTAACACTTCTACAGAGTAATGTCTGAATGGATGAGAACAATCTACCCCTGTGGATTAAATAAAGAGTTCAATTTGAAATTCCGCCCAGGTTCCCAAGTTCAAAAAGTGTACCAGAAAAAAGGTCAGAGGTTACATAGGTCAAAAGGTCAGGATGAAATTAGTAGTCTGAATAATTCAAGTACAGGGTGACACCCCACAAAAAAATTCTACCCATGGAATCGTTAATAAAATTTACAATCCTTTCTGCAATCCAACCATATTTGGTACAAATAAACTTCAGTCTATGACTGACTTGTCCACCAAGTTTCAGTCATGAATCTCTAACAGTTTTTGTTTTATTGTCGTTCAATAATACGAGGTGAAGGGGGCACTTTAGTAAACGTCTCATCAGTACTAAGTGTGATCCTGAATGAATTTTACTCACAGAAATTATATTCCATCAGATTGTTCAGTCATGAATCTCCAACAATCCTTATTTTATCATCATTCAAGGATGTGCTTCGAATGTTCGACCACTGCATTTCAAGCACACCCGAGTACGACTAATTTGGGCTGTGATGACCCTCTTCAGTTCAAACATTATCTGGGGATTGTTTTAATAGACATTATCTTTACCCGACAGGTTAAGATCTAGTGAGTACGGAGCCCATTCAGGATCACACACCTCTGATGAGACGATCACCAAATGAGTAGAAAAATGAAAGGAAAAAATACATTTTTTATTTTCATGGAAAATCGCTCCAGACAAAGCATAAAGCCACTTGACGTAAGGAGCTAAAAAAAACAAAAAACTTGCCAACGATAAGTGTTATACGGATAGATTCTGACCCAGAAAACAGCAATTCTTCCCCCTTTGTCAGAAACATCGCTCATGAAATGTGAGGACTAAAGGACAAAATAAGGAAAGTGAGAGTTACAAGACTGCCGAAAGTAAACCCAAGTTAGTCACTTTCTACTCTCCTTCTGGTTTTACTTTTCTTTTTCGTAAGTTTAATCTTCCTGTTTTACAGACATTAGAATAAAAAATTTTCTTTTTTTTCATCGTAAATTCTAACTATTTTGAATTTAGGCTTTATTTAAATGATAGTCACGATTTTTAGCATGAACCTAATAAGTTGTCTATTTTTAAAATACTGTTTTCTTAATATACAAAAAAAAACAAAAAAAACTACACTTTTTACCATAATTCTCCAAAAATAGTTTTTCTTAATTGAACTGCGATTAACTAATTGTTTTCGTTTAAATTTATTTTCATGTTTTTTTTTTTGTTTTTTTTAGTGTTAATTTTATGATATTCTTAATTGTTAGCACCTGTAGGAAATTGTTTCAAACTGCGATAAAGCAATCCCTTCAGCAAAAGCAATCTACTTAGTGACAAGCAATAAGAATTTCGTCCTGTAAGATCAACAGCTTACGCACTGACAGGATCAGTGAGTTTATCGACAGATCAAAGACCTTTGATAGAGTCTGACACAAGTTTGCGTCACAAGCTGGCTAGTTATGGAATATCTGGAAATGTCTTCCCAACCATCAAATCCTTTCTCTCTGGTAGGTCTATAAACATAGTTTTTGATGAGCGCATAGTATCAGCGCCTCAAATATCTATTCTGTGCCCCACTTTCTTCCTAATCTTCATTAGTGATCTTTCATATCAGATTCAGAGATCATTTGTTGACATCTATGCAGATGACACAACTATCTATGGCAGCACTTCAGAAGGCATTGGTGACTAAGATATTGCTGATTCACTCTTCACACCTGGAGCATGTGGTGCAGTGGGAGGGGGGGTAGTGGCCTGTTACTTTGAACATCTCTAAAACCAAGCTGTTTCTCTCCTTTCACTATCAATTCTCGGACCTTCTTTTGCCTCAGTTGAAATGAATGACTTTCTCTTTGAGGAAGCCTCTTGCTTTGATAAGCTCCTAGGACTGACTTTCACTCCAGATCTAAAATGGAAGACTTACATCCAATTTGTTGTTACGATTGCTGGGAAAATGGTTGGATCATTCTATCGCTCCAGAAAATACCCGACTCCTAAGGCAATCCTCTATCTGTACAAAGTACAGATGCGTCCTAAAATGGAAAATTGCCATTGCATCTCAGAAGAAGGTGCCGAGAACACCCTTTCTTGTCTCGACAAAGTACAAAATCGACTTTGCCGTCTCGTGGGGGATAATCTCTTCTCTTCCCTACATCGCTTTTCTTACGGAACAAACATTGCTAGTTTTTCTCTACTCTATTATTATTTCCAAGGAAGGTGCTCGACTGAGCTTCAATCTCTGGTTGCTCCTTCTAAAACATTCACAGCAAGAACTCGTTTTATTACCACCACTACAAAGAATTGTGCTTTCTTCCTCTGTGGACCTACAATCAAACGGAATTTCCATGAAGAGAGTTTCTTTCCAAAAACTTACAATCTTCGGTACACATTACCATGGAACTGCTCTCTGCAGACTAAAACAGGTTCATATTCAAATAAGGCGTGTATGTATCATTGCTTAAAGATTATGTCTAAAAAAATTAACTTCTTTTAGATTCATTTATTTCTTCTCAAACATTTTTTAAAAACATTACCCTGGTTTTTTATTTTAAACTTTACCGTTTTTTGTTTTTTTTAACTTTATCCTGTTTTTTTTTTTTTACTTTACTCTATATTTTTAAACTTTACCCAGTCTTATTTAACTTCACCCTGTTTTTTTTTTTAACTTTACCCTGTTTTTTTTTTAACTTTACCCTGTTTTTTTTAAAACTTAACCCTGTTTTTTTTTAACTTAACCCTGTTTTTTTTTAAAACTTAACCCTGTTTTTTTTTAACTTAACCCTGTTCTTTTTTTTCAAAATCTTTACCCTGTTTTTTTAACCATACCCTTTTTTTTTCTTTCAAAGTTTACTTTGTTGTTTTTAAAACTTTACCAGTATTTTTTTTAACTTTACCCTGTTTTGTTTTTTTAAACTTTACACCTGTTTTTTTTTACTTCAACCTGTTATTTTTTTTTTTTTAACTTTTCCCTGTTTTTTTAAAACTTTACCCTGTTTTTTTAAAACTTTACCCTGTTTTTTTTTCAAAGTTTACCCTGCTGTTTTTTTAACTTTACCTAGTTGTTTTTAAAACTTTACCAGTATTTTTTAACTTTACACTGTTTTTTTAAAGCTTTACCAGGGTTGTTTTAAACTTTACCTGTTTTTTTTTTAAATTTACCCCGTTTTGTTTTGTTTTAAAAAAATAGAACAAAACGGGGTAAATTTTACCGTTTTTTTTTTAATTTACCCTGTGTTTTTTAAAACTACCGTTTTTTTTTATGTTAAACTTTACCGTTTATTTTTAACTCTACCTTGTTTTGTTTTTTTAAACTTTACCTTGTTTTTTTAACTTTACCTTTTTTCTAAACTTACCCTGTTTTTTTTAAAACTTCACCCTGTTTAAAAAAAAACTTTACCGTTTTTTTTTTAAACTTTACCCTTTTTTTTTTTTTAAACTTTTCCGTTTCTTTTTTTTACTTTTTTAAATATAAACTTCGGCCAAATTTGTTATAAAATATTATGAATATTGGCCATTAAATTATATATATGTCATTAAATTATATATATATATATATTGCCCTTAAATTATTATATTATGAAAATTAGCAATTAAATTATTAATTAAACAAAGTTGTTATAAAACTGATTTTGTTATTAAAGTAATGCTGTTTAAATCTCAATTTATAAAATGAGTAAATACCAATAATCTTTTCGTTGAAATATTAATAAAATTGCGTGACCATTTCTCGTGTGACTGTGTGTGTGCTTCTTGACACATCGATTTAAGGGTCACGTGGATTGAGTAAAAAGTAACCCAATTCACTGCTCTCTTAGAGGTCACATAAGCAAGCCTGTTTAAACTTAAATGCGGACAGCTTCAACCGCTTTTACCATCTTCAATACTACGGTTTATGTCAGTTAACAATATTACAACACAAGCGTTCCTCCTACGAGTGAAGAGCCAACAACTGCATGAGGCCCGAAGTGTGTGCACACACACCTGTTCTTAGAACACTTCTTCACATAAGAAGATAAGTTTTCACGGATGCACAAATTTGCATATGATTATTGAAATACTTTAAACATAAATTTGAAATAAACATTTCATTCAAAAATTTGCCGTAAACATGAAACAAAGTCTTTCATTTATTCATATAAATAAACATTAAGATTTTGATAATTTTTCATTTATTCATATAAATTAAGATTTTGATAATTTTTCATTTATTCATATAAATTAAGATTTTGATAATTTTTCATTTATTCATATAAATTAAGATTTTGATAATTTTTCATTTATTCATATAAATTAAGATTTTGATAATTTTTCATTTATTCATATAAATTAAGATTTTGATAATTTTTCATTTATTCATATAAATAAACATTAAGATTTTGATAATTTTTCATTTATTCATATAAATTAAGATTTTTATAATTTTTCATTTATTCATATAAATTAAGATTTTGATAATTTTTCATTTATTCATATAAATTAAGATTTTGATAATTTTTCATTTATTCATATAAATTAAGATTTTGATAATTTTTCATTTATTCATATAAATAAACATTAAGATTTTGATAATTTTTCATTTATTCATATAAATTAAGATTTTGATAATTTTTCATTTATTCATATAAATTAAGATTTTGATAATTTTTCATTTATTCATATAAATAAACATTAAGATTTTGATAATTTTTCATTTATTCATATAAATTAAGATTTTGATAATTTTTCATTTATTCATATAAATTAAGATTTTGATAATTTTTCATTTATTCATATAAATTAAGATTTTGATAATTTTTCATTTATTCATATAAATTAAGATTTTGATAATTTTTCATTTATTCATATAAATTAAGATTTTGATAATTTTTCATTTATTCATATAAATAAACATTAAGATTTTGATAATTTTTCATTTATTCATATAAATTAAGATTTTTATAATTTTTCATTTATTCATATAAATTAAGATTTTGATAATTTTTCATTTATTCATATAAATTAAGATTTTGATAATTTTTCATTTATTCATATAAATTAAGATTTTGATAATTTTTCATTTATTCATATAAATAAACATTAAGATTTTGATAATTTTTCATTTATTCATATAAATTAAGATTTTGATAATTTTTCATTTATTCATATAAATTAAGATTTTGATAATTTTTCATTTATTCATATAAATAAACATTAAGATTTTGATAATTTTTCATTTATTCATATAAATTAAGATTTTGATAATTTTTCATTTATTCATATAAATTAAGATTTTGATAATTTTTCATTTATTCATATAAATTAAGATTTTGATAATTTTTCATTTATTCATATAAATAAACATTAAGATTTTGATAATTTTTCATTTATTCATATAAATTAAGATTTTTATAATTTTTCATTTATTCATATAAATTAAGATTTTGATAATTTTTCATTTATTCATATAAATTAAGATTTTGATAATTTTTCATTTATTCATATAAATTAAGATTTTTATAATTTTTCATTTATTCATATAAATTAAGATTTTGATAATTTTTCATTTATTCATATAAATTAAGATTTTGATAATTTTTCATTTATTCATATAAATTAAGATTTTGATAATTTTTCATTTATTCATATAAATAAACATTAAGATTTTGATAATTTTTCATTTATTCATATAAATTAAGATTTTGATAATTTTTCATTTATTCATATAAATTAAGATTTTGATAATTTTTCATTTATTCATATAAATTAAGATTTTGATAATTTTTCATTTATTCATATAAATTAAGATTTTTATAATTTTTCATTTATTCATATAAATTAAGATTTTGATAATTTTTCATTTATTCATATAAATTAAGATTTTGATAATTTTTCATTTATTCATATAAATTAAGATTTTGATAATTTTTCATTTATTCATATAAATAAACATTAAGATTTTGATAATTTTTCATTTATTCATATAAATTAAGATTTTGATAATTTTTCATTTATTCATATAAATTAAGATTTTGATAATTTTTCATTTATTCATATAAATTAAGATTTTGATAATTTTTCATTTATTCATATAAATTAAGATTTTGATAATTTTTCATTTATTCATATAAATTAAGATTTTGATAATTTTTCATTTATTCATATAAATTAAGATTTTGATAATTTTCATTTATTCATATAAATTAAGATTTTGATAATTTTTCATTTATTCATATAAATTAAGATTTTGATAATTTTTCATTTATTCATATAAATTAAGATTTTGATAATTTTTCATTTATTCATATAAATTAAGATTTTGATAATTTCAATACAAATTTATTTATCTTTTAAACGTCACCGTAAAAAGGAAAAAAAGAAGAAATCAATTTACGTTTTCACTTCCAAATAAAAAATAGGTCGTAATTTGTTGAAAATCAAGGTGGTTCCTTTAAAGAAAGGAACATGTGAACACAAATGCTAAATATTTGTCCAAGAAATAAAACGATATTGCGAAATAGAACTATTTGTCATCTCAAAATAATCATTGAATTCCAAAACAATAACAAATAATAGTTAACAAAATGTAATTGATATTGAAGAGTGAAAAGAAAGAGTACATAGGATCAATCTATGAGCACTATAGCTGACACAGTGCTGAATAATCCAGTATAGAACACAATGATGAGAGATTTTGGTCATCGTCGTTTCTTCATTGTATAATCGAGTGGAGTGAATTACATGGATCAAAGTGTAGTGTCTGTTCTGTGCTCGGTCAGAGGAGAATAAATCCTTCTTGACTGGGGCAATCCAGTGTAGAACACAATAAGAGAGAAGATATTGAAAAAGAAAGAAAGAGCACATATAATCGATCTATAAGTACTGTAGCTGACACAGTGCTGAATAATCCTGTGTATAACATAATGATGAGAGATTCTGGTCATCGTTGTTTATTCATTGTATAATGGATTGAAGTGAATTGCATGAATCAAAGTGTAGTGTTTGCTTTGTTCCGAGTCAGAGGAGAATAAATCCTTCTTGACTGGGGCAATTTTTACCTTTGTCTCATCCAGAGTACCTCTTTTGGAAGAAGCTGGATATTCTTCACACAAAAACCAACCTTGTGTCTAACTTTGCCCTCGAGGGGAGGCAAGTAAATAGGAACTTACAAGGACCGTCATTCAATATATATATATAATGGACTCCCGTCGATTTCGACGTATGAGTGCCTGGGGCTGCCCGCGTGTGAATTTGTAATTGCAAGGGTTGCGCAATCCCCAACAACCGCTCTCCTGAGTCAGCATTGCTTGATTCCAATGGCAAGTAGTAATACAAGATGACTGGAAACAATGCCGAGATAAGCAGAGAGCACATACAGCACCTGGCATTCCCAAATGGTTACCCATTTAGTACTGGCCAGGCTCAACGCCGCTTAACTTTGGTGATCTAACGGGAACCGGTGTGTCAACGTGATTGTGCCGTATATAGCAAATCAATAAATACAAACTGCGACTTCCGCCAACATATATATATATATATATATATATATATATATATATATATATATTGGTGGAAGTCGCAGTTTGTATTTATTGATTTGCTTATGAATTCTTATTCTTAGTCGAATTATTTTAAATGTTTTATAAATAATCGTTACTATTAAATGTTTCACTTTCATCGTAATCGGCCCTTACTTTAGTTTTTTTTTTTGGTGTTCATACATAAGTGTTTCTACCTATGAGCAAAAGCCAACAACGGGATGAGGCTCGAAGCGTGTGCACATCTGTTAACGGAAGAAAATAAGTTTTGTAGATGCACAAATTCGAAAACCCTCATTATTATTAACCTTTTACCGTTTTGCATATCATTATTTTTATTGCCGTCCAACAAGTAAAACAGACGTAAAAAACTGAATATATCATTTTTTTTATTGGTTGCCTAAGTAAAATTGCTCAATTATCGTGTCCATTTCCTTCAAAAGCTGCTGCTGTTTTAGCGATCTTTGCGTACATATACGATTCGCTCGTGTGCAAGAACCAAACTTTTGTTGGAGGATAATAATTTAGCATCAATTTATTCAGATCATAAATAGAAAAAAAGAAAGAACGTTAAAGTTTTCGAAAAATATATGTATGTAGATGTTAAATAGCCCCTATTTTCCAAAGAATTCTTTAAAAAAAAGCATTTGTAAATTGGATTTTTTTGTCTAAAGATCTGTCCAAAAGATCCGAATAAAAAAGAAGAGATTTTTATGACAAACTCAAATAAAGTGATTCCAAATTCAATTATTTTTTGTTCAAATTTAAAAGTACTTAAAAAAGTATTTTTTTTTTTTTTAACTTAGTTAACCCTAAACAAGGCAAGTTTCCACTGTAGACGTAACGGGTTACTGAGAATTAGGGTGAAAGTTTAGTGGGTCATCCTAAATTGGGATCTGTGCAGCGAGATGCTTGTTCACATTAGTTTTAAATTTCTGCATGTCGGTACAGTAGGGGAAAAAGGGAGCAGGGAGTGAGTTCCAAAGATCGGCAGCTCGAGGAGAGAAGCTATTGGTAGAAGGCTCTCCGTCATCTGGAGACCTCCACAGTGAATGGATGGGATTTAGCTGATTGTCAGGTTGGTCGAGTATATTTACGTCGAGGGGGGACATCCCATTGAAGTACTTGTAAAACAAGCACAAGGATGCAACATTGCGGCGATGGGACAGGGGCTGGAGCTTGATAGATAGTGAGGGACCTATTAGATTAGAGACTCTTTTTTGGACCTTGTCTAAAAGTGAGAGACTGGTAGATGATGCACCAGCCCAGATGTGATAACAATGCTCCATGCATGGGCGGATGGTGGCTTTATAGAGTTATAAGATAATGTCAGGTGTGAGAAATTTTCACGCTTGATAGATGGATCTCACTTTCTTTGCAGCAGCCTTGGCAATGTCTTCTATGTATTTGGCCCAATTCATGTTAGGCCGAGGAGTTTGAACGTTGGACTCTCATGGGAATCAGTGGTTGAAGAGGTTTCTTGTAGAAATGTACAGCCTCCCCCCCCCCCCTCTTTCGCCATTACTGACTTTCTTAGATCACAAAAAAATATTGATTATAACTTTGTGGAATGGCAATGATTAAATGTTGTTTTTCTTATTACTCAATTCTTTTCTTCTCATGAACTTATTTTTTATATATCAATTAAATTTGTCAAAATAAGCATTTAACTAAGTAATTATTCATGTTTTAATTCTATATAACATTTATTTAAAATTAAATTATGACAATTGCTATCAGCATGTGTGCTTGTTTATTGTTCATAATTCAGACCCCAACTTCAGCTTTAAAGGTTAGAGTTAGGGTTAGAGTTATGGTTTAGGGTCAGGGTTAGGGCTAGGTTTAGGGTTAGAGTTTGGGTTAGGTTTAGATTTAGGGTTGGGTTTAGGGTTAGGGGTAGGGTTAACTTTAGCTTTAAGATCCTTAAGAGTATTTATGTTCACTAGTGGTCTTTGAGGAAATTATGTTCATCTGTTATGTATTGCTGACGTGCTAAAAAAGCAGGGAAGGGGGAAGAAGTTTAAAAGAAAGACGTTACACGTTTTAACTTTTCTATTTTGTTGTTTATGGCCCACCCCGGGCAACGCCGGGTATCCATGCTAGTTGTTATAAAACCATAACTAATTTTCTCATGGTAAAGTTGTTTTGACATGTTTTTATGAAATTACTGAATGTAAAAAGCTTCAAAAACTTTCAAACTTTTAATACATGAGAATTTGCTAAGAATTTCAAAGCCAGTTTAAATGCATTTCTATATGACAGTTTAAAGGCTTCCAAATTCCTTTCAAATTTCCAAAAATCAAAAAGTACTTCATTCTTTTTTTTTTTTTTTTTTAACTATTAATAAAAGATAATAGAATTTTTGTAATTTGTTTTATTTTAAATTTCAAGGAGTCACAAAATATTTTTTTTCTTTTTTTAACTATTAACAAAAGATTAAAATGGCTGAATTGTTTATGAAGAAACCAAAATGCATTCAGGCAGATTTTTACAAAATTAAATTATTTTACTTTACACTATTGCATTTTTTATTTCAATAAGCATTAATTAGTAAATTAAAAACAAGAAACACACACACACACACGAGAAGTGGTTACACAATTTTATTAAAGTATAGATTAGAAAAGAAATCTAATTTAGGTTTTAGAATCTTTGCCAATAAAAAAAAGAATCGAGGCGTGCGGCAGAATAGGCGTTCAACTTTCGTAGTTGGCATTTTTTTTTTTTTTCATGAAATATAATGGAGGATAAGAATATTATGTTTTGATTACGGCAATTGAAATATAATCGTGTTGGGAACAAGCAGTTTTTGAAAAAGCCAGTGAGTGTGTGAGTGGGAGTAGCGGAATGAGACATATATTAGAGTGGGAGACAGTGACAATGAGAGTGGGAGGCAGTGAGGAATTGTTTTTTGTTGAAGAGATAGAAAATAATTTATCATCTAATAAGTAAGAAAGAAAAAGGGGTGGGTTAGGGTTAGGGTGGGAGTGTATAAAATGCTTACCCATTCCTTGGTTGTCTGTATTTTCACCATCCTCACTAATGTATCCAGGGGGTGGAGTTTCTGTTGGGTAAAGAATAACAAGCGATAAGACAAGAATAATAAGAGGCGATACTTATAGATAGGCTCAACCCACAAATTAATAACAGACTAGAACTCAACACAGAATTCTTAACTAAAAATACATAACCAATAGACCCACACACCAACACCCACGCATGACAAGTTTTTATTTGCTGAAATTTGAGAAAATTCAGATAAATTATTTTTTACCTGACATTAATCTATTCAAACATTTACATGCAGCATTTCCATTTAAAAAACGTGTGTCTCAATTTAAAAAAAACATGTGTCTTCATTTAAAAAAGACATGTGTCTTCATTTAAAAAACGTGGGTCTCCATTTAAAAAAAAACGTGTGTCTCAATTTAAAAAACGTGGGTCTCAATTTAAAAAAACATGTGTCTCCATTTAAAAAAACATGTGTCTCCATTTAAAAAAACATGTGTCTCCATTTAAAAAACAGGTGTCTCCATTTAAAAAACATGTCTCAATTTAAAAAAACATGTGTCTCCATTTAAAAAAACATGTGTCTCCATTTAAAAAAACGTGTGTCTCACTGTACAGATCTCCATGAGAAATTACGTCGCACCTCTTCTCAACTGGTATAACCACATCACCAGTTGTCAGTCATCCAAAGTGTGTCCCACATCAACGTCAATGACCAAAAGCCACATGGTAGGCCACTTAAGACATGGAGGTGATCAGTTGAAGACAACCTGATCCTGGCGGGCGACACAAGCGAAATGGCAACAGACAGGAAAAGTTGGAAGTCATTCACGAAACGTCTAACCTCAGCATGAGACAAAACGAAAAATGGAATAATTAAAATGATGTATCCAATAAAAGCCCACCACCACTGCCAACAGCAGTTTTACATGCTGGCATGTGGTGGACGGCTTTTAGAAATTGACTTCCAAACTAACCTCTCTCTAGTCATGTCATTATTTACTTCTTTCCTCAAGTCCATTTTTATCACTTCTTCCCATGGTTTCCTTAACTTTCTCCTGAACTGAACCTGCTATCTCAACTGTTCTACATCTACTAACCCAAGAACTCTCATCCATTCTTTCAATGTGGCCATAGCATTAAAGTCTCTCGTTCTGCACACATCTCCCTATACTGTCAAGATTTAATCTCCCTCTGAGCTCATCAGATCTAAGCCTGTCTTTAAGACTCACATTACACATTCATCGTATTATTCTTATATCATTTCTCTCCATGCAACACATGTCCTCAACCAAGTTTCACTTCCATACATAATCACACTAAGTACACATGGCTGATAGACTCTTCCCTTGGTTAACAGTGGTAACACTCTGCTGGTTAGAAGTCCCCTGAACGTACTCCATCCACACCTAGTCCTTGCAATCACACGAGCACCTGCTCCACCCTGTGCTCCAATCATGTCACCAAAGTAAAAAAAACTTCTCAACACCTTCAATAGCTTCACCATCCAAATACGTAAACAAAATCATTTACAATTCCTAATTTTATTTTCAAGAAGTAATCTATTTCAACATATTCTGAATCTAAATTCACCAGATGTCATCGCCAGCTGTGTCTGGTCCAAGCAGATCTTTCTGTTAGGTTTGTTATATTTGCAGATAGGTACCTGTCCTCGGCTTGCAAGGTCACGCGACCGTATTTTTCATGCAGCACTCAACATTCTCAAATGGTCACTCATCTGAGTATAGAAAGTGGACCATGGGTTCACTTTCGGCAGTCTCGTAACTCTTGCTTCCCTTATTTTGTCCTTTAGTCCTCACATTTTATGAGCGATGTTTAGTAGCTATCTCAAAGTAAGGTTTTATTTAGTAGCTATCTCAAAGTAAGGTTTTATTTAGTAGCTATCCCAAAGTAAGGTTTTATTTAGTAGCTATCCCAAAGGTTTTATTTAGTAGCTATCCCAAAGGTTTTATTTAGTAGCTATCCCAAAGGTTTTATTTAGTAGCTATCCCAAAGGTTTTATTTAGTAGCTATCTCAAAGGTTTTATTTAGTAGCTATCCCAAAGGTTTTATTTAGTAGCTATCCCAAAGGTTTTATTTAGTAGCTATCTCAATATAAGATTTCTTTTATGTTTAGAGTTTATAGCAATTTTGCTTAGTAGATTTTTTGTATGTTTTTTTCTCCTTTTTTCTTTTTTGTTAGACATCAGGAACTTACAAAAAACAAAGATTAATTAATAATAATAAAAAAAATATAAATTCAATGATGTATGCTTTGTAAGTTTATCTTGTGTAGTTTCTGACTTTTAGCCGGATGCACACAGACAGACAGAATTTCGATTTTTCTTTCATATAATAGACTATTTAAAAATTGAAGAGTCTAAAAAAATATTAAAAATCTCTTAAATATTTATGCAATGTAAATTTCAACATTCCGTAGAACCAGATCGACTTTATTACAAAACCAATTTTCTTTGAACAATATATATTCTCACATTGGATTATCTTTCCAAACAAGAATAATATAAATACTTTTTTCACATCAAATCAATAAAGAAAAGAGACATGATACAATGAGGAAAATAAAAGAGAAATTAAAAAGACTTCCAGGCAACGCCGGGTAGATACAGCTTGTTTCTTATTAAAGAAACACACATATATATACAACCATGAAGCAGGTGATTCGTATTTCCCTCAAGTGCAGCAGGAAAACATGGTTTGGAAAAAAAAAATGTGTGTGCACGCGTATATAGGAAAAAGTGATGAAGTAATTTTCCCCCCTTACTCCACGCAGCAGATAAGGCATCATCTTGCTAGAATCAATTAATATTACAGATAAAATCAAATACGGAAAAGAAAATCATTTCATGTACGAAGACGGTCGTAATGACATATAAACAATCGGAATATTTCTACTATCTCTCCGGAAGCTTCACATTATTTGAAGATTCCAAAGAATTCAGTCGGAGTGACTTTTGAAAATCTTCTGGAATGACAAATGGAGAGAAATACTTTTTTTTTCACTGAAACTTCTTTCACATTGGCCAAAAAGTTGAACCAATCACCAGACTTTAAAGCAAATCACTAAATTTCAAAAGAAATTTCAAGATATTGGACGATTTTTTAAAAAAAATAAATTATTGCCAACATTAAAATATTTAACCACAATAAACGAAATATTTAACCACGATATTGTTTTAACTGTCCAAAATGCAATATTTAACTGCGATATCGTTTCAATGGACCAGAAACGAAATATTTAACCGCGATATCGTTTCAACTGCCCAGAAACGAAATATTTAACTGCGATATCGTTTCAACTGCCCAGAAATGAAATATTTAACCGCAATATCGTTTCAACTGCCCAGAAATAAAAGATTTAACAGCGATATCGTTTCAACTGCCCAGAAACAAATATTTAACCGCAATATCGTTTGAACTGCCCAGAAATAAAAGATTTAACAGCGATATCGTTTCAACTGCCCAGAAACAAATATTTAACCGCAATATCGTTTCAACTGCCCAGAAACGAAATATTTAACCGCGATATCGTTTCAACTGCCCAGAAACGAAATATTTAACCGCGATATCGTTTCAACTGCCCAGAAACGAAATATTTAACCGCAATATCATTTCAACTGCCCAGAAATAAAAGATTTAACAGCGATATCGTTTCAACTGCCCAGAAACGAAATATTTAACCGCAATATCGTTTGAACTGCCCAGAAACGAAATATTTAACCGCGATATCGTTTTAACTGCCCAGAAACGAAATATTTAACCGCAATATCGTTTGAACTGCCCAGAAACGAAATATTTAACCGCAATATCGTTTTAACTGCCCGGAAACGAAAGATTTAACCGCAATATCGTTTAAACTTCCCGGAAACGAAATATTTAACCGCAATATCGTTTCAACTGCCCGGAAACGAAATATTTAACCGCAATATCGTTTCAACTGCCCAGAAACGAAATATTTAACCGCGATATCGTTTCAACTGCACAGAAACGAAAGATTTAACCGCAATATCGTTTCAACTGCCCGGAAACAAAAGATGTGTCTATTTAACTGAGAACATTTAGTTTTTCTAAATAAAGCCATTTTAAAAATTTTTTAATTCCAAGTACAAAAAAAAAGGATTGTTCCTTCTGTGAAATACTTTCAATCCTAAAGATTTTGATCCGTTTTTCATATAAGAGAGAGAAAGCGAGAGAGAAAGAGAGAGAAAGAGTGAGAAAGAGAGAGAGAGAAAGAGAGGGAGATTGTAATTCGAAACACAGTTAATCTGTACGAGAAGAACTGGGTCACCCATTGGGCCCGGGTTAAGTTGTTTGAATCAGGAAAAAAGGAACTTGCAAAGTCAGTTAAATTTCTGCTTGATGTATCTCTTGTTTTCTCTCTTTCCCTCTCCAGCTATGGGTTAAATAGTATTATTTGTCTTATTGCTGTCTCTTTTCGTCAATATAGAAAGAGGAGGAGGAGGGTAAAGTAAGTGGCAACAGACGGAAAGGTTGACTGTTAAGAGAGGGACAATGACAGAAGCAAAAGTGGAAAGACAGGGTCCAAATAACATAGTGTGTCACTTGATGAGTTAATTGAAAATTACTGCTAATTAGAATTAAAATAAAAATTGGTGCGTTTTTTGTTTGTTTTCAAAACATAGCCCAATCCCAAAACTAAGGAATATTTTAGCATGCAGTTTGTGTGATTAAAATATATAGGAAAAAATCCGCTTTAGGGAAACAAAAGACTAAACTTTAGTATAAAACTGAATATATAAAACAAAACATGTTCACTTTCTCCAGTTCCGTTCATTACTAAATCGTTGTACTGAAGATTTTATTTAGAAACAAAAACCTTTAGAAATGACCCCCCCCCCCATCAACTAAGATCAAGAAGGAAAAAGTTACGGTAAAATTATCGACTGGCCCCAGAGTCACGAGAAGGAATGAAACATGTGACGTCAATCTAAAAGCTAATCTCGGACTTTATAACTAATCAAGCAAAAGAGATATTTCCATTCTTCCTCCATGTGCCTAGCATCAAGCAAAATTTCCATTGGCAGAGCTTTGTTGTAAGGGCTTCCCATCTGTGGAACACATTACCGCAAGACTGATTCCCTGCAGACTACAACAAGTCATCTTCAAAAACAAATGTCAACAAATATTTGTCATAGACCGTCTTAGAAGCCATCAAACTTAGTTCATTGCATTGATCAATTTCGGCTGACAATCATTCCATCTCCTTAAATTAACCTTTATTCTCGAGTGGCTTTTGACCTTGATAAGTGGTAATCCACCAGAGAAAAGAAGAAAAATATATATACGAAAGATTTCTTTTCTATTTTTATACTCTGCGAAAAAAAATTTTTATTTTAAATATATATATATATATATATATATATATATATATTAATATGGTGTTATGAACTGGGCACAAGGTTCATCATTCAATCCCGAGTCAGAAAGTGACAAAAATGTTGAATATTAATCAAACAAGGTTCATCATTAGAATGAAATGAAAATCAAACCTGATACCCCCCCCCCCCCCCCAAGAAGGTTGTCTTGATGAAGGAGTTGAAAATCGGTAACAGTATCATCACATAGCGGTGCAGAAACAACATTTAGACAATCACAATTCAGGCTGGACATAATCTTTACTTTGCACCGAGATTCATTAGACATTAGAGTGCAGTTAGAAAAAACAAAATAAATAAATAAACAATACGTAGATCTATAAATACTTATCGGATTAAAGGATTAGTTGCTGTTGATTTGTTTTCTGGATAATCCGTTACAAGGCACAAAAAGGAATATTCAACAAATCCAAACAAAATGTCTTGAAAATGATTGGATTCTTAGAAAATCCACCAATAGTATAATCTCTATATTAATACAATAGCATGCTTATAGAGAACGCATTGTCGTTCCGTGACTTTGCGTGTAACGTTCGGACAGGTCTCGGAAGTGCCCGAGAGTTGACGAGGCAAAAACTGGCAAACGATAAATTCAGACAAAGAAAATCAATACATATATAACAAGCCGCGCGTGTGTGGTCCTCCTCTGTATGTGACTCGATGTGGCGAGTGTAAAATGCAATAAACGCGGACAATTTGGGGCATTTTTGACCCCCCTTTGACCCCATGGGTGCGCGAACCAGAATTTCTCTGAGGTCAAGGATGCTCATTTTATATCTAGAACAATTGCCTCTACATTTTGGCCAAGTTTCAGTAAAATTGAATGGATGGATCAAACGTTATGGGAGAAAAGGGTAATTTTTGTCATTTTAGGGGGCTTTTAACCCCCTGGGAGCGCGAACCAGATTTTTTACAAGGTCAGCGATAGGTATTTTCTATTAGGAACAATTACCTCCACATTGTGGCCAAGTCTCAGAGAAATTGAATGGATGGATGAAAAGTTATGGGGCAAAAAATGTCATTTTTTGCCATTTTGGGGCCTTTTGACCCCCTGGGGGGGCTAACCAAATTTTTTTTTCAAAAATCGGAGAATATCACTTTCTAACCTGACCGAAGTTACAACTTCATGCAAAATTTCAGAGAAATTCAATGGATGGTTGCGGAGAAAAATCCGGACGGACGGACGGAAATGCCTCAAAACATAGGTCTCCCGATTTTATAAATCGGGGGACCAAAAATAAAGAATGAACAAACCATAGCTAAACAATTGTTATTAATTAGATCTTTTTTTTTTTGTCAAAGGAACCATTGTTAATCAAATGTTTTTGAATAAAATGTTTTATCGTGCACCAAAAAATTTTAAAAGATGATTTTTTTCTTTGATATAACAAACAAAATCACTGTTTTTAACCAATTTCTTGTTTGTTATTTTTTTTCATTTTCTTTTCAATGTTTTTTGTCTTATTAACATTTAGTCTTTCGTTAGCATTGACCGTTACTGCAGATCATAGAAATTAATTTCTTCCAAAAGTTATCGTCTGCTTGTTTGAAACCTGATTTTCTAATGCCTGCTGCAACCTGATTGGTTAATAGTTTCGTCAACTCTCGGGCGTTTCCAAGACCTGCCCGAACGTTGACGACGCAAAGTCATGGAAAAGCAGGTTGTTCTCTATAAGAGTACTAATAAAATTGTGTGACTACTTCTCGTGTGTCTGTGTTTCTCACCTCTATGTGACTTACACATTATTTTGATTTAATATTAATTGATTATTTATTGAAATAAAATATGAAAGTGTAAATAACTTTTGAAAAGTTTTATGTCGTCGTCGTAGTTGTTATCGTCATCATCAATTTATGCTGACATGTGTTGGACAGCTTTAAGAAATTAACTTTGAAACTAACCTATCTGTGGCTTAATCTGTATTCATTCCTCTTCCTCCCATTTTTCCCTTGAACTTCCCCTGCTATGCCAACACTTCTACATCCACTAACCAGTTTCTCATCGTTTTGTGTCAAGCTATCAGTAATACATAGAAAAGTTATTACAACTTTGCTCTATGTTCCCAAAAGATTTTCTATGTTTGAAACAGGATACTGGAATCAGTAACCTAAACGCACGACTCAGACGCCAACAATTTTAAAAGGCCCAATTGATTCCGGCATTCTTCCACTAGTCAAGCTCAATAATTTACAATTAATTACTTGACAAAGTCCCAAATGAATCTAGCTCAATAATTTACAATCTATTACTTGACAAATAGCAATAATTTACAATTTATTACTTGACCAAGTTAGTCAAATATAAGTCAAGCTCAATAATTTACAATTTATTACTTGACCAAGTTAGTCAAATATAAGTCAAGCTCAATAATTTACAATTTATTACTTGACCAAGTTAGTCAAATATAAGTCAAGCTCAATAATTTACAATTTATTACTTGACCAAGTTAGTCAAATATAAGTCAAGCTCAATAATTTACAATTTATTACTTGACCAAGTTAGTCAAATATAAGTCAAGCTCAATAATTTACAATTTATTACTTGACCAAGTTAGTCAAATATAAGTCAAGCTCAATAATTTACAATTTATTACTTGACCAAGTTAGTTCAATATACGCCAGTCTCATTACTTCATGATTTATTACATAATGAATTTAACCCACTAAAAGTCAAGCTCAATAATTTGAAACGTCAATGATTTGTGATTCAAATGCATTTTGATTTGTTTTCTTTTTTGTTCTTCCATGAAACTCTTCTATCTGGATAATCGATTGAATTTAACCCTGAATCAGTGAGATTTCAGCAAATTCGAAATGACCATCTTCGATAAAAATCAGATTAAAATGATTTAGATAATCACATTTTGGCAGCGGGTAATCCAAAGAGAGAGAAAGAAAAACCGACATTCCAGTTTAAGAGTGTTGGACAAAGTAGATGTTTCCATATAAGGATAGGAGTGAATTAAAAAAAAAATTTTAAACCTTAAAATATTTTTTTAACCTCTACAACGATGATGACAACTACATTAATAAACCTAATTGTAACCAGGGTTGAAGAGATGGAAAGTATAAGGTCTGACTCTGACTCCTTGAATTCCAAAATATCCGACTCCAACTCCGACTCCTTGAATTCCAAAATATCAAACTGACTCCTTGAATTGATCGATCAAAAAGAGATTACATTCTTCTCCAATTTGTTTATTTCTCGGTTTCATGGTTTATTATAAAACGGGTAAGTTATATTTTACGCAAGACAAGATGTACCTACCCGCCATTGTCTAGGGGTCATGTTTATTTCATTTTGTTTTGCGTTTTATCTATGTTGTTTGTTGTTGTTCTTTAACAATTTTTTTTTTTTCTAAATAAGATTTTGAAATACAAATTTAATTATTAGGGTATTGTTTGATAATTAAATTATTAATTGAACCAAATTGTTATAAAACTAATTGTCTGTTATTTTAATTTCGATTTATAAAATTATTGGATGTTAAAAGCTTACAAAAGTTTCTATCTTTTTTAATTAAAAGATAAAAAGATAATTTGCTAATAATTCTAAAACCCGTATCAAGTACTTTCTTTTAATTTCCGAATTCCATTCAAATTTAGAAGGGACACAAAGTAATTGATCCTTTTTTTTCCTTTCAAATACCAACGAAAGATTAAAATGGCTGACTTGTTCACGTAAAAACCAAAATGTATTATGGTAGATTTCATTTATTTTTTTATAAATTGGATTCTTTTTAGTACTTTACGTTATTGTATATTTTTATTTTATCGCTAAAAAATAAAAATAAAATCGTAAAGCGATATATAAAGACATCTAAGAAGTTGACATAATTTTATTAATATTCAAATTAGACCAGAAATCTAATTATGGGGTAAATTTAGTTTTTAAAATCTTTGTCGATAAATGCAAAAATAATCAAAACATATTCTGGTCGATTGAACTTTTTTGTTTTCCTTCATGCGATTGCATATTTGATTTCAATAAAAAATTTGATTAATAGTAAAATAATTCAATGTGTAATTATGAAAGACGCGAGAAATAGATACAAGAGAAAAGAAGTGGTCACACAATTTTGTTAATAATGTGACATTATTTGAAATAAAAAACAAATTATGTAAAAAAACTACAAAGCAACATTGACATAAACATTTTGTTCCCATAAAAAGAATAAAAATTCTAGAATCAGCATTTTTATTTTCAAAGAAACTGAATTCTGCTACTTTTGAAAATATGTGTCTGTGTTGGCTCTGAGGAATGCAGTTGTATTCAAAAAAGTATTTGACTGATTTAAACCAGGGATTCCCAACCGGGGTCCACAGAGGTTCTAAGGTGGCCCACAAATTTTTTTTTTTATTTAGTTTCTATTTATTTTGTTTACTAGGAGATGTACACGTGTTTATTGAAATTTTCAAGATTTGTATTTGTATTTTATGTTATGCATATAATGAAATCCATTCCTTGTTGGTTTTTACTAAGCTTGAAACAAATATTTGAATTTTAAAAATGATATATGCATATATGGGGGCGATGGATAATAAAATAGCTCTCAGGGGTCCACAATCCAAATAAGGTTGGGAAACCCTTGAATTAGACTAATTTTTTGCTTCTTTTATCGATAGAAGCTTCTCCAAAGTAAAACAGTGTTGGTATATTTGATACGTTTGATATAAGAGACACTAATTAACTCTGAAGAAGTTTTTGTCAATAAAAGAAGCGGAATATTGGTCTAATTGTCTGAAACCAGACTTTCTTAGACTCTAGCATAAGTTACCATTAACTTTTCACAGATTAGTGGGGGGGGGGGAGAGAGAGAAAGGAATTTTAAGTCACTTTAATTAGTAATTAATAATGAGGAGAGTAGAAAGTGACTAACTTTGGGTTTACTTTCAGCAGCCTCATAACCCTCACTTCTCTTATTTTGTCCTTTAGTCCTCACATTCCATGAACCTCTGGTATAAAAGGTAAAATAATGCTCACCAAATGCACCGATCTGACCACTATAAGAGAAACCTTTTAAGCAGCATGAAAAAACTGTTTAAAAAAAAACTAAGATAGCATCTTATCCTTCCTAAAAGCAATGAGTTTATACAAAATTAACGAGTTTCCGTGTCGGCAGCGTTCAAGCATGTTACGTAAACACCCGAGAGATGCTGAGGCGATTAGCCAATCAGCTGTCAGAAGACAAATTTTCTAACCAGTATTGAAATTTTATAAAAATTCATTTTAGATTTCCTGTTCAATTAAAAAAAAAAAAATGAATTACGAAGAGCTGTGTAGAAATGTTATTACATGTGTCGGTTGATAGAAAGAAAAGGAATAACGGACAAGTATTTGCGGACCTGAAAAAGGTTAGAGGTTACATCAACCGAAACGTTGTGATAATAACATCCAAGATGAGAAGAGTAGTTTGAAGAATCCAAATAATCCAAATAATCCAAATAATCCAAAATGATCCAAAATGATCAATTTTCATCTTAAAAATTCCGAAACAAAGTTGATATAGCGTAAAACAAAAGAATCAACCAACATTTGCTTTTATTCAAATTAGTTATTCTTTGTGAAACGATGTTGGATTTGTGAAAAGGAGGACAGATTTTAGAAACATGACCCAACTTGCTACTTGGAGACAATTCTGGCAACTCTGCTCTCAAAGACAATGGAATCGAGCAGACCGATCTTATTGATACAGAACTATTTTTTGGGGCGATGGGGTTGAGTCAAATATTTACACCTGCAATGAAGAACAGGAGATGAAAGAGAAAAAAAAACAAAACAGCGTAGCCATTGTTAATAAAGATTAGATTTTAAATAGCAATATCCATCGACCATGAAACAGTTTGGATAATCACGGATTTCAAGGTAGTTCTACTAAAATAGTCATATTTTAAGAACCAAAGCACTTTCAGTCCTCAAAATTCCACGATTTTGTCCAGAAATGAATATCCTTTCACGTGCATTAATAAATAATAATCTACATTTTATATTTGAAGAGTTTTCAGCAAATAAAGTCATAAAAATGTTAACGTCATTTTGAGCCATTTACGTCAGTTTTTTTTTGTTTTTTTTAACCCTCCCGTCTTTTAAAGATATCGTACCATTCATCTTTGGGAAATTTTGTCATAAAATTTGGAAAACAATCAGGAAAAATATCTATTTCAATTATTTTTGAGGTACGAAATTAATTGATCTATTATTTTTTTTGTAATCTTAAAAATAAACTTTTAACATGACGTGTATCAAACATTTTAAAAAACTATTTTTCGTACCCCAACTAGTAAATAAATCAATCTTTTATCTTTTTTATGCATTAAAATTATAATTGTATGTTTTGTCTTTCGGTAGTAAAAAATATTGTCCCTTTTTGAGCAAAAGTCAACAATGGCGGCTAGTATTGCTGATATAACAATCAATCAGCAACAGCTACTAACTATAAACTAACTTTGCAAAGCTTATAAAGCTTTGTAAAATTGTTTACAAACTTCTTTTGAAAAAAAAAGAAGTTTGTAAACAGTTTTACAAAGCTTATAAAAAGCTTTGTAAAATTGTTTGCAAACTTCTTTTGAAAAAAAAAGACAAAAATACATTTTGTGCATAAAAAAGTTAATGCTGTTTGTGGTTCTTTTATAAAAAATACTTCAAGAAATACTGGTTTTCACTCAACTTTCGAACTTCTAGTAGTAATGACTTTCTAGTCGGCAATTAAAAAAAAAAAGATTCTACTTTTTTAGGCGATTATGGAAAAAAGACAACAAAAAAAATAATCTCTTGAACGTGTCGTACCATTAACCTTAAATCTGAGTGACAAGCCACCCCCTAAAAAAACTCCTTTAACCCTAACACTAAGTCTGAATGGCAACCTCCATCTAAAACAAACCCCCTTCCTTAACCTTATCACTAACCCGTAAGTGCGAGTGGCAAGCTCCCATCCTATAAAAAACCCATTAAAACCACACATAATCATTAAAAAACAAAAAAAGCAAAAAGAAAAAACAGACGCCCATAAAGAAAAACGCACAGGATCTATTTCCCATAGAAAAAAATTGATAAATTGTCCTAAAACGCTAAAATGAGCCAGACATGGTGAATTATTCTACATTAAATTTATGTGAAACTAATCCCCCACTCTAAATTCTAAAATAATTGTTTTTTTTTCTTTCTGCTAAGTTTTCAGGGAATTCATACTGAATTGCCCCTAGCCCTACCACTAACCCTAAGTCCACACAAAAACCTTCTTAAAACTACACATAATCGTCTAAAAAAAATAAAAGGAGAACCCCCCCCCCCAAAAAAAAAGAAGAAAAATGCACAGGATTTATCTTCCATAGAAAAATGATTGACTGCCCTAAAACGCTAGAATGGCCTGGAAATAATTGTTTTTGTTTTTTCTTTCTGCCAAGCTTTTCAGGGTGTTAACATGTAATTGCCTAAAAAAAAAGTAGAATCTCATATATTTGGGAGGCAAGGGGGTGATTTAGCAGGTGTTAATCCACAATAATGCTAAAGAAATCTTGCAATATATTCATTTTTAAACAGTCCTAGTATTAAATTTTAGCTTTTTGTACATAAAATGTATTACAATTCAACTTTGAGTTCTCTAACTTCTTTTTTTAATGGATACATGGTATTTTTTAAGGTATTGCAGCATATTTATGTCATTTACTGCAGATTACTTGGAAACCATAAATTTCTGGAGATTTTCAGTTGCATATTCTAATTCCTTACACAAAAATATATTTATATGGTAAATTTCATTGCTTAATCTTGTGTTTTAACAAAGATATAACATTTTTACGAAACGCATATGAAAAATATCCAATCGTGCGAGGCACAAAAACAGTCATAACTTCCTTATTTTTAGTCAGATTTAAAAAATTAAAAAAGATTCTTTCTTAGATCATCAAGCTCTTTCTACATATGCCATTATTGAGATATTTTAAGCAATTTAAATTTTTTCATGTGTATTGCTATTTTAAAATATGATTTCGTAAAGCATAGAAACAACGCTTGCAAGAGAATCGGAGCGAATAAAATAATTCTTAAAACTAATGTCAGATTATTTGTTTGAATTTTTGGGAATGCGTAATTCTCATGATTTGAATTAATTATCTATTGTCTTCATTGTGCCAATTAGGTTTTTACCCATGTACGTCTTCTTTAGTTGGGGTACTTATCTAAATAAATAAATGCGAAAGTTTTTTCCCCATTTATCCAACCTATATTACCATCAAAATGGCTTACGGTTACTTGAATCAATAATATTTATTTACTCCTTCGCTAGGAGTTAGGCACAAGGCCAGTTTTATCTTACTCCCACAAGTAAGATGTGACCACAGCTTGGGTCGAGTAAGTGGGGTTAAAAGCCAGCGCTCGAGAGGTGAGCACTCTGGCCATTTAAAAATTGCCTGGGCAGCCCCGTCGGCATTCCCCGGTAGGGGCGCCTCAGACAGTAAGCAATAAACTTACTCCTCCCCAAAGAGGGGAGGCGAAGCCTGGGAGGGTGGACCTCCTAGAACTGCACAGGACAGGCGTGCAGTAATAGAACGTAATCTTTCGAATTACTGTATATATAGTAGAGAGACCCAAACACAGCTATTTGTATGCCTAATTTGCATAACTATTTTTTAAACAGGTTATAATAAATTAATGTTTGGTGTTATTCATTTTCAATTTTTTTGTCCTATTTTCCCTGTAATATTCAATAGTGTTGTCGATATTAACAGTAGTTAATTAAAGTGATTTAATTTTTATTTAAAAAAAAAAAGTATAAATTACCAAATCATTTCTTAAAATATTATGTTCACTTTCAAGGGAGGTAATTCAAATGAAAACTATTAGTTTTTTAAATTACAATAAATTTAAAGACGTGTAATGTGGAAAGAATACTTAGAGCTAGATTGATAGCAGCCGGGTGGCGGGTAGTTTTCTGCTTGTATTTAAATAAAGAGAAAACATTAGCATGAATGAACAATATATCCGAAGAATTTGTATTTTTATTATTATTATTCGGATCAATTAACCAATTGAGTTTTTTTTTTGGTAATAGAGTAATATATTTTTGGAACAAGTTGTCAGATCAGATGGAGAACAAAAACTGCATAGAACATTTCTGATTCGATATGTTTCAGAATAATAATGCTACACATCAAGATTAGATTTAAGGTTCCCAAATTCATTTCATCCCAGAATTGGATCCATGCTATTATAAGCGTTAAGTGCGTTGGCTAACAATAAGTAGTAAATGACAGTCTTCGGGAGGTTGAAGGTTCAATCCTTACTACAGACAATAATAACTAAGAATAACATAAAATTAACACTTCTACCCAGTCATGGCTGATGGAACGAGAACAATCTACCCATGTGGATTAAATAAAAAGGGTTCAGTTCGAACTTCCGTACAGTTCAACAAAAAGCTTCCCAAGTTCAAGACGAATCATAAAATGGTCGGAGGTTACATTGGCTGCAACGTTGTGAATATAACATTGTGACTTGAAATGTTGTGAATTGAAACGTTGTGAATATAACGTTGTGAATTGAAACGTAATGAATATAACGTTGTGAATTGAAACGTGAATATAACGTTATGAATATAACGTTGTGAATTGAAACGTTGTGAATATAACGTTGTGAATATAACGTTGTGAATATAACGTTGTGAATATAACGTTGTGAATATAACGTTGTGAATTGAAACGTTGTGAATTGAAACGTTGTGAATTGAAACGTGAATTGAAACGTTGTGAATATAACGTTGTGAATTGAAACGTTATGAATATAACATTGTGACTTGAAACGTTGTGAATTGAAACGTGAATATAACGTTATGAATATAACGTTGTGAATTGAAACGTTGTGAATATAACGTTGTGAATATAACGTTGTGAATATAACGTTGTGAATTGAAACGTTGTGAATTGAAACGTTGTGAATATAACGTTGTGAATATAACGTTGTGAATATAACGTTGTGACTTGAAACGTTGTGAATTGAAACGTTGTAAATTGAAACGTGAATATAACGTTGTGAATTGAAACGTTGTGAATTGAAACGTTGTGAATTGAAACGTTGTGAATATAACGTTGTGAATCTAACACTCAAGATGAGAATAGTAGTTTGAATAATCCAAATGATACAAAGGGATTAAATGAATTCAGAAATAACGTTTAAAACAAAAAGAAATAAATTTTTGGGGACTATCGGATGAACTATTTAATGACATTCGATCGTGTAGATGTTCTGTGAAATGTGTTTTTATTAAAAAAGGGTGGAGTTGATAAGATAATGAAAAAAGGGAGATCGCTATGGACGGCCAACAAACAAATGATCCGATTAAGGGAGAGAAACCTTTTTTTCACCGAAATATCAACGATAACATCACGCCCGATGATGATGAAGGATTGTTATTTGATAAATAACATCACGCCCGATGATGATGAAGGATTGTTATTTGATAAATAACATCATGCCCGATTATGATGAAGGATTGTTATTTGATAAATAACATCACGCCCGATGATGATGAAGGATTGTTATTTGATAAAAGTCTTGTTTGGCAACAAAATAAACTTGTTTTATTTGGACGATTAATCACACAAAAAATTAAGCAACGTTTAGCCTGGTCAGTACAAGATGGGTGACCATTTGTGAATAGCAGGTGACGTATGTGGGAGGACGTCGACATTACCTCACAAAACTAACATCCTCAAAACAGGTTGCAGCTGACAACTGCAAAATAGAGGTTATCTTCAATATAATGTCAATCATTTTCAATGTGAGAAACACGAGGTTGTAGTGCACTATGTACATGTGTTAGATGATGATGATGATGGTGTGATGATGGTGGTGGTGATAATGATGGTGGTAGTGGTGATGATGCTGATTCTTATGATGGTGGCGGTAATGATGATGCTTATGATGGTGGTGGTGGTTATGATGCTTATGATTGTGATAATGATGATGGTGATAATGGTGATGATGATAATAATGATGATGGTGATAATGATGATGATGATAATGATGATGATGATAATGATGATGATGATAATGATGGTGATGATGGTGGTGATGATGATGATGATGATGATGATGATGATGGTAATGATGATGATGGTGATGGTAATGATGATGGTAATGATGATGATGATGGTAATGATGATGATGATGGTAATGATGATGATGGTAATGATGATGATGATGATGATGATGATGGTGATGATGGTGATGGTGATGATGATGATGATAATGATGATGATAATTATGATGGTGATAATGATGATGGTGATAATTATGATGTTTATAATGATGATGGTGATGATGATGGTGATGATGGTGGTGATAATCATCATCACTATCATCATATTTTGGTTGTTGTATTGGCAAGATTAGGTTTAAAGCATCCAAAACTTATATGTACTAGAATTATTCACATGGACGGAATGAGAACAATCTACCCGTGCGATTAATTAAAGAGCTGAGTTCAAAATTTCATACACGTTTCCGAATTTGACATAAAAAATTCTCAAGTTCGACAACAAGGTTCCCAAGTTCAAAAAGATGCACCTGAAGGATAAGAGAGGTTATGTGGGCTAAAACGTTGTGAACATAATCGCTAAATTGAAAATAGTAGTCCGAATAATCCAAATTATCAAGAAATCCTCTTTCACATTTCTGAAAGCGTTCACAGATGTTGATTGTACAAAGATTAGTCATACTCGCCCTCATCACTTGCTTAAGTTCGTTTATATATAAACGTAAATACCTCTGACCAACCCGACAAGCAGCAAAATCACACCCCTTCATTGTAAAGAGCCCCAAATGCAAGAAGCTTCTTTCCTCAAACTGTTAGCCCTTAGAATTTCCTACTTGCTCCCGCATGTAGAAATTTAAATGTAATGTGAACAAACATCTCGCTGCACAACTCCCCACTTAGGATGCCTCTGTAGGTATGACCCCTAATTCATAGTAACCCCTGCTTCTCAGTGGCAATGTGCCTTGTTTGAGGCGAGTAAAATTAATATATATATATGAAGAGAGAGAGAGAGAGAGAGAGAGAGAGAGAGAGAGAGAGAGAGAGAGAGAGGGGTATTTTCTATTTTCTTATACAGGACTGCAGGCAATGTTAGGTAAGCTACTAGTCTATTATATAAAAGAAAATCTTAATTCTGTCTTTTTATGTGTGCGTGTTTGACTAAAAATCAGAAACTACACAAGATACATTTACAAACAGAACATCATTGGATTCAGTATGACCCCGACCTGTAGAGATAACCAGTGACTAAATTAATGAGCATGCATGTGTGTGTAGGGAGGGGGGTACTACTTTTTTCATTCTTACTCGTAGTTATTTCAAAAAACAACACTGAAAGTAGGTCAAACAGCAGCCAGTCAGCTTCTTCTTTTGTTCTATTGTATTATATTGAACCAGTAGAGAGATGGAGAAAAGTTTTAAACGAAAGATGTTACACGCTTTTTTTTAACTCTTTTATTTTGTTATCCCTTCTCCCAAGCAACGCCGGGTAGCCCTGCTAGTTTGTATTAAATGACACGGACACACGGGAATAGAGGCAATACAGATCGTCCTCCAAGATTCTGATCGCCTAACCCTCAACATGTGTCGCAAATCCAATAAATTGATTTCGCAATCAAAGAATATTTACATTACAAAACGCCACGAGAAAACAATCTAGATCTTCAAACATTCCTCATTTCTACAGTCAAAAATTCCTCGTTTCTAAAGTCAAAAATTCCTTGTTTCTAAAGTCAAAATTTCCTTGTTTCTAAAGTCAAACATTCCTCGTTTCTAAAGTAAAAATTTCCTTGTTTCGAAAGTCAAAATTTCCTTGTTTCTAAAGTCAAACATTCCTCGTTTCTAAAGTAAAAATTTCCTTGTTTCGAAAGTCAAAATTTCCTTGTTTCTAAAGTCAAACATTCCTCGTTTCTAAAGTAAAAATTTCCTCGTTTCGAAAGTCAAAATTTCCTTGTTTCTAAAGTCAAACATTCCTCGTTTCTAAAGTAAAAATTTCCTTGTTTCGAAAGTCAAAATTTCCTTGTTTCTAAAGTCAAACATTCCTCGTTTCTAAAGTAAAAATTTCCTTGTTTCTAAAGTCAAAATTTCCTTGTTTCGAAAGTCAAACATTCCTCGTTTCTAAAGTAAAAATTTCCTTGTTTCGAAAGTCAAAATTTCCTTGTTTCTAAAGTCAAACATTCCTCATTTCTAAAGTAAAAATTTCCTTGTTTCGAAAGTCAAAATTTCCTTGTTTCTAAAGTCAAACATTCCTCGTTTCTAAAGTCAAACATTCCTCGTTTCGAAAGTCAAAATTTCCTTGTTTCTAAAGTCAAACATTCCTCGTTTCTAAAGTAAAAATTTCCTTGTTTCTAAAGTCAAAATTTCCTTGTTTCGAAAGTCAAACATTCCTCGTTTCTAAAGTAAAAATTTCCTTGTTTCGAAAGTCAAAATTTCCTTGTTTCTAAAGTCAAACATTCCTCATTTCTAAAGTAAAAATTTCCTTGTTTCGAAAGTCAAAATTTCCTTGTTTCTAAAGTCAAACATTCCTCGTTTCTAAAGTCAAACATTCCTTGTTTCTAAAGTCAAAAATTCCTCGTTTCGAAAGTCAAAAATTCCTTGTTTCGAAAGTCAAAAATTCCTCGTTTCTAAAGTCAAAAATTCCTCGTTTTTAAAGTCAAAAATTCCTCGTTTCTAAAGTCAAAAATTCCTCGTTTCTAAAGTAAAAATTTCCTTGTTTCTACGGTTAATATGAAATGTTGAGCGTTTTTAGTTCTTTTCAATGACTTCAACCAATAAAGTTGTTTTTGATAGAGAAATGCTTTAAAAGAACGTGAAGGACATTATCGACGACAGTTGTCATGGACAGCAATTGCTTTCTTCTTCGTCTTAAGTGGACATAAAAACGAAAGAAAAACAATGGGAAAAAGGAAAAGAAGAAAAGCACTAAAAGAATTCATGTTGTGAGTGAAATTGAATTCTTTCTGCATTTTACGCTGATTCCAACGGAATGTAAACAAATTCTAAAAGTCGATAAATGCAAATCTGTAATTGATAAAATAATTTCTATCGCAATAATCAAAACACGAGCGGACACTTTTATATTCAGGTTTTACAACTTATTAATAACAAACAAGAGAAAGAAATTTCTTGTGGGCAGATTTCCAATTCCTCCATATTTGAAAACAAACTGTAATAATTGTGGTTAGACGGAGATTGGATCGGATATTTTCGTTTTACGGCACATCAACTTGACGGGGGTCATTTCATGGTCTTTTGTGGAAGAGTCTGAAGAAACTTGGGGAGTTTGGTTATTTTTTTTTTAGTTTTGAAAGTATGAGGTCAATTTGGAGGGGGGGGGGTCGGTCAATTTGGAGGCTTTCTCATTGTGCCTTAGATGTCTTTAGAGGAGTGAAAATGGTTCATTCTTTTTAGGTCGCCTATTATCTGAGAATTATGTACATTTTTAATACTATGTGAGAGAGAGAGAGAGAGAGAGAGAGAGAGAGAGACAAAAGACATCTTCATAATATGGGTTTATCTCAAAAGCAAAGGCCAACAACAATTCCAAGTTATAAATTGTGCTGATTATCCGTGCTGATTTTTTTTTTTTTTTTTTTAGAAATTTCTCAAGGAAATTCTTTGTTCTAATCTGGATGTCACAGTTTTGTTTTCTTTCAAAGTCAAAGTTTTCAGGACTCATATTTATTTATGCAACCGTTTAAAAAGTTGAACGACACCAAAAAATTAAAATATCACAAGTTAAAAACAATTGCACAAATCCAAACGTCAAGAAAATGCATAAATAAAAAAAAAAAATAAATAAATCTACAAAGAAAAAAATTCTTTAATCTAAGCACAAGTCAATTCTTAAATCAAAGTTGCTAACATGAGAATATTTGGCAAGTGGAAGGGGAACAATACCAAAAGACGGTAAGTTCGGAAGCATAGGAGGAGCTGACTATGGGGAATCTAATGTACTTCATGTCTAATAATAAATGATTCTGGGTTCAGTGGAATTCAGAAATTGGTTGCATAACGTATGCAAAAGAGTCAAAGAAGTAAAACACGTGAGGTCGGATTAAAGTGAAAATTCTAAGTTGACAAAAATGAAAACTAATGAACTTACTTTTCTTGATATCAAATGTCGAAGTTTACTTCATAATAAACCCACCCTGCCATGAGGTCGAGCGACAGGTGGGGACAGGGGGTCAAGTAAAGGAACGATTTGGTAGGTTTCAATTCCGCTTGTTTTTATTGTTCATGGCATCATGTTGACACTGGCATACCAATATCAAATCTGGTCATGTGAGAGAGAGAGAGAGAGAGGGAGAGAGAGAGGGAGAGAGAGGGAGAGAGAGAGAGAGAAGGGGAATGTGAAGAGGAGAGAAAGAGGGGGTGGGTGTCTGTCAAGTCTTGGAGCGCCAAATGTGACACTTGGCATAACAAAGACCAACTTTGGCTTGACTCGCTCTTAGACACCTGGCTTCCATAAGTCAGGAATAAATGGTTCTAACAACAAAACAAAGAATTGAGCCAGAAAGAATTACTGTTTTTGTTGTTGTTGTTGTTTTTTAAATACCGATTCTCTTCCTTTTCTTAAAGAACTGATATCACAAATGTTGTATTAAAAGGTAACTGTCAAGTTCAGGAAAACATTTTTTTTAGTTATTTATTTATTTATTTTTTTTGTTGTAAATATTGGGTGACAAGAGAGGTTGGCGAAACGTAGGTGTCCTCCAAATATGGTCAACTTAATTGCGGACTCGGAGAAAGGGGCAAAGAAGTGTGCACGCGGTTGTCTGCGTTTATTATTTTTTTTTTTTCTTTAATTATTTTTTTAACCTAAGTATTTCCCCCCTCCTCCTCCTCCACTGAATTCTCCAAAAAGTGGTGTCCCTTGTTGTCGTTATTGTTCAGGTAACGCTACTGCTGTTTCCAATTTGATAAGATAAATAAGTTCTCGGTGGATTCATTTCTACTTCTTACATCCTCCTCCGTTATGTTAGTTGTCACCAGCCTATTCTCCCTGCCAGCAGCGGCACTCGGTGAGTGCAAGAGAGAAAGAGAGAGAGAGAGAGAGAGAAAGAGAGAGAGAGAAAGAGAGAGGAAAGAGAGAGGGAGAAACACTAGTAGTGCAAAAAGTCATTAGTTAATAAACACAGCGACCAAATGCAACAAGCACAATAATGGTCGCCTCTAGTTCAGCGGTGAACAACAGAAGCAGCAGCAGCAGGGCTGGATCAGATGCAGCGGGGAGAAGGCGGAGAATGGCAAACTAACTGGTCACTTAGTAACTGCTGGTAAAAGGTAGCAATAGTAGATGGGCATGTTTATGTTTACTGCTCAAATGACTATCCAGGAAGGGGGGGGGGGGGGCGATGGTTATACATTCTGGTCTTTATTTCAAATTGTGTAGGTACGATGTGCTAACCATGAAACGGAAAACTGAAATAACAGTAAACTTAACCAACAAAATATATTTATATATAAGTAAGGCTAAGTAAATGAACAAGTATAGCAATAGTCAAAGAGTAGAGAGAGAGTGGGTTATGGGTGGGTGGGTGAGGAGTAGCCTGTGTAGTTACTGACTATAATTACTAGCAGTGTCACTAGTGTTGTTGGTAAGTATAGTTATAGATGCAACAGCCGCAGCTGTGGAGGTAGTTATACCAAGCAGACTTTTATATATTTCTGTGTTAAGAGGAAACGAGAGAGAGAGAGAGGGAGAGGAGAATGAGAGGACGAGCAAGAGAGAGAGGAGGATCAAGAGAGAGAGAGGAAGATCAACAGAGAGAGAGAGAGGAAGATCAACAGAGAGAGAGTGAGAGAGAGAGAGAGAGAGGAAGATCAAGAGAGAGAGAGAGAGAGAGTGAGAGGAAGATCAAGAGAGAGAGAGAGTGAGAGAGAGTGAGAGAGAGAGGAAGATCAAGAGAGAGTGAGAGAGAGAGGAAGATCAAGAGAGAGAGTGAGAGAGAGAGGAAGATCAAGAGAGAGAGAGTGAGCGAGAGAGGAAGATCAAGAGAGAGAGAGTGAGAGAGAGAGGAAGATCAAGAGAGAGAGAGTGAGAGAGAGAGGAAGATCAAGAGAGAGAGGACGAGCAAGAGAGAGAGAGAGAGAGAGAGAGAGAGAGTGAGGGAGAGAGGAAGAGAGAGAGAGAACTACAGTAAATAGTCCATCCTACTAGTATTGCAGACTTGTAACCGCAGTGGCAGTTGCAGCAAGCAATAGCAGACTAGTAACAATAAATAAATAAAACAAGGGAAATAAATGAAAAACAAAAAAAAAACAGCCGCTGCAATAAAGAGGAAGAATTGATCAATACTAAAAAGGCCGTAACAAAGCGATCGTCGACTTGAACGAGTAGAAAAGAAATGAGCGTTACACAACTTGTCCTATGGAAAAGAAAGTTATTCCAATCGTAGTTAGATGAGGGGGTGGGGTAGCTCTTTTTTTTTTTCTTCTTTTAAGTTTTCTTTTTTAAGATGAAAAAAGAAAATGAAAAAAGAGGGTGAAAAAGAAAAAGAAGAAAAAGATGAAGCAGAAGAAAAGAAAAAGAAAAAGATGAGGGCTAAGAAGGAAATGAAAAAGATGAAACAAGAAAAAAGAAGAAAAAGAGGGTGATGAAGGAAAGAGAAAAAGAAGAGGAAAAAGACAAAACCAGAAAGAGAAGATGAAGGAAAAGAAAAAGACAAAACAGAAGAAAAAAGTAAAAACAAGAAAGAGGAGATGAAAAAAGAAGAAAACGAAGTAGAAAAAAAAGGCGAAAGAGAAGAAGGCGAAAGAGGAAATGGAAAAAGAGAAGGCGAAAAAAAGAAGGCGAAAAAAAGAAGGCGAAAAAAAGAAGGCGAAAAAAAGAAGGCGAAAAGGGAAGAAAAGGAGAAGCTACCAATGGATGGGTGCATCTAATTTATGCAGTGAGTATAAAAATAGCAAACAGCTATGGTCGACTATTGTATAAAGACATGACCACTGATACAAAATATTGGGTAGAGGAAGGTGGGTAGGTAGCAGTAAGTGCAGCTTTTACAGTTGGGGGTGGGTGGGTGGGGGTGCTTTGATCATGAAGTCCAGTTAGGGGAGCAAAGTGAAAATGAATGAAACGAAATTAGAAAAATAAAAATAAAAATGTTCTTTTAGTTTTCCAGTCTGTGTGTGTGTGTATGTGTGTGTGTGAATGTGTGGGTGTGTGTGAATGTGTGGGTGTGTGAATGTGTGGGTGTGTGCCAACTGCAGATTGATGTGAAGGCGAGGTGGGCAGTGAAAACAGCCTGGTAGAAGAAGGGCAGTCGAAGTGTGGACAGGATGCAGAGGTAATAAGGAGCAAGGGTGCAGGATAATGTGGATGAGGACAGATCAAGAGTGTAGGCAGTAGAGGGGGGGGGGATGAGCCAGAATACTGATTATTCGGGGAAGGGGGTACTTGTAGACAATGTGAAAGAGAGAGGAGTCAGAAGGCAATGGTGGTGGTGATGGGTGGGAGATGTATGGGGGGGGGGGGGTATATGCAATGTTTTTGTTTTTTATCAAGAGTGTGAAACAGTGAAGCCAGAGTCCAGCAAAGAAAGAGCCAGAGTGTGGACAGTAGGAGGGAACTGGAATACAGGTATAGCATGTGGTTGACAGTGTGGATACTGCAGTTTGAGGGAGAGAGAGAGAGGGAGAGAAAGAGAGAGGGATGGAGTCAGAGTTGGTCAAGCCACAGTGCAGTCAGTAAGTGGTGAGGGTAGTGAAGAGCTAAGAGGCGACCAGTGGTAGGGAAAACAGTCGGAAAGAGGGTGCAGTGTCAGTAGTCAAAAAGAGAGAGTATTTTGACAAGTTTATCTTTTTAGAAACTTTCATGTCATCCATGAAAAGATGGATGGTGCTACAAAACTTGTTTTTATTTCTGAGAAAGAAGAAAAAATATTTTTGTGACAGTCAAAAGGTTTTGTCAAACCCCAGAAAATGAAGAAGCATTTTCATATGCAAGGAAGGGGGGGGGGGGGGATCGATCCTGAAAATTTCTATTGTACCATCCACCAGTCTCTCCCTCTTAGACCAGATCTAAAAAAAGAGTCTCTAATCTAATAAGTCCCCTCACTATCTACCAAGCTCCAGCCCTTGTCCCATCGCCGAAATGTTGCATCCTTGTGCTTGTTTTACAAGTACTTCAGTAGATTGTAGTTCGATGAATTTGCTGCACTAATGCCCCCTAAAAGTAAATACACTAGACCAACCCGACAATCTCATCCATTCACTGTGGAGGTCCCCAGATGCCAGAGAGCCTTCTGTAACTGCCACTAAATGGACCCTTTAGTGAGAGTTACATAGTGTTATTATTATTATATACATTTTTTGTTGTCAAATTAACAAAAAAGGTAGTTATTGGAACAGTTTCGATAACTTCATAATTAATCCCCTTTTTATTGTGTGCTGCCATTTTTTAGACTAATCTCTCAACCCGGAAATGGGAGAGGGACGATTCACTACATATCGGCTAGAAAGGGCACAACAGTAATTAGCTTTCCTTCCTTTGAGAATTTACTCTATTGTCGATTTCTTTCTTGTGTTTATTTTTTTTTTATTGAAATGTATTATATTGTTTCCTTACTGAATGTTATCCATCATTTACTTTGTAGTTTTCACGGTGTTTTTTGGAATAAAATTGATAACCTCAGTATGAAACGTCAACCCCTTTTTTGGGCATGGCCGACGTGTAGCTACACCTTCTACTCCAATAGCTTCTTTCCTCGTGCTGCCGGCCTCTGGAAATCCCTCCCTGCTCTCTGTTTCCCCGACTGTACCAACATGCAGAAATTTAAAACTAATGTGAACAGACATTTTGCTGTACAGCTCACAATTTAAGATGACCCCCCCAAAAAAACTTTTGCCGTAATTCTCAGTAGGCCCTTACGTCTACAGTGGCGACCTGGCTTGTTTGGGGTGAACTATCTTAAAAACAAAAAATACATGAATGTTTAACATTGCCACTTGATTTGCCTGTGAGGTCATAAGAGTTAAATTTAAACAAAATACAATATAATCTCAAAATGAAAGGAGACTACCACCAGCAGGTGCAGTGTAAAGAAACAAATCGATCGCATGCTACATACACAGAGCCATCTGTTGACTGCCTAGTAAACGAGTCTAGTGTTAGGATGATTATCAAGTTCGTCTCGTGATTTTATCCAGATTAAAAGAGGCGCAGGACCATCAATTGCCGGAAAATTCGTACTGCACCTGTGCTACCAATCCTGCATACTACTTGGTGGGAGAGGAGGGTTCTATCCACATATTAAAAAGTAATAATAATAATAATAATAATAATAATAATAATAATAACATACACACACGGTGGAACCAGCCGCAGCAAGTACCACCCAAAATGACCATGACAAGTCAAGAAAGAACGAAATACCGAGGAGGGAAATCACTTACCAGACCTGTACTGGAAGGGTCCAGAGAGTACTGGGACTTTGGGGAGGCTTTTTACCACTAAAATTCAAGAGAGGACCAATGGTCGGTACCAGCGAGAAAGCAATGGTAAGCGGTTGTTGCAATAACGCAAAGTGATTTGCAATGGTTATAGAAAAGAGGTGGAGAGTGCTGGAAATGTGGGGAGACTTGTTGTCACTCAGATTCCAGGGGATCACCACTGCATATTATCAGTGAGCAATCACTGATGTTGACTTGTGTGAAAACTCCTAATGAATAGATAATCATCATCATCAGCACGCCCACCCCGTTCCTCACCGTGGTATGGGTGGTCGCAGCGTGGTAGTGTCAGAGGTATGCCATCTGAAACTCTGGTTTCTGACTGGCACAAAGCAGTATTAGGGCCCCCAGCTAATAGTGCTCTGGTGACAATATAGGAGGAGTCCGAATCAGGATCCGTCGTCTCGGTCTCTGTGTGTAGCAAGCAAAAATGGGTTGCGCGCGCAACTGCAAATTAATGGCAATGTTGCTTCTACACCATTTATTTG